>OX451740.1:34592813-35192813 GCA_948472305.1 Vicia faba | reverse complement strand
CGATCAGATCCTGCACCTTATTCTTCAAAGCCCAACAGTTGTTGGTATCGTGGCCTGGACTCTCAGAATGGTAAGCACATCAAGCGTTTGGATTGTAATGAGGAGATGTGGTGTTGGGGTTCTTGGGAGCATCCTTTAAGGTTACTAGATTGGTCTTCAATAACTGTGGAAAGATTTGAGACAGAGTCATGTTTATCCGGGTAAACTGTTCTACCGGCCTTTCTGTCCTCGGTTGATTGTTCCTTTGTTGGGTAGGTTCGGACTTAGAGATCATGACAGCCCCTACCATTGGACGGTGCTCCGTTCTATTCGGACTTCTTGGGTTGTAAACAACACTGACCTCCTTCTTACCCATGAATGGCTTCTTCACGATACTAGAAGAGGTGTCTTTCTGGATCTTTCCACTTCGGATCCCAGCTTCTACCCTTTCTCCAGTCAATATCAGCTCAGTAAAACCAGCCGAGGAGCTACCAATCAAATGATTAAAGAACGGACCAGATAACATACCAAGAAACATGTCTACCAACTCCCTATCAGACAAAGGGGGTTGGACTCTCCCTTCCAAATCTCTCCACTTCTGAGCGTAGTCCTTAAAACCTACACTTGCACCCATGGACATACTCTAGAGTTGAGTACAGGTAGGAGCAAGGTCGGCGTTATATTGATATTGCTTATAAAAAGCAGCAGCCAGATCTTCCTAGTTGTGGACATTGATTCCCTCCAGTTAATAGAACCACTCAAGCTGAGTCCCGGACAGACTGTCTTGAAAGAAATGGACCCACAAGTTCCTATCAGCAGTGTGAGGCTGGATCTTCCTCACATAAGAACATAGATGATATTTGGGACAAGAAACCCCATCATATTTTGCAAATACCAGAGCCTTGAATTTCTGTGGGATGACAACCCCATATACCAAACCCAGCTCTTCAAAATCCAGCCTTGGTATTCTTTGGATCTCCATTGCATTCAGACGATCCTCTAACTATTTGTATATGTCCTTAGTGGGAGGATACTGTTCATCATTGTAATCAGATTCATCCTCAGAATCCTTTGGACTAGGGTCCTCCTCCCTTATCTCTCCCTCTTGATTCTCCCCTTCTTTGGATGAAGAGGTCGGATCAACTAGTTACTTCAACGGTCCTCTGAATCTTCTGCCCAGATTCAGGACACCAGCGGTCTTCTTTGTCTTCTTCTTTCTACCTTTCAGAATAAGGGCCTTTAGATCTTCCCGCCCTTTAGCCAAAGCTACGAACATTTTCTGAAATTGGGCATATTGTGCCTGGAGATGCTTGATACTTTGTTCAGAAGTTATTATTGCTGAAATAAATAGCGAAGAAGATGAGAAACCTATTATGAGACCTGTTTATGCATTTATATGTATGGCATGTGTATGAAATGATTTCAAGGACTTTGGGAAGTTTAAATTTGCGAACCAAAATGAAACAAAAAATTTATTAGTAGAATTCAAAATACAGTTGCCTTTTATGCGTTTACAATTGAAAATTCTAAAAACTAAAAAAAATCAAGTTTCCCATGGATGTTTCCTTTTCGTGCCGAGATAGACATTAAGGCTTCTTTCCTCATGAAGCAGCTTTGTGAGCTCTAAAACTTTCTTCTCCTGGGCATAGAACTAGTCCCTGTAAGTATCCCTCTCCTTCTTCAACTAAATCCAGGACCTCTGTAACTCTTCAAGATCAGTGGGCATATCAAGATGAAGAACTGTGTAGGGAATATCCCCTCCAGTAATGAGCTCCACAATCACTGGTAAGACAGCTATGTATGGCATCATAAGTTTCTGAGCACGAGCTCGTACCCATTGGAGATAAGGTTCCATAGGAATGGAAGTCTTCAGCCCCAAAGTCTTGACGTCAGATCTGTTTACCATGTCCCAAGCTCGTATAAACCTCTGGCGATACCCTTGAATATCATCCTCATAGTTAAACACAATGCCCTGGATAAGCATCTCATGAAGACCATCCATTCGAGCGTAACCAAATTGTCGTAGAGCCAAAGAAGGATTATAAGTTATGCCTCCCCTAATTCCAAGTAGTGGAACTTTAGGGAATTCCCCGCAACGGTCAATAATAGAAATATCTCCCATAGATCGGGAATACCAGAGAATATCTGCGTGAGAAAGTGACATTATCCTTTGTGACAAACCCAAACCTTCTTCATTCTTCAGCACTGTTAGGGAGGTGAGAAATAAACCACCTCGACAGTAATGGCATTCAGCACATAAGAACCCCTCTTCTCTTCATGGTACGAGTGTGGAGAGCATGCAAGATATCTCCGAGCAAAGTAGGCACATGGTTGCGAGAGAGGAAGATCTTGATAGAATTCACATCTATGAGTAAATCTGGATTAGGGAACAATACTAAACCATAAATTAGAAGAGCCAAAACCTCCTTAAAAGCCTGAAAGTCCAAATCATCCCAAAACAACTGGGCCTTCTCTATTAGGAACTTGGCTAGAAAACCTTTAACTCCGCTTCTTGTTTCCCAATTGGATACCACGTCGTCCCGTTTCAGATGCAAAGCTGAGGCAATGACTTCTGGCTTGGGAACCTCTTCTAAACCTGTGAAAGGCATCTGGTCAAGGATAGGTATATCCAATAACTGATAGAACTCTTCCATGGTAGGCACCAACTGATAGTCTGGAAAGGTGAAGCAGTGGTGCTTGGGATCAAAGAACTGAAAAAGTACACCCATCATCTTTTCATTAAAGCTCGAAGTAACCAGTTTGAGAAGTCAACCACATCTCTTAGTGAACGGAGAAGTTTCAGGAACCCTTGATACTAGCTCCTTGAGTTGGAAAGGTATTCTCACAAAGCTGATTTAGATAGTGTTTCTACAAGCGGAAGCCATGATTTACAAAACAGAACAAATATAAGTTCCCCCGGTCCTTGAAATGGTTAGTGTAATAAGAATGGATGCTATGTTATGATGCATGCTGTTACGTTCAAATAGAGTAAATCACACACAAGCAAAGCACACAATAGACCTTAGGTTCAAAGTATTGCATGAGGTTAAAGATAAGTACCCTCTTGAAGTTTAGTTGGTTTCAAACCTGTCTTAGAAAAATAACCGGGTTCTAAGGATTCTCAACATCAGTGATCATCCTTTATTGGGCATTGTTTCAGCTCAGGAAATATTTTCTTGCGGTCGAAATATCCCGAAAGTCTAATCTTAATGAGTGTAGCATCGAGTATCAACCAATCCCCAGCTTTATACCGAGGCCGACTATCTCACTACTTTCTAATGGCCAAGTTTGTTCAACTAAGGTTCTAAGATCTGTTAGTGCTTCATGACACCACGCGGTGGCCCCGTATTCTCCTCGTTTCAACACGAAGGATACCGGTACTAACCAAAGTGTCACACCAACATAGCCATCACTTAAACCATATCGGTCTATGTTGTACAGTCTCCACGATCTATTGCTGTTTACCTAAAAAGTGTCCCCAGATCCGGGTGTAGGATCTTCAACAATACCCAAGCAAAAATCCTTAAAGATAAAGCAGACAAAACAAACAAGAAAGCAATTTAAAAATGACCTAGATCCTAAGGTAAAACCTACTTTATTAATGGATCCCCAGCAGAGCCAGTTCTGTGATACGGTGGCTGAACTGACTGTTTTTGTTACTACTGGTTTTGCGTTTTTTGTTCGCAAATGTATGGTAAGAAAGATTCGCCACCGTCTTTTATTTCATCTAACAAAGGAAAATGGAAAAAGAACAGAAAAAACCTTTTTTCGAGATGTTTTTGAGTACGGGGGGTAGATTATAGAAAGGGAAGGTGTTAGCACCCCTTCTATCCATGGTTTTCCATGGGCTCTTAAGTACTTGCTCATTTGTAAATTGCTTTTGTGTGTTTGAAAAAAGTTTTGAAATTTCCTTAGTGTTGCGTTTCACCTTATGGTAACCCTTGTATTAGTCCTCAAGGATGTGATAAAGTGTTTTTGAAAACTTTGTTTGAAAAGTATTTTGAAAGTGTGAGTATGAAAAGTTGTTGTTTTGAGCAAGTACTTAAGAGTTTCTACCTACTCGAAAAAGACTGTTAGTTTTCTTATTTCCTTTAGACAGCGGTATCCTACTATTAAGGAGTAGGTAGTTCCACCGTTGGAGTTTGAGGGACAATCAAAAGGGACGATTACGATCACTAAAGCAATGGTTAGGAAACCTTAGTAGTTACTCTAGAGTCCTAAAGATCTTTCCAAGGAAACATTTGAATGGGTCATTTTTGATCTTTTGAGACTAGAGGGAAACCACTAAAACTCCCTATACTTCATGACCGTTTTCCGAATGCAACCGAAGTGGGGAAAACCCTAGGAGTGAGCATGTGCAGGTGTTTGTTTTTCAGTCAATTATCTTTGCATATTTAGGGTTTTCTACTGTTTTAAACATTGATCTTTTGCATACAATCCTATTATCAATCATCTAACAGTTTATAATGTCGGAAAGTAAAAGTGCGAGAAGTTTAAACCTAGATATTACAAGGCCTTGGGGAGGGGGATTACATAATCAAAAACTTGGGGAAAACAGTAAATGGAAATAGTAATAAACCTAAATTAAAAGCTATTACAAACTCGGAGCAATTATATTAATTGGAAAACTAATGAAATAAATACGCGCGGTGAAATTAAATACGAGGAATTAAAGTTAAATTCAAAGACATTTAATTAGTGAATAAAGAAAAAATATTTTTTTGGATTTTTGAGAAAGTAATTAATTTTGAAAATTAACCTAATTTCTAATTAATTTTAATAATGAAAAAAAAGGAATTTAAGTTATCCTAATTAATCTAATTAATTAATGAAATTAAATATTTTATGAAAAAACCTAATTCTAATGTTTTTTTAATGTTTTTATGATTTTAAGATTTAATAAAAAAAAACAATGATTTTGTAAAATAATTAAAACCAATAATTAAATAAAGAAATTAAAAAAAGAAATAAAATGGGCCTGGTATGGAATAGCAAACTGGGGGTGCATGGTTGAAAATTTCCAGGCCCAGAATAGTTGGCCCAAGGTTGGCATTTGATCCAGTGTCATTAGATCTAAAATGCCCACTGTTGTACCCCAAAATTTGTCCTCCCATATTCTTCAAGAAATTGCCAGGCCAAGTCACAAAATTCCCCAAGGGTTGTGCAGTGCAACTGTCTCCTATACAGTCAAAACTAGGGTTTGTGTTCTGATCAAAGAAAGGAAGTTCTCAAAGGCCCAATCAAGTCTCATATGCTTACCAAGATGGTCAAGTATCCTCATATCAATTTTCAAGGCATTCAGCTCAAAATTGCACAGTCAAAACCCTAAATTGCACTACAGTCAACTGTAGGGGCAAAATGGTCATTTGGCAGTCAAAAGTTCAAATTTTTGGTCAACATATCATTTTGAAGCCACAAACATCATTTGATCAATGCTTGATCATGATTCTCAAAATTTGGCTCAGAAATCATCAAAGATGCAAAAGTTACTATATTTGGACAGCTGAAAAAGTCAACTGAAATTGACCAGGGCATAACTTTCACATGGATTATCAGAAAAATTCCATCCAAAGCTCATTTTG
Organism: Vicia faba; assembly: GCA_948472305.1. Lineage (NCBI taxonomy): Eukaryota > Viridiplantae > Streptophyta > Magnoliopsida > Fabales > Fabaceae > Vicia > Vicia faba. The sequence continues at coordinate 35,187,252 of OX451740.1, read as the reverse complement.
AAGAGAAAGACATTTCCTACAATTCATCTTCATATTCCAAGTCCAAGAAATTCTCTCACAAAAAGTTATCAATTTCAACATTATAGGTCATTTTCAAAAGTCAACAAAAAGGGACTTTAAGTCAAAGACCATAACTTGAGATTGGTAAATCAAAATGACATGGGACCAAAGGCATTGGTTAAAGGATTCAAAGACCTTTCCAAAATGTCCAAGAACATGTGAAAAGCTTAAAAATTGAGCAAGTTATGCCTTGTGGAAGTTGGGAAATTTTTGGGAATTTTGAAAAGTCAACTTTACTTCAAATGACCTAAATTTGCTAATGGGCCCATTTTTCTTCCATGATTCATCATTCCAAGCATGTGCACGATCACTTGGCCCAAAGGGAAGTATTTTCTCATTTTTTATTTATTTATTTGAATTTCTATTAATATTAATTCATTTAAATTATATAAATATGTGGAAAATATAAAACTTGACCTAAAAAATCTTTTTGTACACATTCTAGACTCAATATTTCGTGCACATGCTAATTAGGCAAGTTTTGGTTTGATTTGAGCTAATTGACACCAAATACACATGAAAAAAGATTAAAAAAAGATCTTATAAAATCAAATATTGAAACCATTGAATTCAAAAGATTTTGTGCAATTTTCTTAACCTAATATGCTCACTACATAACAAGGAATCAAAACCTAATACTAGGACACCCTAAGCTGCGCAGAAGAGCAAGATAGAAACTTGAAAATTTGGCTTAAGAACAAGAATCTGAAATCAACTTTAGGAGGCGATTCAAGGCATAACAACGATCCCAATAGCATCCTCAAGTCTCACTGAGCGATTCTCACTCATTAACCACCATCGAAACCCCAAGAATTGGTAGATTGAACCTCAACTGTGTCCAAAAATTTCTGGGATCGTGCATCATAATTTATGCATACTTTGTCATTTTGATTGATTGATTCATGTTTGTTATAAGTCTCTGATGCTAACCATGCAGTTTGATTGCGTTTTTATGCTCTATACGTGATATTGCCATGAATGCGGTCTAGGGTTTCTTGAGCTCTCAATTGGGGATTCTCTTATCCTGTAAAATTGAGACACAATAATGCCATGATCAAGACCAGGAAGCTTGGACGAATGAGATGCAATGCTCGCGCCAAATTTCTGAACTAAGGCGTGCTAATCACTATTTTTAAAACAAGCGTGTATTGAGGGGGTTCAGAACCCCCGCTAATTTCTTTTACATTTTCAGGAAATAAACAAAACGGAGAAGATGATGTGTTGGCCGGTGCTGATTGGAAGATTTGAAATTTCGCGCGTTTAGATCACTAATGCGTTTGTTCTTTTATAATAATTATTTCTTATGTAATATTAACAATGCATGAAGCGCTTCAGTGGCACATGTGTTGAGCTTGCAACGTCCAAGACCTGGGTTCGAACCCCAGGTCTGTATAATTTCATTATTATTTTTCCATTGCAATTCCTATGCAGCGCTTCTGATGAGACGCACCATATTCCATCATCATCCCACCATACACGCGTCTAGCTCCATCAATCTAAAGGCCATGGATTAGAGATCATGATGAACAAGAGTCAACGTACCAACATGTTGCACAAAAAGTCAAAAGGACCTGAAGCTTTTGGGCCTGGATTCTTGGACCAATACCTCACTTTGGGGCCTGAACCCCCCCTGGTTTGCTTTTCTTTTCATATTTTATTTTTTTTTAATTATTGTGTTATTTATTTTTATTGTTTTAATTAATTAATTTTCTTTTTTTACAAAATATAAAAATATCATAAAAATCCAGAAAAAGATAAAAAAAATGTAATAAATTACTTCATTCTAATATTTTCATAGATAAATTAACATGTAATTATTAGTTTTAATTAGGTTACAATTTTAATTTCTTTTAATACAAAAATATAGAATTTAGGTTTAATTGTTAATTTTATTTTCCTTTTTTATACTAATAATGTTTATTTTATTTATTTTCATAAATTAAAAAATGCATATAAATTAACTTAGGTTTAAATTAGTTAAAATTTTAATATTTTCATAATAAATCTAAAACACACTAGAATTAGGGTTTACATTTCAAATTTCATTCTAATAAATTCTTCTTCTTTTAAATCTTAAAAAACATAAAATACCAAAAGACATTTAATTTTAATTTTAAATTCCTTATTAAATTTTAATTTTGCAAAAGGGTCCAACGCCCATGTTTTTTTAATTGTTTGATTTCGCGCATTTATTTTATTTCGCTCAAATAATTATGTATCTCTCCCAAAGCGGTGTAAACAATTGCTCGCACTTTTATTTCTTTCGCTTTATTTACTTTCCGTCAAATCGGGTCCGGTTTAATTTTGGCGATGTGGACCCGCGCCATTTGTAATAGTTGTAGATTTATTTTTCCGCAACTTTCAACTGTTAAATAAGCATGAAAGAATGTATGGACTTAAAATAAAATCAAGCGTAGATCACAACAAACATGACAAGACAAATAACTGAAAAACGACACACAAATCGCACACACCACCCCTAGGGTACGCCTCACTGTTGCCTTTCGAAAGGTGATCGTCGAGTAGAGGACGTCTTAGTAAGTCCTCATGATCCGGGAACCTGGCATGAGGGTAGCTTCTAAGGTGTCTTCCCATTGCTCTGGTGATCACCATGTCCCTACAAACTCGAATTGACCCGAACACCTCCAACGGTGGTGCTACCTACCTCTCAATGGTGGGATGGCACTACTTTAAAGGACATTTACACAGACGAATTCCTTAGGGTAGGTAGGTTCTCAAGGATACTTGCTCTAATTTCAAACAAAAAATACTTTTCACACCAACACATTTTCAAAAGCTTTCAAAGCAAACTTTTCAAACACTCTGACGTATGAGTCGAACTGAAATTTTTCAAAGAAACTTTTTAAAACCCACATTGAAAAGCAAACGAACCATTTTTGAAGACACATTGAGCAAGTATCTAAGAGCCCATGGATAACCATGGATAGAAAGGGTGCTAACACCTTCCCTTTCTATAACCTACCTCCCGAACCGAGAGCAATCTCTATAAGGAATTTTTCTGTGCTTTTGTCCTTTCCATTTGGAGAAAATAAAAGACGGTGGCGACTCTTGCTTCCGCGACATTTCGCGAACCAGCGTTAAACAGTCAGTTCCAGATCCACCGATCACAGAACTGGCGACTCTGCTGGGGAGTTAAACTTAAAGTGAGGTGTACCTTAGGGCTAGGTCATAACTATGTTTTCAATTGTCTTCATTGCTTGCTTTATTATTGTGGGTTGCTTGGGAGTTCTATAGATCCTAACCCGGATCTGGGGGATACCTTCTTAGAAAGTAGCAACAAGACTGTGAGGGAACTGTGCGGGGTATACCGACATGGTTGAAACAGTCTGCTACGTTGATGTGGCACTTTGGTGTGTACCGGTAACCCTTGAGTTCAGTCAAGGAGAGTACGGGGCCTCCGCGTGGTGTCGTGAAGCATCAACAGACCTTAGGAACCTTAAATGAACTATCTTGGCCTCTTTAGGGTAGTGAGATAACTGACTTTGGTGCAGTCCGAGGTTGGTTGATACTCGATACTACACTCAATTGAGGGTTGCTTTCCTGGAATATTTCGGTCGCCAGTTCAGTGGCTAAATCGAAACGATGAACAATGTAAGCAATCCCGTGATATTGGGAACCTTAGAACCCGGTTACTTTGATTAGGACAGGTTGAACCCACCAACTTCAAGAGGGTACTACCCCGACCCCATGCTGGCTTAAACCCTAAGGGTTTCTCTTGTGTGACTTGTGTGCTTTTGTACTTGCCTACCTGCATGCTTGTTAGCTGACACATGAACTATTTGCAGGTTTTGTTTATAGTCCTTAACTAGGACTCATGACAGGGTTTACCAAATTTCTTGCAGGTTCTGTTTATAGTCCTTAACTGGGACTCATAACAGGGTTTACTAGATATCTTGCAGGTTTTGTTTATAGCCCTTAATTGGGACTCATAACAAAGTGTACTGAATTTCTTGCAGGTTTTGTTTATAGTCCTTAATCAGGACTCATAACAGGATTACTGTTTCTTGCAGGTCTTGTTTATAGTCCTTAATTGGGACTCATAACAGGGTACTAAATTTCTTGCAAGGTTGTTTATAGTCCTTAATTAGGGACTCATAACAAAGTATACTGAATTTCTTGCAGGGTCTGTTTATAGTCCTTAAGTGGGACTCATAACAGGGTTTACCTACATCACCCCATGCATAGCATGACATCATACCATTGCATACATCCTAACCCATTTCAAGGATCTCAAGGGCTTGTGATGCAGGTCATGATAAATCAAACATCTAGCCAGGGGCAAAGAGGATCTATGTTCCTCTAGCCAAGAGTGTCAGGGGCTATGACCCACTGGATATGGTGAGCCTTTGACCCTTGATGAAGGACTCTCAACAAAATGAAGTTCTTACAATCAAGCTACCGGTTCCAAATGCTAACAAATTTTCTGTTTACCCCGCGAGGTCCTTGAAAACATTACATGCATGTCATACATCTCATTGCATTGCAGGTATCCCTTTGACAGGTTGCTTACCCTTCTCCGCTGTTTATTTCAGCCGATCGTCATGAATCCTGAATCATCAGCCGAGCAGACTATCAAGGACCTCCAGGCTCAGAACGCCCAGTTCCAAGAGCTGATCATGAATTTGACTCAGGGGCAACAAGATCTGAAGGCTCTGCTCTTGAAGAAGGACAAGAAGAAGAAGAGGACTGTTTTGTTCAGCCCTAGACGCAGATCTGGGAACACACCGCAAATTGAAACTGAGAGGACAACCCCATCTGTGGGAAAAAGCAGTCATCAAGAGGAAAGGGTGCCCAGTCCAGAGGTCTCTGACAATGAAACAGATTTCGACGACGAACAGTACCCTCCGGCTGAGGACAAGTACAAACAGTTGGAGGATAGGCTGAATGCTATGGAGATCCAACAGGTACCTGGGCTGGATCTTGGAGATTTGGGTTTGTCAACTGGTGTGGTTATTCCTCGGAAGTTCAAAGCACCATCCTTTACTAAGTATGACGGGGCGTCTTGCCCCAAGCTGCATCTAAGGTCCTATGTTCGGAAGATTCAGCCATATACGGTGGACAAGAATTTATGGATCCACTTCTTCCAGGAGAGTCTTTCAGGGACTCATCTCGAATGGTTCTATCAGCTGGATGGGACCAAAGTTCGTAACTGGGAGGAGTTGGCTACTGCTTTCTATAAGCAGTATCAATATAATGCCGACCTTGCCCCTACGCGTACCCAACTCCAGGGTATGTCGTTAGGATCAAGTGAAGGTTTTAAAGAATATGCGCAGAAATGGAGGGATCTTGCTGGAAGGGTACAACCACCTCTGACTGATCGGGAACTTGTGGACATGTTCTTGGGGACCTTGTCTGGTCCATTTTATAACCACCTGATTGGGAATTCGTCTGCTGGATTCACAGATCTTATCTTGACTGGAGAGCGAATAGAAGCTGGTATCCGGTCTGGGAAAATTCAAGAGGCTGCACCTTCTGATAAAAAGCCTCATCATGGAAAGAAAGAATCCAATGTTGTGCACGGTAAAAAGAGCCGTCATGAGGCAGGGGCAATCCAAATCTCCAATCCCGGACCTGCTCAACAAGGACAGGGGCAGCAGCGCAAGGAGAAACGGCAGTACACCAAACTCAACATGTCGTTGGATCAAGCACTGCAACAAATGTTGAAGGCGGGGCTGATCACCTTAAGGGCTCCTCTCCGGAATCCGAACACTTCTGCACCCAACTATCATCCCAACGATAGGTGCGCATATCATTCAGATAGCCCGGGGCATACTACAGACAACTGCTGGCCTCTCAAGAACAAGATCCAAGATATGATTGACGCCGGAGAGATTCAGTTTGAAGTGCCAGAGACTCCGAACATAATCACTGCTCCGTTGCCCAATCATTGAAGCCTTTTGTTTATTTGAATTTCTTTGAGTTGTATTTTTCTTTGCTTATACAAACCATTAATGTCATAGCAAACTCTTTTATTCTGTCAATGCATCGCATACGTCTGTTTTGGGAATTAATACAATTGTTTTCATTATGTTTAAATTTCTTTTCATATTTTTTTTCTGATGTCAACTCTGGATCTGAAATTCTAAGCCTCTTGAGGGAGGATGACGAAAACGATACCATAATCCACAGTATGCTTTTGAACAGACCCCGCTGATGAGGTACAGGCATTGTTTCAATCCCCAAACACTGGAGTTATAAGGATGATAATCCCTCGTCAACCCCTCTGAGCCAAAGAAGTAGGAGTTTTTCTTTTCGAAATTTAAAACCCTTTATCATAACCTGGGGCAGGGTAGTTCTCTCAGTTGATCCAAGTACATAACGAACGGCACCAAAAGAGATCCTTACGAAAAAAGAAAGACAATGATGATTCAGAACAATCAAAAGGACAGGCAGTCATTATCAAATATCATAAACGAAAAGCCCAAAAAGTCTAAACCTACAAAGGGGACTTATGAAACTGGGGCATCCCGCTGACTGTAATTCCAAAAAAGGAAACAGTTTAGGCAAAAAAAAGAAAGGGATAACAAAAATCAAGAAAGAGGTCTCACAAGCCCTCAACAAAAACAAAAATGACTGCCTATTCAGAATAAACCATCAATATCTGGACCATCACTGGTATATCAAAGCAAGGACTCAAACAAGGTCTAATGTATGATCAACTGAGTTTAGGTTTGGAGAACATCACGAAGAGCGGGTGGGTACAAATAATTTGAGCCTTTATCCTTTGTTTCTTAAACCGTGAACCAGGCCACGTTATAACCCTTAAAAGTCCTAGCTGAAGCATGGGTTAGTTCGAAAGCATATTGTTACGAAAGGTATCCTGACTCCTGAAGGCCTACGGTAAAAGATGGAGTTGACATCACGTTTTACAAACAATCACCTGTTTTATGAAAAAAGAATACATTTTCAAAATCTTCGAGACAGACATAAGCTTTGCATTTTTAACATAATTTTGTTTGCATATGACTTTTTGTTTGAACAGCAGGGAAATTAGCACAATGAAAGTCTAATAAACAAGAGCATCTCCAATCAAGGGGCATGGCATGACTATTGTCCATCATCTGGGGCAGCGAAGTCAAGATCCAGAGAATCTCTCAAAGGCCAAATAGACTGGGGCAAATCTTCGTCTGAATAGCTTGGGGCAAATCTCTGCCTGAATCACTTGGGGCATTCCGACAATGAATCTTGCCTGATTAAACATCTTCTGGTAACATGGTAACATAAACAGCCAGGGGCACCTCCCTGCATTCTAAAAACATGGACATAGTCGAAAAGATACTACGCAGAGTCAAAGACCCGCTAGGTTGACACACCTAGGCAAAAATAAGGGCTTCCCGGCGAACCAAAAGGGTTCGGGCAAAATGAAGGGTTGAAATGAAAAATCTGTACACCCGGCAAGTCGAAAACCTGAAAAGGTGGCTTGGGCAAAAATGGGTATCCCGGTGGACTGAAAACCCGAAAGGGCGGTCCAGGCAAAAGTTAGGGATCAAAGCGTACGACTATGTCTTGCCATCCGTCTACCAGAAGAAGGTTTGTCCATCAACAACTATCAGCACCCCACAAGCGCCTCTCCCTTAGAAACAGGGGCAATAAAGAGTGGTCTAAGCAATCTGATTGCTCTATCCTCCAAGGTATCAGGGTAGGTTCCGTTGAAGAACTTAACCAATACAGTTTAATACTTCCCCAGGAGAGTCCAATCCAGCTCCCCCAGGAAAGATGGAACTCATATCCCCAAGCAATAAGCTTATCCCCAGTAGATTCTGGAAGCTTATCCCTCGCAGAGCACGAACGCGTCGTCCGGCTTGATTTAAAGAGTTATTTCCTTAACAGGATATAACTGGGTTATCCTCAGCCAAAAGCCACGGAAAGAGCGTCCTCGACGAAGTCTTCCTACCCCAGCGAAGTCCATCAACACTTCCAACAACAAGGGCACCCCCAGCAAACTATTATCAACAATCAGCAAGGCATCCCTCTTCCTACAGAGTATTACTTCCCAGCATGGCCGCTAGAGTATCTTTTCTCCCCGCAGAATCCTCCATTCGCCAAGTTTATTCCCCAACGGAGTTATCTTCGCCTATTGGAACTCTTGCAACTATTCTTCAACATCAGCCCAGGATACGACTTCCCGGCACCCGTCAAGGATTTATTTTCTTAGACAAACATACATTCATAAAACGTCACATACATCATTATAGCATGCATATGCATCATATTACACGAATCTCATTGATTTTGAAGACATACAGTTCATGCATCATGATTTTGCATACAATTATGTTTTACCTTTTCAGGAAAAAAATCAATACAAAAATGACTACTATCAACTATCGCAATTCCTTCTAGATATAGTTTCGGATATGATCCAGAGATGGTGACGTTCTGATACTGCTTCCAGAATTCCTTCTAGATATAGTTTCGGATATGACCCAGAGATGGTGACGTTCTGATACTGCTTCCAGATTTCCTTCTAGATATAGTTTCGGATATGATCCAGATATGGTGACGTTCTGATACTGCTTCCAGATTTCCTTCTAGATATAGTTTCAGATATGACCCAGAGATGGTGACGTTCTGATACTACTTCCAGATTTCCTTCTAGATATAGTTTCGGATATGACCCAGATATGGTGACGTTCTGATGCTGCTTCCAGATTTCCGTCTAGATATAGTTTCAGATATGACCCAGATATGGCGACGTTCTGATGCTGCTTCCAGATCTCCTTCCAGATATAGTTCGGATGTGACCCAGGCATGGCGACGTTCTGACACTTATTCCAGTTAAAGATATTTCAAGACCTCCTCTAGTCCAGCTAAATCGATTCCCAACAGATTTTTCTGATAAAGACTCAGCAGAAGTTATGGTTCCCTCTCCGACGGTGTGTGAGGTGGTAAGTCCTTTTCAGATGTTTCCCTCTCCGACGATGAGTGTGAGGTGATAGTCTCTTATGGTTCCCTCTCTGACGGTGTGTGAGGTGGTAAGTCCTTTTCAGATGTTTCCCTCTCCGACGATGAGTGTGAGGTGATAGTCTCTTATGGTTCCCTCTCCGACGGTGTGTGAGGTGGTAAGTCCTTTTCAGATGTTTCCCTCTCCGACGATGAGTGTGAGGTGATAATCTTCTATGGTCCCCTCTCCGACAAGTGCGTGAGGTGGTAATTCCCTTTTCAGATGTTTCCCTCTCCGACGATGAGTGTGAGGTTATAATTTTCTATGGTTCCCTCTCCGACGGTGTGTGAGGTGGTAAGTCCTTTTCAGATGTTTCCCTCTCCGACGATGAGTGTGAGGTGATAGTCTCCTATGGTTCCCTCTCCGACGGTGTGTGAGGTAGTAAGTCCTTTTTTCAGATGTTTCCCTCTCCAACAGTGTGTGAGGTGACAATTCCTTTTTCAGATGTTTCCCTCTCCGACGGTGAGTGAGGTGATAATTCCCTTTCAGATTATAATGGTCTATGGATCTCTTCCCGATATTGCAAAGATGGTAATTCCCGCCCAGATTTTTCTCAACGAGCGTTGTTGAAGTTAAAATCAACCAAGGTTCTCTTATCATCCATGCTAAGGCAGTAACCATCCCTGGTTCATTCATCGCTGTTTGAAGCTCCAGACTCAGCTCCTGTAACCAGTCAGGACACATCTATACCAAGCATTTAAAATCAGCTCCTGCAACGTATCAGGTACTCATTTTTTCTTTTGCAGGTATGCAGGTTCTCGCTAAGGAATCTCCTACGCGATCAACATCCAGATGGCATCCATAAGCCCATCATCCTATTCATCAACCCCTAAGTGGCATCTATAAGCCCATTCCATTCCCATCACACTGCTAACATGCGAGCGCAAATTTCTGGGCACTCTAGTGTCCAATCATCTTCTACCCTCGGATTACGAAAGGCACGTCAGCCAATCTGCATCCTCAGGTCTAAGAAGATTGAACAGGGGCAACTGTTGTACCCCAAAATTTGCCCTCCCATATTCTTCAAGAAATTGCCAGGCCAAGTCACAAAATTCCCCAAGGGTTGTGCAGTGCAACTGTCTCCTATACAGTCAAAACTAGGGTTTGTGTTCTGATCAAAGAAAGGAAGTTCTCAAAGGCCCAATCAAGTCTCATATGCTTACCAAGATGGTCAAGTATCCTCATATCAAGTTTCAAGGCATTCAGCTCAAAATTGCACAGTCAAAACCCTAAATTGCACTACAGTCAACTGTAGGGGCAAAATGGTCATTTGGCAGTCAAAAGTTCAAATTTTTGGTCAACATATCATTTTGAAGCCACAAACATCATTTGATCAATGCTTGATCATGATTCTCAAAATTTGGCTCAGAAATCATCAAAGATGCAAAAGTTACTATATTTGGACAGCTGAAAAAGTCAACTGAAATTGACCAGGGCATAACTTTCACATGGATTATCAAAAAAATTCCATCCAAATCTCATTTTGAAGAGAAAGACATTTCCTACAATTCATCTTCATATTCCAAGTCCAAGAAATGCTCTCACAAAAAGTTATCAATTTCAACATTATAGGTCATTTTCAAAAGTCAACAAAAAGGGACTTTAAGTCAAAGACCATAACTTGAGATTGGTAAATCAAAATGACATGGGACCAAAGGCATTGGTTAAAGGATTCAAAGACCTTTCCAAAATGTCCAAGAACATGTGAAAAGCTTAAAAATTGAGCAAGTTATGCCTTGTGGAAGTTGGGAAATTTTTGGGAATTTTGAAAAGTCAACTTTACTTCAAATGACCTAAATTTGCTAATGGGCCCATTTTTCTTCCATGATTCATCATTCCAAGCATGTGCACGATCACTTGGCCCAAAGGGAAGTATTTTCTCATTTTTTATTTATTTATTTGAATTTCTATTAATATTAATTCATTTAAATTATATAAATATGTGGAAAATATAAAACTTGACCTAAAAAATCTTTTTGTACACATTCTAGAGTCAATATTTCGTGCACATGCTAATTAGGCAAGTTTTGGTTTGATTTGAGCTAATTGACACCAAATACACATGAAAAAAGATTCAAAAAAGATCTTATAAAATCAAATATTGAAACCATTGAATTCAAAAGATTTTGTGCAATTTTCTTAACCTAATATGCTCACTAATAACCAGGAATCAAAACCTAATACTAGGACACCCTAAGCTGCGCAGAAGAGCAAGATAGAAACTTGAAAATTTGGCTTAAGAACAAGAATCTGAAATCAACTTTAGGAGGCGATTCAAGGCATAACAACGATCCCAATAGCATCCTCAAGTCTCACTGAGCGATTCTCACTCATTAACCACCATCGAAACCCCAAGAATTGGTAGATTGAACCTCAACTGTGTCCAAAAATTTCTGGGATCGTGCATCATAATTTATGCATACTTTGTCATTTTGATTGATTGATTCATGTTTGTTATAAGTCTCTGATGCTAACCATGCAGTTTGATTGCGTTTTTATGCTCTATACGTGATATTGCCATGAATGCAGTCTAGGGTTTCTTGAGCTCTCAATTGGGGATTCTCTTATCCTGTAAAATTGAGACACAATAATGCCATGATCAAGACCAGGAAGCTTGGACGAAGGAGATGCAATGCTCGCGCCAAATTTCTGAACTAAGGCGTGCTAATCGCTATTTTTAAAACAAGCGTGTATTGAGGGGGTTCAGAACCCCCGCTAATTTCTTTTACATTTTCAGGAAATAAACAAAACGGAGAAGATGATGTGTTGGCCGGTGCTGATTGGAAGATTTGAAATTTCGCGCGTTTAGATCACTAATGCGTTTGTTCTTTTATAATAATTATTGCTTATGTAATATTAACAATGCATGAAGCGCTTCAGTGGCACAAGTGTTGAGCTTGCAACGTCCAAGACCTGGGTTCGAACCCCAGGTCTGTATAATTTCATTATTATTTTTCCATTGCAATTCCTATGCAGCGCTTCTGATGAGACGCACCATATTCCATCATCATCCCACCATACACGCGTCTAGCTCCATCAATCTAAAGGCCATGGATTAGAGATCATGATGAACAAGAGTCAACGTACCAACATGTTGCACAAAAAGTCAAAAGGACCTGAAGCTTTTGGGCCTGGATTCTTGGACCAATACCTCACTTTGGGGCCTGAACCCCCCCTGGTTTGCTTTTCTTTTCATATTTTATTTTTTTTTAATTATTGTGTTATTTATTTTTATTGTTTTAATTAATTAATTTTCTTTTTTTTACAAAATATAAAAATATCATAAAAATCCAGAAAAAGATAAAAAAAAATGTAATAAATTACTTCATTCTAATATTTTCATAGATAAATTAACATGTAATTATTAGTTTTAATTAGGTTACAATTTTAATTTCTTTTAATACAAAAATATAGAATTTAGGTTTAATTTTTAATTTTATTTTCCTTTTTTACACTAATAATGTTTATTTTATTTATTTTCATAAATTAAAAAATGCATATAAATTAACTTAGGTTTAAATTAGTTAAAATTTTAATATTTTCATAATAAATCTAAAACACACTAGAATTAGGGTTTACATTTCAAATTTCATTCTAATAAATTCTTCTTCTTTTAAATCTTAAAAAACATAAAATACCAAAAGACATTTAATTTTAATTTTAAATTCCTTATTAAATTTTAATTTTGCAAAAGGGTCCAACGCCCATGTTTTTTTAATTGTTTGATTTCGCGCATTTATTTTATTTCGCTCAAATAATTATGTATCTCTCCCAAAGCGGTGTAAACAATTGCTCGCACTTTTATTTCTTTCGCTTTATTTACTTTCCGTCAAATCGGGTCCGGTTTAATTTTGGCGATGTGGACCCGCGCCATTTGTAATAGTTGTAGATTTATTTTTCCGCAACTTTCAACTGTTAAATAAGCATGAAAGAATGTATGGACTTAAAATAAAATCAAGCGTAGATCACAACAAACATGACAAGACAAATAACTGAAAAACGACACACAAATCGCACACACCACCCCTAGGGTACGCCTCACTGTTGCCTTTCGAAAGGTGATCGTCGAGTAGAGGACGTCTTAGTAAGTCCTCATGATCCGGGAACCTGGCATGAGGGTAGCTTCTAAGGTGTCTTCCCATTGCTCTGGTGATCACCATGTCCCTACAAACTCGAATTGACCCGAACACCTCCAACGGTGGTGCTACCTACCTCTCAATGGTGGGATGGCACTACTTTAAAGGACATTTACACAGACGAATTCCTTAGGGTAGGTAGGTTCTCAAGGATACTTGCTCTAATTTCAAACAAAAAATACTTTTCACACCAACACATTTTCAAAAGCTTTCAAAGCAAACTTTTCAAACACTCTGACGTATGAGTCGAACTGAAATTTTTCAAAGAAACTTTTTAAAACCCACATTGAAAAGCAAACGAACCATTTTTGAAAACACATTGAGCAAGTATCTAAGAGCCCATGGATAACCATGGATAGAAAGGGTGCTAACACCTTCCCTTTCTATAACCTACCTCCCGAACCGAGAGCAATCTCTATAAGGAATTTTTCTGTGCTTTTGTCCTTTCCATTTGGAGAAAATAAAAGACGGTGGCGACTCTTGCTTCCGCGACATTTCGCGAACCAGCGTTAAACAGTCAGTTCCAGATCCACCGATCACACCCACTATGCACTACACCTACTGCACGTTGGATCTTTGATGGAGATGAATCTGATGGTCAGATCCTGAGTTGCATGATGGACACGTTGAATAGTGGTGCATTAGATCCTGCATAGAAATGTTATAAAAATGCAAAATTGGGTTTCTGGGATCGAACCCAGGTCTTTGACGTTGCATACTCGTTCCCTGGGCATCTGCGCTAGTAGTCATTCGTTTATAATAATCAAGCAAAAATAAAATAAGGGAAAAATAGATCTAGTGCTGAATCAATTTGACATGCAGGCATTGTGGGGCCCTTGTAATTCAAAGAACCAATCAGATATGGAGAGAGGAACTTCATTATTGGATCCAGCCAATGGAATTCCTGGAAACGGTCACACATGCTTGGACCACCGCCTGCAAAAGTCAAGCCACAGGCCACGGTGGTCCCGGCACCTTCTCCAGTGACCCAAGAATTTGAAACCTGCGAAACACCCCATATCAAAGCATAAAAAAGACCCTACCCCCCTTAAAATTTCCCCAGGAATCCAATGGTGGTGTCTGTTCGCCCTAAAAGCCCCTGTATCACTGAAACCGGAGCTTGCTTCTCCCTAAGCCCTAACAATTGTAACTTGCGATCTTGGCTTTATTCCTTCATGAGACACGTTAGAAAATTCACAAATAATGCAAATAGTATGAATATGCAATCAAAATGCGTTTATGTTGAGGATTAAACAAGTTTTAAAAATAAAAAGATTACCAATATGGGAGGATCGGGCTAGCGCGATTCAGAGTGGTTTGGCCTTCAACGATGGACTGGTTCACCTTCTAGAATCCTAAGAAGGGTGATGGAATGATTCAATCTCACTGAAGAGGGCTAGCTCGAGTGTTTGAGAGTTGCACTCTTCTTTACTTTTTTTGAAACTTTTTCTTTCTCTTTTTTAGGCAGGCTGCGCACTTGTTCCCCCTTTAGGGTTGGAATGGCTTGTCATATATATGTGAATCACATTAGGTCAACTAGTATGGCAAGAATCCAAAGATATCAATGCCTTTCAATTTTGCTTCAAATCTTTCCAATTTTGAATATCCTTTCCCATTCATGGCTTGCACGATTTATTTGGTTATTGACAACACATGAGATCTCCAATCAATGCCAAAACAAATCTTATCCCATTTATTTGATTTATTTTTTATTTAATTTGATTTAATTTGAATTTTAAATAAATAAAATCAAAACAAATCAAATAAATAAGTGAATAAGGCATGGAGGGTTCCATAGGTTGTGGACCATGCTAGGACTGAGATTCAATCTTAAAAAGATGGGCCCGTGTTGAAAAAATTCAATTTTGAGCATTGTTGACTTTGGGCAAATTTCCAAAAATGGCAAACTTTGACAATGCATATCTCTCTCAATGTTGATCCTAAGAGGGTGTTCTTGGACTTTTTAGAAAGCTTAGGATGTACTCTAAACAACCCTTTTGGTTTCATCTCAATTGGATCTTCCATGTTCATGTAAGGAGCTTTGACCCAAAAGGTGTTTTTGTTGACTTTTGAAAAGGACATATAATGTCTGAATTTATATCTTTTCATGAGTGCATTTCTTGAACTTGAGGGATGAAGATGAGTTGTAGGTAATTGAATTCTCTTAAAAATTAGCCTTGGGTGAGAAATTTCTGATAAGGTATGAGAAAGTTATGCCTGGTCAAAGTTTGGTTGACTTTTCCTATAGAAACCCTAATTTCGCAACTTTTGAGTTTTTATGAATTAGGAGAACTCCTCGAGGAATCATGATCAAACCTTTATAAAATGATGGATATCACTTCAAAATGTTGATGTTGACCAAAAATCTTGAAGTTTGACTGTATGTGGGCCACATTTGGCTTTTGACCTAGTACAATTGATTTTCAGGCATTTGAGCAGTTGTCTGAGCAAACTTCTTGTGCAAGGAATGAAACTTGACATGGATGATCTTAAGGACATATTAGGGCAATGGAAACCATTTACGACCCTTGTAACTCAAACATATTGATGAGGAGTGAAACCCTAGTTTGGGGCTCATTGTCTTAGGAGGAGGATTTGTCTGGTCAATCCTTAGTCGTTCTTGAGTAATTGAGGACCTCTAGGAGTATGTTTTGAGTAAAAAAGGGAGGGAAAATTTTGGGGTACAAAAACATGGAATCAAAATGCCCCCTCAAGGGAACAACCAAACAACTATTTCTCCCCTTTTTTATCCATGATTTCGACAATAAAAAACTAATCATGCCCCCCTCAAATATTACCCAACTAGTACATATGGCATGCATCAAATAGGCAGAAACAACGTTATTTCTATAAACATAACTTAAAAACCCTTCATTCATAAAGGTCACACAGTAGAAAAAAAAATTAGTCAACATTACAAACCATAAGCACATGTAGTACACAAAAAAAATTCAGGACACATGTAGCCCACACAAGTACATAAACCAAAAGTACATAAAGTCCACCATACAAAATTACTGTTTCTAAGGATCCTCATCATCAGTAGTAGCAACATTCACTTCACTATCATTGTCTTCATCCTTGACATAAATCAAATTTCCTTCATCCCCTTCCTATGATAAAGCTTTAATAAGACTTTCAATTTTAATCTTTCTTTTAGAGCAAGCTCTTATTGTTTCATCCAAGTCTATGCAAGTTTCCTTTAACAGTTAAGACCCATGTTCTTGAGGTTGACACGTCACCTCATTTGTCAGATGTTATGATAATGTCTGGGACATGTGTCCCTTCAAACAACTTAGGATGTATAGTCAAGGGTGTTTCCCTTTTACATTCTACATCAGAGTTAGTTAGAATACCAAGGTACTGACCCAAAATAATCCCACAAATCAAGGAGGGAAAAATAATTGGCATTTTGACAGCAAAGGTAGTCGCATGTTTTATGGTTTGATCAAATACATATGAACCAAAATCAAATGAAGTTTTGGTACCAACTGTGTAGATAAACCTACCCAGCCCAGTAGCAGCAGTGGAGGTGTTGTTTGTAGGAACCCAGTTAGCAATTCCAATTCTATGCAAAACAACATATTTAACACTCAACTTGCTTGTAGACAACTTGCCTTTTCTTGGACAAACCCTTACTTTATTAGTTGTGATTCATTTATAGATCACATTATCACTCACTTCAACTTCTGCATGCTCCTCCTCATTTCATCACATGAATATATTAATAACTTTAGGAGAAAACTCAACACACTTACCCCTAACATATACTTTTCTATACTCCTTACTCTACTTACCATTACAATCAGTAGGGATGTTCATAATTAACTCCTTTACTAGAATTTCATAACACTTACCAAAGCCATCAACGCTTCTCATTAATCCTGGATACTCAATGAGACTCATAATCTCCTTACACTAAAGAACATTTTTTCCCAGTTCTCCTTCAAGCTCCAACCTTCTTTCGCAAACAAACTTCCATTTCTCAACATTCTGAATTGCATGAAACGAAATGTTGTCAATGGCCGCCTTTGGAACATTGGCATGCATCTTTTTCCCTACTACAACTTTTTTGGAAGAGAATGAGATATCCTTAACATCTGGATCAACATTATTCACTTCATACTCAGAATCATTGGGAGGTGCTTGCTTTCTTTTCAGGGATTTCTTCTTGGAGGCAAGGGACAAAACTATGCTCCAACTATTTTTTAGGGCCTATACTTGTATGTTTCTTTGGATTCTTAGCCTGTTTGCTTGTAGAAGCAACTATCTTTCCTTTCTTGACTTTTAATCTTTTGGAAATACCAGTGGAAAGGCTAGTCGCAATTGGTTCATCATCTGAGTTCAACTCTTCAACATTAACAACCGTAAGGGTCCTCTCTCCAGCATCCAAACCTACTTCACCAGAGCTCTTTTTCTCATCACCTTTAACCAATACTTCTTGTGTATCCTTCTTAGAAATCTCAACTTGAACAAATTCATTAACATCCTTAATATGAGGATTTTCTTGGGATATTTCAACAAGTTGAGTTGTTTGAGTCATGGATGTTATGGTATTGGGCACATAACCAAATCTAGATTCCTTTAGAACAACAAACACAAACAAGCGTAACTTTCTATCAATAACAATTCTTTCAGAATCACTCATACTAGGGTTTTCTTGAGAGGTTTTCACACTTTGATCAGTTTGGGCCAAAGATGTCACAACATCTGGCACACCATTGATGGCAGGGTCAATGACTATAGTTTAAGGAGGATGGACATTGACACTCTCATGATGGTGTCTTCCACCATAACGGTCAACTCAGGTTGCCTTAGGCTTGTTTCAACACTAGGGATTTCTATACCAACATGTTCAGTACCACTTAAGTCAACATTTGCAGTAGCAATTTCAACACTCATATTTTTATTAGATGAATCAACATTCAAAATAATGGATTCCTTAGGAGTTGAAAGAGTCTCAAGATATAAGCTCCTCATAAACATGGGTTTCTCTGCAATAGACATGTCAGATTTCCTATTCTTTCTAGAAGAGGAAGAGATCTTACCTGCTTTTCAGGACTTGGCCTTTTTAGCACCGGGATTTTTGAATTTTTCTTTTGTAGAATCTTGTGGAGCGACACTGGAGATAGGAACAACATATATGATCACATTTGTATAAAATCCTTGGTGATTGCATGAGGAACCCTAGTCTTCTTTGGAGTAGAGATTGTTTTCTCGAAGGAGCTTTCACTGGGAGTTGAGACAGAAGTGTTAGGCATGTTGGATTCAGAGTTCATGTTGAGAGGAATGTCTTGAAAAACAACAGGAATGAAGTGAGAGATGAATAGTTTTTTGAGGCCATAGAGAATGGAAACAACAAAGTAGGTGAAAAGATTTTCCTTGTGAATTTGAAAAATTATATGGTAAGGATGTAATGATTTGCATGAGATATTGTGAAATAGTAAATGATGAGAGGAAAATCCGGTACAACACAATTTCTCAACAGTAATTGCCATGATTTTGTATAACGACAAATTCCAAAATTTCCCTTTTCTTCCCCAACTTGATTCAAATTAAGATGTCGTAACTTGTTATGAGACATCCTAGTTTTCTTATCAATTTTAATTTTAGAAGTACTTTTAACAGACTCTTTAAACACACTACTTTTCATGCCATTGAATTTGTATTTCTCACAACCCAAGCAAATAGAAGAGCACGTAGTTTCTTGAGGAACCCACAAATAGCAATTATCTTTGGTCATTAATCCCCCCATTAGAACATTATTTTTCTTATATGTAACCAAACATTCAAATTTGGTGAATTTCACATTTAGACCTTGATCACATAACTAGATAATGCTTATCAGATTAGTAGTCAGTTCTTTTACAATAAGAACATTGTTTAGACTGGGGAGTCCAGTACAATCTATTCTTTCTACTCCCTTAATATCACTTTTGGAACTATCACCGAATGTGACAAAATTGGTAGGATAACATTTGATATCTACTAAGTAGTCCTTAACACCTGTCATATGTTTATAACTTCCACTATCAAAATATCAATCTTCACTAGATGATATTCCAGCAGAGGTATGAGCTATGAGACTAGTGACAACATCCTTGTTTTTCCATTCTTTACTAGTTTCAACTCTAGGTTGGGGTGAGCGCTTTGGATGGCCATACAATTTGTAACAAAAAGGTCTTATATGGCCATATTTTCAATAATAATGATATTTCTAGGGTTTAAACTTGGCTCTGGTATGAGTTTTCTGAAACCAGGTAGAATGCTATAACATTTGGTCTGACATGCTGAGCTCATCAAAACCAGGGCTTTTTACAGAGGTTTTATTATTCAGAAATTGATAATTTAACCCTATACCAGCAATTTTTCCTCCTTCTCCAATTTGAAGAATTTCATTCATCACATCAAATTTATTGTTCATTATTGTAATACGGTGGGAGAACTGACTTGGTGTTTTGAGTTTGATCACAATTGTTGCGGATAGCAAGAGTCGCCACCGACTTTTCTTTTATCCAATAATGAAAGGCTGAAAAGAACAGGAAATACCTTTCGAGATTATTTCTTATGTTGGGGGGGGGGGGTAGGTTATGAAAAGGGAAGGTATTAGCACCCTTTTCATCCGTAGTTATCTACAGGCTCTTAGTTGTTTGCTAGATCACTTGCTTTTGTTTGAAAATGTTCTTGTAGTGTGGGTTTTGAAAGTATTTTGAAAAGTGTCTTTGTAATGGTTCTCGTTGCTATAAGAACGCATACAAAAAGCTTTGTCTTTTGAAAATGTTTCAAATGAAAGTGTTGGTGTATAAAATGTTTTTATTATGAGCCGGCGAGCAACTAGGAGCATCTTAACTGCACAAAAGGTCTAATGTTCTTTTCCTCCTCCTTTAGATATTGCTTATCTTACCATTGATTTGGTAAGAAATCCCCATCATTGGATGTGAAGGGACAGGTGTGGGATGTTTGTATAGTCATAGAAGGCAACCTATGGGACGTCTTAGCAATTTTTCTTTAGGGTCTAGATCGTTTACCGGAGGCAACATTGAGGGTCATCGAGGGACTACGATCTTTTATCGAGGGTCTTTTCTAAAATTCCTATATTTGAGGGACATGACTATTTTTTTGAGGCAACAAGTGGGATTACCCTAGGGGTGCATGTGTGTGAAAAATGTGTTTGATTTGCATGCATTTAGTCTTTAATTAAGGTGATCTACTTGTTGATTTTTATCTTGCCATATGTGATACGGTGGCAGAACCGACTGTTAATACTGGTTTGTGTTTTGCGTTTTTTTTTATTCGCAAAATGTCACGGTAAGCAAGAGTCGCCACCAAATTTTATTTTATCCAATCAGGAAAAGGAAAAAGAACAGAAAAAACCTTTTTCGAGATGTTTCTGAGTACGAGGGGTAGATTATAGAAAGAGAAGGTGTTAGCACCCTTTCTATCCATGGTTTTCCATGGGCTCTTAGGTATTTGCTCATTTTTTTTAAATTGCTTATGTGTGTGCTTTGTTTTTGAAAAATGTTTTGCTTCGTGATAACCCTTGTATCAGTCCTCAAAGGTGTGACGAAGTTGTTTTGAAAATTGTTTTGCAATGCGTGAGTGTGAAAAGTTTTGATTTGAACAAGTACCTACTAGCATCTACCTACTCGAAAAAAGATCGTTTCTATCCTTGTTTCCTTAAGACAGCGCTATCCTACTATTGAGAAATAGATAGCACCGTCGTTAGAGTTATAAGGGGTCAATTCGAAAGGGACGTACGATCACTAAAGCAATGTTAGGATACCTTAGTAATAACCCTAGATTCTTAAGATCTTTCTCGAGGCAACATTTCCGAGGCAACGTTTCCGAGGCGATATTCAAATGGGACATTAGATCTTTTTAGACAAGAGGGTAACCAGTAAGACACCCTATGCTTAATGACCGTTTACCGAAGGCAACCGAAGCGAGAGTATACCCTAAGAGTGATATGTGCGAGTGATTTGTTTCAGTTATTTATCTTTGCACATTAGGGTTTTCTAACCGTATTAATTTGTCATGCATTCTTGTCATACAATCCTATTAGCATACATCTAAACAGTTAAATATTTGCGGGAATTAAAAATGCGGGAAAATAAATCTACGCTATTACAAGGCTTCGGGGTGGGGGATTAATTACATAGCCAAAAACCCAGGAATTTAAATAATAAATAAAACCCTAAATTAACTATTACAAACCAGTGAACAGTTGCAAAAATAATGTCAAAATAAATAATAAGCGCGCGGCGAATTAAATGCGAGGCGATTAGGGTTTTGACCCTTGACTAAACCTATTTGCGATTGATTAAAAAAGGATGTTTTTGTCATGTTTTGTTATTTAAGAAAATAATGAAATAGTTAAATTAAAAAGAAAATCCTAAATTCTAATTAATTTTAAATTAAGAAAAGTAAATTACTTCAATCTAAAAACCTATTTTGGTTTTTTTTCCATTTATTTGAGAAAGAAAGAAAAATTAAATCAAAAGCTAACCTAATTTTCTAATTGAATTTTAATTGTGAAAGAAATTAAAGTTGCCCTGAATTAATTAAACTAATTAATTAAAAAAAATTTATTAAGAAAATAAATCTTTTTGTGAATTTGATTGGTTAATTTAATAAAATAATTTTTGTGTTGATTAAAAAAACAGAATAATTAAAGAAAAGGAATTAAAGGAAAATAGCAGAAATAACCAAGAGGGCCTGCTGTCAGCGGATCTGGCTAATGGAGGTGGATCCAGAAGATGATGACCATCAGAAGATGAGGTGCGCTGGATTTGATTCTGGCTGATGGATCCAGAAGATGATGACCATCAGAAGATGAGGTGCGCTGGATTTGATTCTGGCTGATGGATCCAGAAGGTGACCAGAGAACGCTTGATCTGGTTCTGGCTGAGGGGTTCAGAAGATGATGACCCTCAAAAGGTGTATATGCTAGATCTGGTGAAAACAAAGGTGAAAATTCCAAAAGCTCACGCTTGGGATCGAACCCAGAACGATGAGCTTCTGGCTTCCTTCTTCTGACCAACTGCGCTGGATGTTAACTTATTAATACGATAAAAACAAATAATATATCAGAAAAACAAGTTTCTAGCCAGAATAACACGCCATAATTTAAACCAGCCAATCAAGCTGTGACACACTGTTCTCTTCTTCCCTAGAACCGTCATTTTAGACTCTGAAAAATTACCTACAGACGCAGGTCTGTTGCTGAAACCTGTGTCATTCAAGAATCAAGCATATGCAATATAAATTCAATTGGGGACCATGGATCAGCTGGGTTTGAAACTCTGATCATCATAGTACCCATTATCAGGCCTAATTTTGCTAAAAAACCAAAACCCCAAATTGGAGCATGAAAACCTAACAATGGCAGAAGCTTACTCCTGCGCTGTAAATCAAATCAAACTGTCCAGAAACCTTGCAAACATGGTGATGAACATAAATATGTAATTTAAACATGCTGAATATGCAAGAATCACAGTAATCGAATTTGGATAATATTGCAAACTGTGAGAATGATAGGGAGTGATTCTGAATGTTCTGACGCCTGCGAATGATTGGGAATGCTTCCTAAGATGTCCTGGAACATGTTGCTGGCCTAGAATTGCTCTCAAAGGTCCTCTATCCTGAAATCAGAACTTCACTTTTTGTCAAGATTTTTGAGTTTTGTTCTTACAGTCTCACGCCTCCAGCCTCCTAATTTTGATCTGTAAACCTTTCTTATATAACCTAGAATGAATTAGGTTAATAAACTTGGATTAAATCTTTGCATTTATCCAAAATTTGATTTGATTTTCAATGCATATGATATCTTTCTATTTTCATGCCAATCATGCCTTTCTTGTACCAATTTCCATTGATATGATTTGATTCTGATACGCCAACACTATGAGCTCGTGATTCTGTCCACAAATCCAATCAAAACAAATCTTTGCTATTATTTACCAATTATTTGATTTAATTCAATTTTTAATAAATAAAAAATCAAAATAAAATAAATAATGAAGCAAATAACATGTGAGTGCACATTTGGGTCGTGGACCAGGTTATAAGTGAAGTGCAAGCATAAAAAGTTAGGTCCATTTAGCAAAAAATGCAAATTTGAGCACATTTGACTTTTGACAATTTTGCAAAAATGGTCAACTTGGCCAATGCATAACTTTCTCAATTTTGACCCTAGAGAGGTGTTCTCTGACTTTTTAGAAATCTTAGGATGTCCTATAAGCAACCCTTTTGTTCTCATCTCAATTGAGTCTTTCATGTTCATGTATGAAGCTTTGACCCAAAAGGTGTTTTTGTTGACTTTTCAAAATGACCTATAATGTCAAAATTCATATCTTTTTGTGAATGCATATTATGAACTTGGGAGATGAAGATGAATTGTAGGGAATTGCATCCTCTTCAAAATGAACTTTGGATGGGTCATTTATGATAAAATATGAGAATGTTATGCTTGGTCAAAGTTGAGTTGACTTTTCCTAAAAACCCTAATTTAGCAACTTTTGGGTTTTGATGAATTGTGAGCAATCCTTGATGAATCATGATCAAACCTTGATCAAATGATGAATGATACTTAAAAATGAGGATGTTGACCAAAAATCTTGAAGTTTGACTGTATGTGAGCCATAATTGACTTTTGACCTAGCATAGTCGATTTTCAGGCCTTTGAGCCATTGACTAAGCAAACTTCCTCTACAAGGCTTGAAACTTGACATGGATGATCTTGAGAACATATTAGGACAATGGTGAGAATTTGGGATCCTTTGGACTCAAGCATCTTGATGAAAAATGAAACCCTAATTTGAGGTAGACTGCCTTAGGAGAGAGTTTGTCTGGTCAACTCTTGGACTTCCTTGAGCAATTTGAGGACCTCACTTGACATGTATTGAGAAATATGGGAGGGAAAATTTTGGGGTACAGCAGGGAGTCCTGGTTTTTGTGAGTCGAAGGGATCATGCAAAGGGCAAATGGCCTCTGAATCGAATGAAAGTTTTAGGAGGCTATTGCTTTATGACTCCAAGCAAACATGCAAGGAGCCTTTGCTCAAACGAAATCTTGCCTGAAGAAACATTGCCCACTCAAAACTTGCCTTGCAAGGGGTCATATGGCCAAATGAAAGATGTAACCCAAACTTGCATTCGAAGGAAACCACCAACCCATACGAAGAAAGCAACTAAAGCTTGTATTGAAGGGGACCACATGCCCATACAAAGAAAGTTGTGCAGGAAGTAGCAATGCCTAAACGAAAGAGGCATGCATTAAGGGAGGGCCATATGCCCAAACGAAAGGGAGCATGCAGGGGGTAAAGGGCACAATTGAAGGAACCCAAAAAAGAGGCATTTGCCTCCTGAATCGAAGGAGGCTACAAGAGGCTCTTTGCCTTGTGCCTACTGGCTTGGTGGGAGCCTCTTGCGTGCAAGAAGGAAGCTGTGGCTCAATCGAAGGCTGCATGCAGCTAGCCGTCACTTTGTGAATCAAAGGCAAGCATGGAGGGAATTATTTGTCCAATCAATAAAGGCATCAAACGTCCAATCGAAGCAGCCATACAGGCCACCATTGCATTGTGAACCATGTGAAGCTTACATGCAGGAGGTCAATGCCTTGTGGATCGAAGGAGGCATAAAGGATGGATCTAAGGAGGCATGAAAGAGACCATAGCCCAATAGAAGCAATGGGAATCGAAGAAAACTTATTTTTTCCCCAATTTTGTCAAAAGATTATTTTTTATCTATTTTGCCTTTTTTAACAGTTTCTTTTTTAACTTGATGCTGGAAAACCCAATTGTACTTGTGCAAGTTTAAATTTTGAGAATACTTATGAGAAATGCCTTGATAAATGAGAGAGAAAATTTTGAGGTACAACAGCTGCCCCTGTTCAATCTTCTTAAACCTGAAGAGTTAGATTGGCGAGTCTGCCATTCGTGACTTGAAGATGGAGGATGATTGAACACTAGGGTGCCCAGAAAGTTGCACACTATGATGTGGTGGTTGATTGTGTAGGGAACGGGCTTAAAGATGTCATTTGGAGAAATGATGGATAGCTGTCGGAGATGGGCTTACAGATGCCATCTAAAGGTGATTGTTGACAAAAATTAGACTAAGTATAAGGTTGATTTCAACTGGAAATGAATTAGAATAAATCTTTGGTTGATTTAAGCTGAAACAGAAAAAGTGTATACCATATTAGAATCAGGATAAACCATTGATCAATTTAAACTGAACCAACAGAGACCTTGAATATTCTTTAACTGGAAAGAATCAGGATAAATATTTGGAGTGATTTATCTGAACCAGAGAAAATGTCTACCGGAAAGGAATCAGGATAAACCATTGACCGATCTAAACTGAACCAGCAGAGGTCTTAAATATTCTTTAACTGGAAAGAATCAAGATATATATTTGGAGCGATTTATCTGAACCAGAGAAAGTGTCTACCGGAAAGGAATCCGGATAAACCATTGATCAATCTAAACTGAACCAGCAGAGGTCTTGAATATTCTTTAACTGGAAAGAATCAGGATAAATCTTTAGAGTGATTTATCTGAACCAGAGAAAGTGTCTACCGGAAAGGAATCAGGATAAACCATTGATCAATCTAAACTAAACCAGCAGAGGTCTTGAATATTCTTTAACTGGAAAGAATCAGGATAAATCTTTGGAGTGATTTATCTGAACCAGAGAATGTGTCTACCGGAAAGGAATCAGGATAAACAAATGATTTATTTAAACTAAACCAACAGAGGTTTGAAGGAAGTATTCATCATGTAGATAGTCACCCCGTCCTATTTCTGGAATTGATCTACGACCGATTTGTTAACAGATGGTTGTCCTGTCTTGTTGGAAATTTGTTGATGATAATTTTCTGTTGATTGATCTTTCCTGAAAAGGTAAAGAGTTAGTTGTATACAATGTCATGATGTATGAAATGCAGGGCGTAATGATGTTCTCAAAATAAATTAGATTGTGATATATGCATTTGTGTTGTTGATGCTATGATGTATGAATGCAATGTATGAACATATTAGTTGTTCTGCTGCAGTGTTGCTGGACTGGGGAAAATAAATCCCCGACTGCTGCTAGGAATGATGAGTGTAAGTCTTTGTATTTTGCTGAAGTTGAAGTGTTGATAGATGGGTTTCCATTTTTAGAGAAATAAACTCTGTTGGGGAAGAGAAACTCCGTGCGTTGTTTGGGGATTTTGTTAAGTCCTGCTGGGGAATCCTGGGAAGCTTGGAAATTTTCACTGGGGAATCTTTGGAGCGGTAATTGGAGATTTTTCTATGTCTGGGATATGAGAGTACCTGATACCATTAGGCTGCGTACTAGAGATACGATAGTGATCCTATTAGCAGGATGTCTCTGCCTCTGCTCTTGCTGGAAAAAGTACCTGTGGGGATTTTATGGAATGACCTATAGATATTATCCTGTTTCTTAAAGCCATTAGTAATTGTCTTTCTGTTTTCTGTTCCTTTTTTATGCGTATATTTGTAAACAGTAATTATGTTCAAATGCATATGTTAAAAAATAATCACTGGACGTTTTTGCAAACAAAACAGGAAAGTAAAAGAAAAGCAGATAGTTTTGCACTTTTAAAGAAACAACTTTGCATTAACTTGAATAAGCATTTTTGTACAAAGAGACGAACATCCTAGTAAGATAATGTCGCCTTAAGAATGAAAACTAATACAAAGAAAGACAACTATGTGAAATAATCCCATGGGGTTCCCATTATGCTATAGCCTTTATGTCTCTGAGCGTCTCATCCATTTGTTGCTTTGTCCGAAGCTGATTGGATTGATTAGAACCGTTTGAGTTTGACAATTGATATAGAAGGTTGGATGTAAGGTGATCCAACGGGACATAGTTATACGCTTTAAATCCCTAACTTTTGCCTGGACCGCCCTTTCGGGTTTTCAGTCCACCGGGATACCCTTTTTTTCCTAAGCCGCCTTTTCAGGTTCTCGCCTTGCCGGGTGTACATATTTTTTTTATATATCCCTAATTTTTGCCTAGGCCAGTCAACCTAGAGGGTCTTTTTCATGCGTAGTATCTTTTAACTATGTCCACGTTTACAGGGTGGGAAGGTCGTCACCGTCCATAGTGGTTAAGATCATGGCCCACCAGAAAATATGTTTTTGATCACAAATGGTCCTTCGTATGTAGGAGCCGATTTTCCCCTGGGATCACCTTGTGGCAGTATGATACGTTTGATTACCAGGTCACCAACCTGATATACTTGACGTCTGACCTTCTTGTTAAAAGCTTTAATCAAATGTTTTTTGTACATCTGACCATGGCAGACAGTCGTAAGCCTCTTCTCATCAATCGGGTTCAATTGGTCAAGTCGAGTTTGAATCCGTTCATCTTCATTCAACCCTACATCCTTCATGATTCTTAAAGAAGGTATCTGGACTTCAATTGGTAAAATAACTTCCATACAATATACAAAAGAGAAAGGAGTTTCCCCTGCTGATGTGCGCGTTGTGGTACAGTAACCGTGGAGAGCAAATAGTAACATCTCATGCCAGTCTTTATAGGTAACTGTCATCTTCTGTATGATCTTTTTGATGTTTTTATTAGCGGATTCTACAACGACATTCATCTTCGTCAGGTAAGGAGAAGAGTTATGATGCTGGATTTTGAATTGCGCGCATAGTCCGATGATCATAGTATTGTTGATATTGGTACCATTATCTGTAATGATTCTCTCCGGAATACCATACCGACAGATAAGATTATGTCTGATGAATCGGCCCACGACGTTCTTGGTAACAGAAGCAAATGAAGCTGCCTCGACCCACTTCATGAAGTAATCAATGGAAACCAGGATGAATCGGTCTCTATTAGAAGCTATAGGTCTGATCTCTCCAATCATGTTAATTCCCCACATTGCAAATGGCCAAGGAGAAGTCAGGATTTTTAGGGGAACCAGAGGCACATATACTTTGTCAGCATAGATCTGGCACTTGTGACAAGTTCGTGAATGCTGATGATAATCTTCTTCCATAGTGGACCAATAGTATCCTGCCCGTAGGATCTTTTTAGCCATCGTGTGCCCACTAGAATGGGTGCCAAATGTACCTTCGTGTAAATCATCCATGATCTTTTTTGACTCACTCTTGTCTATGCACCGAAGAAAAGTAGAGTCATGGTTGCGCTTATAGAGGATTATGTTACTGAGGAAGAATTTAGCAGAGAACCTTCTTAGGAACTTCTTATCATTGACTGAAGCTCCCTCAGGATATTCTTGGGTCTCGAGATATCTTTTAATTTCATGGAACCAAGGTTTGCCCACTACTTCTTCAGTATCAATCTCATGACAGTATGCTGGTTCGTCCATCCTCTCAATAGTAATTTGAGGAGCCTCATTATCCCACCTGATTTTGAACATGGATGACATATTAGCTAGCGCGTCCTCTAGTTGATTTTCATCTCGTGGAAAATGCTCAAAGGTAATTTCCTCAAAATGTGGGATCAATGTCAACACATGTTCTTTGTAAGGGATGAGATTAGGATGCTTCATTTCCCATTCTCCTCTGATCTGACTGATTACTAAGGCTGGGTGTTGTACCCCAAAATTTTCCCTCCCATTTCCTCAAGATTTTCTCATCACAAGACCTTTGAAGATCAAGATCCAGTTAGGGTTTCCTCTGCTCAAGACTTCTCCTTGCACTGTGGACTCAAATTAGGGTTTGTGTTTGCCCAAGGATGTTTTGACCTAAAATGCCTAAGATGACTTTCATGCTTCATGTTGGACTCCCAAGATTATCCATACCAAGTTTCAAGTCTTGATTCCAAGTTTTTCCCAGTCAATTGGACAGTTGACCTAGAAATCAGCTGTATTGGGGAAAAGTCAACTGTGGCCAATTGACAGTCAAAACTCATGATTTTTGACCCACATCAACATTATGAACTCATATGGACCATTTGATCAAGTTTGGATCACAATTCCACAAGAAATTTGATCAGATCACCAAAAGGGCAAAATGGTCATTTTTAGGGTTTTGACTGCACAAAGGCAATTTTTGACTGTTTGACCTAGACAATGGCAAATCAAGCTCACATATGGACTCAAGGACTCAATGAAGTGGTCTTGACACATTCATCAAGCTCAAAAGATCCCAAGTACACAAGGTTGACAGTTGAATTTCCCAGTCAATTGATCAATTTTGACTGTATACTGAAAAGTCAAACTTTGACTTTTTGGTCAAAATCAAGAGTCAAGATTCATTTTTCATCAAAACATGCCAAATCATGAAACTTGTTCACCAAGAAATCACAAAATGCAAATTAGGGTTAGAAAATGGAATTTTTCATAACTTAGAATTTTTCTAAGTTATGGAAAACCCTAATTTTTTTCCCAACTTTGCCCCACTTTTTCACCATGATCCATTTGGATTCAAACAAAAGTCAAAACATGAAAGTTGTAGATTTTTGCATAATCTAAAACTTTGATTCACAAAGTTTTCTCATTTGAAGCTTGTATCTCAAGTTACAATGTTTTGAATAAGGGCACTAAACCATTTTTAACTTAGTGAGATTTTAACCTATTTTGACAAGGTTTTCTACCCCACTTCAAGGCCATTTTCCATACCCTTCCACTTGGAATTTCAACTTGCATTTCAAAGATGGATTATAGTACACATTCCAAGCTTTCCAAAATGTCCAAGAACTTCTCAAACAACCTCATAACGTGAGAGATTCGAATTTCACAATATAGCAAAAACTCACCTTTGAATTGGCCATTTTCCATGTTCATAGTTTGTGTAAACTTCTCTAAATCAGCATGCCCTTGATTACAGGTCCTTGAACCATTCCATACTCAATAATTTAATGCATATTCAATGTGTTAAAGTGTTGTTCTTTGAGTGCAAGCATTGTATGCAAGATTAATCCTAAACTAGATAAAGTGAACTTTCCATTTTTGAAAAGATTAGCTTTATGTCAAATTAGAAATCCAACAAGTACATGGAAGATCTGCTTGGCACAAGATTATGTGCATAACACACTAATCAAGAGAGGCTTATGCAGCACATTAGGGGGTCCTCTACTGACCTAAAAAGCCAAGTTGCATTTGTTTGCTTCAAGTTCAAGAAAAGTGTATAACTCGTACCAACTTCAATCTCAGCTCACTAACACAAGAACAAAGTTATCAAACACCTTCCATAGAACATAACCAAGCCAAGACACGACCTTTGCACCTCCAAAACACCCTCCATCTCAGAATCATCCTCAAACTGCAAAAACAGAGTTGCCTCTGCAGTTTGAGTGCCAACTCCCATTTCCCTCGAGCATTCTTACCAAAATCAATTCATACACATTCCCTAGCATATATGCAAGCTAACCATGACCTAAAACCTGACCTGTAATCCCTCTAACAGCTTCCACCATTTTCATTTTTTCCTTTTGCAGTTGAAGTTCCACAGCTCGATACAAGAAGTTTCAAGACAAAGTAAGCATTGAAACAGCATCCCTGGACCTCAAGGAAGCTTTTCCAATCATTACCTTGCACTAGAAGTTCCTCATTCTCCAGATAGAAGTTCAACTGCACAGGTAAAACTTTGAACTCATATCTCTCTTATCATGTATCTTTAGTCTTAAGTTTGTGAAGAAACAAGGTTCTACTCATAGCCCTGAACATGTACATATCTTTACATTTCATTTCTTTTGCCTGAGTAGAGAGAATTTGGAGTTTAAAAATGGCAGAAAAACTAGGTTAGGATTTGGGGGAGGAGAAATTCTCCCTCATCTTAGAGAGTTAGGTCAAGTTCCATACATGGTTAGAATCGTCTCTTCATGCTGAACATTTGTTGTGTTATGAGTTTTTGTTAAAAAGCCAGGAATCGAGAGTTGGACATTGAAGAACAGAGGCGCGCGCTTTTTTTCAAATGTTTGTGCTGGAGGTTGAAGACAGTGATCTTTGGGCTGGGCCTGTGCATTTTTTCTTATTCACACCACTTAATTACTCATGAACCCCCTGAGCCCATTTGCTTATTTGTTTGACTTTTTTGACTTTTTCTTTTTTGATTGACTTTGTTTATTTTTTCTCATGATATAAAAAACATAAAAATATTTTTTCCATCTTTTTTTGAATTTATGGCATATTTATTTGATTTATTTCTTTTGTTTGTATATAAATATTATATATATACTATTATTAGAATAAATAGAAAAATAGTGCAAATATCTTTTTTTATTTTCATTTTTATTATTTTACCTTCTGAAAATACTTTATATAAAAAAATACTCTTTTTTCTTACAAATATTAAATATTATTATTATTTATATATATATAATACATATTTAAAATAATACATATATATATATATATATATATATATATATATATATTCATTAATATATTTAGGGTAAATACAAATATATACACTTTTGTTTTTGTTCTTCTTAATATTTAATATAAGAATACATATTTGACAAATACCTTATTTTATTTTATTTTTTGTATATATAAATAAATATTTGTGCATAATAAATAAAATAACATATTTCATTTAGTAGAATTAGGGTTTCCCCCTTTAATGTGAAAAACTCCAAAAATAATATATTTTTATTTTCTTTTCTCTTTTACATAAATAATATTTTTTCATACATATACAAAACATTTCTTTTGCATCTTGCATTCTTATTTAATTTTTGTACATTGATTAAATTGCAAATATTCAAAATTGATGTAATAATTTTAGGTTTACATTACTCGTCAATATCCCCATTTGAACATTTGTGCCCCCCTTCCCATATTTGGTTTTGTAATAGCTTAGTAAATTTATTTTCGCACTTTATTGCTTTCTAATGATAACATGCTAGAATTAGGGTTTGTATGTGAAAAAACGACAAAAAAATAGTTATGACCTAATCTCAAGATAAATAAGCATGAAAATGGACACACAAATCACACTTGCACCCCTAGGGTACTCCACATTTGTTGCCTTCAAATAAATTGGGCCATATTGCATGTTAGGTCTCTTTGGGCAAAACAAACAAATTGAATGATCATAGTCCCTCGATAACATTTTTTCAAAACAAACAAAAACAAATGATCAAGTCCCTTAAAGAAAATGCCCAAAGATACTTGGCACCATTGCAATTATGGTCTAAACGATGACTCACGCCCGTCCCTTTCACATCCTAACATAAGATTGTCCACCAAATTCAATGGTGGAACAAACTTGTTAAAAGGGTTAAAACATAGCAATAATCTTTTGAGAAATTTAGGAGTAGATAACCTCTTAGTTACTTGAATCAAACTTGAAAAATAAAACACTTGCCTATTTCAAAAAAACCACACATCACTACTGTGATCGGTGGATCTGGAACTGACTGTTTAACGCTGGTTCGCGAAATGTCGCGGAAGCAAGAGTCACCACCGTCTTTTATTTTCTCCAAATGGAAAGGACAAAAGCACAGAAAAATTCCTTAAAGAGATTGCTCTCGGTTCGGGAGGTAGATTATAGAAAGGGAAGGTGTTAGCACCCTTTCTATCCATGGTTATCCATGGGCTCTTAGATACTTGCTCAATGTATTTTCAAAATTGTTTGTTTGCTTTTCAATGTGGGTTTAAAAAGTTTCTTTTGAAAAATTTCAGTTCGACTCGTACGTCAGAGTGTTTGAAAAATTTGCTTCGAAAGTTTTAGAAAATGTGTTGGTGAAAAGATTTTTGTTTGTTTTTGAAATTAGAGCAAGTATCCTTGAGAACCTACCTACCCTAAGGAATTCGTCTGTGTAAATGTCCTTAAAAGTAGTGCCATCCCACCATTGAGAGGTAGGTAGCACCACCGTTGGAGGCGTTCGGGTCAATTCGAGTTTTAGGGACATGGTGATCACCAGAGCAATGGGAAGACACCTTAGAAGCTACCCTCATGCCAGGTTCCCAGATCATGAGGACTTACTAAGACGTCCTCTACTCGACGATCACCTTTCGAAAGGCAACAGTGAGGCGTACCCTAGGGGTGGTGTGTGCGAATCGTGTGTCGTTTTCATTTGATATTTGTCTTTTGTCATGTCATTGTGATCTACGCTTGATTTTAATTAAAACATTCATTCTTGCATGCTTTTTAACAATTATAAAGTTTGCGGGAAAATAAATCTAAGGCTATTACAAATGGCGCGGGTCCACATCGCCAAAATTAAACCGGACCCGATTTGACTGAAAAAATAAATAAAGCGAATAAAAGTGCGAAAAGTTTAAATTACAATGCTTTGGGAGAGATACAAAATTACAATAAAGGACATAAAATAAATACGCAAATTAAATAATTCATAATGTGGGCGTTGGACCCTTTTGCAAAAATTAAAATTAATAGGAAATTAAAATTAAAAATTAAATGTTTTTGGTATTTTTTTGTATTTTTTAGGATTTAAAAGAAAAAGAATTGATTAAAATAAAATGAAACGGCAAACCCTAATTCTAATGTTTTTTAAGTTTATTATGAAAGATATTGAAATTTAACCTAATTTAAACCCTAATTATATTTATGTACAAATTTGATTATAAAAAATAAATAAATAATAATATTATGATAAAAAAAGGAAAATTTGAAAGGTATAAAAATTATCAATTAACCTAATTCTATATTTTTTGGATTTTATTAAAAGGAATTAAAGTTAAAAACCTAATTAAACTAAATAATTTACATATTAATTATTTACAAGAAAATAAATAAAATAAATATTTTTTATGTTTTTTATCCTTTTTCTGATTTTTTGATATTTTTCATATTTTTGTAAAAAAACAATTAATTAATTAAAACAAATAAGAAAAATGAATAACATAGTAATTGAGAAAATAAAATATAAAAAAGAAAAGCAAACCAGGGGGGGTAGCCCCAAATTGGAGGTGTTGATCCAAAGGTTCTGGCCCATTAAAGCTTTGATCCATTGACTTTGCCAGTTCGTATGCCAGCGCATTGACCAGCGTATACGTGTTCTTCAGAATCTTGGCCATTGATCCAGTGTTGCTAGACGCGTGTATGGTGGGATGATGAAGGAGTATGGTGCGTCTTAGGATCATGCCTGCATGGGAATTGTAAATGAAAAACAATATTGAAATAGCATGAGACCTGGGGTTCGAACCCAGGTCTTGGATATTGCCAAGGGAGGTGCCTGCCAGCTGAGCTGTTTGGATTAATTGATATATTAATAATACACAATTAACAAAAAGAAAGAATCAGCGCGTTAGTAATAAAAAGCGCGAAATTTAAAATCAACGAATCAGTGAGGGACAACACATCATCTTCCTCACTTTTTCTGGAACACAAGCCTATGGAAACGGTTTTGCACGCGTTGCTGTATACCACCTACAAGAAAATAGCGATTAGCTGCTGGGTGTATATAAATTGTTCGCGAATGCATGAATCTCTTCATCTTGGTGTACTGAATGCAACGGTGGTACTGGGATGGCCTAATTTTGCTTATATTGGGAAACCCCAATTTCAAAACCTGCAAACCCTAACATTTAATAATGGCGAAATCACCTATACTGCACAAAAATGAAATTAATTGATATGGTTAGCTTGGAAACTTCACCCTGAATAAGAATACATAAAGAAAAACGCAAAAGGATGCATGAATTATGCCATACGATTTCAAAAATTTCTTGGTACAGTTAGAGTTCAAACTACCACTTCTTTGCGTTTTGGTTGATGTTAGGGATTGGCACACGTTCAGAATTGTCCCAGGAATCTAATGGAATGGAAGTTGAGGCTTGAATCGTCCCTTAACCTTGAAAACAGTTTTGTGTTTTATGGAAAAAATGTCAATGTGCAAAGTGTTCTTGGGGCGCAGCTTAGCGTGTAAGGCAATTAGGTTTGCATTCCTGATCATATAGTGAGCATGCTAGGTCAACAAATTTGCACCAAATCTCATGAATTCAATTTTTGGCATATTTGATTTTGTGAAATCTTTTTTGAATCTTTTTTCATGTTATTTGGTTCAATCATGCTCCAATCACACCAAAACTTGCCTAATTAAGATGTGCACGAAATCTTGAGTCTAGAATGTGCATAAAAAGATTTTTTAGGTCAAGCTTTATATTTTTCATGTATTAAAATAATTTAAATGAATTAATATTAATATAAATTCAAATAAATAATTAAAAAATAAGAAAATACTTCCCTTTGGGCCTAATGGTCGTGCATAGGCTTGGCATGAAGAAACTTGGAAGAAAAATGGGCCCATTTGCATTTTTGGATCATTTGAAGTAAAGTTGACTTTTCAAAATTCCCAAAACTTTCCCAACTTCCACAAGGCATAACTTGCTCAATTTTTAAGCTTTTCACATGTTCTTGGACATTTTGGAAAGGTCTTTGAGTCCTCTAACCAATGCCTTTGGTCCCATGTCATTGTGATTTACCAATCTCAAGTTATGGCCTTTGACTTAAAGTCCCTTTTTGTTGACTTTTGAAAATGACCTATAATGTTGAAATTGATAACTTTTTGTGAGAGCATTTCTTGGACTTGAAGCATGAAGATGAGTTGTAGGAAATGTCTTTCTCTTCAAAATGAGCATTGGATGGAATTTTTCTGATAATCCATGTGAAAGTTATGCCCTGGTCAATTTCAGTTGACTTTTTCAGCTGTCCAAATATAGTAACTTTTGCATCTTTGATGATTTCTGAGCCAAATTTTGAGAATCATGATCAAGCATTGATCAAATGATGTTTGTGGCTTCAAAATGATATGTTGACCAAAAATTTGAACTTTTGACTGTCAAATGACCATTTTGCCCCTACAGTTGACTGTAGTGCAATCTAGGGTTTTGACTGTGCAATTTTGAGCTGAATGCCTTGAAACTTGATATGAGGATGTTTGACCACATTTGTAGGCATATGAGACTTGATTGGGTCTTTGAAAGCTTCCTTTTCTTGATCAGAACACAAACCCTAGTTTTGACTGTATAGGAGACAGTTGAACTGTATAACCCTTGGGGAATTTTGTGACTTGGCTTGACAAATCTTGGAGAATATGGGAGGGAAAATTTTAGGGTGCAACAGTTGCCCCTGTTCAATCTTCTTAGACCTGAGGATGCAGATTGGCTGACATGCCTTTCGTAATCCGATGGTAAAAGATGATTGGACACTAGAGTGCCTAGAAATTTGCGCTCACATAGTAGCAGTGTGGTGGAATGGGCTTACAAATGCCATTTAGTGATTGCTGGATAGGGTGATGGGCTTATAGATGCCATCTGGATGTTGATCGCGTAGGAGATTCCTTAGCGAGAACCTGCACACCTGCAAAAGAAAAACGAGTACCTGACACGTCGCAGGAGCTGATTTTAGATGCTTGGTATAGATGTGTCCTGACTGGTTACAGGAGCTGAGTCTGGAGCTTCAAACGCTGATGAATGAACCAGGGATGGTTACTGCCTTAGCATGAATGATAAGAGAACCTTGGGTGACTTTAATCTCAACAACGCTCGTTGAGAAAAATCTTGATGGGAATTATTATCTTCGCAGTATTGGGCAGAGAACCATAGGCAATTATAATCTGAAAGGAATGATCACCTCACACTCATCGTCGGAGAGGGAAACATCTGAAAAAGGGATTACTACCTCACACACCGCTGGAGAGGGAACCATAGGGAGAATATCACCTCACACTCATCGTCGGAGAGGGAAACATCTGAAAAAGGACTTCTGGAAGCAGTATCAGAACGTCACCATATCTGGTTTACATCTGAAACTATATCTGGAAGGAATTCTGGAAGCAGTATCAGAACGTCACCATCGCTGGGTTTACATCTGAAACTATATCTGGAAGGAATTCTGGAAGCAGTATCAGAACGTCACCATCGCTGGGTTTACATCTGAAACTATATCTAGAAGGGAATCTGGAAGCAGCATCAGAACGTCACCATCGCTGGGTTTACATCTGAAACTATATCTAGAAGGAATTCTGGAAGCAGTATCAGAACGTCACCATCGCTGGATCATATCTGAAACTATATCTGGAAGGAATTCTGGAAGCAGCATCAGAACGTCACCATCGCTGGGTTTACATCTGAAACTATATCTAGAAGGAATCCTGGAAGCAGTATCAGAACGTCACCATATCTGGATCATATCTGAAACTATATCTGGAAGGAATTCTGGAAGCAGCATCAGAACGTCACCATCGCTGGGTTTACATCTGAAACTATATCTAGAAGGAATCTGGAAGCAGTATCAGAACGTCACCATCGCTGGGTTTACATCTGAAACTATATCTAGAAGGAAATCTGGAAGCAGTATCAGAATGTCACCATCGCTGGGTTTACATCTGAAACTATATCTAGAAGGAAATCTGGAAGCAGTATCAGAACGTCACCATCGCTGGGTTTACATCTGAAACTATATCTAGAATGAATTGCGATTAGTTGGTAGTAGTCATTTTTGTATTGATCTTTTTCCTGAAAAGGCAAAACATAATTGTATGCAAAATCATGATGCATGAACTGTATGTTTTCAAAATTAATGAGATTCGTGTAGTATGATGCATATGCATGCTATAATGATGTATGTGACGTTTTATGAATGTATGTTTGTCTAAGAAAATAAATCCTTGACGGGTGCCGGGAAGCCGTATCCTGGGCTGATGTTGAAGAATAGTTGCAAGAATTCCAATAGACGAAGATAACTCCGTTGGGGAATAAACTTGGCGAATGAATAATTCTGCGGGGAGAAAAGATATTCTAGCGACCATGCTGGGAAGAAATACTCTGTGGGGAGATGCTTTTGCTGAATTGTTGAGGATGACTCGCTGAGGATACCTTGCTGTATTGGAAGTATGAATGGACTTCGCTGGGGGTAAGAAGATTCTGTCGACGACGCTCTTTCCGCGGCTTTTGGCTGAGGATAACCCAGTTATATCCTGTTAAGGAAATAACTCTTTGAATAAAGCCGGGCGACGCGTTCGTGCCTTGCGAGGGGATAAGCTTCCAGAATTTACTGGGGATAAGCTTGCTGCTTGGGGATATGAATTCCATCTTTCCTGGGGAACTGGATTGGATTCTCTGGGGAAGTTTTGAACTGTATTGGTTATGTTCTTCCACGGAACCTACCCTGATACCTTGGAGGATAACAATCAGATTGCTTAGGCCGCTCTTTATTGCCCCTGTTTCTAAGGTGGGAGGCACATGTGGGATGCTGATAATTGTTGAGGGTCAAACCTTCTTCTGGTAGGCAGGTGGCAGGACATAGTCGTACGCTTTAATCCCTAACTTTTGCCTGGACCGCCCTTTCGGGTTTTCAGTCCACCGGGATACCCATTTTTGCCCAAGCCGCCTTTTCAGGTTTTCGACTTGCCGGGTGTACAGATTTTTTCATTTCATCCCTTCATTTTGCCCGAACCCTTTTGGTTCGCCGGGAAGCCCTTATTTTTGCCTAGGTGTGTCAACCTAGCGGGTCTTTGATTTTGCGTAGTATTTTTCGACTATGCCCACACTCTTAGAATGCAGGTAGGTGCCCCTGGCTGCTTGTGTTGCCATATTGCCAGAAGGTGTCTGATCGTGCAAGATTCGTTTGCTGGAGTGCCCCAAATGACTTAGGCAGAGATTTGCCCCAGGCTTTCTGGCCTTTTGAGAGATTCTCTGGATCTTGACTGGATTGCCCCAGATAATGGACAATGCTCATGTCTGCACCTTGATTGGAAGTACTTTTGTTCATTAGGCATTCATCGTGCGAAGTTCCCTGCTGTTCAAACAAAAAGTCATATGCAAGCAAAGTTATATTAAAAATGCAAAGCCTAAGTCTGTCTTGAATTTTGAAAATGTATTCTTTTCATAAAACATGTGAATGTTTGTAAAACGTGATGTCAAACTCCGTATTTACCGTAGCCTTAAGGAGTCAGGATACCTTTCGTAACAGTATGCTTTCGAACTAACCCATGCTTCAGCTAGGACTTTTAAGGGTTATAACGTGGCTTGGTTCACGGTTTAAGAAACAAAGGATAAAGGCTCAAATTATTTGTACCCACCCGCTCTTCGTGATGTTCTCCAAACCTAAACTCAGTTGATCGTGCGTTAGACCTTGCTTGAGTCTTTGTTTTGATTTTCCGGTGATGATTCGGATGTTGATGATTTATTTGGAATAGGCAGTCATTTCCTTTTTTGCTGAGGATTTGTAGGACCTCTTCCTCTTTGATTTTTGTTATCCCTTTCTTTTTTTGCCTGAACTGTTTCCTTTTTTGGAATTACAGTCAGCGGGATGCCCCAGTTTCATAAGTCCCCTTTGTAGGTTTAGACTTTTTTTCTTTAGGCTTTTCATTTATGAATTTTGATGATGACTGCCTGTCCTTTTGATTGTTCTGAACCATTACTGTCTTTGTTTTTGTAAAGATCTCTTTGGTGCCATTCGTCATGCACTTGGATCAACTGAGAGACTACCCTGCCCCAGGTTATGATTAAGGGTTTCAATTTTCGAAAATAAAAACTCCTACTTCTTTGGCTCTGATGGGTTGACGAGGGATTATCATCCTTATAACTCCAGTGTTTAGGAATTGAAACAATGCCTGTACCTCATCAGCGGGGTCTGTTCAAAAGCATACTGTAGGTTATGGTATCGTTTTCGTCATCCTCCCTCAAGAGACTTAGAATTATTAACCGAGAGTTGACATCAGAAAAATATGAAAAGATATTTGAACATAATGAAAATAATTGTATTAATTTCCAAAACAGACATATGCGATGCATTAATAGAATAAAAGAGTTTGCTATGACATTAATTGTTTGTATAAGCAAAGAAAAGTACAACTCAAAAATTTAAATAAACAAAAGGCTTCAATGATTGGGCAACGGAGCAGTGATTATGTTCGGAGTCTCTGGCACTTCAAACTGAATCTCCCCGGCGTCGATCATGTCTTGAATTTTGTTCTTGAGAGGCCAGCAGTTGTCTGTAGTATGCCCCGGGCTATCTGAATGATATGCGCACCTATCATTGGGATGATAATTGGGAGCAGAAGTGTTCGGATTCCGAAGAGGAGCCCGTAAGGTGATTAGTCCTGCCTTCAACAGTTGTTGCAGGGCTTGATCCAACGACATGTTGAGTTTGGTGTACTGCCGTTTCTCCTTTCATTGTTGCCCCTGTCCTTGTTGAGCAGGTCCAGGATTGGAGATCTGGATTGCCCCTGCCTCATGACGGCTCTTTTTACCGTGCACGGCATTGGATTCTTTCTTTCCATGATGAGGCTTTTTGTCTGAAGGTGCAGCCTCTTGAATTTTCCCAGACCGGATGCCAGCTTCTATTCGCTCTCCAGTCAAGATAAGATCTGTGAATCCAGCAGACGAATTCCCAATCAGATGGTTATAAAATGGACCAGACAAGGTCCCCAAGAACATGTCCACAAGTTCCCGATCAGTCAGAGGTGGTTGTACCCTTCCAGCAAGATCCCTCCATTTCTGCGCGTATTCTTTAAAACCTTCACTTGACCCTAACGACATACCCTGGAGTTGGGTACGCGTAGGAGCAAGGTCGGCATTATATTGGTACTGCTTATAGAAAGCAGTAGCCAACTCCTCCCAGTTACGAACTTTGGTCCCATCCAGCTGATAGAACCATTCGAGATGAGTCCCTGAAAGACTCTCCTGGAAAAAGTGGATCCACAAATTCTTGTCCGCAGTATATGGCTGAATCCTCCGAACATAGGACCTTAGATGCAGCTTGGGGCAAGATGCCCCGTCATACTTAGTAAAGAATGGTGCTTTGAACTTCCGGGGAATAACCACACCGGTTGACAAACCCAAATCTCCAAGATCCAGCCCAGGTACTTGTTGGGTCTCCATAGCATTCATCCTATCCTCCAACTGTTTGTACTTGTCCTCAGCCGGAGGGTACTGTTCGTCGTCAAAATCTGTTTCATTGTCAGAGACCTCTGGACTGGGCACCCTTTCCTCTGGATGACTGCTCTTCCCCACAGATGGAGTTGTCCTCTCAGTTTCAATCTGCGGTGTGTTCCCAGATCTGCGTCTAGGGCTGAACAAAACGGTCCTCTTCTTCTTTTTGTCCTTCTTCAAGAGCAGAGCCTTCAGATCTTGTTGCCCCTGAGTCAGATTCATGATCAGCTCTTGGAACTGGGCGTTCTGAGCCTGGAGATCTTTGATAGTCTGCTCGGCTGATGATTCAGGATTCATGACAAGCGGCTGAAATAAACAGCGGAGAAGGGTAAGCAACCTGTCAAAGGGATACCTGCAATGCAATGAGATGTATGACATGCATGTAGTGTTTTCAAGGACCTCGCAGGGTAAACAGAGAAACTTGTTAGAGTTGAGAACCGGTAACTTGATTGAAAGAACTTCCTGTTGTAGAGAGCCCTTCTTCAAGGGTCAAAGGCTCACCATATCCAGTGGGTCATAGCCCCTGACAACCTTGACTAGGGGAAAATAAATCCCCTTTGCCCCTTGCTGGACAGTTGGTTCATCATGACCTGCATCACAAGCCCTTGAGATCCTTGAAATGGGTTAGGATGTATGCAATGGTATGATGTCATGATGCATGGGGTAATATAAATAAACCCTGTTAGGAGCCCTAATTAAGGACTATAAACAAACCCTGCAAGAAACTCATTATACTTTGTTATGAGTCCCAATTAAGGACTAAAACAAACCCTGCAAGAGATCTAGTAGACCCTGTTATGAGTCCCAGTTAAGGACTATAAACAACACCTGTAAGAAATTTGGTAAACCCTGTCATGAGTCCTAGTTAAGGACTATAAACAAGACCTGCAAGAAACTTAGTACCCTGTTATGAGTCCCAATTAAGGACTATAAACAAGACCTGCAAGTAGTTAGTACACCCTGTTGTAAGTCCCAATTAAGGACTATGAACAAAACCTGCAAGAAATCTAGTAGAACCTGTCATGAGTCCCAATCAAGGACTATAAACAGAACCTGCAAGTGGTTAGTACACCCTGTTATAAGTCCCAATTAAGGACTATGAACAAAACCTGCAAGACATTTAGTACCATGTTATGAGTCCCAATTAAGGACTATAAACAAGACCTGCAAGAAACAAGTGTCAGGTAACAAGCACGCAGATAGTCAGGTACGAAGGCACATAAGTCACACAAAAGAGCCCTTAGGGTTTAGGCCAGCATGAGGTCTAGGTATTACCCTCTTGAAGTTGGTGGGTTCAACCTGTCCTATCAGAAGTAACCGGGTTCTAAGGTTCCCAATATCACGGGATTGCTTTCATTGTTCATCGTTTCGATTTAGCCACTGAACTGGCGACCAAAATATTCCAGGAAAGCAACCCTCAATTGAGTGTAGTATCGAGTATCAACCAACCTCGGACTGCACCAAAGTCAGTTATCTCACTACCCTAAAGAGGCCAAGATAGTTCAATTAAGGTTCCTAAGGCCTATTGATGCTTCACGACACCACGCGGAGGCCCCGTACTCTCCTTGACTGAACTCAAGGGTTACCGGTACACACCAAAGTGCCACATCAACGTAGCAGACTGTTTCAACCATGTCGGTATACCCCGCACAGTTCCCTCACAGCCTTGTTGCTACTTTCTAAGAAAGGTATCCCCCAGATCCGGGTTTAGGATCTATAGAACTCCCAAGCAACCCACAATTTAAAGCACACAAGGAAAACAATTGAAAACATAGTTATAAGCTAGCCCTAAGGTACACCTCACTTTAAAAGAACTCCCCAGCAGAGTCGCCAGTTCTGTGATCGGTGGATCTGGAACTGACTGTTTAACGCTGGTTCGTGAAATGTCGCGGAAGCAAGAGTCGCCACCGTCTTTTATTTTCTCCAAATGGAAAGGACAAAAGCACAGAAAAATTCCTTAAAGAGATTGCTCTCGGTTCGGGAGGTAGATTATAGAAAGGGAAGGTGTTAGCACCCTTTCTATCCATGGTTA
This sequence comes from Vicia faba, assembly GCA_948472305.1. Taxonomy (NCBI): domain Eukaryota; kingdom Viridiplantae; phylum Streptophyta; class Magnoliopsida; order Fabales; family Fabaceae; genus Vicia; species Vicia faba. Next base: position 35,144,222 of record OX451740.1, on the reverse strand, counting down.
TCCATGGGCTCTTAGATACTTGCTCAATGTGTTTTCAAAATTGTTTGTTTGCTTTTCAATGTGGGTTTAAAAAGTTTCTTTTGAAAAATTTCAGTTCGACTCGTACGTCAGAGTGTTGGAAAAATTTGCTTCGAAAGCTTTTGAAAATATGTTGGTGAAAAGATTTTTGTTTGTTTTTGAAATTAGAGCAAGTATCCTTGAGAACCTACCTACCCTAAGGAATTCGTCTGTGTAAATGTCCTTAAAAGTAGTGCCATCCCACCATTGAGAGGTAGGTAGCACCACCGTTGGAGGCGTTCGGGTCAATTCGAGTTTTAGGGACATGGTGATCACCAGAGCAATGGGAAGACACCTTAGAAGCTACCCTCATGCCAGGTTCCCGGATCATGAGGACTTACTAAGACGTCCTCTACTCGACGATCACCTTTCGAAAGGCAACAGTGAGGCGTACCCTAGGGGTGGTGTGTGCGAATCGTGTGTCGTTTTCATTTGATATTTGTCTTTTGTCATGTCATTGTGATCTACGCTTGATTTTAATTAAAACATTCATTCTTGCATGCTTTTTAACAATTATAAAGTTTGCGGGAAAATAAATCTAAGGCTATTACAAATGGCGCGGGTCCACATCGCCAAAATTAAACCGGACCCGATTTGACTGAAAAAATAAATAAAGCGAATAAAAGTGCGAAAAGTTTAAATTACAATGCTTTGGGAGAGATACAAAATTACAATAAAGGACATAAAATAAATACGCAAATTAAATAATTCATAATGTGGGCGTTGGACCCTTTTGCAAAAATTAAAATTAATAGGAAATTAAAATTAAAAATTAAATGTTTTTGGTATTTTTTTGTATTTTTTAGGATTTAAAAGAAAAAGAATTGATTAAAATAAAATGAAACGGCAAACCCTAATTCTAATGTTTTTTAAGTTTATTATGAAAGATATTGAAATTTAACCTAATTTAAACCCTAATTATATTTATGTACAAATTTGATTATAAAAAATAAATAAATAATAATATTATGATAAAAAAGGAAAATTTGAAAGGTATAAAAATTATCAATTAACCTAATTCTATATTTTTTGGATTTTATTAAAAGGAATTAAAGTTAAAAACCTAATTAAACTAAATAATTTACATATTAATTATTTACAAGAAAATAAATAAAATAAATATTTTTTATGTTTTTTATCCTTTTTCTGATTTTTTGATATTTTTCATATTTTTGTAAAAAAACAATTAATTAATTAAAACAAATAAGAAAAATGAATAACATAGTAATTGAGAAAATAAAATATAAAAAAGAAAAGCAAACCAGGGGGGGTAGCCCCAAATTGGAGGTGTTGATCCAAAGGTTCTGGCCCATTAAAGCTTTGATCCATTGACTTTGCCAGTTCGTATGCCAGCGCATTGACCAGCGTATACGTGTTCTTCAGAATCTTGGCCATTGATCCAGTGTTGCTAGACGCGTGTATGGTGGGATGATGAAGGAGTATGGTGCGTCTTAGGATCATGCCTGCATGGGAATTGTAAATGAAAAACAATATTGAAATAGCATGAGACCTGGGGTTCGAACCCAGGTCTTGGATATTGCCAAGGGAGGTGCCTGCCAGCTGAGCTGTTTGGATTAATTGATATATTAATAATACACAATTAACAAAAAGAAAGAATCAGCGCGTTAGTAATAAAAAGCGCGAAATTTAAAATCAACGAATCAGTGAGGGACAACACATCATCTTCCTCACTTTTTCTGGAACACAAGCCTATGGAAACGGTTTTGCACGCGTTGCTGTATACCACCTACAAGAAAATAGCGATTAGCTGCTGGGTGTATATAAATTGTTCGCGAATGCATGAATCTCTTCATCTTGGTGTACTGAATGCAACGGTGGTACTGGGATGGCCTAATTTTGCTTATATTGGGAAACCCCAATTTCAAAACCTGCAAACCCTAACATTTAATAATGGCGAAATCACCTATACTGCACAAAAATGAAATTAATTGATATGGTTAGCTTGGAAACTTCACCCTGAATAAGAATACATAAAGAAAAACGCAAAAGGATGCATGAATTATGCCATACGATTTCAAAAATTTCTTGGTACAGTTAGAGTTCAAACTACCACTTCTTTGCGTTTTGGTTGATGTTAGGGATTGGCACACGTTCAGAATTGTCCCAGGAATCTAATGGAATGGAAGTTGAGGCTTGAATCGTCCCCTAACCTTGAAAACAGTTTTGTGTTTTATGGAAAAAATTTCAATGTGCAAAGTGTTCTTGGGGCGCAGCTTAGCGTGTAAGGCAATTAGGTTTGCATTCCTGATCATATAGTGAGCATGCTAGGTCAACAAATTTGCACCAAATCTCATGAATTCAATTTTTGGCATATTTGATTTTGTGAAATCTTTTTTGAATCTTTTTTCATGTTATTTGGTTCAATCATGCTCCAATCACACCAAAACTTGCCTAATTAAGATGTGCACGAAATCTTGAGTCTAGAATGTGCATAAAAAGATTTTTTAGGTCAAGCTTTATATTTTTCATGTATTAAAATAATTTAAATGAATTAATATTAATATAAATTCAAATAAATAATTAAAAAATAAGAAAATACTTCCCTTTGGGCCTAATGGTCGTGCATAGGCTTGGCATGAAGAAACTTGGAAGAAAAATGGGCCCATTTGCATTTTTGGATCATTTGAAGTAAAGTTGACTTTTCAAAATTCCCAAAAATTTCCCAACTTCCACAAGGCATAACTTGCTCAATTTTTAAGCTTTTCACATGTTCTTGGACATTTTGGAAAGTTCTTTGAGTCCTCTAACCAATGCCTTTGGTCCCATGTCATTTTGATTTACCAATCTCAAGTTATGGCCTTTGACTTAAAGTCCCTTTTTGTTGACTTTTGAAAATGACCTATAATGTTGAAATTGATAACTTTTTGTGAGAGCATTTCTTGGACTTGAAGCATGAAGATGAGTTGTAGGAAATGTCTTTCTCTTCAAAATGAGCATTGGATGGAATTTTTCTGATAATCCATGTGAAAGTTATGCCCTGGTCAATTTCAGTTGACTTTTTCAGCTGTCCAAATATAGTAACTTTTGCATCTTTGATGATTTCTGAGCCAAATTTTGAGAATCATGATCAAGCATTGATCAAATGATGTTTGTGGCTTCAAAATGATATGTTGACCAAAAATTTGAACTTTTGACTGTCAAATGACCATTTTGCCCCTACAGTTGACTGTAGTGCAATCTAGGGTTTTGACTGTGCAATTTTGAGCTGAATGCCTTGAAACTTGATATGAGGATGTTTGACCACATTTGTAGGCATATGAGACTTGATTGGGTCTTTGAAAGCTTCCTTTTCTTGATCAGAACACAAACCCTAGTTTTGACTGTATAGGAGACAGTTGAACTGTATAACCCTTGGGGAATTTTGTGACTTGGCTTGACAAATCTTGGAGAATATGGGAGGGCAAATTTTAGGGTGCAACAACTACACTTTCAAAACAACTTTCAAAAACAAATGAAAACCTTTTCAAAAGACATACATCTTTGTATACATCCCCACATGGATCATTACAAAGGTTGCCACCACATTGGCCTCTTTTCAAAACATTTTCAAACCCACACACTCAAGCACCATTTAAAACAATTGAAAACACAAGGCAAGTGATCTAAGCAAGTAACTAAGAGCCCATGGATAACCATGGATAGAAAGGGTGCTAATACCTTCCTTTTCTATAATCTACTCGCCGAACCCAAGAAAACATCTCAAAAGGTTTTTGCTGTGCTTTTTAACCTTTCCTTAGGATAAAATAAAAAGTCGGTGGCGACTCTTTCTCAACCGAAACATTTGCGAATACAAACGCAAAACCTCAAGTCAGTTCTCCCACCGTATCACAGAACTGGCGACTCTGCTGGGGACATCTTTAAAAGTGGAGTAACCTTAGGGCTTAGATCACCTTTGTTTTCAATTGTTTGCTTTGTTTGCTTTTATATTTGTGGGCTTTGCATCGGAGTTTCATAGATCCTAACCCGGATCTGGGAAATACCCTTTTTAGGTAGCATAATCTGTGAGGGACCTGTCCGGCGTAGACCGACATGGGTGAAGCAGTGGCTACGTTGGTGTGGCATCTTAGTCTGTACCTATATCCCTTGTGTTGCAACGGGGAGCATATAGGTCTTCTAAGGGGTCATTAAACACCAACCAACCTTAGAACCCTAAATTGACCAACTTGGCTATTAGGACAGTAGCAATATGCTACACTCATTGAGGCTAAACTCTCGAGATGGTTCTGGCTGCGAGAAAAGATTGCGATGCTGGAGTTATGACCGATTGAGGGTAGCCAATGATTTGAGATCCTCCAGAACCCGGTTACTTTTGATAGGACAGGTTTTAACCAACAAAACCAAAAGAGGGTAATACCTGAAACTCATGCTGGCCTGAAACCTAAGGGTGTCTTGTGTGACTTGTGTGCCTTATTTACCTATGTGAATACTTGTGGTTTGCTTCATCATAGCATCATGCCATCATACCATTGCATGCATCCTGTATAAAGGGCTAACCCATTTCAAAGACAAAAAAGGTTTCATCTTTGCTCTGTTTTGTAGGACATCATGATGCCCGTGCGTAGGAATACTGTCCGGCTCAACTTTGTTCAACCACCAGTTTTACTCAAGGATTTGGTTGGTAGGATTCCAAACACTTCTTCCTTCATCAACAGACATGGGTCTCTCCTTGGCTTGATCACTGCAAAATGGGACCAACAAATGATAAGTGTTCTGACCCAATTTTATGACCCTCTGTATCATTGTTTCACCTTTCAAGACTTCCAGCTGGTTCCTACCCTGGAAGAGTTCTCTTATTTGCTTGGGATCCCTGTCTTGGAACAAACTCCATTCACTGGTTTGGAAAAGACTCCTAGGCCTGAAGAGATTGCTGCAATTCTCCCCTTGACCAAAGAAGAGGTATTGTACAACTGGGAAACTAGAAATGGGATCAAGGGCTTTTTGGTCAAATTTCTGGTTGGCAAGGCTAATGATTTCTGGGATGACTTGGACTTCAAGGCATACGAGGATATTCTGGCTCTTTTGATCTATGGTCTGGTTTTGTTTCCCAACCCTGACACTTTTATCAGTATCCATGTCATAAGGATCTTCATGTCTCGGAATCCGGTACCCACTCTTTTGGGTGATATTCTACAACAACTCTATGCTCGTACTGCTCGAAAACGGGGAACTCCGTGGTGTTGTGCTCCTTTGCTAGTAAGGTGGTTTATTTCGCACCTTCCTAAGTTCGTGCTGAAGAATGAAGAAGGAAAAGGTTGGGCTAGGAGGTTAATGTCTCTCACTGATAATGACATCACTTGGACTCTCAGAGGTTTGGATGAGGTAGCTGTTATTGATCGTTGCGGAGAATACCCGAATGTTCCATTGATTGGTATCCAAGGAGGAATCTCTTACAATCCGTGTTTAGCTCTCCGTCAGTTTGGAAGAGCCAGAGGAGATGGGCCTCATGAAATGCTGGTTCCTCACTTCCATTTTGAGTTTCAGGCAGACAGTGACAAACTACGCCAGGGATTCATTAGAGCTTGGGACAGAATCCACAAAGCCAACCCACATGAGTTGGGACCAAAGACTTCTCTGCCATTGAAGCCCTATTGCAAATGGGTCCGCATCCGTGCTCAAAGGTTAGGTATGCCCTACGAAGCTGTTAGACCTCTCATTCTTGAGTCTCCTGTTGAAGATGGGGTTCCTCCAACTGTCCTCCCTCCTCAGATACCTACTGATTTTGACACCATGAAGAGATCTTGGGCGTAGCTAAAGGAAGAACGGGATTTCTACCGGGAGAAGTTCAACGAGCAGGAACGGAAGATCCAGAGGCTGACTAAGCAATTGGAGGAAGAACGGGTCCTGAACAACTACATCAGCACTGAAAAGAGGAGGCCATGGGAGCATTGATGAGCTTTGGATGTTTCCTTTTATAATTTATTTCCTTTCCAGTATTTTTCATTCCTGTAATGCCTAAGGGAAAATTGTTGAACAATTGAAAAATTTTAATCTAATGAAGTGTGTTTCCCTTTTTGTCTACAAAGTTGAATCTTGTTTGTCTTTGAAAACATAAAACATACGCATTCCATTGCACCATATGCATAGCAGGTACCCTATTTCACAGGCTGCTTAATCTCCTTCGCTATTTATTTTGCACAGTCATCATGAATCCAGACTCATCCAGTGAGCAAGCAATCAAGGCCCTTCAGGCCCAAAATGCACAGTTTCAAGAGATGGTCCTAAGCCTAGCCCAAGGTCAGCAAGAGTTGAAGACTCTACTCCTGAAGAAGAAGAAGAAAAAGAGGACTGCATTGTTCAACACCGGACGCAGATTTGGGAACACACTCCACAATGAAGCTGATCCAACTACTTCTTCTGCTGAGAAAAACAGTCCCCGAGGGGGAGGAGCTCCTAGTCCCGCAGTCTCCGACAACGAGACGGACTATAATGACGAACAATACCCACCTGCTGCTGACAGATACAAGCAATTGGAGGACTGCTTGAGCGCCATGGAAATTCAGAATATGCCGGGACTGGATTTCAGAGATCTGGGGTTATCTTCTGGGGTAGTAATTCCACACAAGTTTAAGGCGCCTGCCTTCGCCAAGTATGATGGGGTCTCCTGCCCAAAGCTGCATCTGAGGTCGTACGTAAGGAAAATCCAACCTTACACGGCAGATAAGAACCTCTGGATTCACTTCTTCCAAGATAGCCTCTCGGGGTCACAGCTTGAATGGTTCTACCAATTGGATGGAACTAGCATCCGACACTGGGAAGATTTGGCAACCGCATTCTACAGACAATACCAATACAATTCTGATCTCGCTCCTACGCGTACCCAACTTCAGGGTATGTCTCTAGGAACGGGTGAAGGGTTCAAAGAGTACGCTCAAAAATGGAGGGATTTGGCTGGCAGGGTGCAGCCTCCATTGACTGATCGAGAGCTGGTTGATATGTTCCTAGGGACGTTGTCTGGTCCATTTTTCAATCATTTGGTTGGTAACTCCTCCGCTGGGTTTACAGATTTGATATTGACGGGAGAAAGAATTGAAGCTGGCATCAGGTCAGGCAAGATACAAAAGGCTGCCTCCACAAGTGCTGAGAAGAGGCCGTTTAAGAAAGAAGCAAGCGCCGTCTATGGTCCTAGAAGACAAATCAAGCCCGAAAGTCGCCAAGCCGTCAATGCTTTGGTCATCTCGAAACCTGTTGCTGCTCCTCAGCAGTACAATCAACAAAGAAGCGAAAGGCCCAAGAGGAAGTATACCCGACTGAGTATGACCTTATCTCAAATTTTACCCCAACTATTATCCACCAACCTGGTGACCCTCAAAGAAGCTCCTAAGGTCGTCAACACTGCGTCTCCTAAGTATAACCCAAATGCCCGGTGTGCTTATCATTCTGATAGTCCTGGGCACACTACTGATGATTGCTGGGCCTTGAGAAACAAAGTGCAAGATCTGATCGACGCAAAGGAAATTCAGTTTGAGGCGCCAGAGAGACCGAATGTTGTAACTGCTCCTATGCCCCAGCATAGAGTAAATGCCATCGAGGAAGAATTGTATGCTGTTTCGGTAAACGAAGTTGTTACCCCTCTGAAGACCGTCAAGAAGAACCTACTGTGGGCCGGTTTATTTCCGGGTTGCAGTGAAGGTTGCCTGTTCTGTGCTGTTTCCCTATCTGGTTGTCCCTTGCTAAGGTTAGGCGTCCAAAGCCTAATGGATAGCAAGGAGATTCTATTTAAGAAGTCTGCTGTTCAGTTGGTTCCGGTAAAAGAAGTTTCTGTGGTTACCATCTTCAATAATCCAATCAAGGCTCTCCCAAAGAAGCCTGTTCAAATCATGACTGTTGCACCTGTGGTTATTACTGTTCCGGGGCCTCTCCCCTACGTATCTGATAAAGCTGTCCCCTGGCATTATGGGGCAGACGTATATGTGAATGGAATCAAACAAGAATTCGACACTGGCGCCAGTATCTGCGATATCACTGGTCCAGCCAAGGTCACCCGCAGTGGCAGGCTCTTCTCGCCTGACATTGCACCGCCCGCTATTCAAAGACCCCTCCTTATAACACCTACAAGTGTACCTGTTACTGTTGCTGATCAAGTTGTTTCCCCTGCCGCCGAGTCATCTAACGCCCGGGGCAAAGGGATTGAAGAAGAGCCTGCCCGGATGGAGGCACCGACACCTATAAATGCTGAGGCCTCCCAACAAGAAATGGAGGAGATCCTGAAAATAATAAAGAAAAGTGATTTCAATGTTGTCGAGCAGCTGGGGCATACGCCCTCCAAGATCTCCATGCTCTCTTTATTGCTATGCTCTGAGGCCCATGCTAAAGCCTTAATCTCATTTCTCAAGACGGCCCATGTGCCGCAAGAAACGTCTGCAGTCCAGTTCACTGATTGCGTAGCAAATCTAACAGCAGACAATGGCTTGGGTTTTTCAGATGCTGACCTGACCGCGAAGGGAAGAGACCACAATGATGCCCTGCATGTCTCTATCGAATGCAGGGGCACTACTCTGGCGCATGTATTGGTGGATACTGGTTCTTCTTTGAATGTTCTACCGAAAAAGGCTTTAGACCGTTTGGATTATGAAGGCCTAGAACTGAAGCCCAGCAATATCATCGTCAGGGCCTTTGACGGTTCAAAAAGGATGGTTCATGGAGAGGTTAACATCCCTATTCGTGTGGGCTCTCAAGTGTTTGACTCTACCTTTTATGTGATGGATATACGTCCATCGTACTCTTGTCTACTGGGTCGACCTTGGATCCATAAAGCTGGGGCAGTGACCTCTACCTTGCACCAGAAGCTGAAGTACCCTGTCAGAGGGAAGATCGTCACTGTGCAAGGATAAGAGGAGTATATGGTAAGCCATTTGAATTCCTTCAGATACATTGAGATGGATGGGGAGTTTATTGAAACCCCCTTTCAGCATTTCGAGGAGGTGCATCCAATTTCAGCAGCAGCAGAAACAACGATCGAAGAGAATGTTTCCTTGAAGATGGCTTCCCTAAGGGATGCCCGAGCTGTGGTTCTGAAAGGCAATTGTGCAAACTGGGGTCAGCTTCCTGACTTCACTCAGAAGAATGACAAGTTTGGGCTGGGCTTTACTGCAGAGGCTCAGAGGGCTGTGCGCAAGGAGAAGGTCAGAAAGGCTCCGGTGTTTATCTCCAGCTCAAGGGTGAATGCTATTGAGGAGGATGTGGAGGAAGCAGAATTTGACAGTTGGATCTACCCGACTACCAGCGACGGACCAAGCAACTGGACGGCAAAGGATTTTACACCTATCACATTTGTCACGCAGTAATTGATTTCTTTTAATTTCCAAATTTGTAACAAACAATATGTTAAAACTTTGTTGGCTCGGTGTCCTACCCGGGGCATCGTAGCTCCATTTGTGAGGGCTTTTTGTATGACATTTTCATATATCATCAATCAAAACATTGGACGTTTGTTGCATTTCAAATCTTGTGCTCTTTTCCTTTCTGTGTTATATATATTGCAAAACAGCTATATTTACACACACTCACTTATACAGGTTTCAATCCACTCTGGATCTCACTGGTAACAGCTCTGCTACCGCCAGTTATGACTTTGAAAATCCGATCAAATTGGCCGAAGACGAAGGTGAAGATGATTGCGAAGTGCCTGGTGAACTCGCAAGACTGCTACTCCAGGAAGAGAGAGCTATTCAGCCACATGGAGAGCCGGTGGAGACAATTAACCTGGGTACTGAGACGGATAGGAAAGAGGTCAAGATTGGTGCCAATCTAGAGCTCAGCGTGAAGCAACGATTGATCCAGATGCTACAGGATTACATGGAGATTTTTTCTTGGTCCTATGAAGATATGCCTGGTTTGGATGCCGACATTGTAGTTCACCACCTGCCAACCAAGAAAGATTGCCCTCCGGTAAAGCAAAAAGTCCGACGAATGCATCCAGAGATGTCTGAAAAGATCAAGGCCGAGGTTATGAAACAGTTTGATGCCGGGTTCCTCGCAGTGACTTCTTACCCCCAGTGGGTTGCCAATGTGGTGCCAGTACCGAAGAAGGACGTTAAAGTCAGAATGTGTGTTGACTACAGGGATCTGAACAGGGCCAGCCCCAAGGATGACTTCCCCCTACCTCACATTGATGTCCTTGTTGACAATACAGCTCAACACAAGGTGTTCTCCTTCATGGATGGTTTTTCAGGGTATAATCAGATCAAGATGGCTCCAGAAGATATGGAGAAGACTACCTTTGTGACTCAGTGGGGCACCTTCTGTTATAAGGTCATGCCATTCGGATTGAAAAATGCTGGGGAAACCTATCAACGTGCCATGGTGGCTCTATTTCATGATATGATCCATCATGAGATTGAGGTATACGTTGATGACATGATTGCAAGGTCTCAAACTGAGGAGGAGCACCTTGACCATCTGAGGAAGTTATTTGACCGACTCAAGTTGTACAAGCTGAGATTGAATCCCAACAAATGCACCTTTGGGGTAAGATCCGGAAAATTGCTAGGTTTCATTGTAAGTGATAAAGGTATTCAGGTGGACCCTGCCAAGGTAAAAGCCATACAAGAGATGCCGACTCCAAAAACAGAGAAAGAAGTCAGAGGCTTCCTGGGACGACTGAATTACATTGCCCGATTCATCTCACATCTGACTGCTACTTGTGAGCCAATCTTCAAATTGCTGAAGAAAGATCAAGTAGTATGCTGGAACGATGAATGTCAGGCCGCCTTTGAAAAGATAAAGGAATATCTCCAAGAGCCACCCATTCTTATGCCACCGGTGGAAGGAAGACCTCTGATACTATACTTGACAGTGCTTGACAATTCAATGGGGTGTGTGCTGGGGCAGCATGACGAGTCTGGCCGAAAAGAGCACGCTATTTATTACTTGATCAAAAAGTTTACCGACTGTGAGTCTCGTTACTCACTGCTTGAGAAAACTTGCTGCGCTCTTGTATGGGCTGCTCGCTGGCTGAGACAGTATATGCTGACTCACACTACCTTATTGATTTCAAAGATGGATCCCATCAAGTACATATTTGAAAAGCCCGCTCTGTCTGGAAGAATAGCGAGATGGCAAATGATCTTGACAGAATATGACATCCAGTATACAACTCAGAAAGCAATTAAGGGAAGTGTACTGGCAGATCATTTGGCACACCAACCTGTGGACGATTATCAATCATTGAACTTTGATTTTCCGGACGAAGACATCATGGTGGTAACTGACTGTGAAGTACTTGGACCGGATGAAGGACCTGAGGAAGGATCCCGATGGTCTATGCATTTCGATGGAGCCTCCAATGCTTTGGGTAACGGCGTCGGCGCTGTAATCATATCTCCCAAAGGAACTCATACTCCACTCACCGCCCGATTATGTTTCAGCTGCACCAACAACATGGCAGAATACGAGGCATGTATCATGGGTCTTCAAGCTGCAATCGATTTGAGGATCAAGTTTCTAAGTGTCTTCGAAGATTCCGCTCTCGTGATCAATCAGATCAAAGGCGAGTGGGATACGAAACACCCGAATCTTATTCCTTACAAGGAGTATGTGTCGACCTTGCTTCCCCACTTTGAAGAGATAACTTTTGAGCACTTCCCTAGAGAGGAGAATCAGCTAGCGGACGCTCTAGCTACGATGTCTTCAATGTTCAAAGTTAAATGGGACAATGAGGCTCCCCGAGTCATTATCTGGAAGTTGGATGAACCGGCATACTGCTGCGAGCTCGAGGCTGAGAAGGTTATTGAAAAACCCTGGTATCATGAGGTGAAGAGGTACTTGGAAGCTCAGGAATACCCTGAAGGTGCGTCAGTCAATGATAAGAAATTCATGAGGAGGTTTGCTGCAAAATTCTTCCTCAGCAACGGCATTCTCTACAAACGGAATCATGATTCAACTCTGCTACGTTGTGTGGATAAGGCTGAAGCAGAGAAAATTATGATGGAATTACATGAAGGCACGTTTGGAACACATTCCAGTGGACACACCATGGCTAAGAAAATCCTTCGGGCAGGATATTTCTGGTCCACAATGGAAGCCGATTGTTACCAACACTCCCGAACTTGTCATAAATGCCAGATCTATGCTGACAAGGTGCATATCCCTCCGGTTCCTTTGAATGTCCTGACGGCACCTTGGCCTTTTGCAATGTGGGGCATCGATATGATCGGTGAGATCCGACCGACGGCATCCAATGGGCATCGCTTCATCTTGGTGGCGATCGATTACTTCACGAAGTGGGTTGAGGCAGCGTCCTACGCCACAGTAACTAAGAGCGTCGTGGCACGTTTCATCCGGCATAACCTGATCTGTCGGTACGGCGTCCCGGAAAGAATCATTACGGACAATGGTACCAATCTCAATAACAAAATGATCACTGAACTCTGTGAACAATTCAAGATACAGCACCACAATTCTTCTCCCTACCGGCCGAAGATGAATGGGGCTGTAGAGGCAGCCAATAAAAATATCAAGAAAATTGTGCAGAAGATGACAGTGACCTATAAAGATTGGCACGAGATGTTACCGTTCGCTCTGCATGGGTACCGTACCTCAGCCAGAACGTCAACCGGGGCAACTCCCTTCTCCTTGGTCTACGGCATAGAGGCAGTCTTGCCAATTGAAGTCCAGATACCCTCTCTCCGGATAATGAAGGATGCAGACTTGAATGAAGATGATTGGATCCAGACTCGACTTGATCAATTAAATCTGATTGACGAAAAGAGGCTCACTGCTATCTGTCATGGTCAAACGTATCAAAAACGGATGATCAGGGCATTTAACAAGAGAGTCAGACCACAAGAGTATCAAGTTGGGGACCTGGTAATAAACGCATCATCCTTCCTCAAAGTGATCCCCGGGGCAAATGGACCCCTACATACGAAGGGCCATTTGTGGTTAAACGTGTGTTCTCAGGAGGAGCCATGATCCTAACCACCATGGATGGTGACGACCTCCCTCACCCCGCCAATGCAGACATAGTGAAAAAATACTACGCATAAATAAAAGACCCGCTAGGTTGACATACCTAGGCAAAAATAAGGGCTTCCTGGCGAACCAAAAGGGTTCGGGCAAAAATAAGGGATGAAATGAATAAAAATCTGTACACCCGGCAAGTCGAAAACCTGAAAGGGCGGCTTGGGCAAAAATGGGTATCCCGGTGGACTGAAAACCCGAAAGGGCGGTCCAGGCAAAAGTTAGGGATAAAAGCGTAACACTATGTCTCATTGGATCACTTCGCATCCGGAATTCGGCATCAACTATCTGGCTCCAGATTTCGGCATTGACCAATCAGCTTCATCTTCAAATTAGGCAGCAAAGCGATGAGACGTTCGGGGACATAAAGGCGATAGCAGAGTTGGAACCCAGTGGGATTGCTCACATAGCTGTTTTGTTTCCTTTTTTGTAAACTCTATAATATTTGGCGGCGTCCTCTTACTAGGATGCCAGCCTCTTGTACAAAAACGCCTATTCACAGGCAAAGTTTAACTCAATACAAATTCACTTGTCCATATAAATTACCATTGTTTTCCTTTTTCTGTTTTGTCTTGCGAAGAACGTCCAATGTTCATTTTTGATATATGCATTTGACATTAAATTGCTGATTCATAAATGTTTACATATGAAACAAGAGATTGATTACAGGTGACATCAGAGACAGGGGCAATGTGAAGTTGTAATGCAGTCTGGTTGCTTTGTCCGCCAAGGTACCAAGGTAGGATCAACTGAAGAATGTGACCAAATCATCTCAAATCCCCGCAGAGTAAAACAAGGTTCAGCAATACTTTCCCCGAGCGGAGATGACTCCCTGACGATCCTGAAAAGGCACAACATCCCCCGGCAGGTCTTGAAGCTCATCCCCAGTCGGTCCTGGAAACTTGTTCCCTATAGTGCACGGACGTCTCTCCCGAGTGTTATTTAGAGTTATTTCCTCACAAGGACTTATAACTGGGTTATCCTCAGCTAAAAACCACGGAAGACCGCCCTCGGCAAAGTTCCTTCAATCCCCAGCGGAGTTTATCATCATCCCCAGCGGAATCCATCATTAAAGTCCTCAACAGGCCTCTCAGCAAAACTTCGGCCAAGTATCTCTTCCACAGAGCAACTCCCCGGCCGTTCGTCAAGGATTTATTTTCCTAAGACGAAATTACATTCATAAACATTTCACATTTTCATACATCCTGCTTACATATATGATGAAGTGCATACAACACCATCTCATGTTGAACATCATGCATATCATACGTCATGACATTGCATACAACTTACGTTTTGCCTTTTCAGGAAAAAGACAATCCCAAAAACAATTACCTTCAACTGTCACAATTCCAGATTCGATACCTGTATCTAGCCAGGGCACATCTGAGAGTGATCAAGTTTCCAGACTCGATTCCTGTATCTAGCCAGGGCACGTCTGAAGAGTTCGAAGATTCGATTCCTGTATCCAGCCAGGGCACATCTATCAACTACAACATCTCCAGATTCGATTCCTGTATCCAGCCAGGGCATATCTGTTGACCACGTTTCCAGACTCGATTCCTGTATCTAGCCAGGGCACGTCTGAAGGGTCCGAAGATTCGATTCCTGTATCCAGCCAGGGCACATCTATTAACGACTATTTTCAGATTCGACTCCTGTATCCAGCCAGGGCACATCTGTAGGCAACCAATTGTAGATTCGATACCTGTATCTAGCCAGGGCATATCTGCATAAGGAGACTGAAGATCAAACACCTGTAACAAGCCAGGAAAACATCCGTCTTTCTCAAATACACAAGTTCTCGCTAAGGAATCTCTTATGCGATCGACATTTCCAAATGGCATCTATAAGCCCATTCCTGACAAGGTTCTGTCACGTCTCCAGATGGCATCTATAAGCCCATCTCCCTATCTACCACCTCTCCAAATGGCATCTGTAAGCCCATTCCTGACATCACATTGTTGATACTTCAACATGCGAGTGCAAATTTCCGGGCACTCTAGTGTCCAATCTCCTTTTACCCTCGAGTCGCGAAAGGCAAACTTGCCAATCTAACTCTTCAGGTTCAAGAAGATTGAACAGGGGCAACTGTTGTACCCCAAAATTTTCCCTCCCATTTCCTCAACATTTTCTCATCACAAGACCTTTGAAGATCAAGATCCAGTTAGGGTTTCCTCTGCTCAAGACTTCTCCTTGCACTGTGGACTCAAATTAGGGTTTGTGTTTGCCCAAGGATGTTTTGACCTAAAATGCCTAAGATGACTTTCATGCTTCATGTTGGACTCCCAAGATTATCCATACCAAGTTTCAAGTCTTGATTCCAAGTTTTGCCCAGTCAATTGGACAGTTGACCTAGAAATCAGCTGTATTGGGGAAAAAGTCAACTGTGGCCAATTGACAGTCAAAACTCATGATTTTTGACCCACATCAACATTATGAACTCATATGGACCATTTGATCAAGTTTGGATCACAATTCCACAAGAAATTTGATCAGATCACCAAAAGGGCAAAATGGTCATTTTTAGGGTTTTGACTGCACAAAGGCAATTTTTGACTGTTTGACCTAGCCAATGGCAAATCAAGCTCACATATGGACTCAAGGACTCAATGAAGTGGTCTTGACACATTCATCAAGCTCAAAAGATCCCAAGTACACAAGGTTGACAGTTGAATTTCCCAGTCAATTGATCAATTTTGACTGTATACTGAAAAGTCAAACTTTGACTTTTTGGTCAAAATCAAGAGTCAAGATTCATTTTTCATCAAAACATGCCAAATCATGAAACTTGTTCACCAAGAAATCACAAAATGCAAATTAGGGTTAGAAAATGGAATTTTTCATAACTTAGAATTTTTCTAAGTTATGGAAAACCCTAATTTTTTCCCCAACTTTGCCCCACTTTTTCACCATGATCCATTTGGATTCAAACAAAAGTCAAAACATGAAAGTTGTAGCTTGTTGCATAATCTACAACTTTGATTCAAAAAGTTTTCTCATTTGAAGCTTGTATCTCAAGTTACAATTTTTTGAATAAGGGCACTAAACCATTTTTAACTTAGTGAGATTTTAACCTATTTTGACAAGGTTTTCTACCCCACTTCAAGGCCATTTTCCATACCCTTCCACTTGGAATTTCAACTTGCATTTCAAATATGGATTGTAGTACACATTCCAAGCTTTCCAAAATTTCCAAGAACTTCTCAAACAACCTCATAACTTGAGAGATTCGAATTTCACAATATAGCAAAAACTCACCTTTGAATTGGCCATTTTCCATGTTCATAGTTTGTGTAAACTTCTCTAAATCAGCATGCCCTTGATTACAGGTCCTTGAACCATTCCATACTCAATAATTTAATGCATATTCAATGTGTTAAAGTGTTGTTCTTTAAGTGCAAGCATTGTATGCAAGATTAATCCTAAACTAGATAAAGTGAACTTTCCATTTTTGAAAAGATTAGCTTTATGTCAAATTAGAAATCCAACAAGTACATGGAAGATCTGCTTGGCACAAGATTATGTGCATAACACACTGATCAAGAGAGGCTTATGCAGCACATTAGGGGGTCCTCTACTGACCTAAAAAGCCAAGTTGCATTTGTTTGCTTCAAGTTCAAGAAAAGTGTATAACTTGTACCAACTTCAATCTCAGCTCACTAACACAAGAACAAAGTTATCAAACACCTTCCATAGAACATAACCAAGCCAAGACACGACCTTTGCACCTCCAAAACACCCTCCATCTCAGAATCATCCTCAAACTGCAAAAACAGAGTTGCCTCTGCAGTTTGAGTGCTAACTCCCATTTCCCTCGAGCATTCTTACCAAAATCAATTCATACACATTCCCTAGCATATATGCAAGCTAACCATGACCTAAAACCTGACCTGTAATCCCTCTAACAGCTTCCACCATTTTCATTTTTTCCTTTTGCAGTTGAAGTTCCACAGCTCGATACAAGAAGTTTCAAGACAAAGTAAGCATTGAAACAGCATCCCTGGACCTCAAGGAAGCTTTTCCAATCATTACCTTGCACTAGAAGTTCCTCATTCTCCAGATAGAAGTTCAACTGCACAGGTAAAACTTTGAACTCGTATCTCTCTTATCATGTATCTTTAGTCTTAAGTTTGTGAAGAAACAAGGTTCTACTCATAGCCCTGAACATGTACATATCTTTACATTTCATTTCTTTTGCCTGAGTAGAGAGAATTTGGAGTTTAAAAATGGCAGAAAAACTAGGTTAGGATTTGGGGGAGGAGAAATTCTCCCTCATCTTAGAGAGTTAGGTCAAGTTCCATACATGGTTAGAATCGTCTCTTCATGCTGAACATTTGTTGTGTTATGAGTTTTTGTTAAAAAGCCAGGAATCGAGAGTTGGACATTGAAGAACAGAGGCGCGCGCTTTTTTTCAAATGTTTGTGCTGGAGGTTGAAGACAGTGATCTTTGGGATGGGCCTGTGCATTTTTTCTTATTCACACCACTTAATTACTCATGAACCCCCTGAGCCCATTTGCTTATTTATTTGACTTTTTGACTTTTTCTTTTTTGATTGACTTTGTTTATTTTTTCTCATGATATAAAAAACATAAAAATATTTTTTCCATCTTTTTTTGAATTTATGGCATATTTATTTGATTTATTTCTTTTGTTTGTATATAAATATTATATATATACTATTATTAGAATAAATAGAAAAATAGTGCAAATATCTTTTTTTATTTTCATTTTTATTATTTTACCTTCTGAAAATACTTTATATAAAAAAAAACTCTTTTTTCTTACAAATATTAAATATTATTATTATTTATATATATATATATAATACATATTTAAAATAATACATATATATATATTCATTAATATATTTAGGGTAAATACAAATATATACACTTTTGTTTTTGTTCTTCTTAATATTTAATATAAGAATACATATTTGAAAAATACCTTATTTTATTTTATTTTTTGTATATATAAATAAATATTTGTGCATAATAAATAAAATAACATATTTCATTTAGTAGAATTAGGGTTTCCCCCTTTAATGTGAAAAACTCCAAAAATAATATATTTTTATTTTCTTTTCTCTTTTACATAAATAATATTTTTTCATACATATACAAAACATTTATTTTGCATCTTGCATTCTTATTTAATTTGTGTACATTGATTAAATTGCAAATATTCAAAATTGATGTAATAATTTTAGGTTTACATTACTCGTCAATATCCCCATTTGAACATTTGTGCCCCCCTTCCCATATTTGGTTTTGTAATAGCTTAGTAAATTTATTTTCGCACTTTATTGCTTTCTAATGATAACATGCTAGAATTAGGGTTTGTATGCGAAAAAACGACAAAAAAATAGTTATGACCTAATCTCAAGATAAATGAGCATGAAAATGGACACACAAATCACACTTGCACCCCTAGGGTACTCCACATTTGTTGCCTTCAAATAAATTGGGCCATATTGCATGTTAGGTCTCTTTGGGCAAAACAAACAAATTGAATGATCATAGTCCCTCGATAACATTTTTTCAAAACAAACAAAAACAAATGATCAAGTCCCTTAAAGAAAATGCCCAAAGATACTTGGCACCATTGCAATTATGGTCTAAACGATGACCCACGCCCGTCCCTTTCACATCCTAACATAAGATTGTCCACCAAATTCAATGGTGGAACAAACTTGTTAAAAGGGTTAAAACATAGCAATAATCTTTTGAGAAATTTAGGAGTAGATAACCTCTTAGTTACTTGAATCAAACTTGCAAAACAAAACACTTGCCTATTTCAAAAAAACCACACATCACTACACTTTCAAAACAACTTTCAAAAACAAATGAAAACCTTTTCAAAAGACATACATCTTTGTATACATCCCCACATGGATCATTACAAAGGTTGCCACCACATTGGCCTCTTTTCAAAACATTTTCAAACCCACACACTCAAGCACCATTTAAAACAATTGAAAACACAAGGCAAGTGATCTAAGCAAGTAACTAAGAGCCCATGGATAACCATGGATAGAAAGGGTGCTAATACCTTCCTTTTCTATAATCTACTCCCCGAACCCAAGAAAACATCTCAAAAGGTTTTTGCTGTGCTTTTTAACCTTTCCTTAGGATAAAATAAAAAGTTGGTGGCGACTCTTGCTCAACTGAAACATTTGCGAATACAAACGCAAAACCTCAAGTCAGTTCTCCCACCGTATCACACTGGGTATCCAAATACACTTAAGGATTTGATCCCCAAATCTATGGCAGCTTTGAGACCCATAATGCACGCTTCATATTCAGCCATATTATTGGTACAGTTGAAACACAGCTTAGCAGTGAAAGGAGTATGATAGCCTTCATGAGATATGATCACAATGCCAATTCCATTATCGAGTGCGTTGGAAGCTCCATCAAAAACCATGGTCCATTGGGATCCTTGTTCTAGTCCGTCATACAGTCCGAGTTCTTCACCATTATTTACCAATATGATGTCTTCGTCCGGAAATTAGAAATTCATGGATTGATAGTCATCCACAGCTTGATGAGCCAAATGATCAGCTAGTACACTTCCCTTTATTGCTTTTTAGGTAGTGTACTGAATGCCGTATTCGGTCAGGACCATCTGCCATCTTGCTATTCTTCCAGAGAGGGCGGTCTTCTCGAATATGTATTTAATAGGATCCATATTGGATATCAATAAGGTAGTGTGAATTAACATTATACTGTCTTAGCCGGCGAGCAGCCTATGCCAGAGCGCATCAAGTTTTCTCGAGTAATGAATATCTGGTTTCACAAACGGTAAACTTTTTGCTCAGGTAGTATATTGCATGCTCTTTTCGGCCAGACTCGTTATGCTTCCCCAGCACACACCCCATTAAATTTTCCAAAACTGTTAGGTACATGATCAGAGGTCTTCCCTCAATTGGAGACATCAGAATGGGATGCTCTTGAAGGTACTCCTTGATCCCGTCAAAGGCAGCCTGGAAGTCGTCATTCCATTCCATTACTTGATCTTTCTTTAGTAATTTGAAGATTGGTTCACAAGTAGCGGTTAGATGAGAAATGAATCTGGTGATGTAGTTTAGCCATCCTAAGAATCCCCTAACTTCCTTCTCAGTGTGAGAAGCAGACATTTCTTGTATTTATTTTACCTTTGCAGGGTCCACTTTAATAACTTTTCCGCTGACAACGAAGCCTAAGAGCTTACCGGATCTTACTCCAAAAGTGCATTTATTTGGGTTCAACTTTAGTTTGTATTTCTTCAGTCTTTCAAACAGCTTATGCAGGTGGTCAAGGTGTTCCTATTCAGTTTGAGATCTAGCTATCATATCATCCATGTAGACCTCTATCTCGTGATGGATCATATCATGAAATAAAGCTACCATGGCACGCTGATAGGTTTCCTCGACGTTCTTTAGCCCAAATGGCATAACTTTGTAACAGAAAGTGCTCCATTGTGTGACGAAGGTTGTTTTCTCCATGTCCTCAGGTTCCATCTTAATCTGATTATATCCGGAGAAACCATCCATGAAGGAGAATACATTATGTTTTGCGGCATTGTCACCCAAAATATCGATGAGGGGAAGCGGGAAGTCATCCTTGGGGCTTTCCCTATTTAGGTCTCTGTAATCCACACACATACATACCTTACCGTCCTTCTTGGGCACCGGAATGAGATTGGCAACCCATTATGGATAAGAGGTGAAAGCTAAGGATCCGACGTTGAACTGCTTCATGACTTCAGTCTTGATTTTTCTGACATTTCTGGCCGCATACGACGAACCTTCTGTTTCACTGGAGGGCAGTCTTCTCTTATTGGCAGACGATGGACCACAATATCAGTGTCGAGTCCTGGCATGTCTTCGTATGACCAGGAAATGACCTCAACATAGTCATGCAGTATCTAAATTAAACGCTTCTTGACACTATGCTCCAGACTGGCACCTATCTTGACTTATTTATTGTCCTCTTCAGTACCTAAGTTAACTGTTTCAACCGACTCTTCGTGGGGCTGTATGGTCCTTTCTTCCTGTTGTAATAATCTAGCAAGTTCCCCTGGTACTTCACAATCTTCCTCACCTTCGTCCTTGGCTTGGTAGATCGGATTTTCAAAGTTATAATAGGCAATAGCAGAACCGTTACCAATGGGATCCCGAGTGGATATGGATCTGCATTTCGATATGTGAGTGTATGTAAGAGAATATCTATCTTTGATAAAATAAAAGGTATAAAAAGAAAACAAAGAGCGTAAAATTTTCTTGCAAAAACGTCCAATGATTTATTAATTACATATGAAGATGAAGTAATAACCCTCATAGATGGACCATTGTGCCTCGGGTAAGACACAAGGTTTTAAAGTTTAAATTGTTTAAATATTACAAGTCTGAAAATTTAAAAGAAAATTACTCTTGAATAAAAGTAATAGGAACAAAATCATTGGCCTCCCAATTGTTGAGTCCACCGCCGATGGTTGGAAAAATCCACTCGTCCATGTCACAGCTGCTATCACTGTCTTCCAACGCGTTGACTCCATGATTGCTGATGTGTAATAGATGTCCCCCAACGCGAGTACGTAGAACAACTCTTTGGGCCTCCAAGGTAAAACCCAGACCAAACTTGTTAGATTTGTAGGGAATATATGGAAGTTGACCCCAAATGGTACATCCACCCTCCTCAACTACTACTTTAGCATCCTTCAGAGAAGCCATTTTCAGTGTAGGTCTGGTAATATTTGGAGTCTTGGTCACAGAAACCATCTGTGGAACCTCCTCAAAATTTTGACAGGGGGTCTCAATGAACTCGCCGTCCATTTTAACATACCTGAAAGAGTTCAGGTGGCTAACCATGTACTCCTCCTCCCCATGGACTGCGATAATATTTCCCTAGATTGGGTACTTCAACATCTGATGTAGGGTAGAAGTGACAACACCATCCCCATGGATCCAGGGTCGACCTAATAAACATGAATGAGATGGGCGGTTATCCATCACATAGAAGGTTAAATCAAAAGTCTGAGTTACAACTTTGATATGGATGTCAACCTCCCCGTGCACCATTCTTTTAGAACCATCGAAGGCCCTCACCACAATGTTGCTGGGCTTCAATGTGAGTCCTTCGCATTCTAACCGGTCAAGAGAATTCTTGGGTAGGACATTCAGTGACGAAACTGTATCCACCAGAATGTGGGCTAATGTAGTGCCACTACACTCAATGGAGACATGCAGGGTATCATTGTGTTTCCTTCCCTTGGGAGTTAAATCAGCGTCAGAAAAACCTAGTCCATTATCAGCAGTTAGTCTGGCCACATAATTATTGAATTGATCAATGGAGGTCTCTTAGGGCACGTGGGCGGTCTTCAGAAATTTTACTAAAGCCTTAGCGTGAGCCTCAGAGCACAAAAGTAAGGCCAGCATTAATATTTTTGAGGGGGTCTGCCCCAATTGCTCCACAATGTTGTAATTACTTTTCTTGATTATTTTTAATATCTCTTCCATTTCTCTTTTAGAAGCCTCACGGGTGACTTCTGGATGCGCCTTCATCTGGACAGGCTCCACCAATACCTCTTTGCCCTGTGTCTCGGCCGATTCGGTAGCAGGGATAACAACAAGACTAACAATAGGAGTAGCATTGGGAATACTGACGGGAGCGGTAGCAGGAATGATCACAGCAGTAACAATGGTCTTTGGAGAGATCTCGGGGGAGAAAACTATTTTGCTTCTCGTTATCTTACTGGTTCCAATGATATTGTAGACGTCAGGATCAATACCTTTAGCAAATTTGTCTTTGATAGCCAACAGGTCTTGCTTGACGCCATGGTAATAGACGTCATCCCCATAATTCCAGGGAACAACTTTATCCGAGGAATATGGTATTGGCCCCATTATGGTGATGATTAGGGGAGCAAACTTTGGAACAAATATAATCCTGACAGGTCTTTTGGTGGAAACACTGGGAGGATTGTCGGAAATGGTGAATACTGAGACATCTTCACAACAACGTTTTGCAAGGGGAATTTTTTCGAACATAATTTCTTTGTTAACCATCAGGCGCTAGATGCCCATCTTCAATAACAAACAGCCATCTGGTAGAGATATACATAAGTGACAACTTTCATCATAACCCAGAAATAAACCGGCTTGTAATAGATTTTGTTTAACAGTCAAAAGGGGAGTAGTTAGTTCATCCATGGAGGAAACAACACGACCATCATCAACAACATTGACATCTTGGCCATGTTTGGGCATTGGCGCAGTTATTACATTAGGTGTTTCTGGAGGGTCAAACTCAATCTCTTTCGCCTCGATAAGGTCTTATACCTTATTTTTCAGGGCCCAACAATCGTTTGTATCATGCCCCGGACTTTCAGAGTGATAGGTACATCGAGCATTCGGGTTGTAGCGGGGAAAAGCAGTATTGGGGTTCTTGGGAGCTTCCTTTAGAGTCACCAGATTGGACTTCAATAGATATGGAAAGACCTGGAACAAAGTCATGTTGATCCGGGTGAATCGTCTTATGGGCGCCTCCGGCCTACATTGATGGTTTTGCTGTTTATTCGATACAGGATTGGAGATCATAACAGCCCCTACCGTCGAACGATGTTCAGTTTTGTTTTGATTCATGTGGCCATAAGCAACACTGACCTCCTTCTTTCCAGTGAAGGGTTTCTTCATCATGCTTGAGGATGCATTCCTTTGAATCTTGCCACTCTTAATACCGTCTTCTACCCACTCACCAGTCATGATCAACTCAGTAAATCCAGCTGAAGAGCTTCCAATCAGATGGTTGAAGAATGGGCCAGATAACGTGCCCAAGAACATATCTACCAACTCTTTATCAGATAAAGGGGGTTGGACTCTTCCTGCGAGATCCCTCCATTTTTGGGCATAATTTTTGAAACCCTCACCAGCACTCATAGACATACCTTGCAGTTGTGTTCAAATTGGAGCTAGGTCAGCATTATACTGGTATTGCTTGTAAAAAGCAGCAGCCAGGTCCTCCCAATTGTGAATATTGGTTCCTTCTAACTCATAGAACCAATCCAACTGCGTCCCCGACAAACTTTCTTGGAAGAAATGTACCCATAGATTCCTATCATAAGTATGGGGTTGAATCTTCCTGATGTATGAACTTAAATGCAGTTTAGGACAAGAGACGCCATCATATTTAGCAAATGTGGGGACCTTGAATTTCTGGTTGATGACCAACCCTGAGACAAGTCCTAGCTCTTCAAAATCAAGCCCGAGTACCCTCTGGATCTCCATAGCATTGAGGCGATTCTCTAGTTGTTTGTATTTATCATCATCATGAGGATACTGTTCTTCAGAGTAGTCAGCTTCATCTTCCTCAGACTCTGGGTTGTCATTTCCTTCCTTGTTCTTTCCTTCTTGATTATCTCTTTCACCCGACGAGGTTGCGAAATCTAGAGTTCACTTGGCTGGTCCTCTGAACCTTCTTCCCAAATTCAAAACACCGACTGGTTTCTTCGCCTTCTTATTCTTATCTTTGATCATAAGAGCCTTCAGGTCCTCATGTCCTTTAGGCAGAGCCAAGAACATCTAATGGAATTGAGAATTTTGTGCTTGAAGATCTTTTACTGTTTGTTCAATATCCATCTCACTGAAATAAATAGTAGAAAGATAAGGAGACCTGTTGTAAAAAAACCTGTTTGTGTTATGATGAATGAAAATGCATATGCAAATGATTTCAAGGAAACTAGGAGATTTAAATTTGCTTGGACAAAAGGAAACATACATTGTATTAAATAAATCAAAGTTGATTACATCATTCCTCTCGGGGCTTACAATGGAAGAAATAAAATACAAAATTAAAACTCCTAAGACAAAAAGGTCGAACGCATCCTCTTCGGCGCAATATAGGTGTTCAAACTTCACTCTTCATGAAGCTGCTTTGTGAGATCCAGAACCTTCTTCTCACTGGTATAGAATTGATTCTCAAATGTGTCTCGTTCTTCCTTAAGCTGGATCCAAGACTTTTGCAACTCTTCAAAGCTTGTTCACATATTAGGATGAAAAATGATATGAGGCTCGTCTTCTTGATCAACAAACTCTAAAATCACTGGCAGGATAGCAGTGTATGGTATTATAAGACTTTGAGCACGAGATCGCACCCATCTGAGGTAAGGCTCCAAAGGGATGGAGTTTTTGTGTCCCAAGGAACTGCTATCAGTCTTTTTTACCATGCCCCAAGCGCGGATATACCTCTGGAGATAACCTTGCAGATCATTTGAATAGTCAAACACGATTCCCTGGATGGGCATATTGTGGGGACCATCCCTCTGGGAATAACCGAACTGGCGTAGGGCCAAAGAAGGGTTGTAACTGATGCCTCCTCTAATGCCAAGGAGTGGCACATTAGGGAACTCTCCACAGCGATCAATGAAAGAGATATCTTCTTGAGAGCGAGGGCACCAATATATATATCAGAGTGAGAAAGGGACATTATCCTTTGATTCCACCTTAAGCCTAACTCATTCTTCATTACTGACCGAGGGAGGTGCGAAATAAACCACCGATAGAGCAAAGGCGTACAACACATAAGAGTCCCTCGTTTCTTCATGGTTCTGGTGTGGAGTGAATGCAGCACATCTCCGAGCAATGTAGGCACTGGATTACGAGCAAGGAAGATGTTGATGGCACTGACATCTGTAAACTGGTCTAAATTGGGGAACAGAACCAATCCATAGATCAAGAGAGCTAAGACATATTCAAAGGCATGGTAACTCATAGCATCTAAGAATATTTGAGCTTTCTTCACTAGAAAATTTGCAAGGAGGCCCTTAACTCCACTTATCTTTCCCAATTGGATTCAATGTCAGATGGTTTCAAATGCAGAGCTATGGCAACACTTTCAGCAATTGGATCTTGTTCTAAATCGGTGAAAGGTACTTGCGCCAATATAGGTGAACCAAGTATCTTGGAGAATTCTTCCAACGTAGGCACCAAATGATAATCTGGAAAGGTGAAGCAATGGTGTTTAGGGTCGAAGAACTGGAACAGGCCACTCATCAGACCTTCATCAAACCTGGTATTAACCAAACTGAGCAAGTGACCATATCTCTTGTTGAACGATGAGCTCTCAGGACCATATCTTTGATCTTGGGAGGGACCTCTACAAAATTGATTCAGATGTTCTTTCTGCGAATTAAATCCATACCCTACAAAACAAAAGGAAAGATAAATGTCCAGGCCCTTGAAATGGTTAGCGTGTATGTCATGATGTTTATGATGTTATGGTTATGATCTGAAATCACAGATATATCAAGAAAGTCACACAAAAGACCCTAGGTTTAATGGCTTACACGAGTTTTTAAAGGTAAGTACCCTCTTAAAGTTTAGTTGGCTCAACCTGTCCTATTAATAGTAACGGGGTTATAAGGAGTCTCATATCACTGACCTTTCTTTTAGGCATTGTTCTAGCTCAAGCACCAAAGTATTGCGGCCAGAACATCCCAAAATTCCAATCTCAATGAGTGTAGCATCGAGTATCAACCAAACTTCGGTCGGAACCAAATCCGACCATCTCACTACTTTCTAATGGCTTAGGATGAGTCAAGTAAAGGTTCTAAAGGCCAGTTAGCGCTTAATGACACTATAAGGAAGCCTAATGTTATCCTTGACTGACTCAAGGAACATTAGTACAAGTCAGAGAATCACTCTAATATAGCTATCACTTTGTCCATATCAGTCTACGCCGTACAACTTCCATGATTTATTACTACTTACCTAAAAAGGTGCCCCAGATCCGGGTATAGGATCTTTAACATAGCCCAAACAAAGACCCAAAATGTAAAGCAAGCAATTCAAACAAAGAAAGCAAGTAAAGGTGATCTAACCCTAAGGTAAACCCACTTTTAAGTAAACATATCCCCAGCAGAGTCGCCAGTTCTATAATACGGTGAGAGAACTGACTTGGTGTTCTGTGTTTGATCGTAATTGTTGCGGATAGCAAGAGTCACCACCGACTTTTCTTTTATCCAATAAGGAAAGGCTGAAAAGAACATGAAAGACCTTTCGATATTATTTCTTGAGTTCGGGGGGTAGCTTATGAAAAGGGAAGGTGTTAGCACCCTTTTCATCCGTAGTTATCTACGGGCTCTTAGTTGCTTGCTAGATCACTTGCTTTTGTTTGAAAATGTGCTTGTAGTGTGGGTTTTGAAAAGTGTCTTTGTAATGGTTCTCGTTTCTATAAGAACGCATACAAAAAGCTTTGTCTTATGAAAATGTTTCAAATGAAAGTGTTGGTGTATAAAATGTTTTTATTGTGAGCAAGCGAGCAACTAGGAGCATATTACCTACTCAAAAGGTCTAACGTTCTTTTCCTCCTCCTTTAGATGTTGCTTATCTTACCATTGATTTGGTAAGAAAGCCCCATCATTGGATGTGAAGGGACGGGCGTGGGACATTTGTATAGTCATAGAAGGCAACCTATGAGACGTCTTAGAAATTTTCGTTTAGGGACTAGATCGTTTACCGGAGGCAAAATTGAGGGTCATCGAGGGACTACGATCTTTTATCGAGGGTCTTTGGTAAAACGCCCATATTCGAGGGACATGACTATTTTTCCGAGGAAACAAGTGGGATTACCCTAGGGGTGCATGTGTGTGAATAATGTGTTTGATTTGCAAGCATTTAGTCTTTGATTAAGGTGACCTACTTGTTGATTTTTATCTTGCCATACATCCTAGTTACTAACATTTATACAAAAGTAATAAAAATGCAGAAAATAAATCCTACACTATTACAACCATATTGAATGGCAAGAAAATATAAAGACAAAGTAAAATAAAGAAAGGAAAATGGGTTCTTTTGATTCAGGCAGTAACACTTTTTGATTATGCATTTCTTGGCTTCCTTCGATTTGGGCCTGGAGTCAGTAAGGTCATGTCTTTCGATTTCACCCCTTGCCTGTTTCTTTCGAATGGGACCTGGAGCCAACATGAGGTGCACTCTTTGCCTCAGGCTCCTTGTTTCCTTCTTCGACTGCAGGAATGCTAGGCCCTCAGGTTGAGATTCGAAAGGCTTGAGTACTTAACCAATCGAAGGATACCGAGAACTTGTTTTAAACTTTTAAACATGCAACATTCAAGTGTAACTTTAAAAAGCTATAGGCCAGGGGTTAGCACAAGATTATTGGGTCTCAAATTCTGAAGTCTAACTAGTCAGGGTTGAGACTTTCAACATATAGGCAGTCAGGATCGAAGGTTAAAGCATGGTCAAACTCCCTAGATGAAATATCTACATTTTCTGTTTATTGGTATGTACACATGATATTTAAATGAAATAGTTCCAATTTTAGAGATAACTTTCCTCTTAAAGCGCTTAATCAAAGGGAACTACAAGTGACTTTCTTGGTGGTGAATGGAAGTTCGTTGGAGTCTTCCTGAGGCTAGTTCGGTTACTACCTTGTTTGAGTAGTCACTGAATCAAAGGAGGGTATATGAGTGAATCGGAGGTTACTCTATAACAATTAAGGGAATGAATTAAAAGATTTTGATATTGTAGTTGGGGGAATGGGTCGAAGGTTGGTTATCTGGCAACTTGAGGAGTGAACCGAAAGGTTCACTTAGTGTGTGAAGGGATCTGAGTTTTTTGAAAGTGTTTGGAATATTAAAAAACATTGGATAGTGTTTGAGAATTTTTTGAGAGATTTATCACTTTTTTCACAACAAGAGTTTTCTTGCAACTATCCAGGGGCCCCTAAGATGTGTGGTGGAGGCTCATATTTATAGATGATTTGGATGATGTTGTAGGAGCGAAAACAAAAGAAATTTGAACAAAAAGAGCATGTTGTTCTTGTAGCTTTCGAGGGGCAGTATTCGTATGCCAAATTGGTGCAAGAATAAGGGTCGTGTTGCAGGACTGTTGTGCATCAGTTTTGGAGTGTTATGATCAGTGTATCAGGCCTGAACTTGGCAGCACATGGGACTCTGGCCAGCAAGTATCTTTGGATATCTCAACCTTTTGGTTTGACCCTCTAGCCCTATCCTTCGACCAGACTCCTCAACAACATTTCTTTTCAAATCAAAGTGTCCTTCGAATGGCTCATATGTGTTTCCTTTGAAGGGGCCTAAATAGGTGTCTTTTGAATAGGCCCTTTGTGTGTTCCTTCCAATGGACTAAATGTAAGCCCCTGGAATGGATCACCAAAATATGTCATTCGATTGGGACATCCAGGTATGTCTGGAAAGTCCTTCGAATGTGCCACCATGGTACGTATTTCGAACGAGATAATAGTTATATGTCATAGTGTGTTGAAGCAAACTATTTTCAAGGGAGATACTGCCCAGTCGAACTAACATGAAAGTAGCCAATGCTTTGTGGGCGCCATTGCCTTGTGAATGCCGGCCATGGGGAAGCTTTTTTGCCTTGTGCATTTTGGCCTAAAGTGAGTCCTGGTTTTTGTGATTCGAAGGGATCATGCAAAGGGCAAATGGCCTCTGAATCAAAGGAAAGTTTTAGGAGGCTATTGCTTTATGACTCCAAGCAAACATGTAAGGAGCCTTTGCTCAAACGAAAGTTTGCCTGAAGAAACACTACCCACTCAAAAGTTGCCTTGCAAGGGGTCATATGGCCAAACGAAAGATGTAACCCAAACTTGTATTCAAAGGAAACCACCAACCCATACGAAGAAAGAAACCAAAGCTTATATTGAAAGGGACCACATGCCCAAACTAAGAAAGGCGTGCAGGAAGTAACAATGCCCAAACGAAAGAGGCATGCATCAAGGGAGGGCCACATGCCCAAACGAAAGAGAGCGTGTAGGGGGTACAGGGCACAATCGAAGGAACCCAGAAAAGAGGCCTTTGCCTCCTGAATCGAAGGAGGCTACATGAGGCTCTTTGCCTTATGCCTACTGGCCTGGTGGGAGCCTCTTGCATGCAAGAAGGAACTGTGGCTCAATCGAAGGTTGCAAGCAGC
The DNA here is from genome assembly GCA_948472305.1 of Vicia faba. Classification (NCBI taxonomy): domain Eukaryota; kingdom Viridiplantae; phylum Streptophyta; class Magnoliopsida; order Fabales; family Fabaceae; genus Vicia; species Vicia faba. Next base: position 35,114,238 of record OX451740.1, on the reverse strand, counting down.
TAGCCATCACTTTGTGAATCAAAAGCAAGCATGGAGGGAATTATTTGTCCAATCAATGCAGGCATCAAACATCCAATCGAAGCAGGAATGCATGCCACCATTGCATTGTGAACCATGTGAAGCTTACATGCACGAGTTCAATGCCTTGTAGATCGAAGGAGGCATAAAGGATGGATTGAATGAGGTATGAAAGAGACCATATCCCAATCGAAGCAAGGGGAAACGAAGAAAACTCATTTTTTCCCCATTTTTTTCAAAAAGATTATTTTTCATCTGTTTTGCCCTTTTTTAACAGTTTCTTTTTTAACTTGATGCTGGAAAATATAATTGTACTTGTGCAAGTTTAAATTTTGAGAATCCTTGTGAGAAATGCCTTGAGAAATGAGAGGGAAAATTTTGTGGTACAACAATTATATTTAAGGACTTAGTCATGTTTTCAAGTTTTGATGTTAATAGGGTTACCTCATTTTGAAACTCAGAGTTTGTGGATAAAAGTTTTTCTTTTTCATCCTGATGTTGAGATATAACCTTCTTCTGTTTTTCTCCTAACTTACACACTTCTTCACTTCTGACACAAAGTTACTTGTAGAAAGCAACTAACTCTTCATAAGATAGATCCTCATCACATGAATCTTCTTCATATTCATATTTACCAGACAAGGTTGTCACCTGACTATCAATTTTCTTATTAGTCACACAGTCAGAATCATTAGTCCAGGAAGTAGTCAACACTTTTTTCTTGAGAAATGTGGGACATTCTAGCCTAATGTGATCAAAACTCTCACATTCATAACACTGAATGCTTCTACTTTGATTTTGCTCAACCTCAGTTCTTCCTTTTCCTTGAACCTCATTGTTCTTACTGGTGTCAGAAGAGATGTTCTAGACATTTTGTCTTGACGTCATTTTTTCAGCACCAGGTTAAACTTCCTCCTAATAAGTACAATGGCCCTTGACCTCCCTTCATCAGTAGTCAGATCACATTGTTCCTCTTCATATTCAGTATTGGATACATAGGTTATGCTTTTGTTCTTCTTTTCAGATCTTTCATTAATATCCAATTCAAATGTTTGAAGGGACCCAACAAGTTCATCAACTTTTATATTGTTGATGTATTGGGATTCTTCTATGGTTGTTACCTTCATGTCAAATCTCTTAGGTAGAGACCTGAGAATTTTTCTAACTAGCTTTCTTCTATCATTCTTTCCCCTAAGGCACTAGATGAGTTTTATATTTCAAGAATATTCACGTGAGAATCATAAATGCTATCATCATATTTCATCTTAAGATTCTCAAATTTGGTGGTGAGAAGCTGAAGCCTAGATATCTTCACTTTAGATGTGCCTTCATGAGTGGTTCTGAGAATTTCCCATGCATCTTTTGCCATAGTACATGTATTTATCAACCTGAACATATTTTTGTCAACACTATTGAATAAGGAATTCAAAGATTTGGAGTTTTCAAGAGCAAGTTCATTTCCTTATTAGACCAACCTTCTTTTGGTTTTAAAGATTCCTTCCCATCTCTGTCCTTCAAAACAGGATGGTCCCAACCTTCCAAGACAACTTTCCAAGTTTTGTTATCCATAGATTTTAGGAATGCTACCATGCATGCCTTCCAATAGTCATAATTGGTGCCATCTAAGAGTGATGGTCTTTTATTGAAACCTCCTTCCTTGTCCATAGTAATAGAAAATACCTTCCCTGGAGCTCATCCAAACTAGAACAGGGTGCCAACTCTGATGCCAATTGAAATTCTGACACATAAATACCAGATGTCAAACTAGATGTTACGACACTGGGATCAAATTAATAATAACAATATGAACACTTATGTAGATGAAATAAATAGCTGAAAATAAATAACACGAGTAAATTGTTAACTCAGTTCGGTACAACGTCACCTACTCTGGGGGAATCCAAGCCAGGAAGGAAATCCACTATAATAGTATTAGTTAGAAGCCTAAATAACCCCTGTTTACAACATCTCTCCTAATCACTACCAATGCAACTTATACCTAGGACACTCCTAGATATGAGAACCCACTCTCACTTCCCATAATCACACCCTTGTGATTTTCAACAATAATGATAAACCAAAAGTAGAAGACACTCTTCAAAGACAATATCTGTTCTGCCTAAAAGCTTTTGACTGATGAATATTAGACAACTTGACACACAATCCAGTCTTGCTTAAAAGCTCATTAGTGGTTAACAACGAACAACCTAAACTCAGTCCAACTCTATTATCATAAGATAATATAGTGGATCCCAATGAACAAAGAACAAACTAAAAACCCTAAAATCTTATCTTATGCACACGACTTCTCCAAGTGTTTTTAAGTATAAAAATTCCTTATAAAAAGACTCTTGCAGTATCGACTTGGAATCTTCACGCAAATCCAATCTTCAAGCTGTAAATCTTTTAAAAAATCTTCTCCATAAAAATAGGAACTAAAAATCAAAGTTTCCTAAAAAGTCTCCAAGATTCTTTTTATGAAACAAAACCAAATATGCAATGTTCCTAAAATATCCTTGCTTGGCTGCAACCATATGAGAACTAAAATCATTCAGAATCTCGTATTTTAAAAACAAATCTTCCAAGATTTATAAACCTAAACCATACTAATATTCTGGTATAACATGTTACCACATTTTTCAGAACATCTGTTGTGATCGGTGGATCTGGAACTGACTGTTTAACGCTGGTTCGCGAAATGTCGCGGAAGCAAGAGTCGCCACCGTCTTTTATTTTCTCCAAATGGAAAGGACAAAAGCACAGAAAAATTCCTTAAAGAGATTGCTCTCGGTTCGGGAGGTAAGTTATAGAAAGGGAAGGTGTTAGCACCCTTTCTATCCATGGTTATCCATGGGCTCTTAGATACTTGCTCAATGTGTTTTCAAAATTGTTTGTTTGCTTTTCAATGTGGGTTTAAAAAAGTTTCATTGAAAAATTTCAGTTCGACTCGTACGTCAGAGTGTTTGAAAAAATTTGCTTTGAAAGCTTTTGAAAATGTGTTGGTGTGAAAAGATGTTTTGATTTGTTTAAAATTAGAGCAAGTATCCTTGAGAACCTACCTACCCTAAGGAATTCGTCTGTGTAAATGTCCTTTAAAGTAGTGCCATCCCACCATTGAGAGGTAGGTAGCACCACCGTTGGAGGTGTTCGGGTCAATTCGAGGTTCGGGACATGGTGATCACCAGAGCAATGGGAAGATACCTTAGAAGCTACCCTCATGCCAGGTTCCCGGATCATGAGGACTTACTAAGACGTCCTCTACTCGACGATCACCTTTCGAAAGGCAACAGTGAAGCGTACCCTAGGGGTGGTGTGTGCGATTTGTGTGTCGTTTTCATTTGTATTTGTCTTGTCATGTTTGTCGTGATCTACGCTTGATTTTAATTAAGGCCATTCATTCTTGCATGCTTTTTGTTAACAGTTATAAAGTTTGCGGGAAAATAAATCTAAGGCTATTACAAATGGCGCGGGTCCACATCGCCAAAATTAAACCGGACCCGATTTGACGGAAAATAAATAAGGCAAATAGAAGTGCGAAAAGTTAAATTGTTACAAGGCTTTGGGACATGTACATAATTATAATAAATGACATAAAATAAATGCGCGAAATTAAATAAATTATGAACATGGGCGTTGGACCCTTGTGCAAAAAGATTAAAAGTTAATAAGGAATTTAAAATTAAAATTAAATGTTTTTGGTATTTTTGTGTTTTTTAGGATTTAAGGAGAAAAGAGAATTAATTAAAGCTAAAAATTGGAGGTAAAACCCTAATTCTAATTATTTTTTAATTATTAAGAAAATATTGAAATTTGACTAATTTAAACCTAAGTTAATTTTTATGTACAATTTACTTATGAAAATAATAAATAAAATAAGCAATATTATTATAAAAAGGGAAAATTAAAAGGACTAAAATTAACAATTAAACCTAAATTCTATATTTTTTATATTTTGTTATGAAAAGAATTAAAATTAAAAAAACCTAATTATACTAAATTCAATTACACAATTTATTTATGAAAATAAAATAATAAAAATATTTATTACATTTTTTATCTTTTTCTGGATTTTTTATGATGTTTTTATATTTTGTAAAAAGAGAAAATTAATTAATTAAAGCAATAAAAATAAATAACACAATAATTAAAATAATAAAATATGAAAAGAAAAGCAAACCAGGGGGGTTCAGGCCCCAGATGGAGGTAAGGCCTTAGCAAACTGGCCCATTAAGCCTTGGTCTCGTTGGACTTTCTCAATCATGTGTGATGCGTTGACTATGGTTTGTTGTGTTCCTTGAATCTTGGCCTTTTGATCTGATTCCACTGAGCACGTGGACGTCTGGATGATGGTGGTATATCATGTACTCTACTACAAACGCTGCATAGGAACACTTATAGAAAAATAATATTGAAAGTGTACAGACCTGGGACTTGAACCCAGGTCTTGGAGGTTGAAACAATGAGAGTTTGCCAGCTGAGCTAAGCGCATATTCGAATATATTGTGACAAATAAATAACAAAAGGAAAAAGCAAACGCGTTAGTGGTTTAGCGCGCCAGTTTTCAAACCGGCCTATCACTGATGGACAACACATCGTCTTCTTCGTGTTATTATTTTTTTTCTTCTGAAACACAAGCATATAGCAACGGTTTTAACGCGTGGCTGTAGACAACCTACAAGAAAATAGCGATTAGCGTTCTATTGGTCATAAATTCATCGCGAGATATGAACTTGCTTCGTCTAAGCTTGCTGAGTCCAATGGTCATAGTCTAAAGCTTTGATTTTTCCTCTTTGCAAAAGCCCTAAAATCACAACCTGAAAACCCTAGAATTTACTCATGGCATCATCGTGTATGGTCAATAAAAATACAATTAAATACAATGGTTAGCTTGGAAACTTCACACTGAACAAGAATTCATAAATAAAAATGCAAAAGGATGCATGAATTATGATATACGATTTCAAAAATTGCTTGATACAGTTTGAGTTCAAACTACCAATTCTTGGAGCTTTGGTTGCTGTTTGTGATTGGCACACATTCAGAGAACCACAATGAAGCTATTGGGACAAGAATGGAGGCTTGAATCGACCTCTAGGGTTGAATTCAGTATTGTGTTTTATGGAAAAAAAATTCAAGTTTGCAAAGTGTTCTTGGGCGCAGCTTTTTGTCTAATGCAATTAGGTTTGTGATCCTGCATATGTAGTGAGACAATTAGGTTAAGAAAACTTGATCAAATCCAATGGATTAATGGTTTTTGAATATTTGATTTCAAGGATCTTTTTTTGAATCTTTTTCATGTGCATTTGGTGTCAATTAGCTCAAATCCAACCAAAACTTGCCTAATTAGGATGTGCACGAAATATTGAGTCTAGAATGTGTACAAAAAGATTTTTTAGATCAAGTTTGATATTTTCCACATATTTAAATAATTTAAATGAATTAATATTAATATAAATTCAAATAAATAAATAAAAAATGAGAAAATGCTTCCCTTTGGGCCAAGTGGTCGTGCATAGGCTTGGAATGATGAATCATGGAAGAAAAATAGGCCCATTAGCAAATTTAGGTCATTTGAACCATTGTTGACTTTTCAAAATATCCAAAAATTTCCCAACTTCCACAAGGCATAACTTGCTCAATTTTTAAGCTTTTCACATGTTCTTGGACATTTTGGAAAGGTATTTGAGTCCTCTAACCAATGCCTTTGGTCCCATGTCATTTTGATTTACCAATCTCAAGTTATGGCCTTTGACTTAAAGTCCCTTTTTGTTGACTTTTGAAAATGACCTATAATGTTGAAATTGATAACTTTTTGTGAGAGCATTTCTTGGACTTTAAGTATGAAGATGAGTTGTAGGAAGTGTCTTTCTCTTCAAAATGAGATTTGGATGGAATTTTTCTGATAATCCATGTGAAAGTTATGCCCTGGTCAATTTCAGTTGACTTTTTCAGCTGTCCAAATATAGTAACTTTTGCATCTTGATGATTTTCTGAGCCAAATTTTGAGAATCATGATCAAGCATTGATCAAATGATGTTTGTGGCTTCAAAATTATATGTTGACCAAAAATTTGAACTTTTGACTGCCAAATGACCATTTTGCCCCTACAGTTGACTGTAGTGCAATTTAGGGTTTTGACTGTGCAATTTTGAGCTGAATGCCTTGAAACTTGATATGAGGATGCTTGACCACATTTGTAGGCATATGGGACTTGATTGGCCCTTTGAAAACTTCACTTTCTTGATCAGGACTCAAACCCTAGTTTTGACTGTATGGGAAGCTGTTGAGCTGCACAACCCTTGGGGAATTTTGTGACTTGGCTTGGCAATTTCCTGAAGAATATGGGAGGGCAAATTTTGGGGTACAACAGTTGCCCCTGTTCAATCTTCTTAGACCTGAGGATGCAGATTGGCGGACGTGCCTTTCATAATCCGAGGGTAGAAGATGATTGGACACTAGAGTGCCCAGAAATTTGCGCTCACATAGTAGCAGTGTGATGGGGGAATGGGCTTATAGATGCCATTTAGAGATTGCTGGATAGGGTGATGGGCTTATAGATGCCATCTGGACGTTGATTGCGTAGGAGATTCTTTAGCTAGAACCTGCATACCTGCAAAATAGAAAATGAGTACCTGACACGTTGCAGGAGTTGATTTTAGATGCTTGGTATAGAAATGTCCTGACTGGTTACAGGAGCTGAGTCTGGAGCTTCAAAAGATGATGAATGGACCAGACATGGTTGCTGCCTTAGCGTGAATGGTAAGAGAACCTTGGATGACTTTAACTTCAACAACGCTCGTTGAGAAAAATCTTGGTGGAAATTACCATCTTTGCAATATCGGAACGAGAACCATAGGCTATTATAATCTGAAAGGGAATCACCTCACTCGCCGTCGGAGAGGGAATCATAGGAAAAGGAATTGTCACCTCACACACCGTTGGAGAGGGAACCATAAGAGACTAATCACCTCACACTCATCGTCGGAGAGGGAAACATCTTGAAAAAGGAATTACCACCTCACGCACTTGCCGGAGAGGGAACCATAGAAGACTATCACCTCACACTCATCGTCGGAGAGGGAAACATCTTGAAAAAGGAATTACCACCTCACGCACTTGCCGGAGAGGGGACCATAGAAGACTATCACCTCACACTCATCGTCGGAGAGGGAAACATCTTGAAGAAGGAATTACCACCTCACGCACTTGCCGGAGAGGGGACCATAAGAGACTATCACCTCACACTCATCGTCGGAGAGGGAAACATCTGAAGAAGGAATTACCACCTCACGCACTTGCCGGAGAGGGGACCATAAGAGAATATCACCTCACACTCATTGTCGGAGAGGGAAACATCTGAAGAAGGAATTACCACCTCACGCACTTGCCGGAGAGGGGACCATAAGAGAATATCACCTCACACTCATCGTCGGAGAGGGAAACATCTGAAAAGGGATTACTACCTCACACACCGTCGGAGAGGGAACCATAAGAGAATATCACCTCACACTCATCGTCGGAGAGGGAAACATCTGAAAAGGGACTTACCACCTCACACACCGTCGGAGAGGTAACCATAAGAGAATATCACCTCACACTCATCGTCGGAGAGGGAAACATCTGAAAAGGGACTTACCACCTCACACACCGTCGGAGAGGGAACCATAAGAGAATATCACCTCACACTCATCGTCGGAGAGGGAAACATCTGAAAAGGGATTACTACCTCACACACCGTCGGAGAGGGAACCATAAGAGAATATCACCTCACACTCATCGTCGGAGAGGGAAACATCTGAAAAGGGATTACTACCTCACACACCGTCAGAGAGGGAACCATAAGAGAATATCACCTCACACTCATCGTCGGAGAGGGAAACATCTGAAAAGGGACTTACCACCTCACACACCGTCGGAGAGGGAACCATAAGAGAATATCACCTCACACTCATCGTCGGAGAGGGAAACATCTGAAAAGGGATTACTACCTCACACACCGTCGGAGAGGGAACCATAAGAGAATATCACCTCACACTCATCGTCGGAGAGGGAAACATCTGAAAAGGGATTACTACCTCACACACCGTCGGAGAGGGAACCATAGGAGACTATCACCTCACACTCATCGTCGGAGAGGGAAACATCTGAAAAAGGGATTTCTGGAAGCAGTATCAGAACGTCACCATATCTGGTTTACATCTGAAACTATATCTATAAGGAAATCTGGAAGCAGCATCAGAACGTCACCATCTCTGGATTATATCTGAAACTATATCTAGAAGGAAATCTGGAAGCAGTATCAGAACGTCACCATATCTGGATCATATCTGAAACTACATCTAGACAGAATTGCGATAGTTTGATAGTAGTCATTTGTATTGATCTTTTTCCTGAAAAGGCAAAACATAATTGTATGCAAAATCATGATGCATGAACTGTATGTCTTCAAAATTAATGAGATTCATGTAGTATGATGCATATGCATGCTATAATGTATGAGGATATGATGTTTATGAATGTATATTTTCGTCGTAGGAAAATAAATCCTTGACGGGTGCCGGGAAGTCGCATCCTGGGCTGATGTGGAAGAATAGCTTTTGCTTCCGCTGGGGTTGATAGTTGCAAGTATACCGGTAGGAGAAGATGACTCCGTTGCGGAATAAACTTGGCAAATGGAAAATTCTGCGGGGAGAAAAGATACCCTAACGACCATGCTGGGAAGCAATACTCTGTGGGGGATAGAGATGCTTTGCTGAATGTTGATAGTTTGCTGAGGATACCCTTGTTGTGATGGAAGTGTTGATAAACTTCGCTGGGGATAGGAAGACTTTGTCGAGGACTCTCTTTCCGTGGCTTTTGGCTGAGGATAACCCAGTTATATCCTGTTAAGGAAATAACTCTTTAAATCAAGCCGGACGATGCGTTCGTATTCTGCGAAGGATAAGCTTCCGGAATCATACTGGGGGTAGACTTATTGTTTGGGGATATGAATTCCATCTTTCTAGGGGAACTGGATTGGACTCTCCTGGGGGAGTATTGAACTGTAGGGGAAGTGATTCCTTTGAATATTGGTACGCTGCCGGGGAACAATCTTTAGACCAAGACTGCCGGGGATGCTTGTTATGAATATGTATACTGCTGGTGGATACTCAACTTTCTTGAGATTTGATAACTCTGTTTGGAGAGAGTGTACTGGCTGCTGACTTACTCTCTGGGGAAATAAGATGTACTGGTCATGTTCTTTAGCTGAACTTACCTTGGTACCTTGGAGGATAGAACAATCAGATTGCTTAAACCACCCGTTATTGCCCCTGTTTCTATGAGGGAGGCACTTATGGGGTGCTGATAGTTGTTGAGGGTCAAACCTTCTTCTGGTAGGCAGATGATAAGATGACGGGACATAGTCGTACGTTTTGATCCCTAACTTTTGCCTGGACCGCCCTTTCGGGTTTTCAGTCCATCGGGATACCCATTTTTGCCCAAGCCGCCTTTTCAGGTTTTCGACTTGCCGGGTGTACAGATTTCTTCATTTCATCCCTCGTTTTGCCCGAACCCTTTTGATTCGCCGGGAAGCCCTAATTTTTGCCTAGGCATATCAGCCTAGCGGGTCTTTGATTGTGCGTAGTATTTTTCCGACTATGTCCGTTCTCAAAAAGTAGGGAGTTGCCCCTGTTTAGAAGTGTTTTGTCACCAGAAGATGTTTGATCAGGCGGGATTTGTTGTTGAAATGCCCCTAAGTGACTCAGGTGGAGATTTGCCCCAGGCTGGTTGGCCTTTTGAGAGATTCTCCGAATCTTGATTGGACTGCCCCAGATGATGGACAATAGTCGTGCCATGCCCCTTGATTGGAGGTACTTCTGTTCATTAGGCATTCGTCGTGTAAACTTCTATACTATTCAAACAAAAAGTCATATGCAAACAAAGTTATGTTAAAAATGCAAAGCTTATGTCTGTCTTGAAGATTTTGAAAATGCACTTTTTTTTTCATAAAACATGTGAATGTTTGTAAAACATGATGTCAACTCTGTATTTACCGTAGCCTTAAGGAGTCAGGATACCTTCGTAACAGTATGCTTTCGAACTAACCCATGCTTCAGCTAGGACTTTTGAGGGTTATAACGTGGCCTGGTTCACGGTTTAAGAAACAAAGGATAAAGGCTCAAATTTTATTTGTACCCACCCGCTCTTCGTGATGTTCTCCAAACCTAAACTCAGTTGATCATGCGTTAGACCTTGCTTGAGTCTTTGCTTTGATGTTCCAGTAATGGTTCAGATGTTGATAGCTTATTTTGAATAGGCAGTCTTTCTTTGTTTTTGTTGAGGGTTTGTGAGACCTCTTTTTTTGATTTCGTTATCCCTATTTTTGCCTGAACTGTTTCCTTTTTGGAATTACAGTCAGCGGGATGCCCCAGTTTCATAAGTCTCTTTTCATAGGTTTAGACTTTTTGGGCTTTTCATTTATGAATTTTGATGATGACTGCCTGTCCTTTTGGTTGTTCTGAACCATCACTGTCTTTGTTCGTTTTGTAAAGATGCACTTGGATCAACTGAGAGAACTACCCTGCCCCAGGTTATGATTAAGGGTTTTGATTTTCGAAAATAAAAACTCCTACTTCTTTGGCTCTGATGGGTTGACGAGGGATTATCATCCTTATAACTCCAGTGTTTAGGGGTTGAAACAATGCTTGTACCTCATCAGCGGGGTTTGTTCAAAAGCATACTGTAATGATCGTGGTATCGTTTTCGTCATCCTCCCTCAAGAGGCTTAGAATTAACGAGAGTTGACATCAGAAAAATATGAAACAATTTGCATATAGTAAATGCGAATATATTGATTCAAAATAGACATAAGCGATGCATTAATGGAACAACAATGTTTTAACATGAATAAATGTTTAAACGGTCAAAAGAAAAACACAACTTGAACATTCAAATGAACAAAAGTTTCCTAGTCTCGGAGCTTGTCACTTCAACTGATGAGCCTTGGAGGAACGGTAGAAAAATTCAGCCTGTCCATCTTGTGTGAACTCCAATGCCCCTTCATCGATCAGGTCCTGGATTTTGTTCCTCAGATCCCAACATTCATTGGTATCATGTCCTGGGCTAGCAGAGTGGTAGGCACACCTCTTATTGGGATCATAGGCAGGAGATGCTGTGTTGGGGTTCCGGGGATGAGCCCTTAATGTGATCAGATTCAACCTCAATAGGCGTTGCAAGGCTTGAAACAGCGACATGTTGAGCTGGGTGAATTGCCTCCTGGGCTTGTCTGGCGGAACTTGGCGAGGTTGGCGCTGAATTTGTGGCACTGGAGTCATTTGAGGAGCTTTCCCCTTATCTTCTTGTCTCGAGGATGATTGGATGATGAATGGCTTTTTACCCTTAGATGTTTGCCCCAGTTGGTTACCCTGAAGCAGTTGGTTGAAGAGAAACCAGAGCTCCTCTTGTCTTTGAACTAGGCCTTGAATGACATTCCTCTGTCCTAGCATCTGGGCTTTCATAGCATCTATCTCATCTTGTAGGTGTTCCAGCTTTTCATCCTCAGCACTGCTCCTGACGAAGGTCTCCGTGAGAAGTATCCTTAGCTCCTCCTGCCCCTTGGATAGATTCAGGAGGATTTCCCCGAACCGAGTCTCTTGAGCAAGAAAGTCCTGGTTATCTTGTTGGGAAGCCATGGCTGAAATAAACAGCGAGAAGGGTAAGTGACCTGCAAAGAACGGGTACCTGTAATGCAATGATATGTATGATATGCATGCAATGATTTCAAGGACCTCGCGGGGTAGACAAAAAAATTTGTTAGAATTTGAAAACCGGTAACTTGATTGAAGGTACTCCATACTTGTTGAGAGTCTTTCTTCAAGTGTCAAAGGCTCACCATATCCAGTGGGTCATAGCCCCTGACAACTTTGGCTAGAGGAAAATAAATCCTCTTTGCCCCTTGCTAGATGTTTGATTCATTATGACCTGCATCACAAGCCCTTGAGATCCTTGAAATGGGTTAGGATGTATGCAGGATGCATGCAATGGTATGATGTTATGCTATGCATGGGGTAATGTGAGTAACCCTGTTATGAGTCCCAATTAAGGACTATAAACAGAACCTGCAAGTGGTTAGTACACCCTGTTATAAGTCCCAATTAAGGACTATGAACAAAACCTGCAAGAAACCTAAGTAAAACCTGTCATGAGTTCCAATTAAGGACTATAAACAGAACCTGCAAGTGGTTAGTACACCCTGTTATAAGTCCCAATTAAGGACTATGAACAAAACCTGCAAGACATCAAGGGTCAGATAACAAGCATGCAAGTAGTCAAGTACGAAGGCACGCAAGTCACACAAGAGAAGCCCTTAGGGTTTAGGCCAGCATGGGGTCTAGGTATTACCCTCTTGAAGTTGGTGGGTTCAACCTGTCCTATTAGAAGTAACCGGGTTCTAAGGTTCCCAATATCACGGGATTGCTTTCATTGTTCATCGTTTCGATTTAGCCACTGAACTGGCGACCGAAATATTCCAGGAAAGCAACCCTCAATTGAGTGTAGTATCGAGTATCAACCAACCTCGGACTGCACCAAAGTCAGTTATCTCACTACCCTAAAGAGGCCAAGATTGTTCAATTAAGGTTCCTAAGGTCTGTTGATGCTTCACGACACCACGCGGAGGCCCCGTACTCTCCTTGACTGAACTCAAGGGTTACCGGTACACACCAAAGTGCCACATCAATGTAGCAGACTGTTTCAACCATGTCAGTATACCCCGCACAGTTCCCTCACAGCCTTGTTTCTACTTTCTAAGAAAGGTATCCCCCAGATCCGGGTTAGGATCTATAGAACTCCCAAGCAACCCACAATAATAAAGCAAGCAAAGAAGACAATTGAAAACATAGTTATGAGCTAGCCCTAAGGTACACCCCACTTTAAGTTTATCCCCAGCAGAGTCGCCAGTTCTGTGATCGGTGGATCTGGAACTGACTGTTTAACGCTGGTTCGCGAAATGTCGCGGAAGCAAGAGTCGCCACCGTCTTTTATTTTCTCCAAATGGAAAGGACAAAAGCACAGAAAAATTCCTTAAAGAGATTGCTCTCGGTTCGGGAGGTAAGTTATAGAAAGGGAAGGTGTTAGCACCCTTTCTATCCATGGTTATCCATGGGCTCTTAGATACTTGCTCAATGTGTTTTCAAAATTGTTTGTTTGCTTTTCAATGTGGGTTTAAAAAAGTTTCATTGAAAAATTTCAGTTCGACTCGTACGTCAGAGTGTTTGAAAAAATTTGCTTTGAAAGCTTTTGAAAATGTGTTGGTGTGAAAAGATGTTTTGATTTGTTTGAAATTAGAGCAAGTATCCTTGAGAACCTACCTACCCTAAGGAATTCGTCTGTGTAAATGTCCTTTAGAGTAGTGCCATCCCACCATTGAGAGGTAGGTAGCACCACCGTTGGAGGTGTTCGGGTCAATTCGAGGTTCGGGACATGGTGATCACCAGAGCAATGGGAAGATACCTTAGAAGCTACCCTCATGCCAGGTTCCCGGATCATGAGGACTTACTAAGACGTCCTCTACTCGACGATCACCTTTCGAAAGGCAACAGTGAAGCGTACCCTAGGGGTGGTGTGTGCGATTTGTGTGTCGTTTTCATTTGTATTTGTCTTGTCATGTTTGTCGTGATCTACGCTTGATTTTAATTAAGGCCATTCATTCTTGCATGCTTTTTGTTAACAGTTATAAAGTTTGCGGGAAAATAAATCTAAGGCTATTACAAATGGCGCGGGTCCACATCGCCAAAATTAAACCGGACCCGATTTGACGGAAAATAAATAAGGCAAATAGAAGTGCGAAAAGTTAAATTGTTACAAGGCTTTGGGACATGTACATAATTATAATAAATGACATAAAATAAATGCGCGAAATTAAATAAATTATGAACATGGGCGTTGGACCCTTGTGCAAAAAGATTAAAAGTTAATAAGGAATTTAAAATTAAAATTAAATGTTTTTGGTATTTTTGTGTTTTTTAGGATTTAAGGAGAAAAGAGAATTAATTAAAGCTAAAAATTGGAGGTAAAACCCTAATTCTAATTATTTTTTAATTATTAAGAAAATATTGAAATTTGACTAATTTAAACCTAAGTTAATTTTTATGTACAATTTACTTATGAAAATAATAAATAAAATAAGCAATATTATTATAAAAAGGGAAAATTAAAAGGACTAAAATTAACAATTAAACCTAAATTCTATATTTTTTATATTTTGTTATGAAAAGAATTAAAATTAAAAAAACCTAATTATACTAAATTCAATTACACAATTTATTTATGAAAATAAAATAATAAAAATATTTATTACATTTTTTATCTTTTTCTGGATTTTTTATGATGTTTTTATATTTTGTAAAAAGAGAAAATTAATTAATTAAAGCAATAAAAATAAATAACACAATAATTAAAATAATAAAATATGAAAAGAAAAGCAAACCAGGGGGGGTTCAGGCCCCAGATGGAGGTAAGGCCTTAGCAAACTGGCCCATTAAGCCTTGGTCTCGTTGGACTTTCTCAATCATGTGTGATGCGTTGACTATGGTTTGTTGTGTTCCTTGAATCTTGGCCTTTTGATCTGATTCCACTGAGCACGTGGACGTCTGGATGATGGTGGTATATCATGTACTCTACTACAAACGCTGCATAGGAACACTTATAGAAAAATAATATTGAAAGTGTACAGACCTGGGACTTGAACCCAGGTCTTGGAGGTTGAAACAATGAGAGTTTGCCAGCTGAGCTAAGCGCATATTCGAATATATTGTGACAAATAAATAACAAAAGGAAAAAGCAAACGCGTTAGTGGTTTAGCGCGCCAGTTTTCAAACCGGCCTATCACTGATGGACAACACATCGTCTTCTTCGTGTTATTATTTTTTTTTCTGAAACACAAGCATATAGCAACGGTTTTAACGCGTGGCTGTAGACAACCTACAAGAAAATAGCGATTAGCGTTCTATTGGTCATAAATTCATCGCGAGATATGAACTTGCTTCGTCTAAGCTTGCTGAGTCCAATGGTCATAGTCTAAAGCTTTGATTTTTCCTCTTTGCAAAAGCCCTAAAATCACAACCTGAAAACCCTAGAATTTACTCATGGCATCATCGTGTATGGTCAATAAAAATACAATTAAATACAATGGTTAGCTTGGAAACTTCACACTGAACAAGAATTCATAAATAAAAATGCAAAAGGATGCATGAATTATGATATACGATTTCAAAAATTGCTTGATACAGTTTGAGTTCAAACTACCAATTCTTGGAGCTTTGGTTGCTGTTTGTGATTGGCACACGTTCAGAGAACCACAATGAAGCTATTGGGACAAGAATGGAGGCTTGAATCGACCTCTAGGGTTGAATTCAGTATTGTGTTTTATGGAAAAAAATTCAAGTTTGCAAAGTGTTCTTGGGCGCAGCTTTTTGTCTAATGCAATTAGGTTTGTGATCCTGCATATGTAGTGAGACAATTAGGTTAAGAAAACTTGATCAAATCCAATGGATTAATGGTTTTTGAATATTTGATTTCAAGGATCTTTTTTTGAATCTTTTTCATGTGCATTTGGTGTCAATTAGCTCAAATCCAACCAAAACTTGCCTAATTAGGATGTGCACGAAATATTGAGTCTAGAATGTGTACAAAAAGATTTTTTAGATCAAGTTTGATATTTTCCACATATTTAAATAATTTAAATGAATTAATATTAATATAAATTCAAATAAATAAATAAAAAATGAGAAAATGCTTCCCTTTGGGCCAAGTGGTCGTGCATAGGCTTGGAATGATGAATCATGGAAGAAAAATAGGCCCATTAGCAAATTTAGGTCATTTGAACCATTGTTGACTTTTCAAAATATCCAAAACTTTCCCAACTTCCACAAGGCATAACTTGCTCAATTTTTAAGCTTTTCACATGTTCTTGGACATTTTGGAAAGGTCTTTGAGTCCTCTAACCAATGCCTTTGGTCCCATGTCATTTTGATTTACCAATCTCAAGTTATGGCCTTTGACTTAAAGTCCCTTTTTGTTGACTTTTGAAAATGACCTATAATGTTGAAATTGATAACTTTTTGTGAGAGCATTTCTTGGACTTTAAGTATGAAGATGAGTTGTAGGAAGTGTCTTTCTCTTCAAAATGAGCTTTGGATGGAATTTTTCTGATAATCCATGTGAAAGTTATGCCCTGGTCAATTTCAGTTGACTTTTTCAGCTGTCCAAATATAGTAACTTTTGCATCTTGATGATTTTCTGAGCCAAATTTTGAGAATCATGATCAAGCATTGATCAAATGATGTTTGTGGCTTCAAAATGATATGTTGACCAAAAATTTGAACTTTTGACTGCCAAATGACCATTTTGCCCCTACAGTTGACTGTAGTGCAATTTAGGGTTTTGACTGTGCAATTTTGAGCTGAATGCCTTGAAACTTGATATGAGGATGCTTGACCACATTTGTAGGCATATGGGACTTTATTGGACCTTTGAAAACTTCACTTTCTTGATCAGGACTCAAACCCTAGTTTTGACTGTATGGGAAGCTGTTGAGCTGCACAACCCTTGGGGAATTTTGTGACTTGGCTTGGCAATTTCCTGAAGAATATGGGAGGGCAAATTTTGGGGTACAACATCTGTCTTCAGTGATATCTGATCAATATGCCAAGACATCTGTCATAACATCTTGCAGTGACCATGTTTTTGCAAAATTGCTGCCAACAATAAAACCATGGATCTAACAGCCATTAAGGCTGACTCGTTGCCTGATGCAGTTCCAAAACCATTTCCTTTTGATCCAGATCCTTGCCCTTCGTAACCACCATCACACTCCCTATATCCAACACCTTGTTATGGTCAACTGTCTTGTGGCCATTGCGTCTATTCTTGATCAGCAACAGTATTCATCCAAGATTCCTCTTGCTCATAACCAACATCTGCCATGTTCACATCCTCATCATTAATGCCACCAATAGGTTGATCATCAAACACAGAAGCATCAGAGTTAACCTCAAATTCATTAGTGTGATATGGTGGCAAAACCGACTATTTATACTAGTTTTGCATTTGTATTCGCAAATGTTGGGGTAAGCAAGAGGCGCCACCGACTTTTCTTTTATCCAACAAAGAAAAGGGTGAAAAGAACATAAAAAGACTTTTCGAGAGTTTTTTGAGTAAGGGGGGTAGATTATGGAAAGGGAAGGTGTTAACACCCTTTCCATCCGTAGTTATCTACAGTCTCTTAGATGCTTAGCTCATTTTTGAAATACCTTGTGCTTTTGTGTTTTTTTTTAAAAGTAGTTTGAAATGCCTTAGTGCGGTAATTTTATTTATGATAACTCTTGTATGAGTCCTCAAGAGTGTTAATAAAGCATTTTGAAAAGGTTTTTAAAAATTGTTTTGTGTAAGTGTAAAAAAGTTTATTTTTGAGCATAGCATCTAGGAACTATCTACTTTACTCGAAAGGTTCATTATTTTCCTCCTTTCCTTTAGACAGTGTTATCCTAATATTAGTGAGTAGGTAGCCCTATCATTGGATGTTTGAGGGACATTCGAAGGGACGCTTATAGTCACGAAGGCAACTTGGCAAGAAATCTTAGTAACTACCCTAGGGTTTTAAGATCATTTTTACCGAGGCAACATTAAGAGGATCATCGAGGGACTTATGATATTTTTAAACCGGAGGATAACTACTAAAATCTCTCACATTTCGAGAGTTGTGACTATTTTCAGAAGGCAACCAAAGTGGGAATACCCTAAAGGTGCGCATGTGCAAGTGTACTGTATTCAGTTATTTTGTCTTTGAAGTTAGGTTTGCTAGCGTTTTTTTTTAGTCTTATCATGCAATCCTATTAACATACATCTAACAGTTAATATATGTACAGGAAATATAAAGTGCGGGAATTGTAAATCCTAGCTATTACATGGCTTTGGGGAGGGGAGTTATTTACATGTCTAAAAATGGGGATAAAAAACAGTAAATGTCCTAATTTAAACTAATACATTTCTGTAGGCAGATACAATAATATGAAAAAAATAATACTAAAGTAAAAATTGCGCGCAAATAGGAAATATGTCTAAATCCTAAAAAGAAAAGTCTTTTATTTTTTATTTTTATTTTTATTTAATAAAGGAAAAATAAAAATAAAAATCTACTTAATTTTAATTTATAAAAATGTTTAAGTAATTAATAATTAATTATCGAAATTAATTTTAATAAAAAGACTAAAACCTAATTTTTTTCGTGATTTTTTTATTCAATGTTTATTTGAAGAGAAAAGTCAATAAAAGAAATGAATATAACAAAAATAAAAATAAAAATGCAAATGGTCCTTCGATCCAGAGAAGGAGATTGTCCTTCGATCCAGAGAAGGAGATTGTCCTTCGATCTAGGGAAGGAGGTTATCCTTCGATCCAGGGAAGGATGTTATTTTTTGATCTAGGGAGGGAAGCGGCCTTTCGATCTAGATCTGTAAGACAAATTTTAGAAACAATAAAGATGCAGGACCTGGATATCGAATCCAGGTCTTTCCCCTTAATTCGAACCTTCCACTATTTCGAACCCCTTGTGTTCGAATCTGGGTTATTTTGGCTTGAAAATTCCTGTATCAATAGCTTCGAAGGCAAATTCAGATCATTCCCTTTGATGGAACAATCTTATTCCTGCATGTTATCTTACATGTGGTATATTCATATAAACACAAACAGCATCAGCAGTGCAAACATGCAAACAATATGTATTTAAATGGCCTGGAAATACAGTTTTGATTTTGTAAATCCTTACCAACCAAAGATGATTCGATCTGTGAACCTGGGCGGGAAATTGCTAGCGTAAGGTTCTGGGAAACTTCCTGGGAGTTTGCAAAGATGGCTTGATATTTAGGCAACTTATGAGATTTTTGTGCTTTTTCCTGAGGCAATTTCTTGTGTGTGTGCAATGTGTGTGTGTGTGTGTCTGGGCAATGTGTTTCTTTTTTTTCTTCTTCGTCCCCCCTTGGAAATGTGTCCTTATCTCTATATTTATAGGAGGTGGAGGAGACAAGGAAATGGGGAAAGAAACATGGCATTAAGGACCATCCATTAAACATGGCTTTGAAAAAAAAATCAGACAAATTAAAGGATTGCCATTTTGAGTTATTCATGCCGTTTTGAAATTTTAAGTGAACCTGGACAAGTCATGGTTGGTATATTGCTCAAACTTGAGCCTCAAGCTAACCAGTCGAAGTCCACTTCATCCCATTGGTTTTCATTTTTACTTGCATGAGTCTTTCGATAAACTCCCCAAACTTTGTTCTTCGATTGACCTTGAATTCCAATTCGAATGGCTCCAGGCCTTATCGTTGTAGCCTTTTCGATTGAGCCACTATCTGCCTTAGTTACTTGATCTGAAACTATCCAACAAGCCCAATCGAACACTTCATTCTGGCTAGTCGAAGCTTCTTTTGTTATTTCCTCTGAATGTAATTGTGCAGGAGGCTTGGGCTTGGCAGCATGTAGGACTTTGGCCAGCAAGCATCTTGAACCAAGACTCATCAAAAGACAAAACAAACTTGTTTCCAACAATTATGTGTCCTTCGAATGGACCAATTGTATGTCCTTCGAAGGCACCACTTGTGTGTTCTTCGAATGAGCCACCAATGTATGTCCTTCGAAGACACCACTTGTGTGTTCTTCGAATGGACCAATTGTATGTCCTTCGAAGGCACCACTCGTGTGTTCTTCGAATGGACCACATGCACCACTTGTGCGTTCTTCGAATGGGCCAAATGTATGTCCTTTGGAGGCACCACTTGTGTGTTTCTTCGAATAGCCCACATGCACTCCTTTTGCGTTCTTCGAATGGGCCACCAATGTGTGTAGAAACTGTTTATTGAAAGGCTCAGAGGTGGAATCAAAGCTAGCATGAGGGAAGTCACTTCTTTGTGAATCGAAACACGCATGAAAGAAGTTCTTGCCTTGTGAATCGAAGGTAAGCCTGAAGGAAGTATCTTCCTAGTGAATCAAAGGCAAGCATGAAGAGGCCTTTGCCTTGTGGATCAAAGGCAAGTTGACGGAGCCTTTTCCTTGTGGATCAAAAGCAAGTCTAGAGGAAGTCTTTTCCTTGTGGATTGAAAGCAAGTCCAGAGGAAGTCTTTTTCTTGTGGATCGAAAGCAAGTCCAGAGGAAGTCTTTTCCTTGTGGATCGAAAGCAAGTCCAGAGGAAGTCTTTTTCCTTGTGGATCAAAATCAAGTTGAAGGAGGCCAAAGTCCAATCAAAGCTTGGGAAATTGAAACAAACTTGAAGGAGGCCAAAGTCCAATTGAAGCTTGGGAAATTGAACCAAGCTTGCTTTTTCTTTGATTTGATGCCTGAAGGCCCAATGTGATCCATGGAAATTATATGGGGCATCAAAAATCCAATTGTATCTGTGCAAACCTGGACTTTTGGAAATCCTCGTGAGAAAATGTCTTGAGAGAAGTAAGGGAAAATTTTGGGGTACAACAAGTAGGATCATCAAAATTAAAGATCTTTTTATGATCTTTTATGCTACAATCTTCTTTTTCCTTATTAACATTATTGTCATTATCCTCCATAACTTTAATTAATTTTTCTTCAAGAGCATTGGATCTCGAACCATGATTCTGAACCCTAGTATTAATTGTTGCATTCTTCCTCGGTGCACCGTTCGTTAATCCATGCCTTGTCCTTCTATTCTTCTACACATCCGACCATGGCCCTATGATCTCACTCGAGATATTATCATTTTACCTACTTTCACTTTCTGTGACTAGTTCCTTCACTCCTTCTTCCACCCTCTTCACTACCTTTTTTTTCTTCTCCACAAACCTCCGCATGATGACCAAATATACCATAACTTAGGCACAAGAAATGCAAACCTTCATATTCAACCTTGTAATGTCTTTCTTTTATAGAAAACATTACAAGAAGAGACTTAGTTAAGTCGACTTGTATACATAGGCATGCATACTTACCTTTGTCCCTTGTAAGTGTATTCTTATCCACTTTAACCATTTTTCCAATACGATCACCTATGAACCCCAGAACTCCAACGACTTAGTATTCAATGAGGAGACCAAAAATTCTAACCCATACTGCGAGCTGCTCAATGGCATCTCCAGATGGACAAAAATTAGCACTCAATTCCTTCACTAAAAGATAATAATCATAAATTAACCATGGACCCTCCAACAAAGCAAATTAATGATCTTCATCACTGGTAAATGTGACAAGATAAAACTCCTAACCAATATCCACAATGTTTAACACCTCTCTCTTTGCCCACATTTGTTGGAGTCTATTTTCTAGAGCCTTATAGCGAAATCTTCTCCCCAACATTTTGAATATCACTCATTTTTTCCATGGTGTAGCTATTCTCTTTTCTTTTATATCAGATAATATGATTTCAGGATAATCATTTTCTCCATATTTATTCTCTTCAATTCTTAGATCTTCTTTTGGCCTTTCTACTTCCTAGATTTCCTCATCCTCATTGGCTTGCTACTCATATTTCTTGTCGTCAGAATTTCCGCGCGTCACCATGTCTTTATGCGAGATCACTCTACCATTTTCCTCAGCTTCCTTTTGCAAAATATTAATTTCCTGTATCGGTTTATCAGCTAATAGAAAGGCTATCTCCTCCCTATCTTTAACATTTTTAGTACTCATATCTTTCAAATCATCTTCTTTTCTTATGGTCTTCTCGTTTGCAACCACAAACCCTAACAAAGGATTACTCGTGAAAACCCATACTAATTTTTTTACTTCTCTCTTATTTATTTTAGTTACATCAATCTAAAATGGTTTAGATGTTATCTTACTTAAAATAAACATGAGGCTAAAGATTATACTCAGATTATTACTCTCAAATCTCAATATTATTTGGAGAATCTCTTTTGAATAAAATTAAATAATTCTTTTATAAGATGGTTATATTATTTATTTATTAAATATTAATTTTAAAAATATTTAATAAAATAAAATCACATAATTTTTATAAATTTTTTTCTCAATAATGATTTTATGGAAACCTATTCACTATAATTTCAAATTTTAGTAATATTTAAAAACAAAAAATTCATAGAAAAAAGATAAAAATATTTTAATCAAATTTTAATGAGAATCTATTTAAACCATTTATTTTAAATTTTTTTATAAAGTTTTTTTCTTTGCCAAATATATGTGATGCTAAAAAAATCATATTTTATAAAAACTATAACAAACAAATATATAAAGTATAAATACTGATATAATTAAAATAAGAGTTAAATAAGTTTTTGGTGTCTCTAAATATCTCAAAATTCGTTTTTAGTATCTCTAAAATTTTTCTTTAAAGAATGGTCCTCCTAAAAAATTAAATTTTAACTTTTTGTCCCTCCTGCAATTTAGCTATGGTTTTTACAATTTAACGACTGTTTTAATAATGGTTATAGCGACGATTTTTACTTAGTGACGAAATTAGAGATCGTTTTAGCTACGATTTTATTAGGAGGGACCAAAAGTTAAAATTTAATTTTTAGGAGGACCATTCTTTAAAGGAAAAATTTAAAAGAACTAAAAATAAAATTTAAGATATTTAGAAGGATCAAAAACTTATTTAACCCTTAAAATAATTTTCTAACAACATCTTATATACTTATCTCTATAATAATGTTTCATACTTACAAAATTTAAAATGCAATATTGTTAAAAATCAATAACACTATCAAAATTAGCAGATATTGAAGATTCTTTATTTTAACTTTAAAAAAAAAAATTTCATAGCATTACATATATTTGGTAAGAAAAATAAAATAAAAACACCTTTTTAAAAATAAAATAAAAAAGTTTAAATATTTTATTATAAAAATTTGTTTTAAATATTGTTTCTTTATGCTAAACCTTTTATAACAAATAACAAGTAAGAATTAAAATTTTAAAATTTTAAAATTTTAAAATTTTAATAGAAATAATAATATTAGAGTGAAAATTTAAATAATATCAAAGAGATGATGAATCAAACCATTGATAGAGTTTAAATAATACTAATTTACTGTATAATAATTCTTGCAAAAATTTTCAAATACATTTGTTATATCATTTTTTAATATGATTTTTATAAAAATAAAGATGTTGGGTAAATAAATTACAAAACTACCGCAACCCAGATTTAGCGACACTTTGAACCGCCACAATACCTTAAAATAATTGTTGCAAAACCTTTTTTTCTTGTAATGCATGAACATCATTTTAACTTTCATACTTGATATGTTTGTAGTTTGTAATAGGGGTTGGAGTCCTTAATGCAAGTTGGTGATTACTTTTGTTATTATTAATGTTATCTGGATTAACATAAATAACTTAAGTCCTTATTGATTTGGAGAATGATTCACAACATCTCCCTTCAGATGAAAACTTGTTTCTAAGAGGTTATAACTTACCCTAAATTTGTAACTTGTGCTTCTAGCAAAGTGAGTGCTCCAATCAAATTTTCCTACCTTGTTCCTTTGATTTAGCTTTATGAAACTATGAAACTATATGACTTATATTTTACTTATGAACATCATTTTAACTTTCATACCTAATATGCCTGAAGTTTGCAAAAAGGGTTAGAGTCCTTAATGCAAGTTGGTGATCTCTTATGCTACTATCAACATTATTTGGATTAGTATAAATAAATTAAGATTTAATAATGTAAATCATGTTTGGAATTTTGTTATTGCTTGGATTATAGCAAATTTTAACATATTTAGTTATCAAACCTCTATAACAACTGGTTTTTCTATCTTTGCCTTCATTGTTCTGAAGGCCTTTAAGGTTTAAACTCATCATCCAAAAGTTCAAAGGATTATTAAAGTGTTATGGCATCCTCTTATATTTTGTTGGGTGAAGTGTAATACTGATGAGACATCTCTTGGAAATCCAAAAACCCTTTTAATTCTAAAGGAATATTCAGGAATAGCAATGAAGATTATCTTGGTTGTTTTTTTGAATTCTTGGGAACCTTAAATGTTTTTGTGGCTAAAACTTCAAGGGTACCATGTGCAATTATAGTTTCCTTTGAGAGATATTGGAACATTATTTAGATTAAGTATGATTTTAAGCAAACTAATGTAGTTTTTACAATTCCTAACATGGTTCCTTGGCTATTAAGAAATAGATGGGTGATTTGTCTTTCTAGAACTTTAAATTGTTAGAACAAAATTGGTTTGTACCATATCCATAAGGTTTTGATGATAACAAAGTATTTAAAGAACAGTTGGGTGTACTGATGTTTATTCAAGTGTGCGGGACCATAGACTAAAATTTGTGATACAAATCAAGTTATGGCACTTAAAATTGAACATTAAAGAGAAGCTAAAAGAACCAGAATCCGAAGGATCAAACCTGAGCATCAGACTCTGAAGAAATCAACTTCTGAAGATCAGACTCTAAATAAAGTCAACCTCTAAAGATCCAGACTCTGAAGTCTCAGACTCCAAAGTCAGTCAAAGTGCTAGGATCAAGAAACTATAATAGGTCACTATCAGACTTTGAGAGCAATTTTTCTTCTTCTGATCACGTGAAGATTCGAGTTCAAAGACAACATAGATGAAACAAATAATTTCTTTTATAGAAAAGGAATTTTAAATTAATTTTGTAAAGGATTAACCATATCTAGTAGCATTCCAACGTCTCTGATCAAAGCTTCTCCAAAGACTCTCTTGTGCATGAAGTCTTCTTCAATGACTCTTTTATGGTTCTCTATATAAGGAGTTGAAGTCTTGAAGAAACAACAACTAATCCTTGACAATCAAAGAGTTGTTAATCTGTCAAATCAAAAGCATAAGTTTAACTTATAATTTCTTAACACTTGTATATTCTAGAAATTCTTAAGTCTTAAGAGTCTTTTGTGTTGTATTATATTTACACCTTTGATTTTATATCAAGTATAATATTCAAACAATATTTCTATCTTAGTTAGATTGTAAGAAGTATCTTTCTTGTATGCTTGAGAATTTGAAGTCTCTTGCTTGTATGCTTGGAAGTCTCTTGCTCGTGTGTTCGAGCATTGGATATCTCTTTCTTGTGTGCTTGAGAAAATTATAATCAAAAGTGATTATAGTGAAAATCCGTTAGAAGTACAAGGGGATTGAGCTACTCATGATTTATGGTAGGAACCAGGATAATTTGCTTGTGTCTCTCTTTTTCTTACTCGCTAACTCTGATATTGTTTTTATCCGCTGCAAATAACTAACCCTAAATCAGATTCTAGGCTTTATGCTCAGAATTTGATAATGGAGTTTGAAAAAGAAAGAAAAAGGCAACATAGTTCAACCCCCTTCTTGTGTTTTTCACACCTTCATAAACATGAACTTGATCATAACTCGTGTGTATAATCAAGACCATCATTCTACATACAAGCTAGAAAATTTAGGCATTTCTTTGCATAACCTTTACTAGTAATCTGATTTGCCTCTTTTTAATTAGATTGTAAGAAGTCTTTTGTTTGTGTGCTTGAGCATTTGAAGTATCTTGCTTGTATGTTTGAGTATTTGAAGTCCCTTGCTTGTGTGCTTGAGCACCTAAAGACTCTTACTTGTGTGTTTGAGCATTGGATGTCTCTTTCTTGTGTGCTTGAACAAATTATAATCAGAAGTGATTATAGTGAAAATCCATTAGAAGTAAAAGGGGACTGGACTACTCCTGATTTGTGGGAGGAAACATGATAATTTGCTTGCGTCCCTATTTTTCTTACTCTCTAACTCTGATATTGTTTTTATCCGCTGCAAACAACTAACACTGAATCAGATTCTAGGCTTTATGCTCAGAATTTGATAAGAGAGTTTGAAAAAGAAATAAAAGACAACATAGTTCAACCCCCTTCTTGTGTTTTCACACCTTCATAAACATGAACTTTATCATAACTCATGTGTATAATAAAAACAATCATTCTACATACAAGCTAGAAAATTAGGCATTTCTTTGCATAACTTTTACTAGTAATCTGATTTGCCTCTTGTTATTAGAGATGAATTCACTTGAAACAAGTTTTATCTCCCTATATTTAGGTTTTTTTAGTGTGAGGGTCTTGGTTGGCCCCCTTCTTTTTAGTTTTACAACTTTTTTTTTTGTTTAGTATTTTTTTAATAAAAAACCACTTAATGGCCATTATAATCTTAACATTAGGTCTATAGTTCAGTGGTAGAGCATTTGACTGTAAAGAGATAACCGATTTGAACCCAATTGAATCCTTTTTAATAAATATTTTATATTAAAAACCACTTAAAATAAGTTACCCTTTTAGAATTAATTTTTATTAAAACAAGTAACCACTTATAAATGACTAATTGTTTATAAATATGTTATTTTGGCTTAGAATTGAGATTTTTTTTTCAAATCATTTTGTCTACATATTACTATAAGTTGTCAAATCAATTGATTAAACATTATTATACTTCAAGAGACATGAAACTCCTTTCAATCAATTTTCCTTTTAAGTAATGCTATTTTAGGTTCTATGCATGAACTTTAAGTACGGGATAAACACAATATGCCAAAAATCCTATTAAAACGTTATGAACATGAATTAACGGATAAAATTGTTTAGCCAAAATCCAAATTTAGGTTCAATGCATGATTTGAAACACCTTTCATAACTCTGACCACTTTACTATCTAAACACTAGTAATTCTAGAGGCAATTTCCAGATATTTCCTTTGGCGTGACATATGGTAATTCATTCAACTGATTTAATCGATCTCTAGCTAGAGCTTGAGATACATATATGAAATATATAAAACATATGTGTGATACGGTGGGAGAACTGACTTGAGGATTTTGCGTTTTATCGCAAATGTTGCGGTTAGCAAGAGTCGCCACCGACTTTTCTTTTATCCAAAAGGAAAGGTGAAAAAGCACAGGAACGACCTTTGAGATTGTTTCTTGAGTTCGGGGGGTAGATTATGAAAAGGGAAGGTATTAACACCCTTTCCATCCATGGTTTCCCATGGGCTCTTAGTTACTTGCTAGATCACTTGCTTTTGTTGTTTGAAAATGTGTTTGGTGTGGTTTTGAAAGTATTTTGTAAAAGAGGCCATTGTTTAGGAAACCTTTGTAATGATTCTCGTTCGTAAGAATGTATAAAAAGATGTTTGTATTTTTGAAAATGTTTTCAATATTTGTAAAATGTTTGGAAATGTGTGTGTTTGTTTTGAAAATAGCAAGGATAGTTGTTTGAAAATGGAGCAAGTAACTAGAAGTAATCTACCTACTCAAATGTCTTTCTTGTGCATTTTATATTCCTTTGACATTGTTGTCTTACCATTGATTTGGTAAGCAACCCTATCTTTGGATGTAAACGGGACGGGTGTGGGTCATCGTATAACCATGATTGGCAATGTTGTAAAGTATCTTAGCATTTTTGGGGGACCAAGATCATTTTGTAAGGCAACTTTGAATAGCGTCATCGAGGGACTATGATCTTATATTTGTATTTACATAGCGCTCAAATGCTCTTTAAGATGTCTGTACTTATCATCTGCGGGAGGATACTATTCCTCAGAGTAATCTTCCTCTTCTTCCTCCTCTTCAGATTCTGACAGAATCGCTGTTTCTTTTCCTTTCTCTTCTCCTTCCTCGAAAGTGGTTGCAAAATTCAAGGTTCTTCTAGTCTGTCCCTGAAACCTTCTCCCCATGTTCAAAACCCCAGTGGCTTTCTTTGTTTTCTTCTTTCTTTCTTCAGCTAACAGAATCTTTAACTCCTCTTTCCCCTTGGCTAGAGTCATGAGTAACTATTGAAACTGCGTGTTTTGAACTTGAAGATCTTTGACCGTCTGTTCGAGATCCATATTACTGAAATAAACATTAGAGAGATGAGGAAACTCGTTGCAAAAGACCTATTTATGTCATGATGAATGATATGTGCGTATGCAATGTTTTCAAGGATTATAAAAGATTCAAGTTCGTTTTATACAAAAAGAAACACACGTTATATTAATAAGATAGAGTTTGAATACATTAATGACCCTTGGAAAAAATAATACAAAACTCTAAGATAAAAAAGTAGTGCGCATCCACTTTGGTGCAATGTAGGCATTTAGAGTCTGCTCCTCATGAAGTAGCCTAGTAAGTTCCAAAACCTTCTTCTCGCTTGCGTAGAATTGGGCTTCGAAAGTATCTCGCTCTCCTTTAAGCTGTATCTAATCCATTTGTAGGTCTTTAAGAGATGTGGGAATGTCAGGATGTAGGATAGTGTATGGAACTTCTCCTTCCTTAACAGGCTCAATGATCACCGGGAGAATGGAAGGATAAGGCATCATAAGACTTTGAGCGCGAGTTCGTACCCACTTGAGGTAAGGCTCAAGAGGGATGGAATTCTTGTGTCCCAAAGTATTTCTATCCACCTTGTTTAGCATCCTCCAAGCTCGGATGAATCTCTGGAGAAGACCTTGATCGTCGTTGTCGTAGTCGAATACCAAGCTTTGAATCAACATCTCATGTGGGCCATCCCTTCGGGCATAACAAAACTGTCTTAGAGCTAAGCATAGGTTGTAGGTGATGCCTCCCCTAATGCCAAGTAGAGGGACATTAGGGAATTCCCCACAACGGTCAACAATGATAGCATTCTCTTTGGATCGAGAACACCAATGAATATCTAAATGTTTGAGCGTCATTAACCTTTGTGACCACCTTAATTCTTGCTCATTCTTTAAGACTGATTGGGGAAGATGAGAAATAAACCATCTTTCCAGGAGAGGAGTGCAACACATAAGGACACCTCTTTTCCTCATTGTGCGGGTGTGAAAAGTGAAATTTTGGCTGCAGATACTCAATGTCACGTTCAATGTTATGACACCGTATCTGACTTTCTATAAGACAGTAAATACAAAAACAGTAAAGAACACAGTCAATTGTTTACCCAGTTCAGTGTGCAACAACACCTACTCTGGGGGCTACCAAGCCAGGGAGGAAATCCACTATAAGAGATATTAATTCAGGAATAAACCAACCAGTTTATCTCCTTCACTTAAGACCTACCCAATGCAACTTCAATCTAAGTACAACTTAAACCTGAGTTCCTACTCACTCCCCCTCAATCACAGCAGTGATACTTAAAACAATTTACTAAAGAATTACTGAAGACACTCTTCAGAACATACACTTGATTATGCTTCACAGCTTTTTAATCAAGCAACACAAACACTCTTGCTTCACATCTTTGAGTGATACATAAACCTAACTTGACTTTGCTTTAAAGCTTTAGTCAAGAGACACAAAACACTCTTGCTTCAAAGCTTTGAGTGATACAAAACCCTTACAATTAAAACCTATTCCAAGTCACTTATCACAATGATACTTGCTTGGATTACAATAGTTAAAACTATACAGCTCCTAAATGATCTTCTGTCAAAAAGGATGAATTCAAAACAGCAGCCCTGTTGAATATATAGCAGCTGTTGCTTCAGTTAGGGTTTCCACAAAAAGCTAGGGTTAATTCCGTTTGACCTTAAGACTTGGTCACAAGACTTTATCAACCAGGTTAGGGTTGAGCTAGGTTAACCCAAAGTCCACGAGAGATTCTGTTCTGGAAAGAATGAGTCATCTTCCTGAAAAATCTCAGAATTAACCAAACTGCATAACTGCTAAATCAGAACAGGATGTCTTAACATTTGTTATGACATCAGAATTCCTGTTTACTGATTTTGGTAAATGTGATCATTTTGCAAAATGCTCAAATACACACTCATAAACAGCAGCACCTGTATGCCATTATTTTTCTGCAAAGGTACCTAATAAATCAGTACCTAATAAACTAGAATGTTATGACATCAGTCATGACATTCACACACCTGGTTTTACCAAAAATGCATGCCAATAACTAAACACCTACAAAAAGAGTGCATGATATCTCTTAGCAATGTAGGCACCAGATTGTGTGACATGAAGATTTTGACGGTGCTCACATCTATGAGTTGGTCAGGATTGGGAAACAAAACCATCCCATAGATAAGAAGAGCCACAATTTCCTCAAATGCTTGCAAGTCTAAGGAATTCCAACAGCTTTGGGCTTTCTCAAACAGGTACTTTGCTAAGAAGCCTTTGACACAACTTCTAGTTTCCCAATGAGTTTTGACATCAGATGAGTGCAAGTGCAGAGCTTGAGCAATCTCTTCTGGCTTTGGGTCTCTTTCCATACCATTGAAAGGTAGTTGATTGATAATGGGAATCCTCAATAGTTGAGAGAATTCTTCTAAAGTAGGCACCAACTGATAGTCGAGAAATGTGAAGCAATGGTGTAAAGGATTAAAGATCTGGAAGAGAACCTTCATCATATCCTCATCTGTGTTGGAAGTGACCAAGTTGAGTAGACGACCATGTCTTTCGGTGAATGGAGAGTTCTCAAGGATCCTTGAAGCTAGCTCCTTAAGTTGTGGAGGAATTCTTACAAGGTTGACTTGGATAGTTTTCCTACGAAGTGAATCCATATCCTACAAAACAAGAACAAAGATGAATCCCCAAAATCCTTGAAATGGTTAGTGAATGCATATGATGTTCATGATTTCCATGATGTTATGCACAAGTATGTATATACAAGTAAAACAAATAAATTCTTAGTTTAGGCTTACATGGGGTTTTATAGGTAAGTACCCTCTTGAAGTTTAGTTGGTTTAAACCTGTCCTAGTAATAGTAACCGGGTTCTAAGGAGCTCAATATCACCAGATTGTTTCCTTGGTCATTGTTTCAGCTCAAGCCTCTTTAATGGCGACCGAACTATCCCAAGAAATCAAACCTCAATGAGTGTAGTATCGAGTATCTACCAACTTCAGACTGCACCAAAGTCGGTCATCTCACTACATCCTAAAGGCCAAGTTGTTCAAGTAAAGGGTTCTAGAAGTTCATTAGTGCTTCATGACATCACTCAGCGGCCCCGTATTCTCTTTGATTGACTCAAAGGCTACCGGTACCCACAAATATGTCACACTAACATAGCTATTACTTAGACCATGTCGGTATACCCCACACAGTTTCCAGAATGTATTGCTATTTACCTATAATGTTTCCCAAATCCGGGTGGAGGATTCAAACCCAAACAAAGAACCATAATGTAAAGCAAACAAGTCAAACAATGTAAGCAAATAAATGTGATCTAGCCCTAAGGTAACCCCACTTTTATTAAATCCCCAGCAGAGTCGCCAGTTCTGTGATACGGTGGGAGAACTGACTTGAGGGTTTTGCGTTTTATCGCAAATGTTGCGGTTAGCAAGAGTCACCACCGACTTTTCTTTTATCCAAAAGGAAAGGTGAAAAAGCACAGGAAAGACCTTTGAGATTGTTTCTTGAGTTTGGGGGTAGATTATGAAAAGGGAAGGTATTAGCACCCTTTTCATCCATGGTTTTCCATGGGCTCTTAGTTACTTGCTAGATCACTTGCTTTTGTTGTTTGAAAATGTGTTTGGTGTGGTTTTGAAAGTATTTTGTAAAAGAGGCCATTGTTTAGGCAATCTTTGTAATGATTCTCGTTCGTAAGAATGTATACAAAGATGTTTGTATTTTTGAAAATGTTTTCAATATTTGTAAAATGTTTGGAAATGTGTGTGTTTGTTTTGAAAATAGCAAGGATAGTTGTTTGAAAATAGAGCAAGTAACTAGAAGTAATTTACCTACTCAAATGTCTTTCTTGTGCATTTTCTATTCCTTTGACATTGTTGTCTTACCATTGATTTAGTACGCAACTCTATCTTTGGATGTAAACAGGACGGGTGTGGGTCATCGTATAACCATGATTGGCAATGTTGCAAAGTATCTTAGCATTTTTGGGGGACCAAGATCATTTTGTAAGGCAACTTTGAATAGCGTCATCGAGGGACTATGATCTTATATTTGTTTGTTTTGCCAAGATACTTCGCATGCGTAATATGGCCATTTTTGTATAAGGCAACCAAGTGGAGAAACCCTAAAGATGCTTGTGTGTAAGTGTGTTATTTTTCATGCTTTGATTTTGTCTTGAATTTAGGGTTTTCTATTTGATTTGTTTTTATCCTGCCATACAAACCCTAATTACTAACATAGCATGTAAAGCGGTAAATTGTGTAATGTAAAAAATTACTAAGCTATTACAACAATTTATGGGAGGGAGGAATACAAATTTGAATGGGGATTTGCAAGAATGTAAATCTAAATAAGCTATTATAACCAAATCGAATTTATACGAATATTGGAATAAACAAATACAATATTTAAATATGCAATATTATGTATATGCAAGAAAAGATTTTGTTTTATTTTTTATGTGAAAAGGAAATTTAACCTAATCCTAAAAATATATAAAAAAGGAATTATATCTTAAAAGAGTAACCCTAATTTTTAGTTTGAAAGAAAATAAAGTTCTTATATATTATTTTTATGTATTTTTTTGTATTAAAAATAATAAATAATATTTTATGAAAATATTTAGTTTTTATGTATATCAAAATAAATATTTATAAGTATGGAATGAAAAGAAAATAAAACAAATTAAACTAAACCTAATTTATTTATGTTTACAAGTTTATTTAAAAAAGATAGTTAGTATATATTGAAGATAAAATATATTTTTTATGAAAAAAATTAAAATAAAATAAAATAAAATACAATATTATCATATTTATATTTTTAGGATTTTTATGTATTAAAGAAAATATTTAATGATCAAAAATGAAAATAAAACAAATAAATAAAAAAATAAAAATAGTTGGGCCAGGGGGGTATCCTGAGCAATCAAATGGTGAATGTTAGAAAAAAAAAACACAAGGCCCAGCGTTGTTTACCCTGGTTATTGGTAAACAACCGCTGATCCTCCAAATGGTTACTTATTTGGTTACTCGCAGGATCGATCAGATTGATCCTAGG
Source organism: Vicia faba (assembly GCA_948472305.1). Taxonomy (NCBI): domain Eukaryota; kingdom Viridiplantae; phylum Streptophyta; class Magnoliopsida; order Fabales; family Fabaceae; genus Vicia; species Vicia faba. The sequence continues at coordinate 35,081,351 of OX451740.1, read as the reverse complement.
ACATAGGTTGATTTTGAAGTTTTGATTAAATTGGATATTGGTTAAGTGACAATAAAGTAAAGAGGCTTTAAGTAAAATGCATGAAGAAAGGACTTGGTAAAAGAAATGAAGGCTTAAAGTAAAGGATTTCGACAGGAAAGTAAAGAAGAAAGCAAGTAAATTTCTGGAAAAGTAAATGACTTTGATTAATAAAGTTGGTGTTTCACACATACATTTCTCAACAATTCTTTCTCACACGCTGGGTACTCGAATCTATATGAGTGACTTTGTATAGAATTGTGAACACACGCGAGAAACTGCGTGACTACTACTATTTATACTAAAAACATCCCAAGTAACCGTCGGGCAGTTATACTGCTTCGAGATGATTCCACTTGGCACGTTCTCAACGTTCGACGCTCCAGATCTTTGCACGTTGCACTTGGTAACCACTGGAAACCGTTTTCCCTCCAAACGCTTGAATTTCAAAACCGTTCCACTCTGAACCATTGAACACCTTCGTCGAGAAGCATCTTCGACGAGAAACAACTTCGACGTCGAAGGTAACCAACTTCTCCCTTGGAAGAAATCTTCTAAGTACTTTGCCATCTTTCGATGGTCATTTCGACGGACTTAGCTGGTCGAAAACATCCTTCAGCCTTAATGGCTGATATCAATGAAACAAGGGTGTCGAATTTAGGAGCTAACAAATTGCCCCCCAAGAATGCCTTATTTCGACTCTGAAAGAAAAAGGCATTCTTTGAAACGCCATTCGACACCTGTCTTTTCATGCTTAGTCACAAATTAAATTGTGCACTTTTTGTTGTCTTCTACCAACCACTGACAATCCCAAGAAAAACCATCATTTATCCGTACCTAAGACGTCACCTCAGTACGGCGTGCAGTGCCAAACGTCATTTCAGAATTTGTCATTATGACAATTCCCAAAAACGAGGGCGCACGCTGCACCCCTCCATTTCTGCAGAACGGCTAAAACAACAGGGAGACGCCACGTGTCCCACTACTTCTGCAACATTAAATGGCATTTAATGTCCTCGGTTTTGGGGATTTTCCCCCACTACTATAAATAGCAGTAAGTACCCACTGTGGGACTTTTTACGCTATCTAGCTTTCAGACTTCTCCATTTGCATACAAACTTGTCATCTTTGCAAAAACCCTTTTTCCTTCACTTCGTCTTCAAACTCACCGTTAACAATGGCATCTGGTTCCTCCAATGCTCCTAGCGCCACCGTACCATCTGGAAACGCCAAACCTAAGGTTTTCGTCACCGCTCCAGTAGTAACTTCCACGGGCCAACGAAGGGTCCCTGAACCCTTGGACATTGTTGTACGTGATGCTTACTCACACCACCTTATGATCCCGGTTGGATATTCCAACCAGATCTTTGCTATGTCTGGCCCCTTGTATCCAAGTATTGCTGAGGCCATGAAGATCAAGAGTTATTTTCCGGTAGTTGAGAGACTCAAACCGGTTGCATGCGCCAAGAAAGATGCAGAGGATAATGAAGACCCTGCTAAAGAGAAAATCGACCTCCGTTTCTTCAACAAAGGTGTTAGGGCTTTCAGGTCTGGCCCTAGCCTTACTCCTGGTTACGTTGCTTGGCTGGAAAAAATGGAGAAACGCCAAGCTTCGACCTGGAAAGATATGGGAATTTTCGACCTGGTTATGCTGTCGAAGACAGGTCTGAACTATTCTCCGGAGATGTTGATAGCTTCTCTACTCTTCTGGGACTACTCCCACTTCACTTTCCATCTTCCCTGTGGGATGCTGACTCCTACACTCTTCGATGTGGCCGCTATCACTGGCCTTCGACCCACCGGGGACTACTTCGACCCGGAGGAGATGTCGGAGGATCAAATTGGATTCTCTGCCACAAAACCAACCTATACCACCTTCATCAATCACTACCACGACAGGTCGACAGATGTTGTATCGAATGTCGAACACATTGCGTTTCTAGCCTTATGGCTGACACACTTTGTATTTTGCTCGAAGTCCTTACAGGTGACCAAGAAGATGGTCACTCTCGCCACTCAACTCCATCATGGCCAAAATATCTGTTTGGCAGAATTGATTTTGGCTAGCCTGTATGATTCGATTAGTAATGGAGCGACTCTTCTGAAGATTATCGAGAACAGGGCCAGCTTGCTGCTTGCTGGACCTTTTTGGCTGCTCCAATTGTGGCTCAATGCCACCTTCGAATCTTTCTTGCCTAAGAAGGTTCAAATAAATGAGCAGGCTCCAGAGATAGCGAACAGACGTGTCGAAGGAACCAGACTGGCTCTGTTGACTCCGATGGAAGATGGACTGGAGCTTCAGCAAACTTTCACAAACTTCGTTCTGATGTTTGCTCGAAGGAAAGAGTTTGCTTCGACTATGGATCTGTTTGCTCGACGGAAGGTAGGCCCAGCGTGGTTCACAAGGCCACATCCTAGGACGTCGAGTGGTCCTCAAATTGACGAACATACAGCAATGTGGGAGGCGTTCCTCACACCAAGGATCATGCCTCTTCGATTTAGGAGCTCTAAGACTCACCTGAGTCTGATTGCATATCAACCAAACCTGGTGTCTCGCCAGTTTGGTATTATTCAAACCCTACCTTCTCCAATTTTCCCAAGGGAGAAGTCTATGTTATACTTCTGCAACGACTACACCGAAGAAGCTGCCACTAAACATATCAGAAGATATGCTGGTCGAACAGTTCTTTCGTTGTTTGACTACCAGCTCAACTTTCTTTGCTCACCATCCTTCGAGGAGTGGTGGAAAAGTTATTACGCTGAGGAGTTTTTCGACGAGAAGGACTTCGTGGATGAGCTTCAGAAATCTTTTGTCCTTGTCTTGGACAAAATAAAGAAATGTAAGTTCATCCTCTCACATTACTTTGTCTTTCTCTTTCGACTGCTAGCCTGTTAACTATTTTATTTGCTTTCAGTTGTTCGAAAGCCTGCAGCCGAGAAGGCTGCAGAAGGCCAACAGGGAGGAGGCCCCTCAACAAAACCTCCACCGCCGGCGAAGATTGTAGCGCCGGCGAAGACCACAACAAACCAACAGGGGGAAGGCCCTTCGAAAAAGCCTTCTGTATCGGTAACCAGACTTTCATTATTTTCTTCTGGCTTTCAATTTTTTGACTTTCGATGCAATTGCTAAATCGAATTCCCATTGGTTTTTTAGGCACCTTCGCCCAAGAAACGGCCAGCACTGGTGGTCGAATCTGGGAGCGACGAAGAAGATGATTCTCCCCCTGCTCCTCTAAAAAGGCGAAAGCTGACGAAGGACGCTCCTGCTCCTGCTCCTGAGGGTCGAACAATTAGAATCAAGGTTGCTGGGAGAAAGCCCAGGCCACCTCCAGTGATCATTGAGGAGCCAACGGAGGAGGAATTAAACGTTCTTCTCAATAAGCCTGTCGAAAGCGACAATTCCAGCCCTGGGGCTGAAGATAATTTACAGGTAATCTCTTAGACCTCTTTGTAACTTAGGTGTAGATACCTGCATTCGATTATGTCTCTTTCGATTTCTGAAGATTCTTCTTCTTTTCTTTTCAGGACACCACTGAAAGCTCACCGCCAAGGACTTCTGAAACCTTGGAGTCTACTGAACTCAGCAGGCCACAAGAAAAAGGCTTGGAGAATGACGAAGCCCATACTGAAATAAATGAGGCCAACGCTGAGACGGCAGAAAAACCATCAGAAGATCCTCAACCAGAAGAGCAACAGCCAAAAGAGATTCAGGTGGTGGATCTGTCGGAAAAGAATCGTGACGAAGGGGACCACGACAATGCTGGCGAAGACAATCAAGGTGCCGCTGGCGAAGAGAACCAAGGTGACGCCGGCGAAAGACAACAAGATGACACTGGCGCTGCCACAGTCCCAGTCGAAGGGAATCCAGTCGAGGCAACTGTCACTCCACAGCCTCAAACCCAAGACAATGTTGTTGCAAGGGCTGTTACTTCAACAAAGCACAGGTCGAAAGAGGACTTAGAACTCTTGAAGCAAACTGACCCTGTTAGCTATCTCAACGCCATCATTGAGAGCAAGAGTTCGTCTGATGCTAGTCAGGAGGTTCCTACCCTGTCGGGGAAGTCCACTGAAACTTCCCCTCTCGATGAAGCTTTGGCGAAGGTTAAGGCTCAGTTTTTCAAGAAGGACTTGATGAAAGCTTTGGAGGGGGACCCTACTGCTCCATCATACTTGAGGGATGTTTTGAATGCTGTCGACTTGTTAGCTGTAGCTCCAGAAGTTTCAAGCTTGATCATGGAGTTACACTCCATTATTGATCAAGTCTCAGCAGATTATAGGCGACAAAGGGGCTTTAATAGTCAGCTTGAGGTGTTATATGGCAAAAGCTCTTCTGCGTGGACTGCTGTTTCGGAGACAACTTCTCGAATTGCAGAGTTGTCGAAGCAAAAAGCATCTACATAAGAAGAAGTTGATGCCATCGATCGAGAGAATGCTTCCTTCAGGGCGCAAATCGAAGAAATAGAGGCTAAGATAAATGCCAATACCAAGCGCAAAGAGGAACTTCTCTCGACCGTCCCAGACACCGAAAGTCAGACTGAAATCAAACAAGGCCTAGAATTTGCTGAGAAAGCCCAAGGCTTCGACGATCAGATTGCCAAGCTTGTGCAGGCGAATGCCTGGTGCAAGAAAAGATTGGAGTTGCAGCAAATCAAATACCTTCGACTCAAGGACTCCATTCCCTTTTGATTGATTCTGCTTCTTAACCATATTTTGTAATCTGTATTCGACAACATTGCCATCTTGGCTAAAATTTATAAAAATTTTCCATTTTGGCTTTTTTATGGTTAATTTAGTCTTGTTATTTTATTTTTATCTCTTGGAGTGTAGGTTTGTATTTTTTCAAATATTTACCATTTACTCTCAAGAGCCTTTTATCTTCACCTAGCTCTTCGACTTCATAGGCTCCACCAGAAAAAGTCTGGATAACTCTAAATGGTCCTTCCCATTTGGGTGACCATTTTCCCATGCTTCGATCCCTTCGATCCATGGGAAGAATCACCTTCCAAACTAGTTCTTCAGGCGAAAATACCTTAGGTTTCACCTTTTTATTATAAGAGTCTTCTACTCTTTTCTTCTGAAGCCTGAGTAGGTCAAGAGCGCGCAATCTTTCTTCGTCTAAATCCACTAGTTCGTCCAACATCATATTCCAGTAAATTTCAGAGGGAATATCATAATGTCTCTGAACCCTTGCAGATTGAAGACAAATTTCTGCCGGCAACACTGCATCATGGCCAAAAGTTAGCCTATATGGTGTTGTACCTGTGGCTTCTTTTGGAGACGTTCGACAAGCCCACAAAATCTGGTCTAACGTCTTATGCCAATTCTTTGGTTTCTTCCCAACATGCTTTTTTATCAAGCCAATCACTACTTTGTTTGCTGCTTCGACTTGACCATTTGCCTGTGCATAATAAGGCGTTGATGTTAGGAGTTTGAAACCTGTTTCCTGAGCGAATTCCTGCATCTTTCGACCAGTGAAAACTGATCCTTGATCATTTGTTATAGTCTCAAGGATTCCATACCTAAAGATAATGTTCTTTTGAATAAATTCAATGACATTTTCTTGGTCTACATTGACTAAAGGGATAGCTTCGATCCACTTAGTAAAATAATCAATGCCTACCAGTATATACTTCTGACTCTTTGATGATGCTGGTCGAATCTCTCCAATGAGGTCCAACGCCCATCCTCTAAAGGGCCAGGGTTTCACTATCGAGTGAAGTTCGCTTGCTGGTACATGTTGGATGCCTGTATGGACTTGACATTCTTGGCAACCTTTGGCGAACTCAACACAATCTTTCAGCATAGTGGGCCAGTATAGTCCTTGTCGAAACAACAACCATTTCATCTTATGGCCTGCTTGATGAGCCCCACATGCCCCAACGTGCGTAGTCGAAAGGGCTATGTATGCCTCAGTTTCACTTAAATATTTTAGCAATACCCCTTCAGGCGTCTTCTTGAATAACTCATTACCCATGAGTACATAACTCAACGCCCTGTACTTTGTTTTTCGTTCTGTCGAAGCTCCTGGATTTTGAAGATAATCCACAATGGGTTTCCTCCAATCTTGCTCTGACAAATTATCTATGAACGAAATTTCGAAGTTACTTTGATCAGCATATCCTAGCCTTGTCGATTCCAAGTCTGTTGGTGATAGACAAGTTGCTTTTATCTTTTCTCGAACTTCGATTGCTCTTTGTAATCTCGTTTTTGAAATCTTATACCCAGACGCAATCTGTGCCAAGTCGTTGGCTATTTGATTTTCGACTCTGGGTATGTGTCGAATATTGACCATTTCAAATTTTTTCAATAAACGATTTGCTATCACAAAGTACATAATGAGATTTTCTCTTATGCATTTATATTCCTTTGTGACTTGCTTAATGACTAACTCTGAGTCTCCCATTATTTCGACTCGAGTTGCCCCCAATTCCAACAATATCTCAAGGCCAGTAATTAGAGCTTCATACTCAGCCTCATTGTTCGAACAAGAACCTGATATCTTGTACTTGAATGTTGTTGGAATTTTTTCAGGAGAAATGATTAAGACTCCTACTCCTGTTCCATCTTTATGGCTGGAACCATCGAAGTAGAATTTCCAAGGCTCTATTTCCACATAATTAATATCCTCAACTTGAATTGAGTGGTCGACTATAAAGTCTGCAACCACTTGTCCTTTCACTGCCTTAAGAGGCATAAAGGTCAAGGAGTATTCAGTTAATGCTAATGCCCACTTGCCAATTCGACTGCGCAAGATAGGTTTCGACAACATATACTTGAAAACATCAAAATGAGACGAGACATACACATCAACTGGTTTTATATATTGCTTGAGTTTTGTACAAGAGAAATACAGACATAGACACAATTTTTCAACTTCACTATATCTAGTTTCTGCGTCGTTCAAAACTCTACTGAGATAGTAAATGGGTCTTTCGACTCCATTCTCATCTTCTTGGGCTAACATGCTTCCCAGAGTTTTGTCGGATGCAGCTATGTACAATCTCATACTCCTATTGCTACAAGGAGGCACCAAAATAGGTGGCTTAGTGAGGTACCCTTTGATTTTGTCGAAGGCTTCTCGTTGCTCTTGCCCCCATTCGAACCCCTCTTTATTCAATCGAAGTAAGGGTGAAAAGGCCTGAGCTTTCCCACTTAGGTTAGATATGAATCTCCTTAAGAAATTTATCTTGCCTAACAGAGATTGCAGTTCCTTCTTATTCGATGGCGCTTTCGCTTCCAGAATTGCCTTCGTCTTGTTCTGGTTGATTTCGATTCCTTTCTTGTGGACAACGAAACCCAAGAAATCTCCAACTTTCACACAGAACGCGCACTTCAAAGGGTTCATCTTCAGACCATGTTCTCTCATTCTTTCGAATGATTGTCAAAGGTGGTCAATATGATTCTTCCTGGAAACAGATTTTATAACAATGTCATCAATATATACTTGCATAAAAGTGTTAATAAAATCATGGAAGATAGTATTCATTGCTCGGTGGTACGTTGCCCCAGCGTTCTTTAGGCCAAAAGGCATCACTACCCATTCGTAAGTGCCTAGGGCCCCAGGGCATCAAAAAGCTGTTTTCGACACATCCTCTTCAGCAATGAATATTTGATTATATCCTGAATAACCATCGAGCATACTCAGGTATTCATAGCCAGCGGCAGAATCGACTAGCATTTCCGCCACAGGCATAGGATATTCATCTTTGGGTGTAGCAGTATTCAAATCTCTGAAATCTACGCACACCCTTAATGTACCATTTTTCTTAATTACTGGCACAATGTTTGCAATCCATTCGACATACCTTGTAACGCGTATGAATTTGCATTTCAGCAGTCTTTCGACTTCCGTTTTGATCTTCGACAGTATTTCTGGAGCGAAGCGTCTTGGATTTTGCTTGATTGGCTTCTTCCCAGGTTTGATTGGCAACTGAAGTTCTACCAATCCTCTGTCGAGACCAGGCATTTCGTTGTAATCCCATGCAAAACAGTCTTTGAACTCTTTCAACAATTGGATTACTTCCAACCTAAGTTCTGGGTCAATTTTGGCGCTGATGTAAGTTGGCCTTTTCTCTGACCCTTCGCCTAAGTTGATTTCTTCTAAAGGATCTTGCGCTAACATTTTAATGTTGTTCGCCAAGGGGTCCTTTTCGAAGCCCAAAGGCTCATCGTCATAGATGGCGTCGAGCCTCTGTTCCTGCATTTCTTCTTGCATGATATCAGGGGGTTCTGGATCGAAATCCTTTCCTGGACCTGCAGCAGATAACTATTGATCATTGGCCTGTGTGGCCATGTACTTTACTTCGGCTTCGAGAGCCGTTATCATCTTAGTTTCGGCTACATAAGCCGAAATTCGCTTCAAAGATTGTGACTCAGTCATTATCACTGAATTCACTTCCCCAACCAGTTGGTTGGATATCAGTTAACCCACTGAAGTCTATGTGGGACAAGTCTTCTCTGTCCCATTGGAAACCATGCTCAGGATGCAGGTATAGGGAACAAAAAGTGTTTGGCGCTGGCGCCATGTCGAAGTCAGGTGTTGGACATGGCCCTATGTGAGCCAAGTTCTTGTCGAAATCTGCCAACCCCAGGTGATTCACTTCGCCCAGGTAATAGCTTTGATCTGCCTCTATGTTTTCGACCATCCCATCTGGACGCCATAGGAGCAGCCTCTGATGCATTGATGATGGCACAGCTCCAACACCATGAATCCATTCACGGCCCAACAAAATATTGTAGTTAGGTTTGGCCGATATGACCATAAACATTGTTGGTCGAAGGATAGACCCTACTTTGATATCTAGTTGGATCACTCCCATAGTGGTCCCTATGCCGCCCTCATAGTTCGACAAGACCATATTGTGAGGCTTAATGTCCTCATCCCTTTTGCCAATTTTCCTTAGCATAGAGTGAGGAATAATGTTGATGGTTGCCCCACAATCCACCAATATTTTATTCACAGTAGTTTCTTCGAGCTTAGCCCTTATAAATAAAGGCTTGAGGTGATTTTTCATCGCCTCTGTGGGCGGTTCGAAGAATCCATTTTGTTCCTCAGTAGTGCCATTGTCCATGACGAAATAGCACACTGGCCTATGTTTGGCCATTTCTTGCTCCACTTCCCAGTCACTTGCTTCGACCTCCACTTGTCGGTTGAATTCCCTGGGCAGCACTGAGACTATATTCACCATTATGTCCAAAGTATCATCAGACTCAGAACCGTCTTCGTCCTCGACTTCACCTTGGTTAGGCCAAACTAGCCTGTTGGTTACTGGCTCTCTTTCTAGAGGTTTCCTTTGCTTCCTTTAAGGAACATTCGAACTGGTTTCTGCCTTTGGTTCGTTGGCAGCCTCCCTTTCAGCTTTTCGTCTCCTTTGGTATCTCCTCCATTGAGATCGAGACATGGGATTTTTCCCTTTGTAGTTGCTTGACGCTTGTGCAACTTTAGGTGCAGCAACTGGAGGCTCTTTCTTTTGAGTTAAAGATGAACCCCTTGGCACATCGAAAGAGTGCCATCTCTCCTCACTTGGCCTTTTTCGACCAGAGGTTTTGTACCAGGTATCTACCGGCACATTTGTCGGAGGCCTGAAAGTCAATGGCCTCTTTTCTTGGTTTGAACCCCTTTGGGAGGCTCTTCTGGGGTCATGTCGAAGATCAACATTTTCCCTTCTCTTGTTCGCTGCTCTTACGCCTTGAATGTGCTCAGCAGCTTTTTTATCAAAGATCGAACTGCATCTTGAACACAGCATCACCTCTGACTTCTTTTTCTGGCATCTTTGTAGAAAATCTGCCAGATTTTCATTTTCCCGAGGGAAAGCAGTCTTATTAGCTTGTTCTTGCCTCATGGCCTCTTCTGATGCTTTTGGGTCAGAGAGTTCGACCATATTGATATTCATTGTATCTTTGTTGGCAAGGGTTAGCTGCTTCATTTGGGTCTCCAAATTCTCCGTCTGGCCTTGAACTGTGGCCAAGTGAGAACTGGGTTTTGGTCCAGTTTTTTGTGCTTCAACGGTCTCCAGCTTTGGGCCTTCGACCGCTTTCTGAACTGCTTCAATCGTCTTTCTGGATAAATTTCCAGAAAAACTGCCAAAGATTGGCATGTTGATATGGTCCTTTGAAACTTCGACCACTGTGATTCCTGGCCTCTTCGACTGGCTCCTAGTTGCCTCGATCACATTCACCTCAGAAGGCTCTGCATAGTGGGCCTCAGCTTGCAACGGATTTGAGTCGACAGCCACGGGGGTCTTGTCAGCAAACTTCAACCTCCCTTCCTCGATAGCATCTTGCACAAGATTCCTGAAAAGAAAACATTGAGAAGTTTTATGGCCCAAAAAATTATGATATTTGCAAAAACCTCTCTTCTTTCTTTGATCAAGAGGAGGCACTTTTACCCCTGGGGGTACTATCATTTGGCCATCTTTCACAAGCAAGTCAAAGATCTCATCATATTTTGTGATGTCAAAACTATAAGTCTTTTTGGGGAACCTATCGTTGGTCCTTTCTGGACCAATGGGATTTTTCCCACTTGAGGGGACTAACAGTTTACAAGAGTATGGTGGCCCTTGTTTTAGTTCCGCTAAATCGACTTCTCCTTCTTCGACAGTTATAGTATCGTCGAAGGATTCTGGATCTTCGTCATCCATCTCAACGTACGCTACCCTCTCTCTCTTGTGAGTTTTCGTTGCCTTTGCTTTTTCAGCTTTGAGGCGTTCTACCTGTCGAACCCTATCGGCCAGTTGGGCCATGTCTCTCAGGTATTGGGTGTCTAGCTTCTTCCTAATGGAATAATCTAAACCGCCTGCGGCTATTTCGACCAACTCATGTTCTGGCACTTGTGTAAAACATCTCGCCTTGAGCAACCTAAACCTATTCAGATATTCGTCTATAGGTTCAGTGAAACGTCTCTTTACACTGGCCAATTCTTTCAGGCTTATCTTGGTTTGCCCCATGTAGAATTGTTCATGGAACAATCTTTCCAACTGGGTCCAATGATGGATCGAATTGGGGGGGAGAGTTGTGAACCAAGTAAAAGCGTTATTTGTTAAAGAACTTGGGAAGTACTTGATCCTCAGGTTTTCATTATTCAAAATATCTCCTGCTTCGATCAAGTATCTCGCCACATGCTCGACAGTAGATTCTGTCGTGTCCCCAGAGAACTTAGTGAATTTGGGGACTTTACATCTAGGAGGTAAGTCTGTTTGTAACACGTATTCTGACAATGGAGATGTAAAGTTGGGCCTTCGAAAGCCCATGTTCATCCCATTTTGAGTCATGATCCTTTCGATCATGGTTGCCAGATTATTTTCCAAACCCATGTTTTGGTATTGGACATGCTGAACTACTTCGTCAGCATTTTGGTTTCTGTTAACTAACCTTACCTCTGGAGTTATTACCCTAGGTTCCTCGACAGGTTGATCCAATCGTGCCCTAAGGTTTTCTTCGACAGGCTGCTGAGCCTGATTGATGGTGGTTTCTTCCTCTAAGAATATCCCCTGGTTTCCCCTTATTTGCGCCCTTTGGGGCTGTCGAATAGGTTGGGGTACTCCAAAAAAATCAGCCAAACGCGTCATTTGCGCTGTCACTTGCTGATTCGATTGAGTAGTGTTTTGTATTAGAGGGTTTAGCACTGTACTCAAAGTTTGTGCCAACATTTGCACCATATCATGGTTGCTTTCGTCCATTTGTTGCCTCAAGACTGTTGTCGAGGCATTTGTAAGGCCATGGGCTACTTGGGACGTTCCTCCTAAGAGTTGGGTCCTATTTCTATTCGCCATGCCTACTCCAGAACCCTGGAGTGGCGAAGAGGCACTCACTAAAGTGTCTGAAAAAGTGGACGCAGCATTCGTCAGGCTAGCCAAGTCAGAAGTTGGCATGCCATAGAGTGGCATGAATCCTGGGGGAACAAAAGGCCTTGTGCCTAAATTTCCCCTTGGTGGGGGAGTTCCCAAAGGCGCTCTGGGGCCTGTGAACGGAGGTAATGGCCCCGTTGCTGTGACCGTCACTGCTGGTGTCGAACCAGCCGTCGTCGCTTCACTTACGGTCGAGATAACCGTTGCTCCCACATTCGTTTGTGGGATTTCATTATTGTTTGGCGAATTCGCCATCTCTTCCCTTCATCTGGCAGTATTGTTATCGTTAGTGTATATTCTACCACTTCTCAATAACATACAACACTTCTCGAAAAGATGAGATTATTTTCAACAATCAACACACGGTCCCACCGGGTGTGCCAATTTGTTTACCTTGGTTATTGGTAAACAACCGCTGATCCTCCAAATGGTTACTTATTTGGTTACTCGCAGGATCGATCAGATTGATCCTAGGACATAGGTTGATTTTTAAGTTTTGATTAAATTGGATATTGGTTAAGTGACAATAAAGTAAAGAGGCTTTAAGTAAAATGCATGAAGAAAGGACTTGGTAAAAGAAATGAAGGCTTAAAGTAAAGGATTTCGACAGGAAAGTAAAGAAGAAAGCAAGTAAATTTCTGGAAAAGTAAATGACTTTGATTAATAAAGTTGGTGTTTCACACATACATTTCTCAACAATTCTTTCTCACACGCTGGGTACTTGAATCTATATGAGTGACTTTGTATAGAATTGTGAACACACGCGAGAAACTGCGTGACTACTACTATTTATACTAAAAACATCCCAAGTAACCGTCGGGCAGTTATACTGCTTCGAGATGATTCCACTTGGCACGTTCTCAACGTTCGACGCTCCAGATCTTTGCACGTTGCACTTGGTAACCACTGGAAACCGTTTTCCCTCCAAACGCTTGAATTTCAAAACCGTTCCACTCTGAACCATCGAACACCTTCGTCGAGAAGCATCTTCGACGAGAAACAACTTCGACGTCGAAGGCAACCAACTTCTCCCTTGGAAGAAATCTTCTAAGTACTTTGCCATCTTTCGATGGTCATTTCGACGGACTTAGCTGGTCGAAAACATCCTTCAGCCTTAATGGCTGATATCAATGAAACAAGGGTGTCGAATTTAGGAGCTAACAAGCATGGAGGCCCAAACTTGCAAAACAAGCCAAAAACTGAAAATGGAAAAATGTGAAAAAACAAAAGGTAGCGCCTAGGTTCGAACCCAGGACCTGGGCCTCACCAGCGCGCTACCTTGCCACTGGGGTGGCTGTACATCCGTTGATTAATGTGAAACAAAAACAACATAACACAAACAAAGCCCTTGCCCTGTACTTCATCTACTTCCTCAAGCTGGCCAGAAGCTCTAACTTTCTCATCTCTTAATAAAAATGGAAACTGATAACATGAATGTTGTAGCATTTTATCTCACGATTCTAACCATGTAAATCATGTAAGCTAACAATCAAAGATCAAACTGAATTTTAAAAGACCTAAATTTAAACCTAATTTTCACAGGAATTTGAACTTCAAAATTCTCTCAACTCAGGCCAAATAAATGCAAGTTATAGATATGTACAGCTTCGTAGCAATGAGGTCTACATTGTTTATTCATAAATCGTGGCCAATGGATGCCTGTATGAAGAGATAGAAGTTGAGATTTTTACCTCTTTCAGTTGAAATCGTGAATGGAGTTTGAGTGAGTTTTTTTAAGGCCTGATGGTTGCTTGAGCTTGCTTGAACCTCCCTGAGTGTGTTCCAATCCTTGCCTTGTTTTGGAAGTGCCTGGAACTCTCTATCCAAGTCAACTTGAAAGCTTTGAAAACAAAAATGGAAGACGAAGAAGGAGGTGTTCCAGTGCAGGGATGATGGTCTGGATTACTTAGATATCAAGTAGGTAAAGTGTTTTGATGGTTAAAACTTGAAACGCACGAGCCAAATGATTGATTGCTATGCTTATGCAAAAACTACAAGTTTTGACAGTTTTTTTTTGGTGATATGGAGTTTGGAGTTTTTCAGCCTTCTAGCAAACATGCTCTCAACTGTAATATGTTTGTGTATTAGTATGGTATAGATTTCAAGTCAGCCCTCCAACAGATTTGTGAGTTCTAGCCTTTTTGAACACTTTCTTGCTTTTGAAGCAAAGTGAAGAGACAAGTCTTCACATGCTTGTACTGGCTTTCTTAGCGTTGGTATAAGTTCCATACAAGTTGCCTTAGATCTGTAGTACTTGTATGTGCAAAGGAGACAGGTTCAATGCTCAAGAATTGGAAAGTTGCAAAAGTGAACCTTTTCCAAAATGGCAATGGCCACTTTATGCTATTTATGGAATTACAACTTGGACAAAGACTCTTGAGCTTGAATTAAAGCTTTGTCAACTGAGTAAGCATTAAATTAAGGAGTAAGAAATAAGTTTGGGACCTGTAAAGCATGGATTAGGCACCATAGGTACTAATTTGAACTTTGTTCTTCATGAAATGCCTTGAAAACAAAGTGAGAAATTGCCAACTTCATCTCTTCGATTCTCCTCACTCAAAAATGATCTTGAGGAGTTCTTGGACATTATGGAAAGCTTGCAATGTGATCTATAACTCATATTTGAAATGAATTTCAAGAATCCTCTTGGAACTAGGTGAAAAATTGCCATGAAGTTGGGTCCAAAACCTGCCTAAATTAGGGTAAAATTTCACTAAGTTATCTAGTTCATGAGCATGTATTCATAAAATTATATCTTGAGATCCAAGCATCTTTAGGGAAAAGTGTGTGAAGCAAAGTTGTAGATTTCATGGAGGTAAACAACTTTCATGTTGGGAACTTTCCTTGAATCATCTTGTATCATGGTGAAAAAATGGCTTAAAGTTGAGAAAAAATAAGAAATTTTCTATACTTAGAAAAATTTCTAAGTTAAGAAAATTTCCAATTTTAAAACCTAATCTTAAATCCTTGATTTCTTGATGAACAAGTTTCACATTTTGACATGTTTTGATGAATTGTGACCCTTGGCACTTGATTTTGACCAAAAAGTCAAAGTTTGACTTTTCAGTATACAGTTGACTTTTGATCAGTTGATTGCAATGTTTTGAACCATATAATTAGGTCAAGATGATGAAATTGAATCCTTATAATCATGCTTTAACTCAATTGGTCATTTTCTAGGTTAAAAAACAGAAATTGCCCTTCCTCAGTCAAAACCCTAATTTTGACCATTATGCCCTTTTGATGATTTGATCAAATTCTTGAGGAATTGTGATCCAAACTTGATCAAATGATAAATATGAGTCTAGAATGTTGATGTTCATAAAAAATTATGAAGTTTGACTGTAAATTGGACATGGTTGACTTTTCCCCCAATACAACTGATTTTTAGGTCAACTGTCCAATTGACTGATCAAAAATGTGGTCCAAGGCTCGAAACTTATCATGAGTAATCTTAGGGGTCTATAATGATGTTTGAAAGTCATATGAAGCATTGATAGTCCAAAAATCCTTGTGCAAACTCAAACCCTAATTTTGTGACATCAATGCATGATGAGATGTCCCGAGCTGATCAAACCCTAATCCAGTCTTGAGTCAAAGAGATCCTATGAGAAAAGTCTTGATAAATGAGAGGGAAAATTATGGGGTACAACAATATGAATGAAAATATATGCGATACATTAAATTTACCTTAATAAGAATACTCACACTTAACAACTACTCATATAAATCATAAAAAATAAATCATAACTATCACCACCATGTACCAACATCATACCAAACATCCATGCAATAACTCTAAAAGTAACTAATACTCAAAAAGACAATCATACATAAACCTACTATTAAATAACTCATAACTCTTTTTCATAGAATCAAAATCATTAATACGTTAAAACACAAACACAACACTAGAAAATTCCACAAAGAA
This sequence comes from Vicia faba, assembly GCA_948472305.1. Taxonomy (NCBI): domain Eukaryota; kingdom Viridiplantae; phylum Streptophyta; class Magnoliopsida; order Fabales; family Fabaceae; genus Vicia; species Vicia faba. The sequence continues at coordinate 35,065,556 of OX451740.1, read as the reverse complement.
GTGGTGTAAAATTAAGATATATCCCAATAAGAGATAAACCAGGAGCCATACCGATAAGAGGCAAGCTGACCATCATAATATATTTATTTTTAAATAAGTTACATTTTTTCAAAATAATTAATTTTTATTGCAAAAAACCTACTACTTTAATGATCAATGGTTGCCACCATTAGGTCTATAGCTCAGTGGTAGAGCATTTGACTGTAGATCAAGAGGTCATCGGTTTAAACCTGATTGGACAATTTTTGATAAACAATTAATATTAAAAAACACTTAAAAGTAAACTTAAAAATAATTATTTCTAAAAAAGTAAGTTACCCTTTAGAACTAATTAATTTTTATTAAAAACAAAACCACTTAAAAGACTCTAATATCATAATTCATAACGTCAAAAGTTCGATGCACTATCGAATATGAGTATCAAAGCTTACTGACCTCACCCTTTTTGATAAACAATTTATATTAAAAGAAATTAAAAGTAAACTTAAAAATAATTATTTCTAAAGAAGTAACTTACCCTTTAGAACTAATTAATTTTTATTAAAAAAAGTAACCACTTAAAAGATTCTAATATCATAATTCATAACGTCAAAAGTTCGGTGCACTATCGAATATGAGTATTAAAGCTTACTGACCTCACCCCTGGGACGTCAAAATGATGACGTAAATCCGTTAGATAAATTACTAACACGAAGTTTCTAGCATCACAAAATCTAAGATGACACTCGGCACTTAACTATTTTTATAACTTGTAACGATTTAGTACACTTGCTAAATTGCAATCATTAAGCATCAATGGCATATTCCTTGGTATCTAACAATTGAAAATTCTGATCTTTTTCGTTTTCTTCACAATGTTGCTACCCCTTACTTGAGAAAGATAATCACTTGATTTGGAAGCATTCGTCATTTGGTACATTAACTCTCAAAGATGCCTACAACTTCTACAAACCTTTTGATAACATCTTTACTTGGACCAAAGATATTTGGAGAAATGCAATTCCATCCTCAAAGTCCTTATTGATCTAAATATTGATTCATAACAAGTTTCCTTCTGATCAAAACTTGATTCTAAAAGGTTTTAGTTTACCCTAAATTTGTAACTTGTGCTTAAATAAAGTTGAATCCTTAAATCATATTTTCCTACATTGTTCCTTTATTTTAGCTTCATGGAACCAATTAACTTATATTTTACTTATGAAATTATTTTAACTTTCATACCTAATATGTTTGCAGTTTGCAATATGGGCTGGAGTCCTTAATACAAGTTTGTGATTACTACTATTATTATCAACATTATTTGGATTATCATAAATACCTTAAGTCCTTATTGATTTGGAGATTGATTCACAACAATCTTACTTCTGATGAAAACTTGATTCTAAGAGGTTGTAGTTAACCCTCAAATTATAACTTGTGCTTCGATAAAAGTGAGTCCTCCTATCATATTTTCCTGCATTGTTCCTTTGATTTAACTTTATGGAACCAAATGACTTCTATTTTACTTATAAACATCATTTAAAGTTTCATACCTAATAAGTATGAAGTTTGCAAAAGGGGTTTGAGTCCTTAACGCAAGTTGGCAATTTCTTCTGCTATTATCAACATTATTTGGATTAGTATAAATAACATACGATTTAATAGTTTCAACCATGTTCAAATTTTTTTTACTGCTTGTATTATGGCTAATGTTAACATGTCTAGTTATCAAACCTCTCTAACAATTGGTCTTTCTATCTCTGAATTCAATGTTCTAAAGGCCTTTAAGGTTTAAACTCATTATCCAAAAGCTCAAAGGATGATTAAAGTGTTATGAAATTACCCTTTTGAGGCATCTCTTATATTTGGTTGGGTGAAGTGTAATCCTGGTGAGGCATCTCTTAGTAATCCAAAAACCCTTTTGATTCTAGAGGTATGTTTCAGAATTGCAATGAAGATCATCTTGGTTGTTTTGCTGAATTCCAAGGGACTTCAAATGTTTTTGTGGCTAAACTTCAAGGGTCTTGTACACCCTAGAATTCTTTGGGACATGTTGTAAATCAGGCTGGAAAGAAACTCTAAACAAACTGGTAAAACGAGTAGGTGAACTTTTAGATGGCTGATCTGTCTTGTTAGAACTATAAACATGAACTTTTTGACAATTCATGTGTATAGAGAAGACAATCATTCTGCATACAAGCTACAAAATATAGACCTTTCTTTTCATAACTTTGTATGGTAATCTGATCCTCCTCTTGTTATTTGGGATAACTTCACTAGAAATAAGTTTGGCCTCCGTATAGTTCACTTTTCATAGTGTGAAGGTTTTGGTTGGCCCCCTCTTTTTGATTTTGGATCTTTTTCTTTCTACATATATTTTTTTAATTTTTTTAAAAATAAAAATACATCACATAATGACCATTATAAAACCTACTGTTAGGTCCATAAGTCGGTGGTGGAGCATTTGACTACACACTAAGAAGTAATCAGATTAAACCCGATTGAGCCCTTTTTGATAAATAATTTATATTAAAAACCACTTAAAATGTAATTGATTATTTTTAAAGAAGTTATCCTTTTAGAACTAATTTTAACTAAAACAAGTAACCACTTATAAATGAATAATTGTTTCTAAATAAGTTATTTTAGCTTAGAATTGAATTTTTTTCATGTATTATTTTGTCTACATATTACTGCAAGTAGTCAAATCAATTGATTAAACATTATTGTACTTCAAGATACATGAAACTTTTTTCAATCATTTTTCCTTTTAGGTAATGTTATTTTAGTTTCTATGGATTAAATTTAAGTACAAGACAGAGACAAAATGCCAAAAATCCTATTAAAACATTATGAACTTGAATTGAAGAATAAGAATGTTTATCTAAAGGCTCAAAATTTTAGGTTTAATGTATGATTTGTAACACCTTTCATAACTCTGACCACTTTAGCATCTAAACACTAGTAATTCCATAGAAAATTACAAGATATGTTCTTTAGTGTGACATATGATAATACATTCAACCAATTTAATTGACCTCTAACTAGAGCTTGAGGTACATATATGAAATATGTAAAACATGTTCCAGAAAATATATGCAAAGCAATTAACAATAATAAGCGTACACACACACACAAAATAAAATCATCCATATAAATCATAGAAAATAAATAATAACTATCACCACTATGTACCAACACCATACAAAACATCATTGCAATAACTCAAAACAACTAATACTCAGAAAAACAATCATACCTAAACACACTCTTAAATAAATCATAACTCTTTTTAATATCAACAAAATCGTTAATAGGTAAAAACACATACACTACACTAGACAATTCACTAAAGTAGTGATGTAAAATTAAGATCTATCCCAATACGAGATCCACTAGGAGCCATACCAGCAAGAGGCATTCAGACCATCATAATATATTTATATTTAAAGAGGTTACATTTTTAAAAATAATTTATTTTTATTATCAAACACCAACTACTTTATTGACCAATGGAAATATACCATTGGGTCCATAGCTCAGTGGTAGAGCATTTGATTGCAGATCAAAAGGTCACCGGTTCAAACTCGGTTGGGCCCTTTATAATAAACAACTTATTTTTTATGGATTAACTTTAATCACGTGACAAACACAAAATGCCAAAAATCCTATTAAAACATTATGAACTTGAATTGAAGAATAAGAATGTTTAACAAAAGTCTCAAAATTTTAGGTTCAATGTATGATTTGCAACACCTTTCAAAACTCTGACCACTTTAGCATCTAAACACTAGTAATTCCACATGAAATTGCAAGATACGTTCTTTAGTGTGACATATGATAATACATTCAACCATTTTAATTGACCTCTAACTAGAGCTTGAGGTACATATATGAAATATGTAAAACATGTGCCAGAAAATATATACAAAATATTAAATTCACAATAATAAGCGTACACACACACAAAATGAAATCATCCATATAAATCATAGGAAATAAATAATAACTATCACCACTATGTACCAACACCATACAAAACATCATTGCAATAACTCAAAATAACTAATACTCAGAAAAACAATCATACCTAAACACACTCTTAAATAAATCATAACTCTTTTTAATATCAACAAAATCGTTAATAGGTAAAAACACATACACTACACTAGACAATTCACTAAAGTAGTGATGTAAAATTAAGATCTATCCCAATACGAGATCCACTAGGAGCCATACTAGCAAGAGGCATACTGACCATCATAATATATTTATTTTTAAAGAAGTTATTTTTAAAAATAATTTATTTTTATTACCAAACACCAACTACTTTATTGACCAATGAAAATCTCCCATTGGGTCCATAACTCTGTGGTAGAGCATTTTACTGTAGATTAAAAGGTCACCGGTTCGAACCCGGTTGGGCCATTTATAATAAACAACTTATTTTTATGGATGAACTTTAAGTACGAGACAAAAACTAAATGCCAAAAATCCTATTAAAACATTATGAACTTATTTTTATGGATGAACTTTAAGTACGAGACAAACACTAAATGCCAAAAATCCTATTAAAATATTATGAACTTGAATTGAAGAATAATAATGTTTAACTAAAGACTCAAAATTTTAGCCACAGGAAATAAATAATAATTATCACCACTATGTACCAACACCATACAAAACATCATTGCAAACACTAGTAATTCCACAGGAAATTGCAAGATATGTTCTTTAGTGTCACATATGATAATTCATTCAACCAATTTAATTGACCTCTAACTAGAGCTTCAGGTACATATATGAAATATGTAAAACATGTGCTTGAAAATATATGCAAAACATTAAATTCACAATAATAAGCGCGCACACACTCATAAAATGAAATCATCCATATAAATCATATGAAATAAATAATAATTATCACCACTATGTACCAACACCATACAAAACATCATTGCAATAACTCAAAACAATTAATACTCAGAAAAACAATCATACCTAAACACACTCTTATATAAATCATAACTCTTTTTAATATACACAAAATCGTTAATAGGTAAAAACACATACACTGCACTAGACAATTCACTAAAGTAGTGATGTAAAATTAAGACCTATCCCAATACGAGATCCACTAGGAGCCATACCAGCAAGAGGCATTCTGACCATCATAATATATATATTTTTAAAGAAGTTATTTTTAAAAATAATTTATTTTTATTACCAAACACAAACTACTTTATTGACCACCGGAAATCTACCATTGGGTCCATAGCTCAGTGGTAGAGCATTTGACTGCAGATCAAGAGGTCACCGGTTTGAACCCGGTTGGGCCCTTTATAATAAACAACTTATTTTTATGGATGAACTTTAAGTACGAGACAAACACAAAATTCCAAAAATCCTATTAAAACATTATGAACTTGAATTGAAGAATAAGAATGTTTAACTAAAGGCTCAAAATTTTAGGTTCAACCACAGAAAATAAATAATAACTTTCACGACTATGTACCAACACAATACAAAACATCATTGCAAACACTAGTAATTCCATAGGAAATTGAAAGATATGTTCTTTAGTGTGACATAAGATAATACATTCAACCCATTTAATTGACCTCTAACTAGAGCTTGAGGTACATATATGAAATATGTAAAACATGTTCCAGAAAATATATGCAAAACATTAAATTCACAATAATAAGCGCGCACACACTCATAAAATGAAATCATCCATATAAATCATATGAAATAAATAATAATTATCACCACTATGTACCAACACCATACAAAACATCATTGCAATAACTCAAAACAATTAATACTCAGAAAATCAATCATACCTAAACACACTCTTATATAAATCATAACTCTTTTTAATATACACAAAATCGTTAATAGGTAAAAACACATACACTGCACTAGACAATTCACTAAAGTAGTGATGTAAAATTAAGACCTATCCCAATACGAGATCCACTAGGAGCCATACCAGCAAGAGGCATTCTGACCATCATAATATATATATTTTTAAAGAAGTTATTTTTAAAAATAATTTATTTTTATTACCAAACACAAACTACTTTATTGACCACCGGAAATCTACCATTGGGTCCATAGCTCAGTGGTAGAGCATTTGACTGCAGATCAAGAGGTCACCGGTTTGAACCCGGTTGGGCCCTTTATAATAAACAACTTATTTTTATGGATGAACTTTAAGTACGAGACAAACACAAAATTCCAAAAATCCTATTAAAACATTATGAACTTGAATTGAAGAATAAGAATGTTTAACTAAAGGCTCAAAATTTTAGGTTCAACCACAGAAAATAAATAATAACTTTCACGACTATGTACCAACACAATACAAAACATCATTGCAAACACTAGTAATTCCATAGGAAATTGAAAGATATGTTCTTTAGTGTGACATACGATAATACATTCAACCCATTTAATTGACCTCTAACTAGAGCTTGAGGTACATATATGAAATATGTAAAACATGTTCCAGAAAATATATACAAAATATTAAATTCACAATAATAAGCGCGCACACGCACACACAATGAAATCATCCATATAAATCATAGGAAATAAATAATATCTATCACCATTATGTACCAACACCATACAAAACATCATTGCAATAACTCAAAACAACTAATACTCTGAAAAACAATCATACCTAAACACAGTATTAAATAAATCATAACTCTTTTTATTATCAACAAAATCGTAAATAGGTAAAAACACATACACTACACTAGACAATTCACTAAAGTAGTGATCTAAAATTAAGATCTATCCCAATACGAGATCCACTAGGAGCCATACAAGCAAGAGGCATTCTGACCATCATAATATATATATCTTTAAAGAAGTTATTTTTAAAAATAATTTATTTTTATTACCAAACACAAACTACTTTATTGACCAACGGAAATCTACCATTGGGTCCATAGCTCAGTGGTAGAGCATTTGACTGCAGATCAAGAGGTCACCAGTTCGAACCCAGTTGGGCCCTTTATAATAAACAACTTATTTTTATGGATGAACTTTAAGTACGAGACAAACACAAAATTCCAAAAATCCTATTAAAACATTATGAACTTGAATTTAAGAATAAGAATGTTTAACTAAAGGCTCAAAATTTTAGGTACAATCATAGAAAATAAATAATAACTTTCACCACTATGTACCAACACAATACAAAACATCATTGCAAACACTAGTAATTCCACAGGAAATTGCAAGATATGTTCTTTAGTGTGACATACGATAATACATTCAACCCATTTAATAGACCTCTAACTAGAGCTTGAGGTACATATATGAAATATGTAAAACATGTTCCAGAAAATATATACAAAACATTAAATTCACAATAATAAGCGCGCACACACACACAAAATTAAATCATCCATATAAATCATAGGAAATAAATAATATCTATCACCATTATGTACCAACACCATACAAAACATCATTGCAATAACTCAAAACAACTAATACTCAGAAAAACAATCATACCTAAACACACTATTAAATAAATCATAACTCTTTTTAATATCAACAAAATCATTAATAGGTAAAAACACATACACTACACTAGACAATTCACTAAAGTAGTGATGTAAAATTAAGATCTATCCCAATACGAGATCCACTAGGAGCCATACCAGCAAGAGGCATTCTGACCATCATAATATATATATTTTTAAAGAAGTTATTTTTTAAAATAATTTATTTTTATTACCAAACACAAACTACATTATTGACCAATGGAAAACTACCATTGGGTCCATAGCTCAGTGGTAGAGCATTTGACTGCAGATCAAGAGGTAACCGGTTCGAACACGGTTGGGCCCTTTATAATAAACAACTTATTTTTATGGATGAACTTTAAGTACGAGACAAACACAAAATTCCAAAAATCCTATTAAAACATTATGAACTTGAATTGAAGAATAAGAATGTTTAACTAAAGGCTAAAAATTTTAGGTTCAACCACAGAAAATAAATAATAACTATCACCACTATGTACCAACACAATACAAAACATCATTGCAAACACTAGTAATTCCACAGGAAATTGCAAGATATGTTCTTTAGTGTGACATACGATAATACATTCAACCCATTTAATAGACCTCTAACTAGAGCTTGAGGTACATATATGAAATATGTAAAACATGTTCCAGAAAATATATACAAAACATTAAATTCACAATAATAAGCGCACACACACACACACACACAAAATGAAATCATCCATATAAATCATAGGAAATAAATAATATCTATCACCATTATGTACCAACACCATACAAAACATCATTGCAATAACTCAAAACAACTAATACTCAGAAAAACAATCATACCTAAACACACTCTTAAATAAATCATAACTCTTTTTAATATCAACAAAATCGTTAATAGGTAAAAACACAAACACTACACAAGACAATTCACTAAAGTAGTGATGTAAAATTAAGATCTATCCCAATACGAGATCCACTAGGAGCCATACCAGCAAGAGGCATTCTGACCATCATAATATATATATTTTTAAAGAAGTTATTTTTAAAAATAATTTATTTTTATTACCAAACACAAACTACTTTATTGACCAATGGAAATCTACCATTGGGTCCATAGCTCAGTGGTAGAGAATTTGACTGCAGATCAAAAGGTCACCGGTTCAAACCCGGTTGGGCCCTTTATAATAAACAACTTATTTTTATGGATGAATTTTAAGTACGAGACAAACACAAAATGCCAAAAATCCAATTAAAACATTATGAACTTGAATTGAAGAATAAGAATGTTTAACTAAAGGCTCAAAATTTTAGGTTCAATGTATGATTTGCAACACCTTTCATAACCCTGACAACTTTAGTATCTAAACGCTAGTGATTCCATAGAAAATTGCAAGATATGTTCTTTAGTGTGACCTATGATAATACATTCAACCAATTTAATTGACCTCTGACTAGAGCTTGAGGTACATATATGAAATATGTAAAACATGTGCTAGAAAATATATGCAAAACATTAAATTCACAATAATAAGCGCACACACACACACACACAAAATGAAATCATCCATATAAATCATAGGAAATAAATAATAACTATCACCACTATGTACAAATACCATACAAAACATCACTGCAATAACTCAAAACAACTAATACTCAGAAAAACAATCATACCTAAACACACTCTTAAATAAATCATAACTCTTTTTAATATAAACAAAATCGTTAATAGGTAAAAACACATACACTACACTAGACAATTCACTAAAGTAGTGATGTAAAATTAAGATCTATCCCAATACGAGATCCACTAGGAGCCATACCAGCAAGAGGCATTCTGACCATCATAATATATATATTTTTAAAGAAGTTATTTTTAAAAATAATTTATTTTTATTACCAAACAAAAACTACTTTATTGACCAATAGAAATCAGCCATTGGGTCCGTAGCTCATTGGTAGAGCATTTGACTGCAGATCAAGAGGTCACCGGTTCGAACCCGGTTGGGCCCTTTATAATAAACAAATTATTTTTATGGATGAACTTTAAGTACGAGACAAACACAAAATTCCAAAAATCATATTAAAACATTATGAACTTGAATTGAAGAATAAGAATGTTTAACTAAAGGCTCAAAATTTTAGGTTCAACCACAGAAAATAAATAATAACTATCACCACTATGTACCAACACAATACAAAACATCATTGCAAACACTAGTAATTCCACAGGAAATTGCAAGATATGTTCTTTAGTGTGACATATGATAATACATTCAACCCATTTAATTTACCTCTAACTAGAGCTTGAGGTACATATATGAAATATGTAAAATATGTTCCAGAAAATATATACAAAACATTAAATTCACAATAATAAGCGCACACACACACACACACAAAATGAAATCATCCATATAAATCATAGGAAATAAATAATATCTATCACCATTATGTACCAACACCATACAAAACATCATTGCAATAACTCAAAACAACTAATACTCAGAAAAACAATCATACCTAAACACACTCTTAAATAAATCATAACTCTTTTTAATATCAACAAAATCGTTAATAGGTAAAAACACAAACACTACACAAGACAATTCACTAAAGTAGTGATGTAAAATTAAGATCTATCCCAATACGAGATCCACTAGGAGCCATACCAGCAAGAGGCATTCTGACCATCATAATATATATATTTTTAAAGAAGTTATTTTTAAAAATAATTTATTTTTATTACCAAACACAAACTACTTTATTGACCAATGGAAATCTACCATTGGGTCCATAGCTCAGTGGTAGAGAATTTAACTGCAGATCAAAAGGTCATCGGTTCAAACCCGGTTGGGCCCTTTATAATAAACAACTTATTTTTATGGATGAATTTTAAGTACGAGACAAACACAAAATGCCAAAAATCCAATTAAAACATTATGAACTTGAATTGAAGAATAAGAATGTTTAACTAAAGGCTCAAAATTTTAGGTTCAATGTATGATTTGCAACACCTTTCATAACCCTGACAACTTTAGTATCTAAACACTAGTGATTCCATAGAAAATTGCAAGATATGTTCTTTAGTGTGACCTATGATAATACATTCAACCAATTTAATTGACCTCTGACTAGAGCTTGAGGTACATATATGAAATATGTAAAACATGTGCTAGAAAATATATGCAAAACATTAAATTCACAATAATAAGCGCACACACACACACACACACACACAAAATGAAATCATCCATATAAATCATAGGAAATAAATAATAACTATCACCACTATGTACAAATACCATACAAAACATCACTGTAATAACTCAAAACAACTAATACTCAGAAAAACAATCATACCTAAACACACTCTTAAATAAATCATAACTCTTTTTAATATAAACAAAATCGTTAATAGGTAAAAACACATACACTACACTAAACAATTCACTAAAGTAGTGATGTAAAATTAAGATCTATCCCAATACGAGATCCACTAGGAGCCATACCAGCAAGAGGCATTCTGACCATCATAATATATATATTTTTAAAGAAGTTATTTTTAAAAATAATTTATTTTTATTACCAAACAAAAACTACTTTATTGACCAATAGAAATCAGCCATTGGGTCCATAGCTCAGTGGTAGAGCATTTGACTGCAGATCAAGAGGTCACTGGTTCGAACCCGGTTGGGCCCTTTATAATAAACAAATTATTTTTATGGATGAACTTTAAGTACGAGACAAACACAAAATTCCAAAAATCCTATTAAAACATTATGAACTTGAATTGAAGAATAAGAATGTTTAACTAAAGGCTCAAAATTTTAGGTTCAACCACAGAAAATAAATAATAACTATCACCACTATGTACCAACACAATACAAAACATCATTGCAAACACTAGTAATTCCACAGGAAATTGCAAGATATGTTCTTTAGTGTGACATATGATAATACATTCAACCCATTTAATTTACCTCTAACTAGAGCATGAGGTACATATATGAAATATGTAAAATATGTTCCAGAAAATATATACAAAACATTAAATTCACAATAATAAGCGCACACACACACACACAAAATGAAATCATCCATATAAATCATAGGAAATAAATAATATCTATCACCATTATGTACCAACACCATACAAAACATCATTGCAATAACTCAAAACAACTAATACTCAGAAAAACAATCATACCTAAACACACTCTTAAATAAATCATAACTCTTTTTAATATCAACAAAATCGTTAATAGGCAAAAACACAAACACTACACAAGACAATTCACTAAAGTAGTGATGTAAAATTAAGATCTATCCCAATACGAGATCCACTAGGAGCCATACCAGCAATAGGCATTCTGACCATCATAATATATATATTTTTAAAGAAGTTATTTTTAAAAATAATTTATTTTTATTACCAAACACAAACTACTTTATTGACCAATGGAAATCTACCATTGGGTCCATAGCTCAGTGGTAGAGAATTTGACTGCAGATCAAAAGGTCACCGGTTCAAACCCGGCTGGGCCCTTTATAATAAACAACTTATTTTTATGGATGAATTTTAAGTACGAGACAAACACAAAATGCCAAAAATCCAATTAAAACATTATGAACTTGAATTGAAGAATAAGAATGTTTAACTAAAGGCTCAAAATTTTAGGTTCAATGTATGATTTGCAACACCTTTCATAACCCTGACAACTTTAGTATCTAAACACTAGTGATTCCATAGAAAATTGCAAGATATGTTCTTTAGTGTGACCTATGATAATACATTCAACCAATTTAATTGACTTCTGACTAGAGCTTGAGGTACATATATGAAATATGTAAAACATGTGCTAGAAAATATATGCAAAACATTAAATTCACAATAATAAGCGCACACACACACACACACACACACAAAATGGAATCATCCATATAAATCATAGGAAATAAATAATAACTATCACCACTATGTACAAATACCATACAAAACATCACTGCAATAACTCAAAACAACTAATACTCAGAAAAACAATCATACCTAAACACACTCTTAAATAAATCATAACTCTTTTTAATATAAACAAAATCGTTAATAGGTAAAAACACATACACTACACTAGACAATTCACTAAAGTAGTGATGTAAAATTAAGATCTATCCCAATATGAGATCCACTAGGAGCCATACCAGCAAGAGGCATTCTGACCATCATAATATATATATTTTTAAAGAAGTTATTTTTAAAAATAATTTATTTTTATTACCAAACAAAAACTACTTTATTGACCAATAGAAATCAGCCATTGGGTCCATAGCTCAGTGGTAGAGCATTTGACTGCAGATCAAGAGGTCATCGGTTCGAACCCGGTTGGGCCCTTTATAATAAACAAATTATTTTTATGGATGAACTTTAAGTACGAGACAAACACAAAATTCCAAAAATCCTATTAAAACATTATGAACTTGAATTGAAGAATAAGAATGTTTAACTAAAGGCTAAAAATTTTAGGTTCAACCACAGAAAATAAATAATAACTATCACCACTATGTACCAACACAATACAAAACATCATTGCAAACACTAGTAATTCCACAGGAAATTGCAAGATATGTTCTTTAGTGTGACATATGATAATACATTCAACCCATTTAATTTACCTCTAACTAGAGCTTGAGGTACATATATGAAATATGTAAAATATGTTCCAGAAAATATATACAAAACATTAAATTCACAATAATAAGCGCACACACACACACACACACACACAAATACAAAACATCATTGCAATAACTCAAAACAACTAATACTCAGAAAAACAATCATACCTAAACACACTCTTAAATAAATCATAACTCTTTTTAATATCAACAAAATCGTTAATAGGTAAAAACACAAACACTACACAAGACAATTCACTAAATTAGTGATGTAAAATTAAGATCTATCCCAATACGAGATCCACTAGGAGCCATACCAGCAAGAGGCATTCTGACCATCATAATATATATATTTTTAAAGAAGTTATTTTTAAAAATAATTTATTTTTATTACCAAACACAAACTACTTTATTGACCAATGGAAATCTACCATTGGGTCCATAGCTCAGTGGTAGAGAATTTGACTGCAGATCAAAAGGTCACCGGTTCAAACCCGGTTGGGCCCTTTATAATAAACAACTTATTTTTATGGATGAATTTTAAGTACGAGACAAACACAAAATGCCAAAAATCCAATTAAAACATTATGAACTTGAATTGAAGAATAAGAATGTTTAACTAAAGGCTCAAAATTTTAGGTTCAATGTATGATTTGCAACACCTTTCATAACCCTGACAACTTTAGTATCTAAACGCTAGTGATTCCATAGAAAATTGCAAGATATGTTCTTTAGTGTGACCTATGATAATACATTCAACCAATTTAATTGACCTCTGACTAGAGCTTGAGGTACATATATGAAATATGTAAAACATGTGCTAGAAAATATATGCAAAACATTAAATTCACAATAATAAGCGCACACACACACACACACAAAATGAAATCATCCATATAAATCATAGGAAATAAATAATAACTATCACCACTATGTACAAATACCATACAAAACATCACTGCAATAACTCAAAACAACTAATACTCAGAAAAACAATCATACCTAAACACACTCTTAAATAAATCATAACTCTTTTTAATATAAACAAAATCGTTAATAGGTAAAAACACATACACTACACTAGACAATTCACTAAAGTAGTGATGTAAAATTAAGATCTATCCCAATACGAGATCCACTAGGAGCCATACCAGCAAGAGGCATTCTGACCATCATAATATATATATTTTTAAAGAAGTTATTTTTAAAAATAATTTATTTTTATTACCAAACAAAAACTACTTTATTGACCAATAGAAATCAGCCATTGGGTCCATAGCTCATTGGTAGAGCATTTGACTGCAGATCAAGAGGTCACCGGTTCGAACCCGGTTGGGCCCTTTATAATAAACAAATTATTTTTATGGATGAACTTTAAGTACGAGACAAACACAAAATTCCAAAAATCCTATTAAAACATTATGAACTTGAATTGAAGAATAAGAATGTTTAACTAAAGGCTCAAAATTTTAGGTTCAACCACAGAAAATAAATAATAACTATCACCACTATGTACCAACACAATACAAAACATCATTGCAAACACTAGTAATTCCACAGGAAATTGCAAGATATGTTCTTTAGTGTGACATATGATAATACATTCAACCCATTTAATTTACCTCTAACTAGAGCTTGAGGTACATATATGAAATATGTAAAATATGTTCCAGAAAATATATACAAAACATTAAATTCACAATAATAAGCGCACACACACACACACACAAAATGAAATCATCCATATAAATCATAGGAAATAAATAATATCTATCATCATTATGTACCAACACCATACAAAACATCATTGCAATAACTCAAAACAACTAATACTCAGAAAAACAATCATACCTAAACACACTCTTAAATAAATCATAACTCTTTTTAATATCAACAAAATCGTTAATAGGTAAAAACACAAACACTACACAAGACAATTCACTAAAGTAGTGATGTAAAATTAAGATCTATCCCAATACGAGATCCACTAGGAGCCATACCAGCAAGAGGCATTCTGACCATCATAATATATATATTTTTAAAGAAGTTATTTTTAAAAATAATTTATTTTTATTACCAAACACAAACTACTTTATTGACCAATGGAAATCTACCATTGGGTCCATAGCTCAGTGGTAGAGAATTTGACTGCAGATCAAAAGGTCACCGGTTCAAACCCGGCTGGGCCCTTTATAATAAACAACTTATTTTTATGGATGAATTTTAAGTACGAGACAAACACAAAATGCCAAAAATCCAATTAAAACATTATGAACTTGAATTGAAGAATAAGAATGTTTAACTAAAGGCTCAAAATTTTAGGTTCAATGTATGATTTGCAACACCTTTGATAACCCTGACAACTTTAGTATCTAAACACTAGTGATTCCATAGAAAATTGCAAGATATGTTCTTTAGTGTGACCTATGATAATACATTCAACCAATTTAATTGACCTCTGACTAGAGCTTGAGGTACATATATGAAATATGTAAAACATGTGCTAGAAAATATATGCAAAACATTAAATTCACAATAATAAGCGCGCACACACACACACACACACAAAATG
Source organism: Vicia faba (assembly GCA_948472305.1). NCBI lineage: Eukaryota > Viridiplantae > Streptophyta > Magnoliopsida > Fabales > Fabaceae > Vicia > Vicia faba. Next base: position 35,049,785 of record OX451740.1, on the reverse strand, counting down.
AAATCATCCATATAAATCATAGGAAATAAATAATAACTATCACCACTATGTACAAATACCATACAAAACATCACTGTAATAACTCAAAACAACTAATACTCAGAAAAACAATCATACCTAAACACACTCTTAAATAAATCATAACTCTTTTTAATATAAACAAAATCGTTAATAGGTAAAAACACATACACTACACTAAACAATTCACTAAAGTAGTGATGTAAAATTAAGATCTATCCCAATACGAGATCCACTAGGAGCCATACCAGCAAGAGGCATTCTGACCATCATAATATATATATTTTTAAAGAAGTTATTTTTAAAAATAATTTATTTTTATTACCAAACAAAAACTACTTTATTGACCAATAGAAATCAGCCATTGGGTCCATAGCTCAGTGGTAGAGCATTTGATTGCAGATCAAGAGGTCACCGGTTCGAACCCGGTTGGGCCCTTTATAATAAACAAATTATTTTTATGGATGAACTTTAAGTACGAGACAAACACAAAATTCCAAAAATCCTATTAAAACATTATGAACTTGAATTGAAGAATAAGAATGTTTAACTAAAGGCTCAAAATTTTAGGTTCAACCACAGAAAATAAATAATAACTATCACCACTATGTACCAACACAATACAAAACATCATTGCAAACACTAGTAATTCCACAGGAAATTGCAAGATATGTTCTTTAGTGTGACATATGATAATACATTCAACCCATTTAATTTACCTCTAACTAGAGCTTGAGGTACATATATGAAATATGTAAAATATGTTCCAGAAAATATATACAAAACATTAAATTCACAATAATAAGCGCACACACACACACACAAAATGAAATCATCCATATAAATCATAGGAAATAAATAATATCTATCACCATTATGTACCAACACCATACAAAACATCATTGCAATAACTCAAAACAACTAATACTCAGAAAAACAATCATACCTAAACACACTCTTAAATAAATCATAACTCTTTTTAATATCAACAAAATCGTTAATAGGCAAAAACACAAACACTACACAAGACAATTCACTAAAGTAGTGATGTAAAATTAAGATCTATCCCAATACGAGATCCACTAGGAGCCATACCAGCAAGAGGCATTCTGACCATCATAATATATATATTTTTAAAGAAGTTATTTTTAAAAATAATTTATTTTTATTACCAAACACAAACTACTTTATTGACCAATGGAAATCTACCATTGGGTCCATAGCTCAGTGGTAGAGAATTTGACTGCAGATCAAAAGGTCACCGGTTCAAACCCGGCTGGGCCCTTTATAATAAACAACTTATTTTTATGGATGAATTTTAAGTACGAGACAAACACAAAATGCCAAAAATCCAATTAAAACATTATGAACTTGAATTGAAGAATAAGAATGTTTAACTAAAGGCTCAAAATTTTAGGTTCAATGTATGATTTGCAACACCTTTCATAACCCTGACAACTTTAGTATCTAAACACTAGTGATTCCATAGAAAATTGCAAGATATGTTCTTTAGTGTGACCTATGATAATACATTCAACCAATTTAATTGACTTCTGACTAGAGCTTGAGGTACATATATGAAATATGTAAAACATGTGCTAGAAAATATATGCAAAACATTAAATTCACAATAATAAGCGCACACACACACACACACAAAATGAAATCATCCATATAAATCATAGGAAATAAATAATAACTATCACCACTATGTACAAATACCATACAAAACATCACTGCAATAACTCAAAACAACTAATACTCAGAAAAACAATCATACCTAAACACACTCTTAAATAAATCATAACTCTTTTTAATATAAACAAAATCGTTAATAGGTAAAAACACATACACTACACTAGACAATTCACTAAAGTAGTGATGTAAAATTAAGATCTATCCCAATATGAGATCCACTAGGAGCCATACCAGCAAGAGGCATTCTGACCATCATAATATATATATTTTTAAAGAAGTTATTTTTAAAAATAATTTATTTTTATTACCAAACAAAAACTACTTTATTGACCAATTGAAATCAGCCATTGGGTCCATAGCTCAGTGGTAGAGCATTTGACTGCAGATCAAGAGGTCACCGGTTCGAACCCGGTTGGGCCCTTTATAATAAACAAATTATTTTTATGGATGAACTTTAAGTACGAGACAAACACAAAATTCCAAAAATCCTATTAAAACATTATGAACTTGAATTGAAGAATAAGAATGTTTAACTAAAGGCTCAAAATTTTAGGTTCAACCACAGAAAATAAATAATAACTATCACCACTATGTACCAACACAATACAAAACATCATTGCAAACACTAGTAATTCCACAGGAAATTGCAAGATATGTTCTTTAGTGTGACATATGATAATACATTCAACCCATTTAATTTACCTCTAACTAGAGCTTGAGGTACATATATGAAATATGTAAAATATGTTCCAGAAAATATATACAAAACATTAAATTCACAATAATAAGCGCACACACACACACACAAAATGAAATCATCCATATAAATCATAGGAAATAAATAATATCTATAACCATTATGTACCAACACCATACAAAACATCATTGCAATAACTCAAAACAACTAATACTCAGAAAAACAATCATACCTAAACACACTCTTAAATAAATCATAACTCTTTTTAATATCAACAAAATCGTTAATAGGCAAAAACACAAACACTACACAAGACAATTCACTAAAGTAGTGATGTAAAATTAAGATCTATCCCAATACGAGATCCACTAGGAGCCATACCAGCAAGAGGCATTCTGACCATCATAATATATATATTTTTAAAGAAGTTATTTTTAAAAATAATTTATTTTTATTACCAAACACAAACTACTTTATTGACCAATGGAAATCTACCATTGGGTCCATAGCTCAGTGGTAGAGAATTTGACTGCAGATCAAAAGGTCACCGGTTCAAACCCGGCTGGGCCCTTTATAATAAACAACTTATTTTTATGGATGAATTTTAAGTACGAGACAAACACAAAATGCCAAAAATCCAATTAAAACATTATGAACTTGAATTGAAGAATAAGAATGTTTAACTAAAGGCTCAAAATTTTAGGTTCAATGTATGATTTGCAACACCTTTCATAACCCTGACAACTTTAGTATCTAAACACTAGTGATTCCATAGAAAATTGCAAGATATGTTCTTTAGTGTGACCTATGATAATACATTCAACCAATTTAATTGACTTCTGACTAGAGCTTGAGGTACATATATGAAATATGTAAAACATGTGCTAGAAAATATATGCAAAACATTAAATTCACAATAATAAGCGCACACACACACACACACACAAAATGAAATCATCCATATAAATCATAGGAAATAAATAATAACTATCACCACTATGTACAAATACCATACAAAACATCACTGCAATAACTCAAAACAACTAATACTCAGAAAAACAATCATACCTAAACACACTCTTAAATAAATCATAACTCTTTTTAATATAAACAAAATCGTTAATAGGTAAAAACACATACACTACACTAGACAATTCACTAAAGTAGTGATGTAAAATTAAGATCTATCCCAATATGAGATCCACTAGGAGCCATACCAGCAAGAGGCATTCTGACCATCATAATATATATATTTTTAAAGAAGTTATTTTTAAAAATAATTTATTTTTATTACCAAACAAAAACTACTTTATTGACCAATAGAAATCAGCCATTGGGTCCATAGCTCAGTGGTAGAGCATTTGACTGCAGATCAAGAGGTCATCGGTTCAAACCCGGTTGGGCCCTTTATAATAAACAAATTATTTTTATGGATGAACTTTAAGTACGAGACAAACACAAAATTCCAAAAATCCTATTAAAACATTATGAACTTGAATTGAAGAATAAGAATGTTTAACTAAAGGCTAAAAATTTTAGGTTCAACCACAGAAAATAAATAATAACTATCACCACTATGTACCAACACAATACAAAACATCATTGCAAACACTAGTAATTCCACAGGAAATTGCAAGATATGTTCTTTAGTGTGACATATGATAATACATTCAACCCATTTAATTTACCTCTAACTAGAGCTTGAGGTACATATATGAAATATGTAAAATATGTTCCAGAAAATATATACAAAACATTAAATTCACAATAATAAGCGCACACACACACACACACACACAAAATGAAATCATCCATATAAATCATAGGAAATAAATAATATCTATCACCATTATGTACCAACACCATACAAAACATCATTGCAATAACTCAAAACAACTAATACTCAGAAAAACAATCATACCTAAACACACTCTTAAATAAATCATAACTCTTTTTAATATCAACAAAATCGTTAATAGGTAAAAACACAAACACTACACAAGACAATTCACTAAAGTAGTGATGTAAAATTAAGATCTATCCCAATACGAGATCCACTAGGAGCCATACCAGCAAGAGGCATTCTGACCATCATAATATATATATTTTTAAAGAAGTTATTTTTAAAAATAATTTATTTTTATTACCAAACACAAACTACTTTATTGACCAATGGAAATCTACCATTGGGTCCATAGCTCAGTGGTAGAGAATTTAACTGCAGATCAAAAGGTCATCGGTTCAAACCCGGTTGGGCCCTTTATAATAAACAACTTATTTTTATGGATGAATTTTAAGTACGAGACAAACACAAAATGCCAAAAATCCAATTAAAACATTATGAACTTGAATTGAAGAATAAGAATGTTTAACTAAAGGCTCAAAATTTTAGGTTCAATGTATGATTTGCAACACCTTTCATAACCCTGACAACTTTAGTATCTAAACACTAGTGATTCCATAGAAAATTGCAAGATATGTTCTTTAGTGTGACCTATGATAATACATTCAACCAATTTAATTGACCTCTGACTAGAGCTTGAGGTACATATATGAAATATGTAAAACATGTGCTAGAAAATATATGCAAAACATTAAATTCACAATAATAAGCGCACACACACACACACACACACACAAAATGAAATCATCCATATAAATCATAGGAAATAAATAATAACTATCACCACTATGTACAAATACCATACAAAACATCACTGTAATAACTCAAAACAACTAATACTCAGAAAAACAATCATACCTAAACACACTCTTAAATAAATCATAACTCTTTTTAATATAAACAAAATCGTTAATAGGTAAAAACACATACACTACACTAAACAATTCACTAAAGTAGTGATGTAAAATTAAGATCTATCCCAATACGAGATCCACTAGGAGCCATACCAGCAAGAGGCATTCTGACCATCATAATATATATATTTTTAAAGAAGTTATTTTTAAAAATAATTTATTTTTATTACCAAACAAAAACTACTTTATTGACCAATAGAAATCAGCCATTGGGTCCATAGCTCAGTGGTAGAGCATTTGACTGCAGATCAAGAGGTCATCGGTTCGAACCCGGTTGGGCCCTTTATAATAAACAAATTATTTTTATGGATGAACTTTAAGTACGAGACAAACACAAAATTCCAAAAATCCTATTAAAACATTATGAACTTGAATTGAAGAATAAGAATGTTTAACTAAAGGCTAAAAATTTTAGGTTCAACCACAGAAAATAAATAATAACTATCACCACTATGTACCAACACAATACAAAACATCATTGCAAACACTAGTAATTCCACAGGAAATTGCAAGATATGTTCTTTAGTGTGACATATGATAATACATTCAACCCATTTAATTTACCTCTAACTAGAGCTTGAGGTACATATATGAAATATGTAAAATATGTTCCAGAAAATATATACAAAACATTAAATTCACAATAATAAGCGCACACACACACACACACACACAAAATGAAATCATCCATATAAATCATAGGAAATAAATAATATCTATCACCATTATGTACCAACACCATACAAAACATCATTGCAATAACTCAAAACAACTAATACTCAGAAAAACAATCATACCTAAACACACTCTTAAATAAATCATAACTCTTTTTAATATCAACAAAATCGTTAATAGGTAAAAACACAAACACTACACAAGACAATTCACTAAATTAGTGATGTAAAATTAAGATCTATCCCAATACGAGATCCACTAGGAGCCATACCAGCAAGAGGCATTCTGACCATCATAATATATATATTTTTAAACAAGTTATTTTTAAAAATAATTTATTTTTATTACCAAACACAAACTACTTTATTGACCAATGGAAATCTACCATTGGGTCCATAGCTCAGTGGTAGAGAATTTAACTGCAGATCAAAAGGTCACCGGTTCAAACCCGGTTGGGCCCTTTATAATAAACAACTTATTTTTATGGATGAATTTTAAGTACGAGACAAACACAAAATGCCAAAAATCCAATTAAAACATTATGAACTTGAATTGAAGAATAAGAATGTTTAACTAAAGGCTCAAAATTTTAGGTTCAATGTATGATTTGCAACACCTTTGATAACCCTGACAACTTTAGTATCTAAACACTAGTGATTCCATAGAAAATTGCAAGATATGTTCTTTAGTGTGACCTATGATAATACATTCAACCAATTTAATTGACCTCTGACTAGAGCTTGAGGTACATATATGAAATATGTAAAACATGTGCTAGAAAATATATGCAAAACATTAAATTCACAATAATAAGCGCACACACACACACACACACACACAAAATGAAATCATCCATATAAATCATAGGAAATAAATAATAACTATCACCACTATGTACAAATACCATACAAAACATCACTGTAATAACTCAAAACAACTAATACTCAGAAAAACAATCATACCTAAACACACTCTTAAATAAATCATAACTCTTTTTAATATAAACAAAATCGTTAATAGGTAAAAACACATACACTACACTAAACAATTCACTAAAGTAGTGATGTAAAATTAAGATCTATCCCAATACGAGATCCACTAGGAGCCATACCAGCAAGAGGCATTCTGACCATCATAATATATATATTTTTAAAGAAGTTATTTTTAAAAATAATTTATTTTTATTACCAAACAAAAACTACTTTATTGACCAATAGAAATCAGCCATTGGGTCCATAGCTCAGTGGTAGAGCATTTGATTGCAGATCAAGAGGTCACCGGTTCGAACCCGGTTGGGCCCTTTATAATAAACAAATTATTTTTATGGATGAACTTTAAGTACGAGACAAACACAAAATTCCAAAAATCCTATTAAAACATTATGAACTTGAATTGAAGAATAAGAATGTTTAACTAAAGGCTCAAAATTTTAGGTTCAACCACAGAAAATAAATAATAACTATCACCACTATGTACCAACACAATACAAAACATCATTGCAAACACTAGTAATTCCACAGGAAATTGCAAGATATGTTCTTTAGTGTGACATATGATAATACATTCAACCCATTTAATTTACCTCTAACTAGAGCTTGAGGTACATATATGAAATATGTAAAATATGTTCCAGAAAATATATACAAAACATTAAATTCACAATAATAAGCGCACACACACACACACACAAAATGAAATCATCCATATAAATCATAGGAAATAAATAATATCTATCACCATTATGTACCAACACCATACAAAACATCATTGCAATAACTCAAAACAACTAATACTCAGAAAAACAATCATACCTAAACACACTCTTAAATAAATCATAACTCTTTTTAATATCAACAAAATCGTTAATAGGCAAAAACACAAACACTACACAAGACAATTCACTAAAGTAGTGATGTAAAATTAAGATCTATCCCAATACGAGATCCACTAGGAGCCATACCAGCAAGAGGCATTCTGACCATCATAATATATATATTTTTAAAGAAGTTATTTTTAAAAATAATTTATTTTTATTACCAAACACAAACTACTTTATTGACCAATGGAAATCTACCATTGGGTCCATAGCTCAGTGGTAGAGAATTTGACTGCAGATCAAAAGGTCACCGGTTCAAACCCGGCTGGGCCCTTTATAATAAACAACTTATTTTTATGGATGAATTTTAAGTACGAGACAAACACAAAATGCCAAAAATCCAATTAAAACATTATGAACTTGAATTGAAGAATAAGAATGTTTAACTAAAGGCTCAAAATTTTAGGTTCAATGTATGATTTGCAACACCTTTCATAACCCTGACAACTTTAGTATCTAAACACTAGTGATTCCATAGAAAATTGCAAGATATGTTCTTTAGTGTGACCTATGATAATACATTCAACCAATTTAATTGACCTCTGACTAGAGCTTGAGGTACATATATGAAATATGTAAAACATGTGCTAGAAAATATATGCAAAACATTAAATTCACAATAATAAGCGCACACACACACACACACACACACAAAATGAAATCATCCATATAAATCATAGGAAATAAATAATAACTATCACCACTATGTACAAATACCATACAAAACATCACTGTAATAACTCAAAACAACTAATACTCAGAAAAACAATCATACCTAAACACACTCTTAAATAAATCATAACTCTTTTTAATATAAACAAAATCGTTAATAGGTAAAAACACATACACTACACTAAACAATTCACTAAAGTAGTGATGTAAAATTAAGATCTATCCCAATACGAGATCCACTAGGAGCCATACCAGCAAGAGGCATTCTGACCATCATAATATATATATTTTTAAAGAAGTTATTTTTAAAAATAATTTATTTTTATTACCAAACAAAAACTACTTTATTGACCAATAGAAATCAGCCATTGGGTCCATAGCTCAGTGGTAGAGCATTTGATTGCAGATCAAGAGGTCACTGGTTCGAACCCGGTTGGGCCCTTTATAATAAACAAATTATTTTTATGGATGAACTTTAAGTACGAGACAAACACAAAATTCCAAAAATCCTATTAAAACATTATGAACTTGAATTGAAGAATAAGAATGTTTAACTAAAGGCTCAAAATTTTAGGTTCAACCACAGAAAATAAATAATAACTATCACCACTATGTACCAACACAATACAAAACATCATTGCAAACACTAGTAATTCGAAAATAAATAATAACTATCACCACTATGTACCAACACAATACAAAACATCATTGCAAACACTAGTAATTCCACAGGAAATTGCAAGATATGTTCTTTAGTGTGACATATGATAATACATTCAACCCATTTAATTTACCTCTAACTAGAGCTTGAGGTACATATATGAAATATGTAAAATATGTTCCAGAAAATATATACAAAACATTAAATTCACAATAATAAGCGCACACACACACACACAAAATGAAATCATCCATATAAATCATAGGAAATAAATAATATCTATCACCATTATGTACCAACACCATACAAAACATCATTGCAATAACTCAAAACAACTAATACTCAGAAAAACAATCATACCTAAACACACTCTTAAATAAATCATAACTCTTTTTAATATCAACAAAATCGTTAATAGGCAAAAACACAAACACTACACAAGACAATTCACTAAAGTAGTGATGTAAAATTAAGATCTATCCCAATACGAGATCCACTAGGAGCCATACCAGCAAGAGGCATTCTGACCATCATAATATATATATTTTTAAAGAAGTTATTTTTAAAAATAATTTATTTTTATTACCAAACACAAACTACTTTATTGACCAATGGAAATCTACCATTGGGTCCATAGCTCAGTGGTAGAGAATTTGACTGCAGATCAAAAGGTCACCGGTTCAAACCCGGCTGGGCCCTTTATAATAAACAACTTATTTTTATGGATGAATTTTAAGTACGAGACAAACACAAAATGCCAAAAATCCAATTAAAACATTATGAACTTGAATTGAAGAATAAGAATGTTTAACTAAAGGCTCAAAATTTTAGGTTCAATGTATGATTTGCAACACCTTTCATAACCCTAACAACTTTAGTATCTAAACACTAGTGATTCCATAGAAAATTGCAAGATATGTTCTTTAGTGTGACCTATGATAATACATTCAACCAATTTAATTGACTTCTGACTAGAGCTTGAGGTACATATATGAAATATGTAAAACATGTGCTAGAAAATATATGCAAAACATTAAATTCACAATAATAAGCGCACACACACACACACACAAAATGAAATCATCCATATAAATCATAGGAAATAAATAATAACTATCACCACTATGTACAAATACCATACAAAACATCACTGCAATAACTCAAAACAACTAATACTCAGAAAAACAATCATACCTAAACACACTCTTAAATAAATCATAACTCTTTTTAATATAAACAAAATCGTTAATAGGTAAAAACACATACACTACACTAGACAATTCACTAAAGTAGTGATGTAAAATTAAGATCTATCCCAATATGAGATCCACTAGGAGCCATACCAGCAAGAGGCATTCTGACCATCATAATATATATATTTTTAAAGAAGTTATTTTTAAAAATAATTTATTTTTATTACCAAACAAAAACTACTTTATTGACCAATAGAAATCAGCCATTGGGTCCATAGCTCAGTGGTAGAGCATTTGACTGCAGATCAAGAGGTCATCGGTTCGAACCCGGTTGGGCCCTTTATAATAAACAAATTATTTTTATGGATGAACTTTAAGTACGAGACAAACACAAAATTCCAAAAATCCTATTAAAACATTATGAACTTGAATTGAAGAATAAGAATGTTTAACTAAAGGCTCAAAATTTTAGGTTCAACCACAGAAAATAAATAATAACTATCACCACTATGTACCAACACAATACAAAACATCATTGCAAACACTAGTAATTCCACAGGAAATTGCAAGATATGTTCTTTAGTGTGACATATGATAATACATTCAACCCATTTAATTTACCTCTAACTAGAGCTTGAGGTACATATATGAAATATGTAAAATATGTTCCAGAAAATATATACAAAACATTAAATTCACAATAATAAGCGCACACACACACACACAAAATGAAATCATCCATATAAATCATAGGAAATAAATAATATCTATAACCATTATGTACCAACACCATACAAAACATCATTGCAATAACTCAAAACAACTAATACTCAGAAAAACAATCATACCTAAACACACTCTTAAATAAATCATAACTCTTTTTAATATCAACAAAATCGTTAATAGGCAAAAACACAAACACTACACAAGACAATTCACTAAAGTAGTGATGTAAAATTAAGATCTATCCCAATACGAGATCCACTAGGAGCCATACCAGCAAGAGGCATTCTGACCATCATAATATATATATTTTTAAAGAAGTTATTTTTAAAAATAATTTATTTTTATTACCAAACACAAACTACTTTATTGACCAATGGAAATCTACCATTGGGTCCATAGCTCAGTGGTAGAGAATTTGACTGCAGATCAAAAGGTCACCGGTTCAAACCCGGCTGGGCCCTTTATAATAAACAACTTATTTTTATGGATGAATTTTAAGTACGAGACAAACACAAAATGCCAAAAATCCAATTAAAACATTATGAACTTGAATTGAAGAATAAGAATGTTTAACTAAAGGCTCAAAATTTTAGGTTCAATGTATGATTTGCAACACCTTTCATAACCCTGACAACTTTAGTATCTAAACACTAGTGATTCCATAGAAAATTGCAAGATATGTTCTTTAGTGTGACCTATGATAATACATTCAACCAATTTAATTGACTTCTGACTAGAGCTTGAGGTACATATATGAAATATGTAAAACATGTGCTAGAAAATATATGCAAAACATTTAATTCACAATAATAAGCGCACACACACACACACACACAAAATGAAATCATCCATATAAATCATAGGAAATAAATAATAACTATCACCACTATGTACAAATACCATACAAAACATCACTGCAATAACTCAAAACAACTAATACTCAGAAAAACAATCATACCTAAACACACTCTTAAATAAATCATAACTCTTTTTAATATAAACAAAATCGTTAATAGGTAAAAACACATACACTACACTAGACAATTCACTAAAGTAGTGATGTAAAATTAAGATCTATCCCAATATGAGATCCACTAGGAGCCATACCAGCAAGAGGCATTCTGACCATCATAATATATATATTTTTAAAGAAGTTATTTTTAAAAATAATTTATTTTTATTACCAAACAAAAACTACTTTATTGACCAATAGAAATCAGCCATTGGGTCCATAGCTCAGTGGTAGAGCATTTGACTGCAGATCAAGAGGTCATCGGTTCGAACCCGGTTGGGCCCTTTATAATAAACAAATTATTTTTATGGATGAACTTTAAGTACGAGACAAACACAAAATTCCAAAAATCCTATTAAAACATTATGAACTTGAATTGAAGAATAAGAATGTTTAACTAAAGGCTAAAAATTTTAGGTTCAACCACAGAAAATAAATAATAACTATCACCACTATGTACCAACACAATACAAAACATCATTGCAAACACTAGTAATTCCACAGGAAATTGCAAGATATGTTCTTTAGTGTGACATATGATAATACATTCAACCCATTTAATTTACCTCTAACTAGAGCTTGAGGTACATATATGAAATATGTAAAATATGTTCCAGAAAATATATACAAAACATTAAATTCACAATAATAAGCGCACACACACACACACAAAATGAAATCATCCATATAAATCATAGGAAATAAATAATATCTATAACCATTATGTACCAACACCATACAAAACATCATTGCAATAACTCAAAACAACTAATACTCAGAAAAACAATCATACCTAAACACACTCTTAAATAAATCATAACTCTTTTTAATATCAACAAAATCGTTAATAGGCAAAAACACAAACACTACACAAGACAATTCACTAAAGTAGTGATGTAAAATTAAGATCTATCCCAATACGAGATCCACTAGGAGCCATACCAGCAAGAGGCATTCTGACCATCATAATATATATATTTTTAAAGAAGTTATTTTTAAAAATAATTTATTTTTATTACCAAACACAAACTACTTTATTGACCAATGGAAATCTACCATTGGGTCCATAGCTCAGTGGTAGAGAATTTGACTGCAGATCAAAAGGTCACCGGTTCAAACCCGGCTGGGCCCTTTATAATAAACAACTTATTTTTATGGATGAATTTTAAGTACGAGACAAACACAAAATGCCAAAAATCCAATTAAAACATTATGAACTTGAATTGAAGAATAAGAATGTTTAACTAAAGGCTCAAAATTTTAGGTTCAATGTATGATTTGCAACACCTTTCATAACCCTGACAACTTTAGTATCTAAACACTAGTGATTCCATAGAAAATTGCAAGATATGTTCTTTAGTGTGACCTATGATAATACATTCAACCAATTTAATTGACTTCTGACTAGAGCTTGAGGTACATATATGAAATATGTAAAACATGTGCTAGAAAATATATGCAAAACATTTAATTCACAATAATAAGCGCACACACACACACACACACAAAATGAAATCATCCATATAAATCATAGGAAATAAATAATAACTATCACCACTATGTACAAATACCATACAAAACATCACTGCAATAACTCAAAACAACTAATACTCAGAAAAACAATCATACCTAAACACACTCTTAAATAAATCATAACTCTTTTTAATATAAACAAAATCGTTAATAGGTAAAAACACATACACTACACTAGACAATTCACTAAAGTAGTGATGTAAAATTAAGATCTATCCCAATATGAGATCCACTAGGAGCCATACCAGCAAGAGGCATTCTGACCATCATAATATATATATTTTTAAAGAAGTTATTTTTAAAAATAATTTATTTTTATTACCAAACAAAAACTACTTTATTGACCAATAGAAATCAGCCATTGGGTCCATAGCTCAGTGGTAGAGCATTTGACTGCAGATCAAGAGGTCATCGGTTCGAACCCGGTTGGGCCCTTTATAATAAACAAATTATTTTTATGGATGAACTTTAAGTACGAGACAAACACAAAATTCCAAAAATCCTATTAAAACATTATGAACTTGAATTGAAGAATAAGAATGTTTAACTAAAGGCTAAAAATTTTAGGTTCAACCACAGAAAATAAATAATAACTATCACCACTATGTACCAACACAATACAAAACATCATTGCAAACACTAGTAATTCCACAGGAAATTGCAAGATATGTTCTTTAGTGTGACATATGATAATACATTCAACCCATTTAATTTACCTCTAACTAGAGCTTGAGGTACATATATGAAATATGTAAAATATGTTCCAGAAAATATATACAAAACATTAAATTCACAATAATAAGCGCACACACACACACACACACACAAAATGAAATCATCCATATAAATCATAGGAAATAAATAATATCTATCACCATTATGTACCAACACCATACAAAACATCATTGCAATAACTCAAAACAACTAATACTCAGAAAAACAATCATACCTAAACACACTCTTAAATAAATCATAACTCTTTTTAATATCAACAAAATCGTTAATAGGTAAAAACACAAACACTACACAAGACAATTCACTAAATTAGTGATGTAAAATTAAGATCTATCCCAATACGAGATCCACTAGGAGCCATACCAGCAAGAGGCATTCTGACCATCATAATATATATATTTTTAAAGAAGTTATTTTTAAAAATAATTTATTTTTATTACCAAACACAAACTACTTTATTGACCAATGGAAATCTACCATTGGGTCCATAGCTCAGTGGTAGAGAATTTGACTGCAGATCAAAAGGTCACCGGTTCAAACCCGGTTGGGCGCTTTATAATAAACAACTTATTTTTATGGATGAATTTTAAGTACGAGACAAACACAAAATGCCAAAAATCCAATTAAAACATTATGAACTTGAATTGAAGAATAAGAATGTTTAACTAAAGGCTCAAAATTTTAGGTTCAATGTATGATTTGCAACACCTTTCATAACCCTGACAACTTTAGTATCTAAACACTAGTGATTCCATAGAAAATTGCAAGATATGTTCTTTAGTGTGACCTATGATAATACATTCAACCAATTTAATTGACCTCTGACTAGAGCTTGAGGTACATATATGAAATATGTAAAACATGTGCTAGAAAATATATGCAAAACATTAAATTCACAATAATAAGCGCACACACACACACACACACACACAAAATGAAATCATCCATATAAATCATAGGAAATAAATAATAACTATCACCACTATGTACAAATACCATACAAAACATCACTGCAATAACTCAAAACAACTAATACTCAGAAAAACAATCATACCTAAACACACTCTTAAATAAATCATAACTCTTTTTAATATAAACAAAATCGTTAATAGGTAAAAACACATACACTACACTAGACAATTCACTAAAGTAGTGATGTAAAATTAAGATCTATCCCAATACGAGATCCACTAGGAGCCATACCAGCAAGAGGCATTCTGACCATCATAATATATATATTTTTAAAGAAGTTATTTTTAAAAATAATTTATTTTTATTACCAAACAAAAACTACTTTATTGACCAATAGAAATCAGCCATTGGGTCCATAGCTCAGTGGTAGAGCATTTGACTGCAGATCAAGAGGTCACCGGTTCGAACCCGGTTGGGCCCTTTATAATAAACAAATTATTTTTATGGATGAACTTTAAGTACGAGACAAACACAAAATTCCAAAAATCCTATTAAAACATTATGAACTTGAATTGAAGAATAAGAATGTTTAACTAAAGGCTCAAAATTTTAGGTTCAACCACAGAAAATAAATAATAACTATCACCACTATGTACCAACACAATACAAAACATCATTGCAAACACTAGTAATTCCACAGGAAATTGCAAGATATGTTCTTTAGTGTGACATATGATAATGCATTCAACCCATTTAATTAACCTCTAACTAGAGCTTGAGGTACATATATGAAATATGTAAATCATGTTCCAGAAAATATATACAAAACATTAAATTCACAATAATAAGCGCACACACACACACACACAAAATGAAATCATCCATATAAATCATAGGAAATAGATAATATCTATCACCATTATGTACCAACACCATACAAAACATCATTGCAATAACTCAAAACAACTAATACTCAGAAAAACAATCATACCTAAACACACTCTTAAATAAATCATAACTCTTTTTAATATCAACAAAATCGTTAATATGTAAAAACACAAACACTACACTAGACACTTCACTAAAGTAGTGATGTAAAATTAAGATCTATCCCAATACGAGATCCACTAGGAGCCATACCAGCAAAAGGCATTCTGACCATTATAATATATTTATTTTTAAAGAAGTTATTTTTAAAAATAATTTATTTTTATTACCAAACACCAACTACCTTATTGACCAATGGAAATCTACCATTGGGTCCATAGCTCAGTGGTAGAGCATTTGACTGCAAATCAAGAGGTCACCATTTCGAACCCGGTTGGGCCCTTTATAATAAACAACTTATTTTTATGGATGAACTTTAAGTACGAGACAAACAAAAAATGCCAAAAATCCAATTAAAACATTATGAACTTGAATTAAAGAATAAGAATGTTTGACTAAAGGCTCAAAATTTTAGGTTCAATGTATGATTTGCAACACCTTTTATAACCCTGACCACTTTAGCATCTAAACACTAGTAATTCCATAGAAAATTGCAAGATATGTTCTTTAGTGTGACATATGATAATACATTCAACCAATTTAATTGACCTCTAACTAGAGCTTGTGGTACATATATGAAATATGTAAAACATGTGCCAGAAAATATATGCAAAACATTAAATTCACAATAATAAGCATACACACACAAAAAATTAAATCATCCATATAAATCATAGGAAATAAATAATAACTATCACCACTATGTACCAACACCATACAAAACATCATTGCAATTACTCAAAACAACTAATACTAAAAAAAATCATACCTAAACACACTCTTAAATAAATCATCACTCTTTTTAATATCAACAAAATCGTTAATAGGTAAAAACACATACACTACACTAGATAATTCACTAAAGTAGTGATGTAAAATTAAGATCTATCCCAATACGATATCCACTAGGAGCCATACCAGCAAGAGGCATACTGACCATCATAATATATTTATTTTTAAAGAAGTTATTTTTAAAAATAATTTATTTTTATTATCAAACACCAACTACTTTATTGACCAATGGAAATCTACCATTGGGTCCATAGCTCAGTGGTAGAGCATTTTACTGCAGATCAAAAGGTCACCGGTTCGAATCCGGTTGGGCCCTTTACAATAAACAACTTTTTTTTATGGATGAACTTTAAGTACGAGACAAACAATAAATGCCAAAAATCCTATTAAAACATTATGAGCTTGAATTGAAGAATAAGAATGTTTAACTAAAGTCTCAAAATTTTAGCCACAGGAAATAAATAATAATTATAACCACTATGTACCAACACCATAGAAAACATAATTGCAAACACTAGTAATTCCACAGGAAATTGCAAGATATGTTCTTTAGTGTGACATATGATAATACATTCAACCCATTTAATTGACCTTTAACTAGAGCTTGAGGGACATATATGAAATATGTAAAACATGTTCCAGAAAATATATACAAAACATTAAATTCACAATAATAAGCGTGCACACACACACAAAATGAAATCATCAATATAAATCATAGGAAATAAATAATATCTATCACCATTATGTACCAACACCATACAAAACATCATTGCAATAACTCAAAACAACTAATACTCAGAAAAACAATCATACCTAAACAAACTCTTAAATAAATCATAACTCATTTTAATATCAACAAAATGGTTAATAGGTAAAAACACATACACTACACTAGACAATTCACAAAAGTAGTGATGTAAAATTAAGATCTATCCCAATACGAGATCTACTA
Source organism: Vicia faba (assembly GCA_948472305.1). Lineage (NCBI taxonomy): Eukaryota > Viridiplantae > Streptophyta > Magnoliopsida > Fabales > Fabaceae > Vicia > Vicia faba. Next base: position 35,031,766 of record OX451740.1, on the reverse strand, counting down.
GGAGCCATACCAGCAAGAGGCATTCTGACCATCATAATATATATATTTTTAAAGAAGTTATTTTTAAAAATAATTTATTTTTATTACCAAACACGAACTACTTTATTGACCAATGGAAATCTACCATTGGGTCCATAGCTCAGTGGTAGAGCATTTGACTGCAGATCAAGAGGTCACCGGTTCGAACCCGGTTGGGCCCTTTATACTAAACAACTTATTTTTATGGATGAACTTTAACCACGAGACAAACTCAAAATGCCAAAAATCCTATTAAAACATTATGAACTTGAATTGAAGAATAATAATGTTTAACTAAAGGCTCAAAATTTTAGGTTCAATGTATGATTTGCAACACCTTTCATAACCCAGACAACTTTAGCATCTAAACACTAGTGATTCCATAGAAAATTGCAAGATATGTTCTTTAGTGTGACCTATGATAATACATTCAACCAATTTAATTGACCTCTGACTAGAGCTTGAGGTACATATATGAAATATGTAAAACATGTGCCAGAAAATATATGCAAAACATTAAATTCACAATAATAAGCGCGCACACACACACACAAAAAATGAAATCATCCATATAAATCATAGGAAATAAATAATAACTATCACCACTATGTACCAACATCATACAAAACATCATTGCAATAACTCAAAACAACTAATACTCAGAAAAACAATCATACCTAAACACACTCTTAAATAAATCATAACTCTTTTTAATATCGACAAAATCGTTAATAGGTAAAAACACATACACTACACTAGACAATTCACTAAAGTAGTGATGTAAAATTAAGATCTATCCCAATACGAGATCCACTAGGAGCCATACCAGCAAGAGGCATTCTGACCATCATAATATATATATTTTTAAAGAAGTTATTTTTAAAAATAATTTATTTTTATTACCAAACACAAATTACTTTATTGACCAATGGAAATCTACCATTGGGTCCATAGCTCAGTGGTAGAGTATTTGACTGCAGATCAAGAGGTCAGCGGTTCGAACTCGGTTTGGCCCTTTATAATAAACAACTTATTTTTATGGATGAACTTTAAGTACGAGAGAAACACAAAATGCCAAAAATCCTATTAAAACATTATGAACTTGAATTGAAGAATAAGAATGTTTAACTGAAGGCTCAAAATTTTAGGTTTAATGTATGATTTGCAACACCTTTTATAACCCTGACCACTTTAGCATCTAAACACTAGTAATTCCATAGAAAATTGCAAGATATGTTCTTTAGTGTGACAGATGATAATACACTCAACCAATTTAATTGACCTCTAACTAGAGCTTGAGGTACATATTTAAAATATGTAAAACATGTGCCAGAAAATATATGCAAAACATTAAATTCACAATAATAAGCATACACACACACAAAATTAAATCATCCATATAAATCATAGGAAATAAATAATAAATATCACCACTATGTACCAACACCATACAAAACATCATTGCAATAACTCAAAACAACTAATACTAAAAAAAAAATCATACCTAAACACACTCTTAAATAAATCATAACTCTTTTTAATATCAACAAAATCGTTAATAGGTAAAAACACATACACTACACTAGATAATTCACTAAAGTAGTCATGTAAAATTAAGATCTATCCCAATACGAGATCCACTAGGAGCCATACCAGCAAGAGGCATACTGACCATCATAATATATTTATTTTTAAAGAAGTTATTTTTAAAAATAATTTATTTTTATTATCAAACACCAACTACTTTATTGACCAATGGAAATCTACCATTGGGTCCATAGCTCAATGGTAGAGCATTTTACTGTAGATCAAAAGGTCACCGGTTTGAACCCGGTTGAGCCCTTTATAATAAACAACTTATTTTTATGGATGAACTTTAAGTACGAGACAAACACTAAATGCCAAAAATCCTATTAAAACATTATGAATTTGAATTGAAGAATAAGAATGTTTAACTAAAGGCTCAAAATTTTAGCCACAGGAAAGCAAGCACTAGTAATTCCACAGGAAATTGCAAGATATGTTCTTTAGTGTGACATATGATAATACATTCAACCCATTTAATTGACCTCTAACTAGAGCTTGAGGTACATATATGAAATATATAAAACATGTGCCAGAAAATATATGCAAAACATTAAATTCACAATAATAAGCGCGCACACACACACACACACAAAATGAAATCATCCATATAAATCATAGGAAATAAATAATAACTATCACCACTATGTACCAACACCATACAAAACATCATTGCAATAACTCAAAACAACTAATACTCAGAAAAACAATCATACCTAAACACACTCTTAAATAAATCATAACTCTTTTTAATATCAACAAAATCGTTAATAGGTAAATACACATGCACTACACTAGACAATTCACTAAAGTAGTGATGTAAAATTAAGATCTATCCCAATACGAGATCCACTAGGAGCCATACCAGTAAGAGGCTTTCTGACCATCATAACATATATATTTTTAAAGAAGTTATTTTTAAAAATAATTTATTTTTATTACCAAACACAAACTACTTTATTGACCAATGCAAATATACCATTGGGTCCATAGCTCAGTGGTAGAGCATTTGACTGAAGATCAAGAGGTCTACGGTTCGAACTCGGTTGGGCCTTTTATAATAAACAACTTATTTTTATGGATGAACTTTAAGTACGAGACAAACACAAAAATCCAAAAATCCTATTAAAACATTATGAACTTGAATTGAAGAATAAGAATGTTTAACTAAAGGCTCAAAATTTTAGGTTCAACCACAGAAAATAAATAATAACTATCACCACTATGTACCAACACAATACAAAACATCATTGCAAATACTAGTAATTCCACAGGAAATTACAAGATATGTTCTTTAGTGTGACATATGATAATACATTCAACCCATTTAATTGACCTCTAACTAGTGCTTACCTCTAACTAGTGCTTGAGGTACATATATGAAATATGTAAAACATGTTCCAGAAAATATATACAAAACATTAAATTCACAATAATAAGCGTGCACACACACACACAAAATGAAATCATCCATATAAATCATAGGAAATAAATAATATCTATCACCATTATGTACCAACACCATACAAAACATCATTGCAATAACTCAAAACAACTAATACTCAGAAAAACAATCATACCTAAACACACTCTTAAATAAATCATAACTCATTTTAATATCAACAAAATGGTTAATAGGTAAAAACACATACACTACACTAGACAATTCACTAAAGTAATGATGTAAAATTAAGATCTATCCCAATACGAGATCTACTAGGAGCCATACCAGCAAGAGGCATTCTGACCATCATAATATATATATTTTTAAAGAAGTTATTTTTAAAAATAATTTATTTTTATTACCAAACACGAACTACTTTATTGACCAATGGAAATCTACCATTGGGTCCATAGCTCAGTGGTAGAGCATTTGACTGCAGATCAAGAGGACACCGGTTCGAACCTGGTTGGGCCCTTTATACTAAACAACTTATTTTTATGGATGAACTTTAACCACGAGACAAACACAAAATGCCAAAAATCCTATTAAAACATTATGAACTTGAATTGAAGAATAAGAATGTTTAACTAAAGGCTCAAAATTTTAGGTTCAATGTATGATTTGCAACACCTTTCATAACCCAGACAACTTTAGCATCTAAACACTAGTGATTCCATAGAAAATTGCAAGATATGTTCTTTAGTGTGACCTATGATAATACATTCAACCAATTTAATTGACCTCTGACTAGAGCTTGAGGTACATATATGAAATATGTAAAACATGTGCCAGAAAATATATGCAAAACATTAAATTCACAATAATAAGCGCGCACACAAAAAAAAAATGAAATCATCCATATAAATCATAGGAAATAAATAATAACTATCACCACTATGTACCAACACCATACAAAACATCATTGCAATAACTCAAAACAACTAATACTCAGAAAAACAATCATACCTAAACACACTCTTAAATAAATCATAACTCTTTTTAATATCGACAAAATCGTTAATAGGTAAAAACACATACACTACACTAGACAATTCACTAAAGTAGTGATGTAAAATTAAGATCTATCCCAATACGAGATCCACTAGGAGCCATACCAGCAAGAGGCATTCTGACCATCATAATATATATATTTTTAAAGAAGTTATTTTTAAAAATAATTTATTTTTATTACCAAACACAAATTACTTTATTAACCAATGGAAATCTACCATTGGGTCCATAGCTCAGTGGTAGAGCATTTGACTGCAGATCAAGAGGTCAGCGGTTCGAACTCGGTTGGGCCCTTTATAATAAACAACTTATTTTTATGGATGAACTTTAAGTACGAGAGAAACACAAAATGCCAAAAATCCTATTAAAACATTATGAACTTGAATTGAAGAATAAGAATGTTTAACTGAAGGCTCAAAATTTTAGGTTTAATGTATGATTTGCAACACCTTTTATAACCCTGACCACTTTAGCATCTAAACACTAGTAATTCCATAGAAAATTGCAAGATATGTTCTTTAGTGTGACAGATGATAATACACTCAACCAATTTAATTGACCTCTAACTAGAGCTTGAGGTACATATTTGAAATATGTAAAACATGTGCCAGAAAATATATGCAAAACATTAAATTCACAATAATAAGCATACACACACAAAATTAAATCATCCATATAAATCATAGGAAATAAATAATAAATATCACCACTATGTACCAACACCATACAAAACATCATTGCAATAACTCAAAACAACTAATACTAAAAAAAAATCATACCTAAACACATTCTTAAATAAATCATAACTCTTTTTAATATCAACAAAATCGTTAATAGGTAAAAACACATACACTACACTAGATAATTCACTAAAGTAGTCATGTAAAATTAAGATCTATCCCAATACGAGATCCACTAGGAGCCATACCAGCAAGAGGCATTCTCACCATCATAATATATATATTTTTAAAGAAGTTATTTTTAAAAATAATTTATTTTTATTACCAAACACAAACTACTTTATTGACCAATGCAAATATACCATTGGGTCCATAGCTCAGTGGTAGAGCATTTGACTGAAGATCAAGAGGTCTACGGTTCGAACTCGGTTGGGCCTTTTATAATAAACAACTTATTTTTATGGATGAACTTTAAGTACGAGACAAACACAAAAATCCAAAAATCCTATTAAAACATTATGAACTTGAATTGAAGAATAAGAATGTTTAACTAAAGGCTCAAAATTTTAGGTTCAACCACAGAAAATAAATAATAACTATCACCACTATGTACCAACACAATACAAAACATCATTGCAAATACTAGTAATTCCACAGGAAATTACAAGATATGTTCTTTAGTGTGACATATGATAATACATTCAACCCATTTAATTGACCTCTAACTAGTGCTTACCTCTAACTAGTGCTTGAGGTACATATATGAAATATGTAAAACATGTTCCAGAAAATATATACAAAACATTAAATTCACAATAATAAGCGTGCACACACACACACAAAATGAAATCATCCATATAAATCATAGGAAATAAATAATATCTATCACCATTATGTACCAACACCATACAAAACATCATTGCAATAACTCAAAACAACTAATACTCAGAAAAACAATCATACCTAAACACACTCTTAAATAAATCATAACTCATTTTAATATCAACAAAATGGTTAATAGGTAAAAACACATACACTACACTAGACAATTCACTAAAGTAATGATGTAAAATTAAGATCTATCCCAATACGAGATCTACTAGGAGCCATACCAGCAAGAGGCATTCTGACCATCATAATATATATATTTTTAAAGAAGTTATTTTTAAAAATAATTTATTTTTATTACCAAACACGAACTACTTTATTGACCAATGGAAATCTACCATTGGGTCCATAGCTCAGTGGTAGAGCATTTGACTGCAGATCAAGAGGACACCGGTTCGAACCTGGTTGGGCCCTTTATACTAAACAACTTATTTTTATGGATGAACTTTAACCACGAGACAAACACAAAATGCCAAAAATCCTATTAAAACATTATGAACTTGAATTGAAGAATAAGAATGTTTAACTAAAGGCTCAAAATTTTAGGTTCAATGTATGATTTGCAACACCTTTCATAACCCAGACAACTTTAGCATCTAAACACTAGTGATTCCATAGAAAATTGCAAGATATGTTCTTTAGTGTGACCTATGATAATACATTCAACCAATTTAATTGACCTCTGACTAGAGCTTGAGGTACATATATGAAATATGTAAAACATGTGCCAGAAAATATATGCAAAACATTAAATTCACAATAATAAGCGCGCACACAAAAAAAAAAAATGAAATCATCCATATAAATCATAGGAAATAAATAATAACTATCACCACTATGTACCAACACCATACAAAACATCATTGCAATAACTCAAAACAACTAATACTCAGAAAAACAATCATACCTAAACACACTCTTAAATAAATCATAACTCTTTTTAATATCGACAAAATCGTTAATAGGTAAAAACACATACACTACACTAGACAATTCACTAAAGTAGTGATGTAAAATTAAGATCTATCCCAATACGAGATCCACTAGGAGCCATACCAGCAAGAGGCATTCTGACCATCATAATATATATATTTTTAAAGAAGTTATTTTTAAAAATAATTTATTTTTATTACCAAACACAAATTACTTTATTAACCAATGGAAATCTACCATTGGGTCCATAGCTCAGTGGTAGAGCATTTGACTGCAGATCAAGAGGTCAGCGGTTCGAACTCGGTTGGGCCCTTTATAATAAACAACTTATTTTTATGGATGAACTTTAAGTACGAGAGAAACACAAAATGCCAAAAATCCTATTAAAACATTATGAACTTGAATTGAAGAATAAGAATGTTTAACTGAAGGCTCAAAATTTTAGGTTTAATGTATGATTTGCAACACCTTTTATAACCCTGACCACTTTAGCATCTAAACACTAGTAATTCCATAGAAAATTGCAAGATATGTTCTTTAGTGTGACAGATGATAATACACTCAACCAATTTAATTGACCTCTAACTAGAGCTTGAGGTACATATTTGAAATATGTAAAACATGTGCCAGAAAATATATGCAAAACATTAAATTCACAATAATAAGCATACACACACAAAATTAAATCATCCATATAAATCATAGGAAATAAATAATAAATATCACCACTATGTACCAACACCATACAAAACATCATTGCAATAACTCAAAACAACTAATACTAAAAAAAAATCATACCTAAACACATTCTTAAATAAATCATAACTCTTTTTAATATCAACAAAATCGTTAATAGGTAAAAACACATACACTACACTAGATAATTCACTAAAGTAGTCATGTAAAATTAAGATCTATCCCAATACGAGATCCACTAGGAGCCATACCAGCAAGAGGCATTCTCACCATCATAATATATATATTTTTAAAGAAGTTATTTTTAAAAATAATTTATTTTTATTACCAAATACAAACTACTTTATTGACCAATGGAAATCTACCATTGGGTCCATAGCTCAGTGGTAGAGAATTTGATTGCAGATCAAGGGGTCACCGGTTCGAACCCGGTTGGGCGCTTTATAATAAACAACTTTATTTTTATGGATGAACTTTAAGTACGAGACAAACACAAAATGCCAAAAATCCTATTAAAACATTATGAACTTGAATTGAAGAATAATAATGTTTAACTAAAGGCTCAAAATTTTAGGTTCAATGTATGATTTGCATCACCTTTCATAACCCTGACAGCTTTAGCATCTAAACACTAGTGATTTCATAGAAAATTGCAAGATATGTTCTTTAGTGTGACCTATGATAATACATTCAACCAATTTAATTGACCTCTGACTAGAGCTTGAGGTACATATATGAAATATGTAAAACATGTGCCCTTTATAATAAACAACTTATTTTTATGGATGAACTTTAAGTACGAGACAAACACAAAATGCCAAAAATCCTATTAAAACATTATGAACTTGAATTGAAGAATAATAATGTTTAACTAAAGGCTCAAAATTTTAGGTTCAATGTATGATTTGCAACACCTTTCATAACCCTGACAGCTTTAGCATCTAAACACTAGTGATTTCATAGAAAATTGCAAGATATGTTCTTTAGTGTGACCTATGATAATACATTCAACCAATTTAATTGACCTCTGACTACAGCTTTCGGTACATATATGAAATATGTAAAACATGTGCCAGAAAATATATGCAAAACATTAAATTCACAATAATAAGCGCACACACACGCACACACAAAATGAAATCATCCATATAAATCATAGGAAATAATTAATAACTATCACCACTATGTACCAACACCATACAAAACATCATTGCAATAACTCAAAACAACTAATACTCGGAAAAACAATCATACCTAAACACACTCTTAAATAAATCATAACTCTTTTTAATATCAACAAAGTCGTTAATAGCTAAAAACACATACACTACACTAGACAATTCACTAAAGTAGTGATGTAAAATTAAGATCTATCCCAATACGAGATCCACTAGGAGCCATACCAGCAAGAGGCATTCTGACCATCATAATATATATATTTTTAAATAAGTTATTTTTAAAAATAATTTATTTTTATTACCAAACACAAACTACTTTATTGACCAATGGAAATCTACCATTGGGTCCATAGCTCAGTGGTAGAGCATTTGAATGCAGATCAAGAGGTCACGGGTTCGAACCCGGTTGGGCCCTTTATAATAAACAACTTATTTTTATGGATGAACTTTAAGTACGAGACAAACACAAAATTCCAAAAATCCTATTAAAACATTATGAACTTGAATTGAAGAATAAGAATGTTTAACTAAAGGCTCAAAATTTTAGGTTCAACCACAGAAAATAAATAATAACTATCATCACTATGTACCAACACAATACAAAACATCATTGCAAACACTAGTAATTCCACAGGAAATTGCAAGATATGTTCTTTAGTGTGACATATGATAATAAATTCAACCCATTTTATTGACCTCTAATTAGAGCTTGAGGTACATATATGAAATATGTAAAACATGTTCCAGAAAATATATACAAAACATTAAATTCACAATAATAAGCGCACACACACACACACAAAATGAAATCATCCATATAAATCATAGGAAATAAATAATATCTATCACCATTATGTACCAACACCATACAAAACATCATTGCAATAACTCAAAACAACTAATACTCAGTAAAATAATCATACCTAAACACACTCTTAAATAAATCATAACTCTTTTTAATATCAACAAAATCGTTAATAGGTAAAAACACATACACTACACTAGACAATTCACTAAAGTAGTGATGTAAAATTAAGATCTATCCCAATACGAGATCCACTAAGAGCCATACCAGCAAAAGGCATTCTGACCATTATAATATATTTATTTTTAAAGAAGTTATTTTTAAAAATAAATTATTTTTATTACCAAACAGCAACTACCTTATTGACCAATGGAAATCTACCATTGGGTCCATAGCTCAGTGGTAGAGCATTTGACTGCAGATCAAGAGGTCATCGGTTCGAACCCGGTTGGGCCCTTTATAACTAACAACTTATTTTTATGGATGAACTTTAAGTACGAGACAAACACAAAATGCCAAAAATCCAATTAAAATATTATGAACTTGAATTGAAGAATAAGAATGTTTAACTAAAGGCTCAAAATTTTAGGTTCAATGTATGAGTTGCAACACCTTTTATAACCTTGACCACTTTAGCATCTAAACAATAGTAATTCCATAGAAAATTGCAAGATATGTTCTTTAGTGTGACATATGATAATACATTCAACCAATTTAATTGACATCTAACTAGAGCTTGAGGTACATATATGAAATATGTAAAACATGTGCCAGAAAATATATGCAAAACATTAAATTCACAATAATAAGCATACACAAACACAAAATTAAATCATCCATATAAATCATAGGAAATAAATAATAACTATCACCACTATGTACCAACACCATACAAAACATCATTGCAATAACTCAAAACAACTTATACTAAAAAAAAATCATAGCTAAACACACTCTTAAATAAATCATCACTCTTTTTAATATCAACAAAATCGTTAATAGGTAAAAACACATACACTACACTAGATAATTCCCTAAAGTAGTAATGTAAAATTAAGATCTATCCCAATACGAGATCCACTAGGAGCCATACCAGCAAGAGGCATACTGACCATCATAATATATTTATTTTTAAAGAAGTTATTTTTAAAAATAATTATTTTTATTATCAAACACCAACTACTTTATTGACCAATGGAAATCTACCATTGGGTCCATAGCTCAGTGGGAGAGCATTTTACTGCAGATCAAAAGGTCACCGGTTTGAACCCGGTTGGGCCCTTTATAATAAACAACTTATTTTTATGGATGAACTTTAAGTACGAGACAAACACAAAATTCCAAAAATCCTATTAAAACATTATGAACTTGAAATTGCAAGATATGTTCTTTAGTGTGACATTGGATAATAAATTCAACCCATTTTATTGACTTCTAACTAGAGCTTGAGGTACATATATGAAATATGTAAAACATGTTCCAGAAAATATATACAAAACATTAAATTCACAATAATAAGCGCGCACACACACACACACAAAATGAAATCATCCATATAAATCATAGGAAATAAATAATATCTATCACCATTATGTACCAACACCATACAAAACATCATTGCAATAACTCAAAACAACTAATACTCAGTAAAATAATCATACCTAAACACACTCTTAAATAAATCATAACTCTTTTTAATATCAACAAAATCGTTAATAGGTAAAAACACATACACTACACTAGACAATTCACTAAAGTAGTGATGTAAAATTAAGATCTATCCCAATACGAGATCCACTAAGAGCCATACCAGCAAAAGGCATTCTGACCATTATAATATATTTATTTTTAAAGAAGTTGTTTTTAAAAATAAATTATTTTTATTACGAAACACCAACTACCTTATTGACCAATGGAAATCTACCATTGGGTCCATAGATCAGTGGTAGAGCATTTGACTGCAGATCAAGAGGTCATCGGTTCGAACCCGGTTGGGCCCTTTATAACTAACAACTTATTTTTATGGATGAACTTTAAGTACGAGACAAACACAAAATGCCAAAAATCCAATTAAAACATTACGAACTTGAATTGAAGAATAAGAATGTTTAACTAAAGGCTCAAAATTTTAGGTTCAATGTATGATTTGCAACACCTTTTATAACCTTGACCACTTTAGCATCTAAACACTAGTAATTCCATAGAAAATTGCAAGATATGTTCTTTAGTGTGACATATGATAATACATTCAACCAATTTAATTGACATCTAACTAGAGCTTGAGGTAAATATATGAAATATGTAAAACATGTGCCAGAAAATATATGCAAAACATTAAATTCACAATAATAAGCATACACACACACAAAATTAAATCATCCATATAAATCATAGGAAATAAATAATAACTATCACCACTATGTACCAACACCATACAAAACATCATTGCAATAACTCAAAACAACTAATACTAAAAAAAAATCATAGCTAAACACACTCTTAAATAAATCATCACTCTTTTTAATATCAACAAAATCGTTAATAGGTAAAAACACATACACTACACTAGATAATTCCCTAAAGTAGTAATGTAAAATTAAGATCTATCCCAATACGAGATCCACTAGGAGCCATACCAGCATGAGGCATACTGACCATCATAATATATTTATTTTTAAAGAAGTTATTTTTAAAAATAATTTATTTTTATTATCAAACACCAACTACTTTATTGACCAATGGAAATCTACCATTGGGTCCATAGCTCAGTGGTGGAGCATTTTACTGCAGATCAAAAGGTCACCGGTTCGAACCCGGTTGGGCCCTTTATAATAAACAACTTATATTTATGGATGAACTTTAAGTACGAGACAAATACTAAATTCCAAAAATCCTATTAAAACATTATGAACTTGAATTGAAGAATAAGAATGTTTAACTAAAGGCTCAAAATTTTAGGTTCAACCACAGAAAATAAATAATAACTATCACCACTATGTACCAACACAATACAAAACATCATTGCAAACACTAGTAATTCCACAGGAAATTGCAAGATATGTTCTTTAGTGTGACATATGATAATAAATTCAACCCATTTTATTGACCTCTAACAATACAAAACATTAAATTCACAATAATAAGCGCACACACACACACACACAAAACAAAAACATCCATATAAATCATAGGAAATAAATAATATCTATCACCATTATGTACCAACACCATACAAAACATCATTGCAATAACTCAAAACAACTAATACTCAGTAAAATAATCATACCTAAACACACTCTTAAATAAATCATAACTCTTTTTAATATCAACAAAATCGTTAATAGGTAAAAACACATACACTACACTAGACAATTCACTAAAGTAGTGATGTAAAATTAAGATCTATCCCAATACGATATCCACTAGAAGCCATACCAGCAAAAGGCATTCTGACCATTATAATATATTTATTTTTAAAGAAGTTGTTTTTAAAAATTAATTATTTTTATTACCAAACACCAACTACCTTATTGACCAATGGAAATCTACCATTGGGTCCATAGCTCAGTGGTAGAGCATTTGACCTCAGATCAAGAGGTCATCGGTTCGAACTCGGTTGGGCCCTTTATAACTAACAACTTATTTTTATGGATGAACTTTAAGTACGAGACAAACACAAAATGCCAAAAATCCAATTAAAACATTATGAACTTGAATTGAAGAATAAGAATGTTTAACTAAAGGCTCAAAATTTTAGGTTCAATGTATGATTTGCAACACCTTTTATAACCTTGACCACTTTAGCATCTAAACACTAGTAATTCCATAGAAAATTGCAAGATATGTTCTTTAGTGTGACATATGATAATACATTCAACCAATTTAATTGACCTCTGACTAGAGCTTTCGGTACATATATGAAATATGTAAAACATGTGCCAGAAAATATATGCAAAACATTAAATTCACAATAATAAGCGCACACACACGCACACACAAAATGAAATCATCCATATAAATCATAGAAAATAATTAATAACTATCACCACTATGTACCAACACCATACAAAACATCATTGCAATAACTCAAAACAACTAATACTCGGAAAAACAATCATACCTAAACACACTCTTAAATAAATCATAACTCTTTTTAATATCAACAAAGTCGTTAATAGCTAAAAACACATACACTACACTAGACAATTCACTAAAGTAGTGATGTAAAATTAAGATCTATCCCAATACGAGATCCACTAGGAGCCATACCAGCAAGAGGCATTCTGACCATCATAATATATATATTTTTAAATAAGTTACTTTTAAAAATAATTTATTTTTATTACCAAACACAAACTACTTTATTGACCAATGGAAATCTACCATTGGGTCCATAGCTCAGTGGTAGAGCATTTGAATGCAGATCAAGAGGTCACGGGTTCGAACCCGGTTGGGCCCTTTATAATAAACAACTTATTTTTATGGATGAACTTTAAGTACGAGACAAACACAAAATTCCAAAAATCCTATTAAAACATTATGAACTTGAATTGAAGAATAAGAATGTTTAACTAAAGGCTCAAAATTTTTGCAAACACTAGTAATTCCACAGGAAATTGCAAGATATGTTCTTTAGTGTGACATATGATAATACATTCAACCCATTTAATTGACCTCTAACTAGAGCTTGAGGTACATATATAAAATATGTAAAACATGTTCCAGAAAATATATACAAAACATTAAATTCACAATAATAAGCGTGCACACACACACAAAATGAAATCATCCATATAAATCATAGGAAATAAATAATATCTATCACCATTATGTACCAACACCATACAAAACATCATTGCAATAACTCAAAACAACTAATACTCAGAAAAACAATCATACCTAAACACACTCTTAAATAAATCATAACTCATTTTAATATCAAAAAAATGTTTAATAGGTAAAAACACATACACTACACTAGACAATTCACTGAAGTAGTGATGTAAAATTAAGATCTATCCCAATACGAGATCCACTAGGAGCCATACCAGCAAGAGGCATTCTGACCATCATAATATATATATTTTTAAAGAAGTTATTTTTAAAAATAATTTATTTTTATTACCAAACACAAACTACTTTATTGACCAATGGAAATCTACCATTGGGTCCATAGCTAAGTGGTAGAGCATTTGACTGCAGATCAAGAGGTCACCGGTTTGAACCCGGTTGGGCCCTTTATAATAAACAACTTATTTTTATGGATGAACTTTAAGTACGAGACAAGCACAAAATGCCAAAAATCCTAATAAAACATTATGAACTTGAATTGAAGAATAAGAATGTTTTACTAAAGCCTCAAAATTTTAGGTTCAATGTATGATTTGCAACACCTTTCATAACCCTGACAACTTTAGCATCTAAACACTAGTGATTCCATATAAAATTGCAAGATATGTTCTTTAGTGTGACCTATGATAATACATTCAACCAATTTAATTGACCTCTGACTAGAGCTTGAGGTACATATATGAAATATGTAAAACATGTGCCAGAAAATATATGCAAAACATTAAATTCACAATAATAAGCGCACACACACACACACACACAAAATGAAATCATCCATATAAATCATAGGAAATAAATAATAACTATCACCACTACGTATCAACACCATACAAAACATCATTGCAATAACTCAAAACAACTAATACTCAGAAAAACAATCATACCTAAACACACTCTTAAATAAATCATAACTCTTTTTAATATCAACAAAATCGTTAATAGGTAAAAACACATACACTACACTAGACAATTCACTAAAGTAGTGATGTAAAATTAAGATCTATCCCAATACGAGATCCACTAGGAGCCATAAAAGCAAGAGGCATTCTGACCATCATAATATATATATTTCTAAACAAGTTATTTTTAAAAATAATTTATTTTTATTACCAAACACAAACTACTTTATTTACCAATGGAAATCTACCATTGGGTCCATAGCTCAGTGGTAGAGCATTTGACTGCAGATCAAGAGGTCACCGGTTTGAACCCGGTTGGGCCCTTTATAATAAACAACTTATTTTTATGGATGTGCTTTAAGTACGAGACAAACACAAAATTCCAAAAATCCTATTAAAACATTATGAACTTGAATTGAAGAATAAGAATGTTTAACTAAAGGCTCAAAATTTTAGCCATAGGAAATAAATAATAATTATCACCACTATGTACCAACACCATATAAAACATCATTGAAAACACAAGTAATTCCACAGGAAATTGCAAGATATGTTCTTTAGTGTGACATATGATAATACATTCAACCCATTTAATTGACCTATAATTAGAGCTTGAGGTACATATATGAAATATGTAAAACATGTGCCATAAAATATATGCAAAACATTAAATTCACAATCATAAGCGCACACACACACACACAAAATGAAATCATCCATATAAATCATAGGAAATAAATAATAACTATCACCACTATGTACCAACACCATACAAAACATCATTGCAATAACTCAAAACAACTAATACTCAGAAAAACAACCATACCTAAACACACTCTTAAACAAAATCATAACTCTTTTTAATATCAACAAAATCGTTAATAGGTAAAAACACATACACTACACTAGACAATTCACTAAAGTAGTGATGTAAAATTAAGATCTATCCCAATTTGAGATCCACTAGGAGCCATACCACCAAGAGGCATTCTGACCATCATAATATATTTATTTTTAAAGAAGTTATTTTTAAAAATAATTTATTTTTATTACCAAACACCAACTACTTTATTGACCAACGGGAATCTACCATTGGGTCCATAGCTCAGTGGTAGAGCATTTGACTGCAGATCAAGAGGTCATTGGTTCAAACCCGGTTGGGCCCTTTATAATAAACAACTTATTTTTATGGATGAACTTTAAGTACGAGACAAACACAAAATGCCAAAAATCCTATTAAAACATTATGAACTTGAATTGAAGAATAAGAATGTTTAACTAAAGGCTCAAAATTTTAGGTTCAATGTATGATTTGCAACACATTTCATAACCCTGACCACTTTAGCATCTAAACACTAGTGATTCCATAGAAACTTGCAATATATGTTCTTTAGTGTGATCTATGATAATACATTCAACCAATTTAATTGACCTCTGACTAGAGCTTGAGGTACATATATGAAATATGTAAAACATGTGCCAAAAAATATATGCAAAACATTAAATTCACAATAATAAGCGTACACACACAAAATGAAATCATCCATATAAATCATAGGAATTAAATAATAACTATCACCACTATGTACCAACACCATACAAAACATCATTGCAATAACTCAAAACAACTAATACTAAAAAAAAAGCATACCTAAACACACACTTAAATAAATTATAACTCTTTTTAATATCAACAAAATCGTTAATAGGTAAAAACATAAATACCACACTAGACAATTCCCTAAAGTAGTGATGTAAAATTAAGATCTATCCCAATACGAGATCCACTAGGAGCCATACAAGCAATAGGCATACTGACCACCATAATATATTTATTTTTAAAGAAGTTATTTTTTAAAATAATATATTTTTATTACCAAACACCAACTACTTTATTAACCAATGGAAATCTACCATTGGGTCCATAGCTTAGTGGTAGAGTATTTGACTGCAGATCAAGAGATCACCGGTTCGAACCCTGTTGGGTCCTTTTTAATAAACAACTTATTTTTAAAAAAAAAACTTAAATGTAATTATTTAAAGCATCACAGAATCTAAGATGAATTTGGCCTAAGAACACACCTGGTCAAATAAACTAGGAGGAACAGCCTCATCATACCGTACTTTGAAAGATCCTCCAAACATATGTCTTCTCAGACAATTATCTAAAGTAATAAGTTATATGTTCCAAAAAACCATAGAGCCCTGCTATAAAAGACCAATGAAGGTGTCACATTCAAGTACACGCTATTCTAACCTTAACTACCTATCACTTTTGACATTTTGTGACCCAAACATTAGAGTGTTTATACGCACCCTTCCTACAACTCAAAACCATCTAGGTCCATCTTGGACCTCTCATCAGTCCATACAATAAGAGAAAAAAATCAAAATAATTGAAAATAATCAAATAATACAGAGAAATATATAACCCAGTAGCATAACATGTGCAATGCTAATTGTGTCACGACACCTATGTTGAGCGGGTGCAAGTTATGTAGACACGGTGCCACACATCTCTCCGAGTTGCAGCACTACTGGTCTATGGTTGGGGCACTTTAAATTGTGTCTCTTACACAACCACTTATTTCCTTTAATACTAACAAGGTGTTCCAATTCATGGCCTCAACCTTGGAAACTCATCGGTCTTCTGTCAAATGCATCTTGCATTACCGGAGTGGCACCATACATCATGGTTTTCTACTTTCACTAGATCATTCATCATGCAAGATATATCTTCATGCCTACATTGATTTTAATTGGGTGAGTGATCTTGATGAAAATTGATCCATGTTAGGTTCTTGCATATTTATTGGTCCAAACCTGTCTGATTTAATATGGATAAATTCTCCATATAAAGAACTTGTTGTGTCATTTTTCCTTCCTACACTCCTATGAGATAACCTTAGTTCAATACTTCTCTCCAGGAATCCCACTCTTCGTGCTTTCACTAAACACATTGAAATTGACATTCACTTCATACGTGAAAGAGTGACTGCAAAGCACATGAAAATACAACATGTTCCCAGCTCACTTCAGGTGGTTGATACTCTTACCAAGCCCTTTGCACATGGGCTTTTAAAGAGCTGCATACCAATCTCAAATTCGTGCTCTTCAATCCTATTGATTAGAGTTTGACATAACTCATTCTTACAAAATTGGCTTGTAAGTTGAGTGTGTTGCACCCCAAAATTTTCCCTCTTCATTTTAATCCTAATTGGCTTATACTTTATCATCATATTCATACATACATATCATAGGGTCTATACTCATAGAATCAAGGGTTTTCTCTGTGAAAATAATTACGAAAGATGATTGTTCCGTTAAGCAGCACTGTGAAGCAAAACTCAAGGTTTTTCACATTTAAATTATTCCGCACACGTTCCAAGCTATTAAATCAATAACTAATCAAGTCACCATCATATCAAGATCTTATGTGTCTTGGAATGCTTTGAATTTCATAGAAAGTCAAGTGTTTCAATCGATTTGAGATAGTGTAGACAAAAATTCAATATTTTGCGATTCGAGTTCAAAAATCCATAACTTGAGACCGAAAAATGGTTTGGGAATTTTTCTTCAGTCTTTAGAACCGTCTTGATATCTTATCCAATTCATCTGTTCAGGTCGAAGGCTAATTTTATGAGGGAGATCTTCAAAAGCGCAAGATACCTGAAATCACGTTATATAGTGGATTTGATGGTTCGTTGGTTTTCGAATGATTAAAAATTCGTAACTTCTGACTGGAAAATCATCTTTGAGTTGCTCTTGGAACATTTGAGTTGTCTTGTTATTTAATTCAATTTTTGTGTTTGGCTCGGAAGCCGATTCAGTGAGGAGGATCCCCAGATTTGCAAATACTTTTAGACCGGTACCCTTATACAGTGTGTTGATCCACTTTTTATCGGATGTTCAAAATTCATAAATTTTGCCCAGTTCGACATTTTTTATTAGTTCTTTGGGAGTAAAATATGTCTTGATATTGTCCTCAATTCACATGTTCGAGTCTGAAGTTAATTCTTTGAAGATATCCGAAAGTGCGAATCACTTGAGAAAATTGCACCCCGAAATGGTTTTCTACTAGGTTGTTTCCTGATATTGCAAAATTCATAACTTTCTCAATTTTTATCGGTTCCGGTTGATTCTTTAAGCGTGGGATAAATTTTTTTGTTAGCTACAGCTTTTCTTCAGGTCCCAAGTTCATATTGTGCTCCGAAGGCTTCGATTTATGGCTCGCTTCCTAAAGTGCACATGAAAATAAACTGAAATTTCAGTACAACAAAAAAAGTCCACTATTTCTTGCCATTCAAAAAATCATAACTCTCTCGATTTTTATCGTATCAAAGGGATTCTTTCGGTATGACGTCATAAATTTCGTCATCAACACTTTTGTTTCAGGTTGTGCATCAGAATTATGAACTAAAAGTGATGACCTTGTGGGTTTTCTCCAACTGCACACAAAAATAAGCTGAAAAATCTACACATAGAGTTTTTTGTCAATCGTTTCTCACCATTCGAAGCATCATAACTCACTCAATTTTTATCGTATCGAGGTGATTCTTTTGGCACGATGTCACAAATTTTGTCTTTGACGATTTTGTTTCAGGTTTTGCGTCGGGATTATGCACCGAATGTCATAAGTTTTGGTTTATTCTCGAGCCGTGCACCAGAATAAGTCAAAAATTCTGAATTTGTCAAAAATATACAAGCCAAACAAGACTTGGAGCCCTTTCTATATATTTCCAAAATTCAAATTGAACACAACTTTCCCTCATTCTTAGAAAAATCTCAAAGAAAACTCAAGAGCTTTCTCTCTTCTCTCTCTCAAATCTCCAAGAACTCAAGAAGAAAGATCTTCATCTTCCTCCTCACCTTCGATCTGGCAAACCTCTACGCTCCGCCCCTGCCTTTTGTCGCTCCGACCTCTGCCCAATGAAGCCCCTCTGTCCATCACCGGCCAGTCCTTCGCGACATACTCCCTCTCGGTTCCTCCCTCTGTCAACTTTTCTGGCGCGCCTACTCCCTTCGATTTTCTTCCGCTCAGTCGTACAGATTACTCTTCTTCTGTTCAATTTTCCGGTTCTTCCTCTTTGTATCTTTCAGTAATCTCTTGATTTAAGTGCTTTTGGAATTAATTGATTTGTGAGATAAGTGCTTATTTGATTTAAATGTGAATTGAACCTTAATTTTGTGGAATTAAGTGATTATTAAGATTGTTGATCATGAATAAGCTTGGAGCTGATTGAGTTTTATGCTCAAATTGTTTGAATCTTGAATTCCGACGCGTTGATTTGTTAATTGTTAAATTCAGTTGGATTTTATGTTGATACATGAAATATTGAATATGGATTGAACCTTGATTTGCAAATTTGATTGAGTCATTGATGTTGATGATGTTGCGAATTATCATATTCGATTAATTGATTAAATTGTTGTATAACGTTTGTGATTTCAATGCTTGGAAATGGTTATATCGATATTGGTTGGATGAATGATATTTGTTTGTGAATTTTAGTAGTTTTCATGTGTCGATACATGGACTTTTTGCATTAAAACAATGATTTCAAACCGATTTTTGTCAAGTATCTACATTTGATATAGTGTTGTTAGGAATTCACAATTGACCCATAAACTTTGATTTAATTGTTTCACTTTGCATATTTGGCTTGCACTTGGTAATTTCTTAGCAATTGTGGTGGTTTCTATCGATTTTAGACTAACTTTTTGTGCATCTCATGAAGCGGTATTGTGTTGTCCGAATTTGATTGAGACATGTATAATGTGATTCAATATTCATCTATTGTATGCTCGTGCTCATTCGGTTTATTGTTGAACAACTGTTGTTGAATTTACTCGATTTTGATGCGATTATTTGGGTGATTTGTTGCGTTGATACCATGCTGCCAGGATTCATAAGTAAGCTTGGAGCTTGCTTTTATTGTTGGTTAGCACATGATTAAAGTTTCTTTGGTCTATGTGAAGTTTGATTGATTTTTAAACCAACTTTTTGCACGATTCATGTGTTACAACAATGATGTCCGGATATGTTATGTGTATGTACATTGTGATTCGATTATCATGTGGTGCATACTCGATTGTATTTGAGCATTCGTTGGACATCTATGATTAATTTTGTTGGTTTTTGAGCCATTTTATGTATGGATGTGATGTTACCCGGTTTTCTATTTTCATGTTCCGATACTTGTTCGGATGTCATTTCTTTGCATTTCGATCTTATTTTGAGTTACGATATGATTTCTTGAATTTGTTTATGCTTTCTTGTTATCACTAACTCTTCTTGTGGACTTGCACAAGCTTCTGAAAGGAGATTTCTCGCACCATGCGCCGTGCATATTACTTGTGCTTGTATAGTTTTGTATGTGGTGCATGATATGCATGATAGTGGATACACGTGTGATTAATTTCACATGATGCTTTGTTTCTTATTATCATTGTGTCTGATTTCTGACTATGTGCTTTATTGGTGAAGCTTGCATGAAGTTTTCTGGGTTTCTTTGATTTGCTTGCTTGCTACGAACTCTTGTTTGTTTGGAATTGTTCTGATTCTGGTTTTTAATTCTGCATTGTATTTCCTTTTCCTTGACATGATAAGTTGGAATAGAGATGCATGACTGGGAGTCCCCACTTTAGATTGGCAAATCTATTCTAAAGACCTTTAGAAGGCATTTTTGTGTGCGTATTTGCTTGTGTTTGTTTGTGTGCAAAAGACCTCGACAAAGGCAATGTTTAATTTGTGCTTGCTATCGAGTCAATAAATGGAAAAAAGGGACCGCAATAGGCCCCCATACTTTCTAGTCTATGTCTTTCTTAGCTCGCGTTATACGTTGACACTTCGAACCGTGCTTGTTCTTGTCCATTGAGTCAAATAAAGTGGAAAAGGGTTCGTAATCAACCCCCACACTTTGTCATTCATTTCGATGATGTAAGCTCACATTTATTTAAGCATTGATGCTTCGAGTTGTTACTCGATATCGATGCTTGAGCAAATCAAGTGGAAAGAGTTCCTTACTCCCACTTTGAAATCCATTGGATTCATTGTTTGTTTCTAGCTCAGGCTCAAATTTTGTTTTGGTTTTGATTCAACTTTGTTTGATTGCACCCATGCTTTTCTTTAGACTTTTATATGCTCCCTTAGGATCACTCGACTCATCTTTAAGTTGAGGTAGACATTAGGATCTCAAACCATACATGCTAACTTAGGTAGTGTTTCCCTTTCAAACTCATTTATAGAATCTATCATTGTATGATAACTTTAGGGATAGAGATAGATAGTTTCCCTTAGATGTTTTTTCTCTCCCTTTTGAATGATTAAGACTAAAACTCTTTTTTCTTAGAAAATTCTAAAACATCTAATGATTGAAGATGTGAATCATATGCAGTTGAGTCTTGTGGGGATAGAGAAAATCATTTTAGATTGAGCCTCACTCTATTTTCACGTTCGGGCTTTATTACGGTTCAAATTACAAACCTTTTGAAATTAGGTGGAGAAGTAGCATGCATCCCTCCAGTGGGATCCATTCGCTATTATCCCACAAAAATATTCAACCAATTCAAAATCTTTCGCCTTCGGGCCTTTCTTCGAAACTCTAAAAAGGATATGTTAATTCTACTCTGTGTAATACGACGCGTAAATCCCCAAAGATCGAGTGGCACCATGCCTACTTGATAGAGCACTAACGTAGCATTATCCGCCTTCTAGCATTTTTATTTTGAAAATACCTCTTAAGGTAGAACATGTTAATTCCTTCTATGGAAACACATAAGTCTCCAAAGGTCGAGTTGCAGTAGAAAGCGAAATTAATATTGTTCATGAATAATACAAAACAAACAGAAACTTTTAAGCTGAACTCTGACACTCTGTAGGCATTTGGTCGTGGGGCCTAAGCGAGCACAACTTTGTAAATATTTCTTCTTTTCCCCATGTTTTCTTTTGCATGCATTCCCTTTTGCTTTTTACCTTTAGCTCACAAGCTTTAGATTAGAACACACCATTTGATTAGAACAACAAGAGTGAATCTCATGGAGTACCACAGACGTGAGGGGTGATAATACATTCCCCTTGTGTAATCTACTCCCTTACCCGTATCTCTCGGTCGCAAGACCTTGGTTTCACCCTTCTCAGGTTTATTCGATGTTTACCTTTCCCTTCCTGTGGGATAAAAAACGTTCGATGGCGACTTCATTAATTTTATCTCGATGATTGTTCGACCGATTTTTTCATCTGGCGAATTCATTAGGGAATAAATCAACCAAATGTTGGTCCATCCTAGAGTCAGTCCTAGATTTTGTTATTTTGTTTTTCATTGGGTGTTTATCTTTGTGCTTTAGGGCTTGCTCATTTGTACATGTTTATTTGAGAATATGTATGCATTGCATTTTAATACTTTCCATATATTGGTTATTGTTGTTGTGTGGATCTTCTGTGTTTCCTTGTTGGGTGGGTGGTACTATTGAGGTAAAAGGCCCAGTACCTAGGCCAGAGTTGTAAACCACTATGAACACATAGGAATAGAGTGGAGTCATGGCGGCTACTAGACGTAGGTTCACACTAGTGTAGTCATGTGTTCCATGCTCAAACGAGGTCCAAGCTAGGAGCTATTGTTATCACGTAGGTGTTACGATGATAGTTTCTCTAGACGGACTCACGACTCTGAGTTACCATTGACCTTACCTTGACCTAGTCTTTACCCGTGAGGGGGGAGGGAATGATTTTACAGGTACATATGGTGACTATATTTTCTGATGGTGACTATATGTTTCGATGGTTACCGTATGTTCTGTTGGTGACTTGGGTTTCTTTGGTTTATGTTCTGGACCTTTGATCTTGGTATTCTCGGCATATTCAGAAACAACACAGCAAATAGCCAATGTTGTGGAAACCTTGATTCTATGTTATTGCACTTGCATCAAGGCATATTTATTTTTACAAAAAAAAAAAGAAATGTATAAAAAATGTATATGAAAAAAACCTGACTTGCATATGCATATAATTTCCAGGATATTATGAGGTTTTCATTATTGTCAAGGATGGATAGAAACACTGTCACAGACAAAGGGATTACCAAGAAGACTTTTCGTTATCATTTCCAAAGTTTTATCCCGACTCTGTTGAGGGAAGTAGGAGTTTTGTTGAAAGGTCTGAATGAGAAAATCTTTAGGGAGAGTTATGGGAACCTGTTGCCTTTGTTGAATGATTGGTACAAGAATTGGGCCAAGGTGGAACTCTTACAGTTGTATGACCCACAACTATGATGTTTCAATTTCCAAGGCTATCAGTTAGCGCCAACCCTGGAAGAATATGCTTATATCCTTGGTATTGAGGTGACAAATCATATTCCTTTTGTTCATGTACCGATGATTCCTGATTATGAAGCTATCACTAAGGCTCTTTATTTGAGTCTAAGCGATGTGAAAGATAACTGGATTAGAAAGAGTGGTACAAGCGGTTTTCCTTTGAAGGTTGTGATACCCAAGCCTAAAGAGTTTGCGAAGAACAAGAACTGGGTCGTGCTCAATGTGTTGCTAACTACCATGATCTATGGTATAGTCCTCTTTCCAGCTGTGGATAATTTTATGGACTTAGCTGCGATCTCTATTTTCATGAATGGAAATCTTATGCTAACTATACGTATTGGTACCATTATACCATCCAATCCAAACATGGCAAAAAAGGAGGGGTTCATTGATGTATTCCTTTGCTCTATAAATGGTTTTTGTTGCATTTACCCACAAATGGACCATTTATGGATACCGCTGATTCGTCTCTTTGGTCGCAACAGATCATGGAGCTCACTTCTTATGACATTATTTGGCATAAAATAATAGGTGTGAAAGATATCATTGTAAGCTGTGCTGAGTTTCCCAATGTTCCGCTCATGGGAATGAAATGTTGCATCAACTATAGTCCTATTTTGGCACGTCACTGTAGCGATAAAAAATGTAGTGGGGTAAATCGAAGATCGAGCTATTAATTAACTCGACTCACAAAAGTAAGAGTCGCCACCACGCTTTATTATTTCCAAGGGAAAGGGGAAAAGAGAAAAATAAAACCCTTAAGTATGCAATGTAAAATAATACTTAAAAGAAATGAAAATATAATGCGTTTATTTGAAAATAGATCTAGAGTTCGGGGGTTGGTTATGCAATGGGAAGGTATTAACACCCAGTGCATCTGCAGTACTCTGCAGGAACCTTTTGAAATATCTGTTTTTAAAATTGTTTGTTTGATTAAAATGGTTTGTTTGGCTAAAAATGATTTGTTTGGACGATATTTTGAAGATACGACGACCTAGTGTCAAAGTTTTGACTTAAAATGTGTGAGTTTTAAAATTGTGTTTTTAAGGAAAATTAATTTAAGTTTAGCAAAAGAGTAAAATAAAAATGAATGAAGGGATTCGCATAATCGTAATAAATATATTTGATGACATGAAGTCAACAAAGTTAAAACATTTCTCTTGGATTTGAGACGGACGGACGATATAAAGATTAAACAATCGAGAATAAAGTTAATTAGAGCGACAAAAATAATAAAAAAAATTCAATAAGAGATTAATTTATAAGCATATATTTAAATAAACAAAAATTAAATAAAGATAATTTATTAGCATGTATTTGAATAATTAAATAAATAGCAAAAATTAAATAAAAGATTAATAGCATGTTGACAAAAATAAAATAAAAGGTAAATTTGAATTAAGCATGTTTTTTTTTGTATTTTTATAATAAAGGATAATTATATAATGAACGAAATAATATTTGTTATAGAATAAAATAGAACATGGGGAGATAAGGCTAACAAAATAAGAAACAAAATAAAAAGGCCCACCAAGGGATAGAACCCGGATCCTTTAGATTGCAGCACACAAGTCTTACCAACTAAACCGGATTATTTATTCGTCATTATTATGATTTAATTAAAACAAAAGGGAAAACAGATAGTGGATTGGGCCAGTAGCCCAATGAGCTGACCCGATTAAAAGAAGAATAAGGAAAAGAAAAATTGTAACCCTAACAAATCAAGTGCCGTTGTAGTATTGTATTGGGAAGGAAAAAGAAAGATTAAACATTATTATTATCATTGAAACTTGTTTCCAGCTGTACCGTAAAAAAAAGACTCTCTCTTTCCAATGAAAAAATTCATCTCTCTCTCTCACGATATTCCCTTACTTTCTCTGCAATACTCTCCCGCATCTCTCTGCTTCTGCAGCAATTATGCCATGGATTCGCCTCTCTCAGCTCCATCGATTCAAAACAAACATTAACAAATAAAAGCTACCCTCATCCCAAATCAAAACCGTAAGTACCCCAATTCATTATATCTGTCTACACATTCTTCGTCGACTCTCTTTCTGTCCGTTTCGAGATCTACTTTTTCCTATGCTACTTCTGTGCCTGAAAACCTTGCATTCCTTCTGATGTCGTGCGATTTATCTTTGAGGATAGTTGTGCGATTATGATGGGTTGAATGGCTGGATGAGGATGAGGGTAATGAGGATGATGATGTCGTTTTTGCGAATGGCGGATGGAGGTTAGATGGGCGGAGGTAGTTACTGGGTTGCATTGAGACGATCTAGACAGATAATTGTGGATCTGCTTGCAGATACAAGTGGTTGATTCATTGAGTGAAGGGTGATTCTAGATGGTAGTGTGGTGGATATGGAGGCAGCAATGCTTGATGAAGATGATGGAGGACGAGCTGAAGGTGGTGAGTGGATTCAGGATATTCGGTTTGTGTGAATCGTGCAGAAGACGGAGGTGTCATGGCATTTCAAAGAGATGATCAAAGATGATGAGAAGGTAAGCGGGCGGCATCTGGTAGTTGCGGTTGGGTCGACAGCGGTGTAAGAGGATGAATGTGGAGGTGAGAGGGATCCTTTAACAACTAAATCATATCTAAATATAAAATATTTATAATTTTTGAAATTCTAATAAATTACATAAACCAATTTCTTCATTCTATTTCAGACCAACAACATACAGTCAGTGAAACCTAGAAGAACGAAGTCAAAAAATAGAGGTTTATTAAAATCTTGTCATCTGCGGTAGCATTTGAGAACCTGTTGAATGTGAAACCAACTGGTTAGAACTCAAGGGTTTTATTAGATGATTGGAAACTACAAGGTTAGGAAGTCCCTGTCTGTTGATATCTTTCGAATTGTTAAAAGTTGGTTGGGAGGAAGACGGAGATATCGTGGGTGGTTGAGCGGCAAGATGGAAAGGATGCAGAAGACCCTGTGTGTTCAAGGTACTCCCTTTCGAATTGTTTGCAACTGCACCATTTGAGGATGTGCCACCAGATCCCTGTCGTTGCTGCACTTGCTCGGGGCCGTGCCCTTAAAGATAATACCCAGTTGCAGCTGCAGTAGTAGAGGCGGGACTGCTGGATTGTGCAACTTGAGAGTGTATGTAAAGATTTAAGAAATACAGTTGGGCCTGTTGGATGCTCTGCTTTGCCATTTGCTGCTGGTGGCGTTGAAACATATCAGAACTTGGCTGGAGGGAATTATGAAGAGGGTTTTGTTATGGTTCATGAGCCATGTGATGTTTGGGGAATATACTGTTTGGTAAGGAGGCAATGTGGCTGAACAAATATAATTCTCTAATTCTGTAATTTCCATTATTCTAATATTTTCAAATCTATTTTTCTTGTTTATTTTTATTATTATTAACCATGCTTAAAATGTCCACATATTGCAACAAATAAAAAAAATACAACAAATGAATAAGATAAATCAAACATTATATGGCAAAAGAAAAGTGGTGCAAAGAAGATTCAAATTGATGATTATATGAGAAAGTCAGGCAGAGGTAAATAAGGAAGAAGAAATACCTATCGGAGTCTCTCCGATGGAGGTTCAAAGAATAATAAGTTCTCCCTTGATGCTCAAGCTCTTTTTACCTTGATTGTTTGTTGTGATGCTTGAATAAACTTCCACTATTTTTGTTTTTCCTCTCCTTCTTAAATTTTCCGTTGTTCACTTGATAAATTTTTTTGTGTTCTCCTTTTCCTCAGTTTTTTGTATATCTAATTCTGTAAATGAAGGGGGTTTTATAGTGAAGGAGTGAGGCATTTAGGGGGGAAAACAATAGAGTTTTTGAACTATTTTGACAAACTGCTTTGATGCTTTGTTCATGCAATTTTTAGTTTCCATATTGATGCAAATTTTGGGCTATTTTGATGCAGCTTTTTGCAGGATGTTGCTGTATGTTTAGGCTATTTTGTTTGCAGTTTTAGAAGCATGTTTTGGACTATTTTACTTGCTGTCTTTGCTGCATTTTTGGGGCTGATTTGCTGTATTTTTTGGACAGCAAAATACTACAAATGTGGACTTTTATTGCATTGCAACATGGCTGGAAAATATGGGCAGCAACATGATATTGGGATGGAATTAGGACATTAGAAATAATAGTTTGTATAAACTTGTAATCCCTTGTAATTTTGTAATGATAAATCGAAATAAATTTGTAACATGAATGTATTCTTCAATGTAATTCTCAATTCTTTTATAATTGTAAATATTTGGATCTTTATAAACTTTGAATCTTGATATTCATCTTGATGAAATTCAAAATATTCCATTTGAATTGGAAAGGAATGATTGATGCTTGAATTAATTGTTGAATGATGAGTAAATAATAGTGCAAGCTTTAAGACTTCAATCTTGCATTTTGTAATAGAGATCCAAATAAATTCCATGAATTGATCTTGTAATAAAATAGTAACCATCATGTATTTATTCTTGTGATGAATGATTATTTGAATCAAATTTCCTTTTCCAATATCTTCTTGAATAAATGCTTCATGTGAATTCAAATGGCCATGATGTGAATCCATCAAAATGATCACACAAAAATAATCTTGAATAAATGTTTAATGTGATGAACGATTATTCTTGAATGAGATCTTTTGATAACCTCTATTTAATTAACACTTGAATTCACATGATAAAAATTCAAGTATTCCAAATAAATTCTTCCAAAGAGATCTTGAATTTAATCACCCACTCTAACGACATTCACCCTACGTCATGTAAGTATAAGAAATAAAACCATGCTTAAAAGCTTCGAATGATCACTAGAAGAGGGATTTGAGGCGAAATGTTATTACATTGAGAAAATGGCACAGTGAACTTAACTTAAAGATCCAGAAACTCTTAAATCATGACAGACGTCCCATAAAGTCTTCTCATGGCTTTCTAAACACAACTCGTCTTCAACTTTTAAAGAAAACTTACAGATGATTTTTGGTCGAAGCGTTTGGAGTTGACTTGCATAGCTTGATCTTTTCTTGTATTTCAAGGCAAGGGTAAAACACACGTAAACCATTGATCATGAAACCTTGACTAATTCTTTGAGGAAGTTTAGAGAGACTTGAGGCCACTTGTTGAATAGAGCGTGGAAATAAACACACGATTCTATGAAAGTTCCCTTGATGAATCAATCTTCCAGAATCAATGATCAACTGTACTTCTGGCTTGAGACTCAAAACCCTAGTTGAGGCATGACGCCTGATGCTCTTGATTTAGACCTGTTTTATGCACATGAGATTAAAAAAACAAAAAAACATACACTTTTTGCTTGATTAGAAGTTAGTCATGCATAAGATAAAATGTCCATAATACTCGATAATCTCTACACAGGCAATGCTCGAAGGTGAAAAGTTTGAAACCGACCATATTTCGTGGCCTTGATGTATATAAGAAAAAATGAAAATGAAGATGGGATCTTAGGTAAAAAATTGGGGTATGAAAGCTTCCCCTATTTAAGTTTCTTCTATCCGGAGACATGAAGATTGAAATCTTCATCTCGACGAGATTGAAGGTACTTAAATACATAATACACAATTTTTGGCCCTAAGATACCGCCATTGCGTTTATGATATGAATGTAATATTTGAATTTTGTGGAGAATGATGAAGCATGAGACAAAATAATGATGGAGAAACCAAACATATGATAAAATAATCCACAGTGGCAGAGATTATAACTCTACTGGAGAAACAGAGCCACAGACTTCGAAGGAGAGACTCTTATCGGGGAATAACTTCGAGAGAAAACAATTTTCAGACTCTAACAAAGAAAACGCCTTGCATAGACCGCAAAAGATAGATGGTTACTGACCCAAGATGATGGTGAGTTTACAACTCAGGTCAAAGGTAGACAAAAGATATATCAACTTTTACTGATAGCGAACTATCGATTTTCACTGAAGGTAGAGATTTCATAACAAACTTCTCTGCGGGACTTTTCTGGAGAGATACCATTTGCTGGTGAAATAAGATATGGTTGTAGATACACAATCTGCTCAAATAAAGAGGCCGCCACTTGTTGTCTTCAAAGGATATTAATAAACACACAAGCTGCTCGAATAAAGAGGCCACCACTTGCTGTCTTCAAAGGATATTAATAAACACACAAGCTGCTCAAATAAAGAGGCCGCCACTTGTTGTCTTCAAAGGATATTAATAAACACACAAGCTGCTCAAATAAAGAGGATGCCACTTGCTGTCTTCAAAGGATATTAATAACACACAAGCTGCTCATGAAGAGACCGCCACTTATTGTCTTCAAAGGATATCTATAACACACAAGCTGCTCATAAAGAGACCGCTGCTTTTTGTTCTTCAAAAGATGTTAATAACTCACGAGTTTCTCATGAAGAGACCGTTGTTTGTGGTTTTCCAAAGATGTCAATAACATACAAGCTGCTCATGAAGAGACCGCCACTTGTTATTTTCCATAGATGTCAATAACATATAAGATGCTCGCGAAGAGGCCGTCACTTGTTGTTTTCCACAGATGTCAATAACACACAAGCTGCTCATAAAGAGACCGCCGCTTGCTGTCACGTCGATATTCTAGAAGAATGTTGTGATAACACTACTAGGGAATAAATTTCTTCCTCAAAGGGAACCATGAAGAGGTCCTTCCTGAGGAGACCAAGTATTTAAAATGCGCAAAATAAACACGCTCTTCATCCATGTTTCACAGCCTAGAGAAAACCACAGGGTAGACTATGCAAGAGACAAAACTCAATCTAGGAATAAACTGGAGAAAATAATCAAACAAGACTCCACCCAATGAGGAAACAACTCATTATGGATTCATCCTATCCAGAGATGGAAAAGGAAGGATAAAGAAAAATTCTTCCACGAGGATTAGCTCAGTTGGAGAATTAGTAAGTGTGATACGGTGGTAGAACCAACTGTTAATACTGGTTTGCGTTTTTTGTTCGTAAGTGTCGCGGTAAGCAAGAGTCGCCACCGAATTTTCTTTTATCCAACAAAGGAAAGAGCGTAAAGAACAGAAAAAGACCTTTTTCGAGATTTTCAGAGTAAGGGGGGTAGATTATGGAAAGGGAAGGTATTAGCACCCTTTCCATCCGTGGTTTTCCATGGGCTCTTAGGTACTTGCTCATTTTTGAAAACTGTTTGTGTTGTATGTTTTGAAAGATTTTTGTTTGCTTTATGGTAACTCTTGTATCAATCCTCAAGAGTGTGATAAAGCGTTTTTGAAAAGAAGTTTGAAAGTGTGTAAGTGTAAAAAAAAGATTTGAGCAAGTACTTAAGAGTTATCTACCTACTCGAAAAAAGGGTGTTCTTTTCCTCCTACCCTTTAGACAGTGCTATCCTACTCTTAGTGAGTAGGTAGCCCTATTGTCGAATGTTTGAGGGACTATCGAAAGGGATGTACGATCACTAAAGGCAACTGGGCAAAAACTCTTAGTAATTGTCCTAAATCCCTAAGATCACTTTTTAACCGAGGCAACAGTCGAGAGGGTCATTGAGGGACTAATGATCTCTTAGACTCAAGGACAACCACTAATAATTCTCACGTTTCAAGAATTGTGACCGTATTCAAAGGCAACCAAAGTGAGAGATACCCTAGGGGTGAGCATGTGCAAGTGTGCTTGATTCTCTTCATTTATCTTGCGCATTTAGGGTTATCTATGTTCAATTAATCGTTATCTTTCCATGCAACCCTATTAACCATTCATCTAAGCAGTTTATCATGCGGGAGAATAAATTGCGGAAAAAAATAAATTTCCTAACTATTACAGGGCTTTGGTGTAGATACATAAATGATGAACGAAAAATAAAGTGCGGAAAATTGTAAACCCTAATTAAGCTATTACAAATTGGGCGCAGTTACATCAATAATAATAAAAATGTAATCGAACGGCAAAATAATAACGCACGAGAGTTAAAATTGGAAAAAGTTCAAAACCCTAAAAAATCTAATTTGCTCATTGAAAATATTTTTGGGATTTTTTTATGAAAAGATTTGAAATTTAACCTAATATTCTAATAATTTTTTTGGATAAATTATTAATAATAAAAAAAAATTATGAATAAAAAAACTAATATTTTTGATATTTTTGATATTTTTGAAGAAAAAGATTTTTGCAATTAAACCTAGGTCTAATTGATTTATTTTAAAGAAAAAAATCAAAATGATTTCATTAAATTAATTTACAAACTTAATTTTTAATAAAAAACCTAAATCCTTTTTTTTTGTGATTTTACTGATTTTTATGATTAAATAAAACAATGATTTTTTTGAAATAATTAAAAAAACAAAGAAATTAAATAAATAATAATAAAAAGGGAAAAAAGAGTGGGCCTGATATTGAAGCAATTTTGGGGGTGCAAAGTGGAATTTGCAAGGCCCAGGTTCATAAGCCTAATAACCCCTTGCACTGGATCTGGTGGGAGGCTTGCTGGGATGTCTACCATGGTCTCCAGTCACCTGGAGCGTCTAATCTGATGTTGATTGATCTGAGGGTGATGAATCTAAGGCACATGGTACGCGCGTTGAGGTTGGGAGTACTGGATCTGAAAGAAGAATGTTAGAAAAATAAAATGCAAGTGGCAGGGGTCGAACTCCTGACCCCCCACATGCGCGCGCCTTAAGTCCTTCCCCTTTGCCATCTGAGCCAGCTTGCCATTCGCTTATGTAAACAACAACAAAAATAATATATTTAATAAAGGGTCAGTGCTTAGACAGAAAACGCGCGCAATTAAAATGGTCCAATCTTGAAACGCCACACCATCATCTTCTTCAGTGGCTGTCATTTTAGCCTAGAAACTTTTACCTACGGACAAAACCGTCACTAAAGGACCTGCGAATTTCCAAAACTCACAACAAGCAATATAAATTTAATGTAAAGGCATGGATCAATTGGGTTTGATCTCGTGAATACAATGGTATTCTTCTTTTGGCCTAATTTTGCCTGTAATTAAAAACCCCAAAACGGACCTCAAAACCCTAACAATGGCAGTTGGTCAAACACGCATCAAAACAAGCAATTAATCATTCAAACATGTTCTAAATGATCATATAAACATGAATTCATACTCAAAATTCATTTATAATGTGTATATTTGCAAAATCGAATTCAAGAACATATGTCCAAATCATGATGTCGTATGGGATGATTCATGACGTCTTGATGCGTGCAAATGATCCAATTAGCTTCCAAATGTGCCCAGGAATTGATTACCACCTTCAGAATGCTTTGAATCTCCCTGTAAATAAAAATCCGATTGCCACTTTTTGCCAACAACTTGGAGTTTCTTGTGTCAATTTCGTGCGGTAAATCCTTCTTTTTTTGGTCTAGAAATGTTGTCCATATATATGAGAGTGCATTAGGTTAACAAAACTGGATGCAATCTTGAAGAATTATGGAGAAAATATTTGATTTGCCATGGATATTTTAAGTTTCTAAAATAGGCCAAATCATGCTCTTTTCATTCCAATCATCCCTTGCACGAATTATTTAATTTGTCGGCTTATTCTAGACTCATTATATGGTCATACAAACAAATCTTGGATTTTATTTTATTATTTCACTATTTTATTTGATTTATTTTGATTTTAATGAATAAAAAATCAAAACAAATAATAAAAATAACGAAATAATGTATGAGTGAGCTCAGGGGTCGTGGGCCATGTTAGGAACAAGTTTCAAGCATGAAAACATGGGCCCATTTGGAAAAATTCAAGTTTGGTCATTATTTGCTTCATGCACATTTCCGAAAATTGGTCAACTTTAGCAATGCATATCTCTCTCATTTTTAACCCTAAGAGGGTGTTATTGGACTTTTTAGAGAGCTTAGGGTGTCTTATAAACAACCCTTTTGGTTTCATCTCAATTGGATTTTCCATGTTCATGTAAGGAGCTTTGACCTAAAAGGTATTTTTGTTGACTTTTTGAAAGGACCTATAATGTATGAACTTGTATCTTTTGATTGAGGCATTTCTTGACCTTGATGGATGAAGAGAAGTTATAGGGAATTGGATTATCTTCAAAATGAGCCTTGGTTGGAAAATTTCTAATAAAGTATGAGAAAGTTATGCTTGGTCAAAGTTTGGTTGACTTTTCCTATAGAAACCCTAATTTCCCATTTTTGACTTTTGATGAGTTAGGAGAATTTCTTGAGGAATCATGATCAACCCTTGATAAAATGATGGATAATAATTCAAAATATTGATGTTGACCTAAAATATTGAAGTTTGACTATATATGGGCCACAATTGACTTTTGACATAGTATAATTGATTTCAGGGCATTTGAGCTGTTGACTGAGCAAACTTGTTATTCAAGGCATGAAATTTGGCATGGGTGATCTTGAAGACATATTAGGACCATGGAAATCATTTTAGACCATTGGAGTTCAACCATCTTGCTTAAAATTGAAACCCTAATTTGAGATTCATTGCCTTAGGAGGAGAGTTTGTCTGGTCAATTCTTGGTCATCCTTGAGCAATTGAGAACCTCTAGAGGCATGTCTTGAGTGAAAATGGGAGGGAAAATTTTGGGATACAACAGAAAGTAAGCACATTTTCTGCTTAAGTTGACACTCTATTTGGAAAGAGCAAATACGTTGTTCAAATAGACATAACCAAGGCATATGAACTCACAAACATCGACAAATACGAATGTGCGTGCATGATGCAAGTGTAAATGAATAAATGAATATCATGTATATGCTGACAAAATAGACAGAGGAAATAAATTGAAGATGATAAGACATCACAAAACCAATAGATACTCGGCCAATCCCAAAGAGATGGAAAAAATAACAGGAGATAGACAAAATGCAACATCAGAGCGTATCCTATTACAAGGCTTAAGTCTCTCTGGGGAGAAAGATATTCAAATTTCAATCATATAACATCAATAAGCCACTGACATGATAACAAAATGTACTTCACTTCGGTTAGGGAGAAAAAAAATCTTGCTCAACTAGAGATAACTGAAACAAGGCTTTACCGGGATTGCTGGGGAGTTACCAAGTTTAGTACTCTACTAGGAACACAATATCACACAACCAACACCTCAAGATGACATTGAAAGAAGAACCATTATTAATCATACAAGGATGGACTGCTGTATTGTTTTGCGTTTCAAGCTTAACCATTCTCAGAGTAACTGTTAACATTCCTTCTAGTATTCATGACACATTTCAAGATAGGAATACTCCAATTAACCTTGTTTCAAATATTGCTATAAATCTTAATTTTTCCCGATAAAAAAACACAAAAAGATAAATACTCAAATTTCATTAATAAGATGGTAGTCTGCTAATGGTGCAGCTCCAAAGGTTTTACAAAAAATTGGAAAATAGTACATGAAAGAAAAGGTTACAAAAACAATGACCACTATTCTCCCTAACAACTTTTAATTCCAAGATGTGCTCAAATTTTCCATGACTGATCTGATCAACAGCCCGCATAAGCCGCCCCTTCAGGTTTTCAACTTAGTGAATTGTCATTTCAAATTAGGAGAAATCCTTCTTGACTGCATCATCGTTCATAGAGTTTGGGATCTCCTCATCATCCATATTGGTAAGAATAATGGCACCCCTAGAGAAAACCTTCTTAATAACATATGGTCCTTCATAATTCGGAGCCCATTTTCCCCTAGAATCAGGTTGGAAAGATAATATCTTCTTGAGTACGAGGTAACCTTCTCTGAATCCGCGTGGCCGAACCTTCTTATCAAATGCCTTCTTCATTATATGTTGATATAGCTGGTCGTGACACAACACTGTCATTATCTTTTCTTCTATCAAATTGAACTGATCATATCTACTTTGACACCATTCAACCTAAAAATTCTTAGCTTCCATCAAAACTCTCATAGACGGGATCTGAACCTCCACGAGGAGTACTGCTTCCATGCCATATACTAGAGAAAATGGAGTTGCACCTGTTGAAGTTAGAACTGAAGTATGGTATCCATGTAGAGCAAACGGGAGCATCTCATGCCAATCTTTATAAGTTACCACCATCTTTTGGATAATCTTTTTGATGTTTTTATTAGCAGCTTCAACAACCCCATTCATCTTTGGTCTGTAGGGTGAATAATTATGATGTTCGATCTTAAATTCTTCACAAAGCTCTCTCATCATTTTGTTATTCAAATTCTAACCATTATCAGTAATGGTCTTGCTCAGGATGCCGTATCGACAAATGATTTGATTCTTGATAAATCTGACTACCACCTGTCTGGTTACATTAGCATATGATGCTGCTTCCACCCATTTAGTAAATTAGTCAATGGCCACTAAGATGAAACAATGACCATTTGAAGCTTGGGTTCAATCATTCCAATCATATCAATGCCCACATAGAGAAAGGCCAAGGTGAAGAGATAACATTGAGGAGGGTCGGTGGCACATGCATCTTCTCCGCATAAATTTGGCATTTATGGAATTTCTTCACATATATGCAACAATCGGATTCCATCGTCATCCAATAGTAACCCACTCTCAACATATTTTTAGCCATTGCATGTCCATTCGAATGAGTGCCAAAGGATCCTTCGTGTACTTCCTACATCAACATGTCTGCTTTGTGTCTATCCATGCATCTGAGCAAAACCATGCCATAATTCCTCTTATATAATACTTCTTCCTTAAGGAAGAAACTACTTGCCAACCTCCTTAAAGTCTTCCTATCTTTATTGGATGCCCCAGGCGGGTACTCTTGAGTTTGAAGAACACATTTAATGTCATAAAACATGGTTTATTGTCGTGACCTCTTTTGCTGAGAACACATGAGCGGGTCTGTTGAGGCGCATAATTCTAATTGAAGGCATGTCGTTCCAATCATTCACTTGGAACATATAAGAAAAGGTAGCTAAAGCATAATCCATTTGGTTCTCATCTCTAGGGAGAAGATGTAATTCGACTTTGTTGAAGAAATTTAACAATCTTCTAGAATAATATCTGTAAGGGATCAAACCAGGATGACGAGTCTCCTATTCTACTTTGATTTGATTGATTACTAAAGTCGAGTCTCTGTATATGTCAAGAATCTTTATCTTTAGATCCACCACTTCTTCGAGACCCATAATACATGCTTCATATTCAGCCATGTTATTCATACAGTCAAACTTCAACCTCGCTGTGAACGAGATATAAGTACCTTGGGGAGTGATGATGATTTCCCCAATTCCATTTCCATAAGCATTTACGGACTCGTCAAATATCAAACCCCATCGGATTCGAGATCAGGTCCTTGTCTAGGTAATGGCTCTTCACAATCTTTGGCTTTCAAGTACATAACATCTTCATCTGGGAAGTCAAACTTGATGGATTGATAATCGTCAATTGGTTGGTGAGCCAAATGATCAGCTAAAACACTTTCTTTGATTTCTTTCTGAGTGTGATACTCCATGTCATATTTAGATAATAACATCTGCCAACGTGCTATTCTTCCAGACAAGGCGGGCTTCTCGAAGATATACTTGATCGGATCCATTTTGGAAATCAACCAAGTAGTGTGGTTAATCATATATTGGTGCAGACGCCAAGAAGCCCAAGCTAAGGCACAACAGGGTTTCTCAAGCATTGAGTATCGAGAATCACAGTCTGTGAATTTCTTACTCAGATAATATATGGCATGTTCCTTTCTTCCAGTCTCGTTTTTTTGCTCAAGCACACATCCCATGGAATCTTCCAATATGGTCAAATACATAATCAGAGGTCTTCCTTCCACTGGAGGAATCAAGATAGGAGGCTCAAGTAAATATTCTTTGATGTTATCAAAAGCTCTCTGACAATCTTCTGTCCACACACATCCTTGGTTCTTTCGAAGAAGCTTAAAAATCGGCCCACAGGTAGCAGTCATATGAGATATAAATCTGGAAATATAGTTCAACCTTCCAAGGAAGCCTCTTACTTGCTTTTCTGTATTTGATGCAGGCATCTCTCGAATAACTTTGACTTTATCGGGATCTACCTCAATACCTCGTTGGCTGACAATAAAACTAAGAAGTCTTCCAGAACGAACACCAAAAGTGCACTTGTTAGGATTCAGACAGAGTTTATACTTTCTCAAATGTTGGAATAATTTCAATAGATGCTCCAAATGATCTTCTTCAGTCTGCGATTTGGAAATCATATCATCTACATAAATTTCTATCTCTTTGTGCATCATATCATGGAATAGAGCGATCATGGCTCTTTGGTACGTTGCACCAGCATTCTTTAAGCCAAACAACATTACTCAATAACAAAATGTTCCCCAAGGTGTAATGAAGGTTGTCTTCTACATATCTTCAGGTGCCATCTTGACTTTATTGTAACCAGAGAAACCATCCATAAAAGAAAAGACTTTGAACTTTGCGGTACTGTCGACCAATACGTCAATATGTGGTAATGGGAAATCATCCTTTGGGCTAGCCTTATTCAAATCTCTGTAGTCCATACACATTCAAGCTTTACCATCCTTTTAGTAACATGCATTATATTGTCTAACCAATGAGGATAAACTAATGTAACGAGGAAGCCTGTGTTAATTTGTTTTTGGACCTCTTTTTTGATCTTGTCAGCCATATCGGGACGAGTCCTTCTCAACTTCTCCTTAATCGGCGGACATTCAGGTCTCAATGACAATCGATGCTCCACAATATTATCATCCAAACCTGGCATGTCTTGGTAGGACCAAGCAAACACATCTACATACTCTCTTAGAAGCTCCAACATTCTTTCTTTGACCTCTGGGATAAGCAATGCTCCAATCTTGACTTTCTTTTTGTCTTCTTCATTACCCAAATTGATTATCTCCACGGGCTTTTAGAAGTTGTGAGGGGGCATAGAGTCATTGTCTTCATCATATCAGTGATCTTTCAAAAATTTTACTTTATACTTGTGTGTCTAAGGTTTTCTTGAAATGGATTAAGCAGGTAGCTTCGAATGAGGTTTCAAATCCAAACGAAGGATATTCCTAAACTTGCATTCGAAGAAGGCTTTAAGTTCAAAATGAAGGACATACCCAAGTTGCATTCGAAGGAGGTTTCAAATCCAAATGAAGGATATACCTAAACTTGCATTCGAATGATGCTTTAAGTTCAAAATGAAGGACATACCCAAGTTGCATTCGAAGGAGGTTTCAAATCCAAACGAAGTAAGTACATAAAGTTGCATTCGAAGGAGGCTTTAAGTTCAAAATGAAGGACATACCCAAGTTGCATTCGAAGGAGGCTTTAAGTTCAAAATGAAGGACATACCCAAGTTGCATTCGAAGGAGGCTCTTTCTTAAAATGAAGGATGTAATCCAAGTGGCATGATGCCCTTGCTCAACTGAAGTTTGCATGCAGGCACTTGTGTCTAAATGAAGACTTTGCCTTGAAGGGGGTACATGTGGCCAGCAGGTCATGGCCTTCGATTACAAGCATGCAGGCATCATAGTTGTCCAATCAAAACAAGCATGCAGACATTATATGCCCAATCGAAGCAGGCTTGCAGGCAGCTAAACTTGTCCAAATCGAAGTAGGCTTGCAGGCAACTATTTTTGAGCAATTGAAAGAGGTGCAAAGTCCAATCAAAGGGTGCAAAGTACAATCGAAGGGACTGAATCGAAGGAGGTGTAAAGTCCAAACGAAGGGGATAAATTAAAGGAGGTGCAAAGTCCAATCGAAGGGGCTGAATCGAAGGAGGTGCAAAGTCCAATCGAAGGGGCTGAATTGAAGGAGGCCTATTTTTCCCAAAATTTGTCAAAAATGTTATTTTTATTTGTTTTCTCCCTTTTTGTCAGTTTCCTTTTAATTTTGGTACTGGAAAATCTCAATGCTCTTGTGCAAGCTTAAATCCTGAGAATATTTGTGAGAAAACCCTTGAGAGTTGAGAGGGCAAATTTTGGGGTACAACAGCTGCCCCTGTTCAATCTTCTTATACCTGAAGAGTTAGATTGGAAAATCTATCATTCGTGACTTGAAGGTGGAAGATGATTGAACACTAGAGTGCCCAGAAATTTTCACTTGAAGATGGATTGGGAATGGGCTTATAGATGCCATTTGGAGAAATGACGGTAAATACTGAAAGAAGCATCAACACAAATCTTTGGTCGATTTATACTAAAACTTGATGTTTTACCTATGAGAAAAAGAGTTAGTAAAATGCAGATGTATGCATGATGTTCACCAGATGTGGTATTATGGTAAATGCATTTTGTATGTACATGCTATGATGTATGAATGTGAGATGTATGTTTTTTGTCCGGGAAAATAAATCCCTGACTGCCGCTGAGGGAATTCTGGGGAGTTGAATCCATGATTGCTGTTGGGGATGAAGAATATACATATCTTCAAACTTTGTTGAAAGGATGCTTCCACTGGGGAATATCTCTTGAACGTCAACTGTTATCTGGTCGGATCCAGGCTTCACAACCTGCTGAGAATGAGGAAGTCAACTGTTATCTGGTCAGATTCTAGGTTTTATAATAACTTGTTGGGGAAGAATAAATTAAATTGTTATCTGGTCGGATTCTAGGCTTCGCAGAAAATTTCTTGAAATTGAAATGTTATCTGGTCGGATCCAGGCTTCGCAGAAAATTCTTTAAGTGATAACTATTATCTGGTCGGGTCCAGGCTTCATAGTTTCTTCTTTGAAAAATTGTACTATTATCTGGTCGGGTCCAGGCTTCATAGTGTCTTCTGAGGGGAAATGCTATCTGGTCAAATCCCAGGCTTCACAATAACTCGCTTGAATAGACGAAGTTGAACTGATATCTGGTCGGATCCAGGCTTCGCAACAAACTTCTAAGGGGAATTGCTATCTGGTCGGATCCCAGGCTTCACAATAACTCGCTTGAATAGACGAAGTTGAACTGATATCTGGTCAGATCCAGGCTTCATAGTAAACTTCTTGAAAATTGACATCTAACCGGGTCCAGGCTTTGCAGATTTCTGAGGTGGATAAGGTTAATTATTATCCGGTCGGGTCCAGGTTTTACAATAAACTGTTTGGGGGTTTAGTTGTTATCTGGTCGGGTTCCAGGTTTCATAACAAATTTCTGAGGGTAATTTCTATCTAGTCGGATCCAGGATTCACAATAACTTATTGGGATAGAGGCACACTCTACTAGAGAAAAGAAGTTAAACCTTGGTCTGGTTGGGTCCAGGTTCTTCTAAATTTTGAAGAGTTAAACTATTATTTGGTCGGGTCCAGGTTTCATAGTATCTTGATGTGTTAACTATTATCTGGTCTGGTCCAGGCTTCATAGTGGTTTGAAAGTTGTACTAACATCTGGTCGGGTCCAGTCTTCATAGTATCTAGTGGATATAGTAAATGTTTTATTGACGACTTTACTGGGGATTAGGGGTTGTGGCCCCATGATTTGTAATAATCTTGAAAGGAAAACTCAAGCTGGAGAGGATAAACTCAGCTGGGGATAACAGATTGAGCTTGTGAGGATATACCCAGCTTGGGGAGAATATACTCAACTGGGGATAATAGACTATGCCGGGGAAATTTGAACTCGGCTGGGGAGTTAGGCTACTCGTTGTTTGTTGGGGAAATAAACCCCGTTGGAGAAATAAACTCTGTTGGGGAAATAAACCTTATTGATGAATACTTGATGAATTGCTGACGAGATGAGTTCTTTTAGGAAGAGATCCGCAAGCTTGTACTTGTAGGACCAACTTAGCTGTGGAGAGAGATCTGTCAAGAGATTGAGACTCTGGATGGAGATCAACCTATGCAAAGCGACTTTGTGGGTAACTCTATTGAGGATTGGTTTACCGTTTTGTGGGGGGTAATGCCAATGAAATAACTCTGGGGATATTCCAAATACATTAAAGAGATGTTTACTGTTGCTTAGCAGGACACATGTGCCAAATAGTTTTAATTATGTTCATA
Organism: Vicia faba; assembly: GCA_948472305.1. Classification (NCBI taxonomy): domain Eukaryota; kingdom Viridiplantae; phylum Streptophyta; class Magnoliopsida; order Fabales; family Fabaceae; genus Vicia; species Vicia faba. The sequence continues at coordinate 34,989,613 of OX451740.1, read as the reverse complement.
TGCATATGTTCGTTCAATTTTAGTCATTGGACAAATTTGCATTCAAAATTAAAATAGAAAGTTTGCACTTCAAAGTATATCTGTATTGATATTTTTCCCATAAATAGGTGTTTTTTGTACAAAGAGACGGAGATCCTAGTAAGAGGAAATCGTCGAAAGGAAAACAAAAAATTTAAAACAAAAACAAATAGCCATGTGAAATGATCTCATTGCATTCCAACTCTACTATTGCCCCAATGTCTTCGAATGCACCTTGCCGTTGACAGAAGTTGATTGGATTGATCTTGGACCGTTTGTGTGATACGGTGGGAGAGAACTGACTGTTTTTGGAATGTTGGTTCGCGTTTTGCGTTTGTTTTCGCAAAATGTCGCGGTAAGCAAGAGTCGACACCGTCTTTTATTTTATCCAACAAGGAAAGGAAAAAAAGCACAGAAAAATTCCTTTTTCGAGATGTTTCTCGGGTCCGGGGGGTAGATTATAGAAAGGGAAGGTGTTAGCACCCTTTCTATCCGCGGTTATCCACGGGCTCTTAGGTACTTGCTCATAGTGTTTTCAAAATTTGCTTTTTCTTTGTGTTTGTGGGTTTGAAAGAAGTTTTTGTTTGAAAGGTGTAAGTGCGAAAAAGTTTTGTTTTGTTTTGAGAGGAGAAAGTACTTAAGAACCATCTACCTACTCGAAAAGGGAATTAATCTGTGCTAATGTCCTTTAGACAATGCTATCCCACTATTGATGAGTGGGTAGAATCGTCGTTGGAGTTTAAGGGTCAATTCGATTAAGGGACGTGTGGTCACTAAAGCAATGTTAGGACGCCTTAGCGGTAACCCTAATGTCTTAGATCATTTTTCCGAGGCAACTATGATCTTTGGACAAGAGGGCGACCTCTAAAACTTCCTATACTCAATGACCACGTTCAAAGGCAACCAAGTGAGGTGTACCCTAAGAGTGCGCGTGTGCGAGTGTGTTGTTTTAGTTAATTTTATCTTTGTACATGTCAATGGTTATCTATGTTGATTTTAGGTTTTGAACGATTAATCTTGTCATGCATTCCCTATTATCAAACATTTAACAGTTTATAAGTTGCGGAAATTAAATTGCGGAAATTAAAACTAACTATTACAAGGCGTCGGGTATTTACATCGCCAAAGGCAACCCTTGAAATTAAAATGCGGAAAATAAATAAAGCGATAAAATAATATTTAAAGTCCTAATTAAACTATTACATTCCGGGAAACAAATACAATATTGAAATCAAATGGATCGTGTGCGAGAAATTAAATCGGATGCGAGTTTTTTTTTAGGGTTTTGACCCATTTTTGAAATAAAGTGATTTTTTTTGTTATTTTTTTGAATTAAAAAGAAATTAAATTAGGTTAATTACTAAATTAATAAACAAATTAATTAATTAATAAAAATGATATTTTTGGATTTTTGAGTATTTAAAGAAATAAAAATGAATCAATCAATGTTAGTAAAACCTAATTATCTAAATTAATTTTAATTATTGCAAAAAATATTAAAAGTTATACCTAATTAAAACTAAATTAATTGAATTAATATTTATTTACAAAAATAAAGTGCTGAATTTAATTTTAATAAATAAAAATATATTTTATTTAGTTTTTGATTTTATTAAGAAAAAGATTAATTGGTTAGTGATTAAATCATAAAAAAATAATTAAACAAAATAAAGAAATAAAATAGAAAAAATAGAGTGAGTTAGAGGTTGGGCCTGATTTGGGAGTGAGATTGGCAATTTCCATGGCCCAATTGACTTGGCCTGGCGGACTTTTCCTACTTCCACGTGTGCACGTTGACTAGAGCATATGGTGGACATCACCTTTGGACCACCAGATCTGGTCTGGGGCCATCTGGCATGCATCTGAATGAGGGACCATGGTATGCTACGCCTTTGATATTGCATGGAATTACTGGGCTGAAAAATGCAACAAATAATATGGGGACCTGGGATTCGAACCCAGGTCCTGTTAGTCACCAAGCACACACCCTTGCCACTCAACCAACGCCTTTTAATTGTTAGTGTAATAGACAAAGAATAATATATGTGAAAAAACAATAATATGCCAACAATACAAAAAACACGCGCGAAGTTTTAAACCAACCAACCAGGGGAAGACGCGTCATCGTCTTCCTCGTTCATCCCTGTAATATTTCCTGCAGATTCATATCCGCAGCTGAATCCCTAGGTCCAACCTAAAAGCCATTCTAGGCCACGAAAATCAATTTTAAACACATGGTTGTGCTCGTCTTCTTCCATTGATCATGTCTATATCCATTAATGGCCTCAATTTTTCCTGCAAATAAAACGCCCAAAAACAAATACCAAGAACCCTAGATTCGGGTATGGCACTACAGGTCATATAAACACAATTAAATGATGCAAAAAGTTTAGAAATTACTCAAGGATCATGAATATGTCAATGATTTGTCAAGAAAATGCAAGAATGAGAGGTTGCGATTTCAAATGCAGGGCGGTGTTTCGAAGGACTTACAACGCGATTGAAAAGGTGTGAGGGCTTGATTTTGATTGCTTCTGACTCAGTGGGTGTCTGGCAAATGATTGACGTTGAGATTTGGTTCTGAATTGGCCTCCAAGAAGGATTTCAGTTTCAAGCTTTTTTTCAAGTTTTCTCAAGTTTTGTTCTTGTGATTTTGAAGCCTCCAACCTCTAATTCGTGTGCCTTTGTATTGTATATGTATGCTGCATTGGATTAGGTCAAGTTTTGGGTCTTGAATCTTTGTAAATCAATGCTTGGAGATATGATTTGATTCACCATTGATAACCTTCCAATTTGGTCCAAAATCCAATATTTTTGTACATGAAAATCTTGATAGAGATTTGATCATGATCATGATGATAATCAAGACCTATAACAACCAAAAAGATCCTAAGTCATCAATATTTGGATTTTATTTGATTTAAATTGATTTAAAATGAATTAATTCAATAAAAAATCAAATAAAATATAAAAATTAAAAAAATGGACACAAAGCTGAAGCTAGGACACGTGTGTAGTGTGACAAGATCAAATCAAGTGGAAAAGAATGGGCTCATTTGACAAAATTTAAAGTTTTGGGGATAGTTGACTTTTGGCAATTTTGCAAAAATGGCCAACTTCAACAAAGCATAAATTCTTCAATTTTGAACTTTTGGAAGTTTTCTTTGACTTTTTAGAAATATTGAGGTGTCCTCTAACCAACCCATTTGGTCTCATCGCATTTTTATATTCCATGCTCAAGTTGTAAGCTTTGGCAAAAAAGTGTTTTTGTTGACTTTCAAAAATGACCTATAATGTCCAAATTTGTAACTTCTTGTGAGTGCATTTCTTGATCTTGGGGTATGAAGATGGATTGTTGGAAATTGCATCCTATTTAAAATGAGCATTGGATGGGTCATTTCTCATAAAGTATGAGAAAGTTATGATTGGTCAAAGTTGGTTTGACTTTTCCTACAAAACCCTAATTTAGCAACTTTTGAGTCTTGATGAATTTTGAGCAATCCTTGATGAATCATGATCAAACCTTGATCAAATGATGAAATATCATTCAAAATGAGAATTTTGACAAAAAATATTGAGGTTTGATTGTATTTGGGTCACAGTTGATTTTGCCCTATCACAGTCGATTTTTGGACCCTTTGAGCAATTGACTGACCAAACTTCCTCTGCAAGGCTTGAAATTTGACATGGATGAACTTGAGAACATATTAGGACATTGTGGAGAACTTGAGGTCATTTGGATGCAAGGACCTTGATGCAACACAAAACCCTAATTTGAGGTTGACTACCTTATGAGATGACTTGACTGTCCCACTCTTGAGCAATCTTGAGCCACTTGGAGATTATTCTTGCAATGTCTTGAGAAATATGAGAGGGAAAATTTTGGGGTACAACAGCTTCCCCTGTTCAATCTTCTTAAACCTGAGGATATAGATTGGCTTTCGGGCCTTTCGGGATCCGAAGGTGGAAGATGATTGGACACTAGAGTGCCCAGAAATTTGCACTCGCATGCAGTGGTATCAGCTTTGTGATGTCGGGAATGGGCTTACAGATGCCATTTGGAGACTGTTGATAGATGGTCTGAACTTCGACTGGAATACGAAACAGGGAGATCTTATCAGCGATCTGACTGAACCAGAAGAGGTCTTGGATTAACTTTGACTGGATCGGCATCAGAAAAATCTTTAGGAATCGATTTAACTGGACCAAACAAGGTCTTGGAATAACTTCAACTGGAATACGAATCAGGGAGATCTTATCGGCGATCTGACTGAACCAGAGGAGGTCTTGGATTAACTTTGACTGGATCGGCATCAGAAAAATCTTTAGGAATCGATTTAACTGGACCAGACAAGGTCTTGGAATAACTTTGACTGGATCAGCATCAGAAAAATCTTTAGGAATCGATTTAACTAGACCAGACAAGGTCTTGGAATAAATTTGAATGGATCGGCATCAGAGAAATCTTTAGGAATCGATTTAACTGGACCAGACAAGGTCTTGGAATAACTTTGGCTGGATCGACATCAGAAAAATCTTTAGGAATCGATTTAACTGGACCAGACAAGGTCTTGGAATAACTTTGGCTGGATAGGCATCAGAATCTTTAGGAATCGATTTAACTGGACCAGACAAGGTCTTGGAATAACTTTGACTGGATCGACATCAGAAAAATCTTTAGGAATCGATTTAACTGGACCAGACAAGGTCTTGGAATAACTTTGACTGGATCGACATCAGAAAAATCTTTAGGAATCGATTTAACTGGACCAGACAAGGTCTTGGAATAAATTTGACTGGACCGACATCAGAAAAATATTTAGGAATCGATTTAACTGGACCAGACAAGGTCTTGGAATAACTTTGACTGGATCGGCATTAGAAAAATCTTTAGGAATCGATTTAACTAGACCAGACAAGGTCTTGGAATAACTTTGGCTGGATCGGCATCAGAAAAATCTTTAGGAATCGATTTAACTGGACCAGACAAGGTCTTGGAATAACTTTATCTGGAAGACGAATCAGGGAGATCTTATCGGTGATCTGACTGAACCAGAGGAGGTCTTTGACATAGCTGAGAACTTAACTGGATCTTTCCTGAAAGGTAAAGGTCAGTCGTATGCAATGCATGATATGGATCAAGCAATGATGTTCTCAAAACAAGTGAGATTGTGTGGTATGATGCGCATATGCATGTATCATGATGTATGAAAATGTGATGTTTTAGCTGGGGAAAATAAATCCCGGATAGCTGCTGGAGAATAAGAGTTGAATTCTTTGTTTCCGCTTAGGATGATGAACGATGGTGATTGCAAGGATAAACCTGCAGGAAAGGATGACTCCGTTGGGGAATAAACTGATGAGGAGATTACTCTATGGGGAAGAGATGCTCTGCTGAGGATTCCACCAATAAGCTCCGCTGGGGATGGACTACCGTTGCTGGTGATACTGAATCTGTTGAGGATTGAATTCCTGTTTGTGAAAGGGAAGAACTTCGATGGGGGATGATCTTTAGTTGTAACTTGTTGGGGATAAACCTGTTAGACTTTTTTGGGGACAATCCTTCTGAATTATGCTGGGAGCGATCCTTTAAACTTGGCTGGGGAGATTTATTTTGTACTCCGCTGGGGATAAATTTCCAGAGTCTACTGGGGATGATGCTTCAACTCCGTTGGGGAAGCTTTTTCAGACCGTGCTGGAAAATTTTTAACTCCACTGGGGGTTTCTTGTATTCTGCCGGGGAACATTCTTATACTCCGTTGGGGAATATTAAGGCTGCCGGGGATGTTAAGCCTTTTCGGTGTTGATGGTAGATAAACTCTGCTTGGGGAGAATATTACTGATTCAATCACAGTTGCAAGTCTCAGCTGGGGGAGGGTTACCATTACTGCCCTACTCTGCGGGGAGTGAAGGTATCTTAGCCATATTCTTCAGATGAATTTACCCGGTACCTGGTGGAAAGAGAAACTATACAGCTTGGACAATTCTATTGCCCCTGTTTCTGATATTACCAGTAATTCGTCTTTTGTTTCGCATGTAAATATTTATGAGCAGCAATTAATGTCAAATGCATATATCAAAAATGAACATTGGACGTTCTTTGCAAAACAAAGCAGATAAAGGAAAAACAGTTTGAAATTTCTTTGAAAATGAATTATATTAATTTTGAAGTTTGACCTGTAAATAGGTGTTTTTGTACAAGAGGCTAACGTCCTAGTAAGAGAACGCCGCCGAACAGATAGTATTTACACAATTTGTGAAAAACTAAACAAAACAGCTATGTGAATAATCCCACTGGGTTCCAACTCTGCTATTTCCTTTATGTCTTTGAGCATCTCATCACTTTGCTACTTGGTTGAAGGTATATCAGATTGATTAGTGTCGTCCGAGCTTGACAGTCAATACCAAAGTCTGGATGCAAGGTGATCCAATGAGATATAGGGTTACGCTTTGATCCCTAATTTTTTCCTGGACCGCCCTTTCGGGTTTTCAGTCCACCGGGATACCCTTTTTTTCCCAAGCCGCCTTTTTAGGTTTTCGACTTGTCGGGTGTACAGATTTTTCATTTTCATCCATTATTTTTGCCCGAACCCTTTTGGTTTGCCGGGAAGCCCTTATTTTTGCCTAGGCCAATCAACCTAACGGGTCTTTGATTATGCGTAGTATCTTTTCACTATGTCTGCATTGACGGGGTGAGGAAGGTCGTCACCATCCATGGTGGTTAGAATCATAGCTCCTCTTGAGAAAACGTTCTTAACCACAAGTGGCCCTTCGTAAGTAGGGGTCCATTTGCCCCTGGGATCACCTTGAGGTAGGATAATGCGCTTGATTACCAGGTCCCCAACTTGATACTCTTTTCGTCTGACTTTCTTGTTAAATGCTTTGATCATCCGTTTTTGATACGTCTGACCGTGACAAATAGCAGTAAGTCTCTTTTCGTCGATTAAATTTAGCTGATCAAGTCGGGTCTGAATCCAGTCATCTTCGCTCAAACTTGCATCCTTCATGATTCAAAGAGAGGGTATCTGAACTTCAATGGGCAGGACTGCCTCCATGCCATATACCAAGGAATAGGGTGTTGCCCCTGTTGACGTCCGCGCCGAGGTACGGTACCCATGGAGAGCAAATGGCAACATCTCGTGCCAATCTTTGTAGGTCACTGTCATCTTCTGCACAATCTTCTTAATGTTCTTATTAGCCGCTTCGACAACCCCATTCATCTTCGGCCGGTATGGAGAAGAGTTGTGATGCTGTATCTTGAATTGCTCACAGAGCTCGGTGATCATCTTGTTGTTGATATTGGTACCATTGTCCGTAATGATCCTCTCTGGTACACCGTATCGACAGATCAGATTGTGCCGAATGAACCGTGCCACGACATTCTTGGTTACCGTAGCAAAGGAAGCTGCTTCAACCCACTTCGTAAAGTAATCAATAGCTACCAGGATGAAACGATTCCCGTTGGATGCCGTAGGTCTGATCTCGCCGATCATATCAATGCCCCACATTGTAAAAGGCCAAGGAGCTGTCAAGACGTTCAGAGGAACTAGAGGTATGTGCACCTTATCAGCATAGACTTGGCACTTGTGACATGTCCGAGAATGCTGATAACAGTCAGCTTCCATTGTGGACCAATAATATCCTGCTCGAAGGATTTTCTTTGCCATGGTGTGTCCCCTGGAATGAGTTTCAAAAGTACCTTCATGTAACTCTGTCATGATTCTTTCTGCTTCATTCTTATCCACACAACACAGTAAGGTCGAATCATGGTTACACTTGTAAAGGATGCCATTGCTGGTGAAGAACTTCGCCGCGAACCTTCTCAGAAACTTCTTGTCATTAACAGATGCACCCTCGGGGTACTCCTGAGCTTCAAGATACCTCTTCACCTCATGATACTTGGGTTTATCCGCTACCTCTTCAGTCTCAATATCACAACAATGTTCCGGTTCGTCCAATCTTTCAATGATAATCCGGGGAGCCTCGTTGTCCCAATTGACCGTGAACATAGAAGACATCGTAGCCAGCGCGTCCGCCAACTGATTCTCCTCTCTAGGGAAGTTTTCAAAGGTTATTTCTTAGAAGTGGGGAAGCAACGTCAACACATACTCCTTGTAAGGAATAAGATTTGGGTGTTTCGTATCCCACTCGCCTTTGATCTGACTGATCACGAGAGCAGAATCTCCGAAGACACTCAGAAACTTAATCCTTAGGTCAATTGCTGCTCGAAGACCCATAATGCACGCCTCATACTCCACCATATTGTTGGCGCAGTTGAAACATAGTCGGGCGGTAAACGGAGTATGAGAGCCTTTAGGAGATATGATCACAGTGCCAATTCCATTACCCAAAGCGTTCGAAGCTCCATCAAAGTACATAGACCATCGGGATCCCTCCTCAGGTCCTTCATTCGGTCCAGGTGTCTCACAATCAGTCACTAACATGATATTCTCGTCCGGGAATTCAAAGTTCATAGACTAGTAGTCATCCACTGCCTGATGTGCCAAATGGTCTGCCAACACACTTCCCTTGATTTCTTTTTGGGTTGTATACTGGATTTCATACTCAGTCAAGATCATCTGCCATCTTGCTATTCTTCCGGACAAAGCAGGCTTTTCAAAGATATACTTGATTAGATCCATCTTCGATATCAATAAGGTAGTGTGAGTCAACATATACTGTCTCAGCCGGCGAGCAGCCCATGCCAAAGCGCAGCAAGTTTTCTCGAGCAGTGAGTATCGGGTCTCACAGTCGGTAAACTTTTTGCTAAGGTAATAAATAGCATGCTCTTTTCGGCCAGACTCGTCATGCTGCCCCATCACACACCCCATCGAGTTGTTGAGTACTGTCAAGTATAAGATTAAAGGTCTCCCTTCGACTGGAGGCATCAGAATGGGTGGCTCTTGGAGATACTCTTTAATACTTTTGAAAGCGACTTAATATTCATCATTCCAACGTACCACTTGATCTTTTTTCAGTAGCTTGAAGATTGGCTCACAAGTAGCAGTCAGGTGCGAGATGAATCGGGCAATGTAGTTCAGACGTCCCAGAAAACCTTTGACTTCTTTATCTGTTCTTGGAGCTGGCATCTCCTGTATAGCTTTCACGTTTGCAGGTTCCACTTGAATACCTTTGTCGCTTACGAAGAAACCCAACAGTTTACCAGACCTCACCCCAAAGGTGCACTTGTTCGGATTTAACCTCAGCTTGTACAACTTCAACCGGTCAAACAACTTATGAAGGTGGTCAAGGTGCTCTTCCTCAGTCCGGGACCTTGCAATCATATCGTCGACGTATACCTCAATCTCATGATGGATCATGTCATGAAACAAAGCAACCATGGCACGCTGATACGTTGCCCCAACATTCTTTAGTCCAAAAGGCATGACCTTGTAGCAAAAGGTACCCCATTGAGTAACAAAGGTTGTCTTCTCCATGTCTTCGGGAGCTATTTTAATCTGATTATAACCGGAGAAACCATCCATAAAGGAGAATACCTTGTGTTGAGCAGTGTTGTCAACCAGAACGTCGATATGAGGTAGAGGGAAGTCATCCTTGGGGCTTGCCCTGTTCAGATCCCTATAGTCAACACACATTCGAACCTTACCATCCTTCTTTGGCACAGGAACCACGTTGGCCACCCACTGGGGGTAAGAAGTAACTGTTAGGAAACCGGCTTCGAATTGCTTCATAACTTCAGCCTTGATTTTCTCAGACATCTCTGGGCGCATTCGGCGGACCTTCTGTTTCACTGGAGGACAATCTTCCTTGGTAGGCAGGCGATGAACCACGATATCAGTATCCAACCCAGGCATATCTTTGTAAGACCAGGCAAAGATCTCAACATAGTCATGCAGCATCTGAATCAACCGTTATTTCGCACTAAGCTCCAGATTTGCATCGATCTTGACTTCCTTCTTGTCTATCTCAGTACCCAGATTCACTGATTCCACCGGCTCTTCGTGCGGCTGAATAGCCCTCTCTTCCTGAAGCAAAAGTCTTGCAAGTTCACCAGGCACTTCATAATCATCTTCACCTTCATCTTCGGCTAAGTTGGTCGGATTTTCGAAGTCATAACTGGCAGTAGCAGAGTCGTTACCAGTGAGATCCAGAGTGGATGTAGACCTGTATACGTGAGTGTGTATAAAATAGCTGTTTTGCAATATATAATAAAGAAAAACAAGGAGCACAAATTTTGAAATGCAAGAACGTCCAATGATTTTATTAATGATATATGAAAATGATACACATAAAGCCCTCACAAATGAAGCCACAGTACCCCGGGTAAGACACCAGGCCATAAAGTTTAAAACATTGTCTGTTACATATTCAAAACAAAAAGTTTCATTACTGGGTAACAAAAGAAATAGGGATGAAGTCCTTTGCTGCCCAGTTGCTTGGTCCACCGTAGGTCGTAGGATAGATCCAACTGTCGAACTCAGACTCTTCCACATCATCTTCAATGGAATTCACTCCCGAGTTGCTGATGAACACGGGAGGTCTTCCGATCCGTGCATTCCGAACAACCTTTTGAGCTTCTACAGTGAAACCCAAACCAAACTTGTTAGTCTTCTGTGTAAAATCAGGGAGCTGGCCCCAATTTGCACACCCACCTTTCTCGAAAACAGCCCGGGCATCCTTTAGGGAAGCCATCTTCATAGGGGAATCTTTAACAACAGTCTCAGCTGACGCCAGTGTTTGGGGAACCTCTTCAAAATGCTGAAACGGGGTCTCAATGAACTACCCATCTATCTCTACGTATCAGAAAGAGTTGAGGTGGCTAACCATGTACTCCTCTTCTCCTTGCACTGTCACAATCTTCCCTTTGACCGGGTACTTCAGCTTCTGGTGGAGCGTTGAGGTTACGGCCCCAGCTTTATGGATCCATGGGCGACCCAGAAAAGAAGAATAAGATGGCCGAATGTCCATCAAATAGAATGTAGAATTGAAAACCTGAGAACCAACCTTAATCGGAATATCAACTTCTCCATGCACCATTCTCTTAGACCCATCAAAGGCCCTGACAACGATGTTGCTTGGTTTCAACTCCAACCCTTCACATTCCAAACAGTCTAGAGCTTTCTTAGGCAAGACGTTCAATGAGGAACCAGTATCCACTAATACATGAGCAAGAGTAGTGCCCCTGCATTCAATGGAGACATGCAGGGCATCATTGTGATTCTTCCCCTTAGTAGTCAAGTCGGCGTCAGAGAAACCCAACCCATTATCAGCAGTCAAATTGGCCATGCAATCTGTAAACTGATCAGCTGATGTCTCTTGTGGTACGTGGGCAGTCTTCAAGAAGGTAATCATAGCCTTGGCATGGGCTTCTGAGCATAGCAACAGTGACAACATAGAAATCTTGGACGGGGTTTGCCCCAGCTGTTCAACTACATTGTAGTCACTCTTTTTGATTATTTTCAGAATCTCTTCCATCTCTTGTTTAGAAGCTTCAACAGTAATTGTCTTTGGTGCCTCCGTCTGGGCAGGCTCACTTGTGATCCCTTTGCTTCGAGCGTCAGATGATTCGGCGACAGGGGTAAGAACTTGAACATGAATAGTAGCAGGTACACTGGCAGGTGTAATAACAACAGGTTTTCGGGCAGTTGGTGGAGAAATATCAGGTGAGAAAAGTCTTCTGCTGCGGGTGACTTTAGCAGGTCCAACAATATTGCTGATGTCAGTATCAGCATCCAACTCTTGCTTAACTCCATGAAAATAAACATCAGCCCCGTAGTGCCAAGGGACAACTTTATCAGAGGTATAGGGGATGGGCCCAAGAACAGTGATGATTACAGGTGCGATTCTTGGAACAGATGTAATTCTAACAGGCTTCCTCGAGGGAGCCTTGGAAGAATTGTCGAAAATGGTGATAATGGCAACTTCTTCAGTATGAACTAGAGGAACAACAGTCTTCTCAAACAGAATCTCTTTACTATCCATCAGGTGCTGGACACCTGATTTCAAAATATGGCAACCGATTAGTAGGGAAGAACACATACGGAAACCTTCGTCACATCCCGGAAATAAACCGGCTAGCAAAAGGTTCTTCTTCACAGTCATCAAAGGGGTAGCAATATCATTCACAGAAACCACAAACGAGTCTTCATCTATAGCATTCACTCCATGCTTGGGCATAGGAGCAGTCACAACATTAGGTCTTTCGGACGCCTCGAACTCAATCTCCTTAGCATCAATTAAGTCCTGTATCTTATTCTTTAAAGTCCAACAATCATTTGTATTATTCCTCGGGCTATCAGAGTGATAAGCACAACGGGCATTAGGGTTATACTTCGGTGATGTTGTATTTGGATTCTTCGGGGCTTCCCTTGGAATCACCAGATTGGTCTTCAGCAACTGTGGCAGAATCTGAGATAAGGTCATGTTGAGACGGGTGAATTGCCTTCGAGGTATCTCGTCCTTCTATTGATTGTTGTGCTGAGAAGCACCAGCGGGTTTTTAAATAACAACCGCATTAACAGCTTGGCGGTGTTCAGGTCTATTCTGTCTTCTCGAACTGTAGACAGTGATGGACTCTTTCTTAAAGGGTTTCTTCTCGGTGCTGGATGAGGCACCCTTTTGTATCTTACCAGCCTTAATACCAGCCTCAATCCTCTCGCCGGTCATAATTAGCTCTGTAAACCCAGACGAAGAGCTTCCAATCAGGTGGTTGAAAAATGGACCAGACAGGGTCCCCAGAAACATATCCACAAGCTCCCGATCAGCCAAGGGTGGTTGCACTCTTCCGGCGAGGTCCCTCCACTTCTGAGCATAATCTTTGAATCCTTCACCCGTTCCTATTGACATACCCTGGAGTTGGGTACACGTAGGAGCGAGATCGGAGTTGTATTGGTACTGCCTGTAGAAAGAAGTAGCCAAATCTTCCCAACTGCGGATACTGGCTCCGTCCAACTGGTAGAACCATTCAAGCTGAGTCCGTGAGAGACTGTCTTGAAAGAAGTAGATCCATAGGTTCTTATAAGCGGTGTACGGTTGGATCTTCCTCACATATGACCGGAGGTGCAGCTTCGAACAAGAAACTCCGTCATACTTAGCAAAGGCTGGTGCCTTGAACTTGTGGGGAATTACTACCCCAGATGACAAACCTAGATCACCAAAGTCCAGACCAGGCACTTTCTGAACTTCCATCGCACTCAACTGGTCTTCCAGTTGCTTGTATCTATCCTCAGCAGGGGATACTGGTCTTCATCGAAGTCCATCTCGTTGTCGGAGACCACAGGGCTAGGAGCCCTCCTTTCTTCTTGATTGTCTTTCCCTTCAGATGAGGTGGTCAAATCAACTTCATCCCGTAGCCGGTTTCCAAACATGTGACCTGTGTTAAACAGGATTGTCCTCTTCTTCTTCTTCTTCTTCTCTTTCAGAATCAGGGTCTTCAGATCCTGCTGACCCTTAGCTAGATTCATGAACAGCTCTTGGAATTGGGCATTCTGGGCCTGGAGGGCCTTGATGGCTTGCTCAGTTGAAGGTTCAGCAGACATGATGAGTGCTGAAATAAATAGCGAAGAAGATGAGAGACCTGTAATGGGTACCTGTTGTGAAGTGCATGGGATGAAATGCATATGACATGATTTCAAAGACAATCGAGAGATTCAAATTTGTAAACCAAAAAGGAAACACACTTTCATTAAGTAAACTTGAAATTCAAATTGTTCAACAGGTTGCCCTTAAGGCGTTACAAGAATGGAAATACTGAAAAGTAAATAGAAACTGGAAAGGAAATAATCAAAGGACAATCAATGCTCCCATGGTCTCTTCTTATCGGTGCAGACATAGTCATTGAGAATCTGCTTGTTCTCCAACTGCCTAGTCAACCTCTGGATCTTCTGCTCTTGCTCATTAAACTTTTCCCGGTAAGCATCCCGTTCTTATCTCAGTTGCATCCAAGACCTTTTCAGTGCCCCAATGTCAGTGGGCATGTAAGGGTGGAGGATGGTAGAAAGAACCCCATCTTCATTAGCAACTTCAACAATGATAGGCTGGATGGCTTCATATGGCATGCCCAGCTTTTGGGCACGGATACAAACCCATCTGAGATATGGCTCCATTGGGAGAGAAGTGTTTGGACCCAAATCATGTGGATCAGATCTGTGAACTCTATCCCAAGCCCTTATGAATCTGCGACGTTGCTCGTCGCTATCCCCTTGAAAATCAAAGATGATACTAGGCATTAGCAGCTCATGAGGTCCTTCTCTTCTGGCTCACCCAAACTGACGTAAGGCCAAGCACGGGTTGTAAGAAATTCCTCCATTGGTTCCTATCAGTGGAACATTGGGGTACTCCCCACAATGATCTATAATGGCCACCTCGTCCATACCCTTAAGAGTCCAAATGATGTCATTATGAGAGAGAGACATAACCTTATAGGCCCAACCCATGCCTTCTTTGTTCTTCAGCACTGATTTGGGGAGGTGCGAAATAAACCACCTCGCCAATAACGGAGCACAACACATCAAGGTTCCCCGCTTTCAGGCAATACGAGCATAGAGCTGATGAAGGATATCACCCAAGAGAGTGGGTATAGGATTATGAGAGATGAATATTTTTATCGCATTCACATCAACAAAGGAGTCAGAGTTCGGAAACAATACCAAGCCATATATCAGAAGAGCCAGAATATCTTCGAATGCCTTGAAGTCTAGACTATCCCAAAAATAATTAGCCTTACCAACCAAGAACTTGGTCAGAAAGCCCTTTGCTCCACTTCTAGTCTCCCAATTAGCCATTACTTCATCCTTAGTCATATGAAGGGCTACAACAATCTCTTCCAGCCTAAAGATCTTTTCCCAACCAGTAAACGGGGTCTGCTCCAGAATAGAGATACCGAGCAGCTCAAAGAACTCTTATAGGGTGGGAACCAACTGGTAGTTCTAGAAAGTAAAGCAATGGTATAGCGGATCATAGAACTGGACTAGGACACTCATCATCTGCTCGTCCAATTTGGAGGTGACCAAACTGAGAAGATACCCATGTCTTCTGATGAAGGAAGTAGTGTCAGGCATCTTTGCAACTAACTCTTTGAGCACAGTGGGAACCTGGACAAAGTTGATCCGGATGGTATTCCTACGTATAGGCATCATGACCTACAAAATAGAATAAAGATGAATCCCTCCTGACTTTGAAATAGGTTAGTCCAATGCAAGATGTATGCAATGTTATGATGTCATGATGTCATGATAGATAGAACACCACAAGTATCCACAAATAGCAAACATGGTAAAGGCACACAAGTCACACAGAGAGCCCTTAGATTTCAGGCTGGCAAGGAGCTTAGGTACTACCCTCTTTCAGTTCAGTTGGTTTAAACCTGTCCTAAAAATAGTAACCGGGTTCTAGAGGATCTCAATATCACTGAATACCCTCAATCGGTCATAATTCCAATTTAGCAACCTTTTCTTGCGGCCGGAATCATCGCGAGAGTTTAGTCTCAATGAGTGTAGCATACTGCTACTGTTCTATGGCCAAGTTGGTCAATTTAAAGGTTCTAAGGTCAGTTTGTGCTTAATGACCCCTTAGATGACCCATATTCTCCTCGTTCCAACACAAGGGATATCGGTACAATCTAAAGTGTCACACCAACGTAGCTACTGCTTCAACGGTATCGGTCTACGTCGTACAGTTCCCTTACAGTTTATTGCTACTTACCAAAAGGGAATCCCCCAGATCTGGGTTAGGATCTATAGTAACTCTGATACAAGCCCACAAATATAAATCATACACAGCAAGCAATTGAAAACACAATGATCTAATCCTAAGGTACACCCCACTTATTAGATTCCCCAGCAGAGTCTCCAGTTCTGGCGATACGATGGGAGAGAACTGACTGTTTTTGGAATGTTGGTTCGCGTTTTGCGTTTGTTTTTGCAAAATGTCGCGGTAAGCAAGAGTCGCCACCGTCTTTTATTTTATCCAACAAGGAAAGGAAAAAAAGCACAGAAAAATTCCTTTTTCGAGATGTTTCTCGGGTCCGGGGGGTAGATTATAGAAAGGGAAGGTGTTAGCACCCTTTCTATCCGTGGTTATCCACGGGCTCTTAGGTACTTGCTCATAGTGTTTTCAAAATTTTCTTTTTCTTTGTGTTTGTGGGTTTGAAAGAAGTTTTTGTTTGAAAGGTGTAAGTGCGAAAATGTTTTGTTTTGTTTTGAGAGGAGCAAGTACTTAAGAACCATCTACCTACTCAAAAAGGGAATTAATCTGTGCTAATGTCCTTTAGACAATTCTATCCCACTATTGATGAGTGGGTAGCATCGTCGTTGGAGTTTAAGGGTAAATTCGATTAAGGGACGTGTGGTCACTAAAGCAATGTTAGGACGCCTTAGCGGTAACCCTAATGTCTTAGATCATTTTTCCGAGGCAACCGTTTCGAGGCAACTGTGATCTTTGGACAAGATGGCGACCTCTAAAACTTCCTATACTCAATGACCACGTTCGAAGGCAACCAAGTGAGGTGTACCCTAAGAGTGCGCGTGTGCGAGTGTGTTGTTTCGGTTAATTTTATCTTTGTACATGTCAATGGTTATCTATGTTGATTTTAGGTTTTGAATGATTAATCTTGTCATGCATTCCCTATTATCAAACATATAACAGTTTATAAGTTGCGGAAATTAAATTACGGAAATTAAAACTAACTATTACAAGGCGTCGGGTATTTACATCGCCAAAAGCAATAGTTGAAATAAAAATGCGGAAAATAAATAAAGCGATAAAATAATATTTAAAGTCCTAATTAAACTATTACATTCCGGGAAACAGATACAATATTGAAATCAAATGGATCGCGTGTGAGAAATTAAATCGGATGCGAGTTTTTTTTTAGGGTTTTGACCCTTTTTTGAAAGAAAGTGATTTTTTTTGTTATTTTTTTGAATTAAAAAGAAATTAAATTAGGTTAATTACTAAATTAATAAACAAATTAATTAATTAATAAAAATGATATTTTTGGATTTTTGAGTATTTAAAGAAATAAAAATAAATCAATCAATGTTAGTAAAACCTAATTATCTAAATTAATTTTAATTATTGCAAAAAATATTAAAAGTTATACCTAATTAAAACTAAATTAATTGAATTAATATTTATTTACAAAAATAAAGTGCTGAATTTAATTTTAATAAATAAAAATATATTTTATTTAATTTTTGATTTTATTAAGAAAAAGATTAATTGGTTAGTGATTAAATCATAAAAAAATAATTAAACAAAATAAAGAAATAAAATAGAAAAAATAGAGTGAGTTAGAGGTTGGGCCTGATTTGGGAGTGAGATTGGCAATTTCCATGGTCCAATTGACTTGGCCTGGTTGACTTTTCCTGCTTCCACGTGTGCACGTTGACTAGAGCATATGGTGGACATCACCTTTGGACCACCAGATCTGGCCTGGGGCTATTTGGCAAGCATCTGAATGAGGGACCATGGTATGCTACGCCTTTGATATTGCATGGAATTACTGGGCTGAAAAATGCAACAAATAATATGGGGA
The DNA here is from genome assembly GCA_948472305.1 of Vicia faba. Taxonomy (NCBI): domain Eukaryota; kingdom Viridiplantae; phylum Streptophyta; class Magnoliopsida; order Fabales; family Fabaceae; genus Vicia; species Vicia faba. Next base: position 34,972,098 of record OX451740.1, on the reverse strand, counting down.
CCTGGGATTCGAACCCAGGTCCTGTTAGTCACCAAGCACACGCCCTTGCCACTCAACCAACGCCTTTTAATTGTTAGTGTAATAGACAAAGAATATTATATGTGAAAAAACAATAATATGCCAGCAATACAAAAAACACGCGCGAAGTTTTAAACCAACCAACCAGGGGAAGACGCGTCATCGTCTTCCTCGTTCATCCCTGTAATATTTCTTGCGGATTCATATCCGCAGCTGAATCCCTACGTCCAACCTAAAAGCCATTCTAGGCCATGAAAATCAATTTCAAACACATGGTTGTGCTCGTCTTCTTCCACTGATCATGTCTATATCCATTAATGGCCTCAATTTTTCCTGCAAATAAAACGCCCAAAAACAAATACCAAGAACCCTAGATTCGGGTATGGCACTACAGGTCATATAAACACAATTAAATAATGTAAAAAGTTTAGAAATTACTCAAGGATCATGAATATGTCAATGATTTGTCAAGAAAATGCAAGAATGAGAGGTTGCGATTTCAAATACCAGGGTGGTGTTTCGAAGGACTTACAGCGCGATTGAAAAGGTGTGAGGGCTTGCTTTTGATTGCTTCTGACTCAGTGGATGTCTAGCAAATGATTGGCGTTGAGATTTGGTTATGAATTGGCCTCTAAGAAGGATTTCAGTTTCAAGCTTTTTTTCAAGTTTTCTTAAGTTTTGTTCTTGTGATTTTGCAGCCTCCAACCTCTAATTCGTGTGCCTTTGTATTGTATACGTATGCTGCATTGGATTAGGTCAAGTTTTGGGTCTTGAATCTTTGTAAATCAATGCTTGGAGATATGATTTGATTCACCATTGATAACCTTCCAATTTGGTCCAAAATCCAATATTTTTGTACATGAAAAGCTTGATATGGATTTGATCATGATCATGATGATAATTAAGACATATAACAACCAAAAAGATCCTAAGTCATCAATATTTGGATTTTATTTGATTTAAATTGATTTAAAATGATTTAATTCAATAAAAAATCAAATAAATTAGAAAGATTTATAAATGGACACAAAGCTGAAGCTAGGACACGTGTGTAGTGTGAAAAGATCAAATCAAGTGGAAAAGAATGGGCTCATTTGACAAAATTTGAAGTTTTGGGGATAGTTGACTTTTGGCAATTTTGCAAAAATGCCCAACTTCAACAATGCATAACTTCTTCAATTTTGAACTTTTGGAAGTGTTCTTGGACTTTTTAGAAAGATTGAGATGTCTTCTAACCAACCCTTTTGGTCTAATCTCATTTTTATATTCCATTCTCAAGTTATAAGCTTTGGCAAAAAAGGTGTTTTTGTTGACTTTCAAAAATGACCTATAATGTCCAAATTTGTAACTTCTTGTGAGTGCATTTCTTGATCTTGGGGTATGAATATGGATTGTAGGAAATTGCATCCTCTTCAAAATGAGCTTTGGATGGGTCATTTATCATAAACTATGATAAAATTATGCTTGGTCAAAGTTGGTTTGACTTTTCCTACAAAACCCTAATTTAGCAACTTTTGAGTCTTGATGAATTTTGAGCAATCCTTGATGAATCATGATCAACACTTGATCAAATGATGAAATATCATTCAAAATGAGAATGTTGACAAAAAATATTAAGGTTTGACTGTATTTGGGTCACAATTGACTTTTGCCCTAGCACAGTCGATTTTTGGACCCTTTGAGCAATTGACTGACCAAACTTCCTCTACAAGGCTTGAAATTTGACATGGATGAACTTGAGAACAAATTAGTACATTGGGGAGAACTTGAGGTCATTTAGATGCAAGGACCTTGATGCAACACAAAACCCTAATTTGAGGTTGACTGCCTTAAGAGATGACTTGACTGTCCCACTCTTGAGCAATCTTGAGCCACTTGGAGATTATTCTTGCAATGTCTTGAGAAATATGAGAGGGAAAATTTTGGGGTACAACAGTTTGAACTCGGATCTTGGTGATAAAGTTGAATGTGGTGATTCAACGGGACATAGTCATATGCTTTCAATCCTTAACTTTTGCCTGGACCTCCCTTTCGGGTTTTTAGCCCACCAGGATACCCATTTTTGCCCAAGTCTATCATCCGGGTTTTCAACTTTCCGGGTGTACAATAATTTCCATATATCCCTAATTTTCCCCCAAAACCTTTTGGTTTTTCGAGATGCCCTTATTTTGCCTAGGTGTGTCAACCTAACGGGTCTCTTATGCATAGTATTTTTTAACTATGTCCACGTTTATAGGATGTGATAAGTCTTCACCATCCATGGTAGTCAGCATCATGGCACTGCCAGAGAAAACTCTCTTGACAACAAATGGCCCTTCGGAGGTGGGAGTCCATTTGCCTCTGGGGTCGCCTTGTGGAAAAATGATGCGTTTTATCACCAAGTCACCAGCTTGATATACTCGAGGCTTGATCTTTTTGTTGAAAGCCTTGATCATCCGTTTTTGGTACGTCTGACCATGACAAACAACAGCCAATCATTTTTCGTCGATCAAGTTCAGCTGATCCAATCTTGTTTGAATCCACTCGTCTTCGCATAAGCCTGCATCATTCATAATCCTTAGTGAGGGAATCTAAACTTCTACTCGCAAAACAACTTCCATACCATAGACTAAGGAAAAGGGAGTTTCCCCAGTTGATGTTCTAGCTGAAGTGCGGTATCCATGTAGAGCAAACGAAAACATCTCATGCCAATCCTTATAGATTACTACCATTTTTTGCATAATCTTCTTGATGTTTTTGTTGGCCGCTTCGATTGTGCCATTTATTTTTGGTCTATATGGAGAAGAATTGTGATGCTTGATCTTAAACTGAGTACAAAGCTCAGTAATCATAACATTGTTGAGGTTAGTCCCATTGTTGGTGATGATCCTTTTGGGGAAACCATACCGGCAGATGAGGTTGTGTTTGATGAATCTGGCTACCACATTCTTGGTGACTGAGGCAAACGAGGCGACTTCGACCCATTTGGTGAAGTAATCAATAGCGACCAAAATGAAGCAATGTCCATTGGAAGCGGTGGGCTTGATCTCTCCAATCATGTCAATGCCCCACATTGCAAATGGCCACGGAGCGGTCATGATGTTCAGAAGGATAAGAGGTATATGGACCTTGTCAGCAAATATTTGGAATTTGTGACAAGTTCTTGAATGTTGATGGCAATCAGTCTTCATTGTTGACCAATAGTAGCCAGCTCTCAAGATTTTCTTAGCCATCATATTTCCACTTGAGTGAGTCCCAAAGAGACCATCGTGCATGTCTTCCATAATTTCCTCTACCTCCTTCTTGTCCACACATCAGAGTAGAGTAGAGTCGTGGTTGCGCTTGTACAATATCCCATTACTTAGGAAGAATTTGGCTGCAAATCTTCGTAATAACTTTCTGTCATTGATGGATGCTCCCTCGGGATACTCTTGTGCTTCGAGGTATCTCATCACCTCATGGTACCTTGTCTTTTCTGTATCAGTGTCAAGCTCACAAAAATGTACAGGTTCGTCTAATTGCTCAATCGTAATCATAGGTTCTTCATTATCCCATCTGACCTTGAACATTGAAGACATGGTTGCCAAGGCGTCAGCCAACTGATTTTCATCCCTAGGGAAGTGCTCAAATGTGATCTCTTCGAAATAAGGAATTAGCAATAGCATAAGTTCTTTGTATGGGATGAGATTAGGTTGTTTAGTGTCCCAATCTCCTTTTAATTGGCTAATCACTAGAGAGGAATCCCCAAACACATTCAAATGATTTATCTTCAAGTCAATGGCAGCTTTCAGACCCAAAATGCACGCTTCGTACTCAGGCATATTGTTTGTGCAATCAAAGCATAGAATGGAAGTGAATGGAGTGTGGAAACCTTCAGGATATATGATTACAAAACAAATTCCATTACCTAAGGCATTGGAAGCCCCATCTAAGACCATAGTCCATTGGGATCCTTGTTCAGGTCCGTCATACGGTCCAGGTTTCGCAGAGTCGGTCACCAGCATGATGTTCTCATCTGGGAAGTCAAAGTTCATGGATTGATAATCATCAACAGCTTGATGGGCCAAATGATCTGCTAGTATGCTTCCTTTTATGGCCTTCTGAGTCGTGTATTGAATGTCGTACTCAGTCAAGATCATTTTCCATCTGGCTATCCGTCCGGAGAGGGCAGGTTTCTCGAAGATGTACTTGATTGGGTCCATCTTAGAAATCAACAGAGTGGTATGAGTCAACACATACTGTCTTAGCCGGCGAGCAGCTCATGCCAGAGCGCAACAAGTTTTCTCAAGCAGTGAATATCTAGTTTCACAGTCGGTAAACTTTTTACTAGGGTAATAAATATCATGCTCTTTTTGGCCAGAATCGTCATGTTGGCCCAAAACACACCCCATAGAGTTCTCTAGTACTGTCAAGTACATGATCAAGGGTCTTTCTTCAACTGGAGGCATGAGAATAGGAGGTTCTTGTAGGTATTATTTGATTTTGTCAAAGGCAACTTGGCACTCATCATTCCATCTGACTACATGATCTTTCCTCAAGAGTTTGAAGATTAGCTCACAAGTAGCAGTCAAATGTGATATGAAGCGAGCAATGTAATTGAGACGACCCAAGAATCCTCTAACTTCCTTTTTCAGAATGAGGGACCGACATTTCTTGGATTTCCTTCACCTTGGAAATATCAACTTCAATGCCTTTATTACTGACAACAAAACCTAGAAGCTTTCCAGATCGTACTCCAAATGTGCATTTGTTAGGGTTTAACCTTAACTTATACTTTTTCAGCCTTTCAAATAGTTTGTATAGGTGATCAAGATATTCCTCTTCAGTTTTTGATCTGGCAATCATATCATCCACATAGACCTCTATCTCATGATGTATCATGTCATGAAGCAAAGCTACCATAGCTCTTTGATATGTTGCCCCTGAATTCTTCAATCCGAACAGAATGACCTTATAGCAAAAGGTGCCCCATTGCGTAACGAAAGTGGTCTTCTCCATGTCTTCGGGAGCCACCTTATCTGATTATATCCTGAGAAGCCATCCATAAAATAGAAGACTTTATGCTAAGCAATATTATCGACCAAGACGTCAATGTGTGGTAGAGGGAAATCATCTTTGGGGCTTGCCCTATTCAGATCCCTATAGTCTACGCACATGCAAACTTTTCCGTCCTTTTTCGGTACTGGCACCACATTGGAAACCCATTGGGGATAGGATGTCATTGATCTAGGAGTTTTGTTTATCTTTTTTTCTTCCATTGTAAGCCCAAGAGGAATTATTGTAATCATTTAAACTTATGAATGCAATTAATGTTTGTTCTAATCAAATTTAAGATCTTAAAAGTCCTTGAAAACATTGCATAAACATTATCATGCATATCATTACATTAAGCAAGTATTCTGAGACAAGTTTCTTATCTTTTTGCTGTTTATTTTAGCAAAAGAAATGGCTCTTGAACAAATAGTAAAGGACTTTCAAGCTCAAAATGCCCAGTTCCAACAAATGTTCCTGGATCTGGCCAAGGGGCAAGAAGATCTGAAAGCTCTGATCATCAAAGAGAAGATGAAGAAGGAAAAGAAACCAGTTGGTGTCTTGAATTTGGGAAGAAGGTTCAGAGGACCGGCTAAGCGAGCTCTAGATTTCACAACCCCGTCAAATGAGGGGGACAATTAAGAAGAGAAGCCAACGGAAGAAAACAACAACCCAGGGCCTGAGGAAGATGAAGCTGACTATTCTGAGGAGCAGTATCCTCCTGTTGATGATAAATACAAATAGCTGGAGGATCGGCTCAATGCTATGGAGATCCAGAGGGTACCCGGACTGGATTTTGAAGAGCTAGGACTGGTCTCATTGGTGGTCATCCCGCAGAAATTCAAGACCCCCACCTTTTCTAAGTATGACGGTGTCTCCTATCCTAAGCTTCACTTAAGGTCATATGTCAGGAAGATTCAACCCCACACTACCAATTGGAATTTGTGGATACATTTCTTCCAGGAAATTTTGGTAGGGACTCAGGTGGAATGGTTCTATCAACTGGAAAGAACCAACGTTCGTAATTGGGAAGATCTGGTTGTTGCTTTCGTCAAGCAGTACTAATATAACATTGACCTCTCCCCAACTCGTACACAATTGCAAAGTATGTCTATGGCTTCCGGAGAAGGTTTTAAAGATTATGCCCAAAAGTGGAGAGACCTTGTGGGAAGAGTCCAGCCTTCGTTGTTTGATAGAGAGCTGGTGGACATGTTCTTGGGCACGTTGTCTGGTCCGTTCTTTAACCATCTGATTGGAAGCTTTTCTATTGGGTTCACTGAACTGATACTAACTGGTGAACAGGTAGAAGCTGGCATCAAAAGTGGTAAAATCCAGAGAGATGCATCCTCCATCACAAAAAAGAAACCTTTCACTGGAAAGAAGGAGGTCAGTGCGGCTTATGGCCAAAGAAATCAAAACAAAACTGAACACCGTCCAACAGTGGGGGCTGTTATGATTTCTAATCCTGCCTCAAACCAACAACGAAACAATAAGCGCAGGCCGGATGCACCCAGAAGACAGTTTACCCAGATCAACATGACATTATCACAGGTTTTGCCACACCTATTGAAATCCAATCTGGAGACTCTAAAGGAGGCCCCTAAGAATCCTAATACTGCATCTCCCCTCTACAACCCAAATTCCTGATGTTCCTACCACTCTGAAAGTCCTGGACATGATACAAATGATTTTTGGGCTCTGAAGAATAAAGCGCAAGATCTCATTGAGGCGAAGGATATTGAGTTTGATCCTACCAAGACTCCCAACGTCATAATTGCACCAATTCCCAAGCATGAACCGGGAATCAGTGTTATTGATGTTGTTTCCGCTACAGAGGATTCTGACAGCAATTGCGACGTACACAAGTGGATCTTCCCAACCATCAGCGGTGGACTCAACAATTGGGAGGCCAAAGATTTTGTGCCTATTACTTTTGTTCAAGAGTAATTCTCTTTTTGTTTTTTGGGATATGTAATATTTGAACAATTGAAACTTTAAAACCTTGTGTCTTACCCGAGGCACAATGGTCTATTTTGTGAGGGTTGTTGCTTCATATTCATATTTCATTAATAAATCATTGGATGTTTTGCATATAAATTTTGATGCTCTCTGTTTTTTATTTTTTGCCTTGTTACTCTATCAAAAACAACTATGCTCTTACACACACCCACGTATCAAACTGCAGATCCACATCAACTCTGGATTCCATTGATAATGGTTTTTCTATTGCCAGTTATGACTTTGAAAATCCGATCTACCAAGTTGGGGACGAAGGTGAGGAAGATTGTGAAATACCATGAGAACTTGCCAGACTGTTAGAACAGGAAGAAAGGGAAATACAACCTCATGAAGATCCGGTTGAGACAATGAACTTGGGTACCGAAGAGGATAAGAAAGAGTCAAGATAGGTGCCGATCTGGAACATAGTGTCAAAAGGCGTCTAATACAAATGCTACATGACTATGTTGAGGTGTTTTCTTAATCATACGAAGACATTCCGGGACTTGACACTGATATTGTGGTTCATCGCCTACCTACAAAAGAGGACTGCCCTCATGTGAAATAGAAGGTTCGTCGTATGCGGCCAGAGATATCAGAAAATATCAAGGCTGAAGTCATGAAATAGTTCAACGCCTGTTTCTTAGCTGTCACCTTTTATCCATAATGGGTTGCCAATGTTGTTCCAGTACCTAAGAAGGACGATAAAGTACGTATGTGTATGGATTACAAAGACCTGAATAGAAGGATAACTTTCCGCTTCCCCATATTGATGTTATGGTTGACACCATCATACAACATAAGGTATTCTCCTTCATGGATGGCTTCTCTGGTTATAATCAAATCAAAATGGCACCTGAAGATATGGAGAAAACAACCTTCGTCACAAAGTGGGCCACTTTCTACTACAAGGTTATGCCATTTGGGTTAAAGAACGCCGGACAACCTATCAGCGTGCCATGGTAGCTTTGTTTCACGATATGATCCATCACGAGATATAGGTCTACATTGATTATATGATAGCCAGGTCTCAGACCGAAGAAGAGCACCTTGATCACCTATAGAAGCTGTTTGAAAGGCTGAAAAAGTATAAATTGAGACTGAACCCGAATAAGTGCACCTTTGTGTTGTACCCCAATTTTTGCCCCCTAAGATTCCTCTATCATATCATATCAACTCGATCATAACAAGATCACATTTGGGTTGGTTCTTCCTCTTTTTTCCTATCTTTAAGTTTGCTCTTGAGGAATCTCCAAGCACCTTGGTTGTGTATTTTGTATATGTGTTGTTGACTAACTTCTAATTAAAATACAAAAAATATTTGTCTTTGTATTTGTATATTTTTGTTTTGTAGGTACCAAGTCGAAGCATCTGACAAATAAGGATTTCTCGTATTATTTTGCTAAAATCTCTATTTGCAAAGAAAAAGAATTAAAAAATTTCATTTTTTTTCACTGATGCAATCGATTGCTCTTAGAGTGCAATCGATTGCACGTAGTGCATTTTGCGCCATTTTTGAAAAAATACACTGTGCAAATCGATTTGCACTATAGTGCAATCGATTGCACAACGTGGAAATTTGAAAAAAATTCAGCATTTTAAACTTGTCAAAATTTTGGCTCCAATTTTCCTTCACTTTTGAAAGATGTATCATTAATTCAAATTTTAGTGCCAATCTTTCATTTTTAAAAAGAATTATCATTAATTCAAATTTTGGCTCTAATATTTGAAAGAATTATCATTAATTCAAATTTTGGCTCTAATTTTTGAAAGAGTTATCATTAATTCAAATTTTGGCTCCAACAATCAATTACCAAATTACCACTAATCCCAATCCTAAAACTCTATAAATAGAGCTCTCATTTCATTCAAATTTCAAGCTTTTGATAGCCAAATCCACCTTGCTAAAAAATCTCTCAATTCTCTCCATCTACCAAATTCACTCAAAGCTCCATTTTAAAAAAGTTAGTAAGCTTTGCATTGAAGCTTACTAATCTTTGAGCTAAACCTTCATCCAAACAATTTTTCTCCATCAATTCTCTACATCCAAGCTTGGTCATTTGATTCTTGTGGTTGAATTGAAGCAAATTCTTGAAGTTGTTTTGATAATTCTCTAGATCTACCTTTGGTAAGTTGGATGATTCATCTTTCACAATGTGATCTCTTGGTGATCTTTGGGATTGATTCTTTGAGCATTATTTTGTGATTTCAATGGTGTTATTTTCTCATAATTTGATGGAATTTTCGTGCTCAAGTGGATCCATGATCATAAGGTGTTTGATGGAAAGTTTGAACAAGAAATTGCCCTTTTAAAATGTTGTTTTTGCTATTGTTACTGTGTCCAATCGATTTGCACTAAGTGTAAATCGATTGCACATAAGCAATTTCACGCGAATTTTTGAAAACTGTACTGTGTAAATCGATTTACATAGTAGTGTAAATCGATTTACACCAGGACAAAATGCATTTTTTGCCTTGTTTTGGGGCAGCTTTGATCCAAAATGATTTTTCTACTCACTCCTTTTGATTGTTGGTTTGGATTGCAATTTTAAATGTCCAATTTGTCTTTAAACTCAATGGACTTTGTGATGTAGATGAAGTTGGATAAATTTTCATCAATTCAAATCTACCTAAGAGTGAATTATTTAATTCATTTTTGGTGCTTTGAATTAATTATATGTTTAGTGCTTTAATCCATCTAGAGGAGTGGTTGAATTTAAAGATGAAAGAATTTTGAAATGGTGATCCAAATTAGCTTGTCATTTCCCTCCCTCTTCATCTTATCCCTTTCTTTTTTTAATTGTGCTACATGTTAAGGGATGGTGATCTCTATATCATTTATCCAAACATGAAGTACATAGATTGCTATTGACCGGCCTCAAAATAGGTGCGACTTCTACATAAATCCACTTACGATTGCTTAACATAGCGCTAAATTTTGTCCCGATTCGAATAAATGATCATTCGTGGCCCAAACTTATGATTGCAAGCCCAAGTATGTTAATTTGATCTCTTTGATCCAATAACCTTAAGATTCATTGTGTGGAGGCTTTGGTTCTACCAATCCTCTAATGGATCTACAACACCTTTGGTCAACGCGGATCACTTAAACATCGTTGATCATTACATGTTGCCTTGTGAGATTTCCAAAATGGATGATATACTTGACAAAAAGCAAATGCAACTTGTTGTGTGGAGGCTTTGGTTCTACCAATCCTCTAATGAGTTCCAAATGCAAGTTTCAAGATGGTCATCCAACTAACCACTAATTACTAACAACTAACTTTACTTTACGCTTTTATTTTCATGCTTTATGTACCATTTACTTTTAGCATTTTACATTTCATGCTATTTTCATCTTTGCTAACTTGAGCATTTACTTTTATGTCATTTTTATTTTGCTCACTTGAGCTTTTCTTTCTTTTTAAAGACACCTAATAATCAACATAAACCATAAAAATCATTAATGATACTTGGACTACATGGTTACTATCCTTTGCATTATGGAGTGATGGACTTCTTGGACTTAGGATTAGAGACCTTGGCCTATCTTGGAGACTTTGTGACTTTATTTGATATTTTGTCTGGAGTTCTTGAGGTTTACCTCAAGACATTGGGTTGTTTTGTTTGTTTTGTATGCAGGTTATTGAGATTACGATCTTTGTTTGTAATCTAGAATTCACCCGTACACAGCCGTTACTCTGCCCAATTTTTGCGAAGACTTAAAACACTTGAAGTTTGGTTCTCTCAAGAGGCCTAGTATCTTTGCTTGCTTGGTTTCAATCCGAAGAATGGGAATTCTATATTGACTCATAATGTCAAGTATTGGCTTCTTGTTGGTTAGATGGTTCTTATCCCTAGCTTTTACCTTATGCTTTAGGATATCCTCTTCTTCTCCTCCCATCTTCTTTAATTTCAAAAATCTTCTCTCTCTTTAAAAAAAAAACTCTTCTTGTTTCTAAACTTGAAACATTTTCATAATAAACTTGGACTTAGGTCCATGCATTTTCAAAACATTTTCATAAATAAACTTTAATCAATTTAATAATACCTCGACCTTTTTTTGTGAGAAGACTAAAAGTCAATCAATCTCATTTCAAACCATTTTGCCACTTTGGCTTTTATCTTTAAACTTTTCTCAAAAGATTAGACTCTTGTCAATCCTTGTAGTGATCCAAACAACTATACTTCTACAATATGTAGTGAAGTGAGATATTTTCTACTTGGGTGTTGAGTGAGGCATTGTTGATTTTAAAATCCAAGCCATATCCTCCACTTTGAGATGATGCAAATTCTCCTTTCTCATGATTGTGGGTAGTAAGTATGTTTTTCACACGGACAATTGCGATGATGTCTTATCTCATAAAATCAACCAACACACTTGTGTTTCAAATTTTTAAAAGAGGAACTACGTGTACCCTGATCCCCTATTGCACGAAAGGTGGTAAGTAGGCACTAAAGGTTCGCAACCGCGGCGGGTGCAAAAATCATAAAAAAATATTTCTTTTCTCACCTCTACCATCCATTTTATATACAACACATTTTTATAGCCAAAATATACAGATTTTTCAAAGAGGTTCCTGCGGAGTACCATAGATGTTTAGGGTGCTAACACCTTCCCTTTGCATAACCAACCCCCTTACCTTGAATCTTTCCCCCTCTTTTGGGTTATTCGCTCTTTTCCCATTCCTTTGGAAACAATAAAGCGCAGTGGCGACTTTTATTTTGATTTGTATAAAGTCTAGTCAATCCAATGGCTTAGTCTTGCACATTTCTACTGCTACACTTTGGAGTAAGATCCGGTAAGCTCTTAGGCTTTGTTGTCAACAAAAAAGGCATTGAAGTAGACCCTGCAAAGGTTAAAGCTATACAAGAAATGTCAACTCCTTGCACTAAGAAGTAGGTTAGGGGATTCTTGGGACGTCTAAACTACATTTCCAAGTTCATTTCCCATCTGACGGCTACTTGTGATCTAATCTTCAAGTTACTGAAGAAAGATCAAGTAGTGAAGTGGAATGACGATTTCCAGAACTCCTTTGACAAAATTAAGGAATATCTTCAAGAGCCTCTAATCTTGATGCCTCCAGTTGAAGGAAGACCTCTGATCATATACTTAACTGTATTAGAGAACTCAATGGGGTTTGTGCTGGGGCAGCATGACGAGTCTGGTCGAAAAGAGCATGTGTTGTACCCTAAAATTTTCACTCTCATTTCTTAAGGGATCATCCTGGACCCTCAAGATTGCTTCTGTCAAGTTTCAAGTCTCAGATTACAATTTTCCAAGAAAAGTCATTCACAAGGGTAAAATGGTCAAAATCACACTGAAAATTCAAACTTTGACTTTTTGATCAAAATCAAGTTTCAACAATCATATTTCATCAAGACATAAAATTTGGTTCATCAAGAAATCAAAAGTCAGAAATTACTTTGAAAAAATCAAATTTCTAAACACTTGGAAAATTTTCTAAGTATTAAGAAAATATGACAATTTTAGAACTTCTAGGCTAGATTTCACGCAAGTGCAATCAAAATTTGCAAAGATGGTTCAAAACGCGACTCTTCAATCAGAACATATGGAAATTGTGTTCTTCGATCAGAACATGACTCTTCAGCATATGGAGACTATGTTTTACGCTTCGATCAGAATATCACCCTTCGAATCTCATTCTGGTCTTCTTCGATCAGAACATCACCAAGACCCAAAACCTCGTTTGAACAGTCTGCTGCACTGCTATGGCACGGTGCTGCATCTAACTGCTACAACACTCCAAATTTCTACTGATCCAGTCCACACCTGCATTTTTCTCAAACCCCATATTTGCACCAAATTAGCACATAAAAGCTGTGTTTAAAAAGCAATGAAACAGTATGCCAAAAAGGGTTCAAATCCCATTTGTCCCCCCCCCCCCCCCCCCCAAAACCACAACAAACTCATCTATAAATAAATGTTTCCATCACACGTCTAAGGGCCTGACTTTTGGAAAGAGGGTGGGATCAAATACAAAAAAAGAGAGAAAAGAAAACATTCAAACATTCTTAAACCCAAAATTCCAAAAACAATACCTTTGTTCTTCCCTTTTGAATCAAAGAACATAACATTTTCTGTTATGTTTCCTGCTGACCCCAGAATATTCAAAGGCAGCAGCTCAGGTCCCAAACGCACGCTTCAAATTTAAGGTAAGTTATTTTGACTTTGAACTTTTCATTTAGAACATCATTAAATATGTAAATATCATGGTGTTGATACTGCCCATATCACTACCTAAGTAGAAATATGTGGATCAGAACTTCTTGAAGGAAACTAGGCTCAGAACTAGGATTAGAACTTCTATGAACTGGTTGCTTTTATTTTTCTGTTTTGCTGTTGTTAAGAACTGAATAAGTTGCAGATGCTCTGGCTAATGTAAGGAAGGAGGTGGAGGGTAACATGAAACTTCTGAGTTTTCTTTCCCACTGATTTAGCATAACACATAACTTCTAAGTTTTCTTTCCTATTGATTTAGCATAGCACAGAACTTTTAGGATTTTTATCACTGTTTTAACACAACACAGAACTTCTAGGATCTTTCTCACTGTTTTAACACAACACAGAACTTCTAAGATTTTTCTCACTGTTTTGACAACATATAGAACTTCTAGGTTTTTCTCACTGTGTAACACAGTACACATAACTTCTAAGTTTTTTTTACTGTTGTAACACAACACCCAGAACTTCTGGTTTCCTCTAACGTTTCATTCTGAACTACAGTGTGCCTAAAATCAGAACTTCTGATCCCTCTCATATTGGTTTTCAGCAATATGCTGATTCTGTTCTCGTTATTTCTTCTTTTTCTTCCTTATTCTTATTATTTTCAGCATTAATACTATTTTTATTAATATAAAAAAAGGCATAAAAAATATTTTCTTTTATTAACTAATTATTTTCCTTTTAATTTATTAAGACAAAAAACCATTTTCAAAACAAATCCTTTCCTTTTCTTGTATTGTACAATTCAATATGGTTGTAATAGATAATTAGGATTTAAATTCTTGCAATCCCCATTTGTAAATATGTACCCCTATCCCTGAAATAATGTAATAGCTTAGGATTTATTTTCCGTATTTTTATTTCTTTCATACATTGTTAATAATTAGGATGTATGGCAAGATAAAATCAATAAATAGATAACCTTAATCAAAGACTAAATGTATGCAATCAAACACACTTGCACACTAGCACCTCTAGGGTAATCTCACTTTGTTTCCTTTCGAAATAAAGAGTCATGTCCCTCGAGTATGGGCGTCTTAGCAAAGACCCTCAATAAAAGATCATAGTCCCTCGATGACCCTCAATGTTGCCTTCGGTAAATGATCTAGTCCCTAAACGACATTGCTAAAATGTCCCATAGGTTGCCTTCTATGACTATACAAACGTCCCACGCCCGTTCCTTCATATCCAACAATGGGCCTTCTTACCAAATCAATGGTAAGATATCAACATCTAAAGGAGGAGGAAAAGAACATTTAAGACCTTTTGAGTAGTTAGGTTGCTCCTAGTTGCTCGCTTGCTCACAACAAAAACATTTTATACACAAAACACTTTCATTTTGAAATATTTTCAAAAGACAAACACTTTGTACGCGTTCTTATAGAAATGAGAACCATTACAAAGACACCTTTTCAAAATTACTTTCAAAAAACACATTCCACAAACACTTCTTTGAACTATTTTCTAAACAACACTTTGTACGTGTTCTTATAGAAACGAGAACCATTACAAAGACGTTTTCAAAATACTTTCAAAACCCACACCACAAACACATTTTCAAACAAAAGCAAGTGATCTAGAAAGAAACTAAGAGCCCATAGATAGCTACGGATGAAAAGGGTGCTAACACCTTCCCTTTTCATAACCTACCCCCCGAACTCAAGAAATAATCTCGAAAGGTCTTTCCTGTTCTTTTCAGCCTTTCCTTATTGGATAAAATAAAAGTCGGTGGCGACTTTTGCTATCCGCAACAAATGCGATCAAACACAAAACACCAAGTCAGTTTTCCCACCGTGTTACAACATGCAATATACTACCTTAGCAAAAAGTTTATCGATTGTGAAACAAGATACTCACTGCTAAAGAAAACTTGCTGCACTTTGGCATGGGGTGCTCGCCGACTAAGACAGTACATGTTGACTCACACTACCTTGTTGATATCTAAAATGGATCATATCAAATACATCTTTGAGAAGCCTGCTCTCTCCGAAAGAATAACAAGATGGCAAATGATCCTGACCGAATACGATATTCAATATACAACCCATAAAGCAATTTAGGGAAGTGTATTAGCTGATCATTTGGCTCACCAGGCTGTGGATGACTACCAATCCATGGATTTTGAGTTTCCGAACGAGAACATCATGTTAGTAGCTAATTGTGAAGAACCTGGACCAGATGAAGGACCTGAAAAAGGATCCCGATGGACTATGGTTTTTGACGGAGCTTCCAACGCACTTGGCAATAACATCGGTGCTGTGATCATATCTCCTGAAGGATGTCATACTCCTTTCACTGCTCGACTATGTTTCAATTGTACCAACAATATGGCTGAATATGAGGCATGTATTATGGGTCTCAAGGCTGCCATCGACTTGAGGATCAAGTTCTTGAGTGTATTTGGAGACTCGACCTTAGTGATCATTCAAATCAAAGGAGAATGGGACACGAACCATCCTAATCTTATCCCTTACAAAGATCATGTGTTGACACTAATTCCATACTTTGAAGAGGTTACCTTTGAGCATTTTCCATGAGAGGAAAATCAACTAGCGGACGTGCTAGCTACCATTTCATCCATGTTCAAGGTAAGATGGGATACCGAAGCTCCTCAGATCACTATTGAGAGAATGGATAAACCAGCATACTGTCATGAGATTGATACTGAAGAAGTAGTGGAAAAACCTTGGTTCCATGAAGTCAAAAGATATCTCGAAGCCCAAGAGTATCATGAGGGAGCTTCAGTCAATGATAAGAAGTTACTAAGAAGGTTCTCTGCCAAGTTCTTCCTTAGTAACATAACCCTCTACAAGCGCAACCACGATTCTATTTTGCTTCGGTGTGTAGACAAGGGTGAGGCAGAAAAGATTATGGCTGATTTGCACGAAGGTACCTTTGGCACTCATTCCAGTGGGCACACAATGGCTAAAAAGATCCTACAGGAAGGATACTACTGGTCCACTATGGAAGCAGACTGTTATCAACATTTGCGGACTTGTCATAAATTCCAGATCTATGTTGATAAAGTACATGTGCCTCTGGTCCCTCTAAACATCTTGACTGCTCCCTAGGTATTCGCAATGTGGGGCATCGACATGATTGGAGAGATCAAACCTACAACTTCTAATGGGCACCGCTTCATCCTTGTCACCATTGACTACTTCACAAAATGGGTTGAGGAAGCCTTATTTGCTTATGTTACCAAGAACATTGTGGCCCGATTCATCAGACATAACCTTATCTGTCGGTACGGTATTCCAGAAAGAATCATTACAGATAATGGTACCAATCTCAATAACACTATGATCACCGAGCTCTACACGCAATTTAAGATCCAACATCATAACTCTTCTCCTTACCGGCCGAAGATGAATGGCGCTGTAGAAGCTGCTAATAAAAACATCAAGAAGATCATACAAAAGATGACAATGACATATAAAGGCTGGAACGAGATGTTACCATTTGCTCTTCATGGTTACTGCACCACAATGCACACATCAGCAGGGGAAAATCCTTTCTCTCTGGTATACAGTATAGAGGTTGTCCTACCCATTGAAGTCCATATCCTTTCCTTGAGAATCATGAAGGATGCAGGTTTGAATGAAGACAAATGGGGTCAGACTCGACTTGACCAATTAAAACTGATTGACGAGAAGAGGCTCGTGGCTGTCTACCATGGTCAGATGTACCAAAAACGTATGATCAAAGATTTTAACAAGAAGGTCAGACGTTAGGTATATTAGGCTGGTGATCTGGTACTCAAGCGCATTATCTTGCCGCAAGGTGATCCCAGGGGTAAATGGACTCCCACATACGAAGGGCCATTTGTGATCAAGAACATATTTTCTGGTGGAGCCATGATCTTAACCACTATGGATAGTGACGACCTTCCGCACCCTGTAAACGCGGGCATAGTTAAAAGATACTACGCATGAATAAAGGCCCGCTAGGTTGACTGGCCTTGGCAAAAATAATGGCATCCCGATGAACCAAAAAAGTTCGGGCAAAAATTAGGGATATACATATGAAAAAAAACTTGTACACCCACTACGCCGAAAAAGACTTACGAAAGCGCTTTTTTTGGCCTTTAAAAGCGCTTTCGTAGGTGGCGCTGCTATAGGTTTTAGCAGCGCTTTTTGTTTAATGAAAAGCGCTTTCGTAGGCCTACCTAATACAACACTTTTTCTAAAAAGCGCTCTCTTAAGTAGGCTTTTGGCAGCACTTTTTTATGAAGAAGCGCTTTCATAGGTCTACCTAAGGCAGCGCTTTTTTCTGGAAAAGCGCTCTCATAAGTTTTCTTTTAGCAGCGCTTTTTTCTGGAAAAACACTGTCTTAGGTAGGCTTTTAGCAACGCTTTTTTCTGGAAAAGCGCTTTCATAGGTGATCTTTTAGCAGCGCTTTTGCCTGGAAAAGCGCTGTCATATGTTTACCTTAGACAACGCTTTTTGTGAAAAAGCGCTTTCATAGGTTACCTAAGGCAGCGTTTTTCTTGAAAAAGCACTTTCATAGGGTGTTTTTTTTAGAGGTATAATTTATATAATTCATATACTTGCATTGTTTGCAGCATATTATTTATATAAACCAGTTGCCATAACCTGCAATTCATAAACCGCGGTAATGCATTGTATACCATTGTAATCCAAAATATATATACACCATTTTTGTACCTCAAAATATATAAAAACCATTGTTATCAGCATTGTAACTCAAAATCAGTCTTACAAAATCAACCCTAACAACAACTAAACCAGTCCTAATGTATGAAAGAAACACGGTCAATCATGTATTAAGGTCCTGGTCCTGCGAGGTTTGAACATAATAACACGGTCAATATGGTATTCCATGTACACATGTAACGTATTCATAACACTTTTCACATAATAATGTATTCATACCTTATATGATTCTCTGCTCAATAAAATATTGACACAATTCCTCTTTGATTTCTTCCAACTGAAGTTTCGTGTAATATGCACATTTGTATTCATCGAAGTACTACATAACAAAACATAATATGCATGATTTAGTTAAAAGTAAAAAATTATATAAAATATCCGAGAAATAATAAAACAAATCCTAAGTTATAAATCCATACCGTGACTGGAATCTCTATTTGATTCAGTTGAAGGATTTCTTTGATAAACCGCATAACGAAGTATCCACAATCTATATTGTTTTGTTGTTGAGGACACTACATAGAAAAACAAATAAGAATATATAGTTGTATTGTTTTATCAAATAGCATAAATATTATAAGTAAAATAGTGGAAATTAATATACCTGCACTTTGATCCAATTAATGTTGTTTGATTTAGACCGTCGTACCCGAGCTTCTCTTTGACACCGGAATACTTGTATCACTCTAACAAAATAAAAATATATATTTAGAACAATGTCACAGAAATAATTAAATATATAAATACATACAAATATTTAGAATAATCTCACTTACGTATCAATCATTAACTTCATATCCGGATAATTTGTCCAATCACCGTCAACTGAATTCAGATAATAGACCATTTCTTTTATAGGATCGATAGCAACCAACAACCAGTGACGTCTATAAATTAAAACAACAGTTTAGAAGAAAATTTTCTACGCAAAAATTACAAATATTAAAATGAACTTAGAATGAAAATCTAACCCTGTAGGAATAATATTATACGCCCAAAGATATAAGCTTCATGTACTGCCAGTTGCCATGAATCTTTCGACTAAGTGCTCTCTTACTATATCCGTTTCCCTATCAATTGTCGCTCTGCTGACACGGGAGGAAGACACGAAACGGAATCTGTTTGACAATTGATTCCCGCGCATCAATTTGTCATATGACAACCTTAAATAAAAACATAATTAATATTAGACTATATTCATTAAAATGTTTAAAAACAATTTCAGCTAATTACATAATATAAAGATGGGGTTACCAGATGTATGCGTGCATAATACTGACGCCTAATTCTTTATGACAGAAAATCTCTTCCATGTCCTCATGTCCAATTATTTCGGTGCAAGGAAAACCAAAGATACCTTGATCCATATCCATTTGACGAATACCACCATCCATCAAATATGTTGTTCCCACTATTGTTTCAAGACACTGCCGGTATCGAGGGAAAAATCTAGTAGGAACCCTTTTCTTGGGTGGTACGCCAACGATTTTCTGGCTCACTTGTTGTGACCCTTGAAAAGGTACCTAAAAATCATATAGACTCAGTTAAATTAAAAAATTATGCAGTTTTTTATTCAGATCATATAATTAACACTTTAAACGTACCTCTTTTTGTGATACATCAGACTCGTCGTGCCGCAAAATCCCTTTACCCTTAGATGCGGGTTTTGTAGGAGTCTATAATTACCGTGGAAATAACTGAGGTCAGAACTCACAATTGAAGACTTAAAGATTCATAATGGTTTTCAACATACCTGATCATCTATGAAAATTAGGTCCGATGACCATGCAACAAAAGATCCTATTGCATCTCGCAGCAATGTGGTCTCAGCAACAATGTCAGGTACCGGCAGCAACGCATCCATATCTAAAGATATATCAACTGATACTTTCATGTGTCCATCCGAAATCGGTCTATGGTGAAGTAAATCTCCCAAAGTGTAATGGACTTTTCCCTTGCCAACTAGTCGATAAGTCGGTGACGATAGGAATAGCTGGCAAGATGAAATGCCCTAAACCAATAATAACCGTTAGAAGTGACTAAAAATATTCCATAATAATAACGGATATATATTGAAAATTACCTCGGGAAATTTATGCTGACAGTTGATACTAGCTTTGTCACTAGTTTCTTTCAACTGTGAACTTCTCTTTTCCGCCATATATCTCTCTTTATCCTTCTTCAATTCACTGACTTGAGCTTGTAAATCCTGCAATTTTTGCATCACTTCTGCATTGCTAGGATTTCTTCTCCTCGGATGCTTATACAAAGAGGTTGGAGTCACACCATGACCTTTACCCCTCACTGGACCCGGATACTCAGCAATATTTAGTGCTCGACTAAGTACGCTCCTGGTATCCCGATCCTCACCTGGGGATACCGATTGCAACAAGGTCTCCTGTAATTCATTTACATATCGAAAATTATTAGTGGAGATAAAAAATTATTTAAATATTAATAAACATTTGATTTAATTAAAGACACAATCTTATACTTACACATTCATCATACACATGTTGAAGATCGGGATTAACAACTTGATCCTTGCCCACACGAGCTTCCTTCCACAACAAATGTGCTGGTAGTGATGTTGCGTCACGTTTCGTCTCTTCTAACTACGCATTGACACAAGTCTTAAGATCATCAATTATAACACATTGAGAGAATTAATAAGATCGTAGAGTTTATATTTACTTACAATTTTTTCCTCTAAGAGAGCATATCCCAATCGCCCTTTTTTGTATGGATATGCGGGTTTTGACGCTCTCTCGCGATTGATGGCACTCACTTTCTAGAAATTCTCGTATCTTCTCTGACCTACAAAACCAACCCATTCTTCAGGTGTAATTAAGTTCTCATATTTCTTTGGACGTTCCGGATCCTCTTCAAAAAAATTTCCTTCATCATCTTTAAGATACTTGTTTGTTAAAAATGTTCTCCACCCTCTGTGTCTTTTTCTAGCCAAACCCATTATATACTTTTTACGGGAATCTTCAATGTTAAAAGACCTCTACAAAAAAACATACGCATAAAGTGTGTTAGTAAAAGCAATTTAAACACATATTATCGTCAAGATAAAGCAAATAACAAAAACCATATATGTACCTTTATCTCAGTCCAAACTTTCTCTTTACCCTCATCCAACTCTCCTCTTTTCCATCTAGGAGTGGTGATCGGAATGTGTATACGAACAAGCGTACCAATGTAGCTTGTCAACTTTGCAGCATTAGACCCAATTAGTTGGCCATTATCATTCCAATCTACATTATATGTTACTCCTCTATCTCTATCACGGATGATTCCCCTCATAATAGTTATACCTTGTGTAATATCTTTTTCTGAAGTATTTTCTGAAGTATTTTATGGAGCATTTTCAGGAGAATTTGCATCTTGTGAGTTTTCTTGATTACTAGCCATTTGACCTGTAATAATGAAAAAAAATAAAACTGAAATGACAAATATAAAAATGAAATGACAAATAAAAATGAAATGACAAATAAAAATGAAATGACAAATAAAAATGAAATGACAAATAAAAATGAAATGACAAATTAAATTTTATTGAATGATATAGGCTATAATTATATATACTATTACCTTTTTCATTAAGGTCTCTTTCTTTTCTTGGTAGGGATGTGTTCTACTCGTCTCTTAACAACGCAGACAGTTGGATTGATCCAAATACCCTCATTATGATCATTTCTAATACATGATTCATTATCATTTTGATCAGTTATGGTTAAAGATTCAATGTCAACACCAATATCAATTTGATCTCCAATGCTTTCATCAATTACTTTGTTAGATAATAGCACTATAGACCATTTCGTACTTGTCGGATCATTGACATAGAACACTTGTTTAGCTTGAGAGGCTAGAATGAAAGGCTCATCTTTGTACCCCACCCTATTAAGATCCACTTGTAAAAAACCTGACTTATCCATTCGTATGCCATTATTATTTTCAACCCACTTGCAACCAAATATAGGAATTTGAAACTTCTTGTAATCAAACACCCAAATGCGCTCGATAACCCCAAAATATGACAGATTTGCAAATTTTGGGTTTAAGTCCTTCACACTTAATATATGCACTGCTTCAGCGATCAAGGTGATACCACTATTTTGCATAGTACTTTTGTCATCCTGTTCTTTGGTATAAAATGTGTATCCATTAATTGCATATGTGCTATAAGAAAACACAACTAAACTTGGACCGTATGCTAAACATCTCAATCTTTCTGTTACTGAAGCAGGATCTGAATGATACTTTGAATAAATATGTTCCTTAAACCATGGTATGAAACTTCGATTGTGCTCTCGTACAATCCAATTCTCATTTCTATTCGGATTTAAACCTCGAAGAACACCCTTGTGCATTTCAACATACGGCTCAACTTCAAGCTCATTGTGCAGAACATACAAATGCACTTGATCCCATTCGACCATTGATATTGTCACAACTTTATTTCCAATTAGCTTCTTACCTTCTTTTTTTTCAACAACATGAGATTTGGGGAGTCCAATTGATTGAACATTTGACAGATATTCAGTACAAAACTCAACCGCTTCTTCAACAATATATCGTTCAACAATACAACCCTCTGGTCGACTTCGTTTTTTCACATACGCTTTTAATATTTTCATATAACGTTCAGTAGGGTACATCCATCTCATATAAGCTGGTCCGCACAGTTGTGTCTCTTTGATAAGATAAACGACAAGATGAACCATTATGTCAAAAAACGAGGGAGGGAAATACATTTCAAGATCACACTAAGTAACAACTATTTCTTTTTGCAATGTTGGTAAGATCAGGATCGATCACCTTGCTGCAAATTGACTTGAAGAAAAAACATAGTTTAGTTATTGCGCTTCTTACTTTATCTGAAAGAATAGAACGTATACATATTGTTAGAAAATGTTCCATTATAGCATGGCAATCATGCGTCTTTAAACTCTTTAACTTGAGGTCTTGCATAGACACAAGTCTTCTAATATTTGATGAGTAGCCTTCTGGAACTTTAACCTCACTTAGGAACTTACACAATATTTTTTTCTCCTTTCTAGATAGAGTGTAAACAGTAGGTGGTAGATATGTTCGTCTTCCTTTTTTCACGGGTCCCAATTCAGTTCTTATTCCCATCTCTACCATGTCCCCCCTTGCTTTAAGGCCATCCTTAGACTTCCCTTTTATATTGAGTAACGTACCAATAACACTGTCAAATACATTTTTTTCAATATGCATAACATCAAGAAAATGTATTACGTACAAATATTTTCAATATGGGAATTAAAAAAAAAATCGACCTCTTCTTCCACCCACCTGTGACAACTTTATGTGCAAAAGGCTTGCCAAACTGAATACTCACATCTTTCACCTTTTCAAATATATGATCACCTGTCAATCCAGGCGGAGCTCTACGTTGTTCAGTATCTCTGTTGAACGCTTTTCTACATCCACGATATTGATGTTTAGAATTTAAGAATCTATGATGATCGAGAAAGACATTCTTCTGACAAAGTTTCAATCGCATCGTATCGGTTCCATCCTCACAGATAGGACATGCTTTTTCACCTTTAATACTATACCCGGATAGATTTCCGTAGGCTGGAAAATCGTTAATTGTTCCAAACAACATCGCCCTAAAGTTGAAACTTTCTTTCCTATACCCATCATAAACCTCCACACCGTTCTCCCACAAAATCTTCAAATCTTCGATTAAAGGTTCCAAATATACGTCTATGTCATTTCCTGGTTGTTTAGGCCCAGAAATTAACATAGATAACATCATGTACTTACGCTTCATACATAGCCACGGAGGTAGGTTATAAATAATAAGAATCACAGGCCATGTGCTATGCGAGATACTTTGAATACCGTGTGGGTTCATTCCATCAGTAGACAATGCCAAGCGAAGGTTTCATGCTTCTTTTCCAAATTCAGGATAATCATTATCAATTTTCATCCACTGTGGTGAATCTGTCGGATGTCGAAACTTTCCATCAATAATTCTTTCATTTGCATGCCAAGTTAAGTGTTTTGAATCGGTTTCACTATGATACATCCGTCTAAATCTCGGAATTATAGGAAAATACCATAAGACTTTTTCCGGAGACAACTTTTTCTTATATCGAGGGGCACCGCATTTAGGACACTAATTTAACGATGCATACTCGTTTCGAAACAAAACGCAATCTTTTGGACAGGCATGTATCTTGTCATAGCTCATGCCAATAGAGTACAACATCTTTTTGGCCTCATACGTTCGATTGGGGAGAACATTATCCTATGGTAGCATATCTTTTATAAGGGCTAATAACTCTGTGAAACTTTTATCCGACCATCCATTGCCCGCCTTTAAGTTGTACAACTTTAATACCGCAGACAATCTTGTGAATTTTGTACAACCATTATACAACGGTTTCTCTGCATCGCTTACCAACCTCTCGAACATTTTGGGACAATCATTAAGATCTTCTTCAAGCGCTTCTATAATCTCTTCAACTCGATCATAATCGTATGTATCTGTGCCATTGTCGTTTGAAGCATAGGTCCTATTATTCCCCGATTCATCATTCCCGTCACTTTTCTCACCATGCATATTCCAACATGTATAACTTCTATCAATTCCATACCATATTAAATGCGATGCCAACTGAACCGCGTCAACCCGGTTCCCATAACAGCAACACAAACAAGGACATGTCATTTGACTGGGGTCTTCGGTGTGCGCAACAACAAACTTAATGAATTCCGATACCCTGTTCTCTTACTCTTTCGACAATCGATTGGAATACATCCATGTCTTATCCATGGTTTACGGTTTCTGAGTCAATCTAAGCTAAATGATAAATTCGAAAACAAAACCAATACTCAAAACTTGCACTTACTCTTGCACAACCATATAACAAAACCAATACTCAAAACTTTTCACTAAATTCATTTTATTCTATCAACTACTTTATTACACAAGTATAATACATTCCTACCAAGAAAAGAGACGAGTAGAACACATAAACAGGAAACCATCATTGCTCAAAATCAATCATAAAAAGCACACGAAAAAAACAATATATTAATAGAGTTAACAATATGGCTACCTTTATTAAATATTTTGTTACGCTCTCTATTATTTCTCTCTTAGCTTGTTTTACCAATGCACAACTTGTTAATGTAAGTCTATATAATTAATTAAGCATTTTTTCTGGTTCACAATAATATCATAGTATTATTTCAATGCCTCTAAAGAAGTCATGTTCTCTGTACATGAAAGAACCAATAAAACACAACAAACCAAACACCCATGAAATAATTAAACGTAAGCAAAGACACTCTCCATTATGTGTGACACTCTCCATTATTTCTCTCTTAGCATGTTACTCTCCATTATTTCTCTCTTAGCATGTTACTTCTATGCACAACTTCTTAATAACTTCTATGACAGTAGAAAACATGCTTGCTCAAAATCATTAACCAAACAAAAGCATATGAAAACCAGACAAACACATACGAGATGAGGAAAAAAATGAAACCTGATACGAATTGCAGTTGGCCGGAGAAGTGGAGCGTCGTTGATCACCGTAGAAGCTCTGGTTTAGGGTTTTTTCGTGAAGAAAATCTGACTGAGAATAGAAAAGTGATACGAATTGTGTTTTGATATTTATTATAAAACTACCTACGAAAGCGATTTTAAAAGCGCTTTCTAAAGGTCATCTATAACAGCGCTTTTACATCAAAAAGCGCTTTCGTAGCATATCCTATAGCAGCGCTTTTAAAAGCGCTTTCTAAAGGCCAGCTTTAGAAGCACTTTGGAAAAGAGCTTTCTAAGGCTGACCTTTAGTAGCGCTTTTGAAAAGCGCTTTCTTAAGGTATCCTCTGAAAGGGCAGCTTTAGCAGCGCTTCCCAAAAAGCGCTTTCTAAGGGTGACCTTTAGAAGCGCTTTCTTAAGGCACCCTTTGAAAGCGCTTTTTTAAGCGATTTTTTTTAAACCCTACAGCAGCGCTTTTTTCCAAAAGCGCTTTCTTTTATGTGCTGCTAAAACTTATTTTTGGCGTAGTGACCCGGTAAGTGGAAAACTTGAAAAGGCGGCTTGGGCAAAAAAGGGCATCCCGGTGGACTGAAAACCCGAAAGGGATGTCCAGGCAAAAATTAGGGATTTAAAGTGTATAACCATGTCCCGTTGGATCACCTTAC
The DNA here is from genome assembly GCA_948472305.1 of Vicia faba. Taxonomy (NCBI): domain Eukaryota; kingdom Viridiplantae; phylum Streptophyta; class Magnoliopsida; order Fabales; family Fabaceae; genus Vicia; species Vicia faba. The sequence continues at coordinate 34,945,953 of OX451740.1, read as the reverse complement.
AACCAATCTTCGGTATCAACTATCAAGCTCAAATGGTACTAATCAACCCAGTCAGCTTCAGACAAGCAGCAAAAAGATGAGACACTCAAAGACATAAGGGCAATAGCAGAATGGGAACCCAATGGGATTATTTCACATAACTGTTTCTTTGTATGCTATTTTGTAAAGTTTTATTCTTACGACGATATTCTCTTACTAGGATGTTCGTCTCCTTATACAAAAACACCTACTATAGGCACAAATTCTTTGAAAGTGCAAAACTATTTGTTTTTATTTTTCTATTTTGTTTGCGAAAACGTCCAGTGATTGTTTTTGAACATATGCATTTGAATGCGATTACTATTTACAATTACTCGCATAAAAAACAGAAAGACAATTACTAATGGCTTTAAGAAACAGGACAATGTCTAAGGACTATCCACAAAATCCCCGTAGATACCTTCTCCAGAAGTTTCATAAGCAGGGGCATCCTACTATAAAGTCACTGCCATATTATCACCATGAAACCTAATGGTGTCAAGTTCTCATATCCTCGGAAAAGCAAAAATCTCCAATTACTGCTCCAAAAATTCCCTAGTGAAGTCGCCAAGCTTCTCAGGATTCCCTAGTAGGATTTCACAAAATCCCCAAACATTGCACGGAGTTCACCTTCCCCAACAGAGTTATTTCTCTAACAACGGAAATCTATCTCTCAGCATTTAACTTCAACATATTTGAAGACCTACATTCTTCATCCCCAACAACAATCGGGGATTTATTTTCCCTAATTCTGCAACACTGCAATAGAACAACTGACACGTTCATACATTGCATCCATACATCATTTTACAAACAACACAGCATATGCGACACAAATGCATATATCACATTCTCATTTATTTTGGGAGCATCATGCAATTCATACATCATGACATCGCATGAAACTGGTTTTACCTTTTCAGGTTAAATTATCCGACAAACAAACACTATCAACTTATACAACAGGTCATGGATTAATGCCCGAAACCAGACGGGGAAACTATTTATGTGACCAACATTGCCAAGTTCCATATTAATACCTATAACAATCTAGGACAACTATCTGTAGACGACCGATTATGGATTAATATCTATAACAAGCCAGGAAAACTATCTACATGAGGAGATTGAAGATTAATACCTGAAACAAGCTGGGAAAAATATCTTTCTTTCTCTATGGTCAAAGATTAATACCTAAAACCAGACAGGTTAACTATCTCAACGACTGACAAAAGCAAGTTCCAGATTAACACCTGAAACAAGACATGGAAAATATCTGTGGACGACCAACTGTAGATTAATACCTGTAACAAGCCAGTAAAACTATCTACATGAGTAGACTGAAGATTAATACATGTAACAAGCCAGGAAAACTATCTTTCTCTCTGAGGTCAGAGATTAATACCTAAAACCAGCCAGGATAATTATCTCAACGACCGACAAAAGCAAGTTCCAGATAAATACCTGAAACAAGACAGAAAAACTATCTGTGAATGACCGACTGTAGGTTAATACCTGTAATAAGTCAGGAAAACTATCTACATGAGGAAATTGAAGATTAATACCCAAAACAAGCTGGGAAAACTATCTCTCTTTCTATGAGGTCAGAGATTAAAACCCGAAACTAGAAAAGACAACTATCTCAACGACTGGCAAAAGCAAGTTCCAGATTAATACTTGAAACAAGACAAGACAACTATCTGTGGATGACCGACTATAGGTTAATACCTGTAACAAGCCAGGAAAACTATCTACATGAGGAGATTGAAGATTAACACTCGAAACCATACAGGAAAACTATCTTTCTTTCTCAGGTCAGAGATTAATACCTGAAACTAGCCAGGACAACTATCTCAATGACTGACAAAAAGCAGTTCCAAATTAATACCTGAAACCAGACAAGACAACTATCTGTGGACGACTACTTGTAGATTAATACCTGAAACCAGGCAAGAAAACTATCTACATGACTCATCCTGAAGCAATCTAACACGGGTTCTTTCTCAACTTTCCAGATGCAGTCTAACACAGAGTCATCCTGAAACAACCCTACACAGGCTCTTTCTAATACATTTCCAGACAACAGTTAATTTCATCCTCCACACCAAGTTACTGTGAAGCCTGGAATTCAACCAGATAACAACAAACTTTCATCTCTCCAGTCCGAAGATAAATCATCAGTAGAGCCATGGACAACTGAAGTTCATATACTCTATTCCCCATAGAGTTTTCTTCAAACAGTAGAACAACAGAAATCAACCTTCCCCAGTGGACTCCTCCTCAGACAACAGGAACAAGAATTTTCCATAAAGGGACCCCTTATGACGTCAGCACCTACTATTGATGGCATCTTTAAGCCCATCTCCGACAACTCCCAGTCATATTTTCCAAATGGAATCTTTAAGCCCATTCCCCATACAGTCAGTCATCATATCATGCGAGTGCAAATTTATGGGCACTTTAGTGTTCAATCATCTTCCACCTTCAGATCACGAAAGGAAAACAAGCCAATCTAAATCTTCAGGTTTAAGAAGATTGAACATGGGTAGCTGTTGTACCCCAAAATTTTCCCTCTCATGTTTTCCAAAATCTTCCTTTTTTTGAATGGTGGTTACAAACACGTGCTTAGAGAAAATATAATTTTTTTGAAGATAATCAAGTGTATTTAGATTGGCATATGAACAAGGTACTTTGATGGGGCGTTTGGATCTATTCGATCACGCTTTGATTAGTAATCTTCAATTGGGTATTTGGCACTTTCGAGCAAGCTTTGGCCCACAAGTATCATTCCAACAGTGCCCTCTGTATGTGCCTTCAGCACACTAGGCAAATACTCCCTCTGTGCGTGCCTTCAGCGCACAAGGCAAGAACCCCCTACAAGTTTGCTTTGTTTTACCAGCAGTGGACTCCTGCATGCAAGTTTCGTTTAGGAAAAGGCTTCTTCAGACCTGTCTTTGATCCACTAGGAAAAAGCTTCATCATGCTTGCCTTGGATTCACAAGACAAAAGGCTGCATCAGCTTGCCTTCGATCCACAAGGCCAAGGCCCCTTCAAATTGCCTCTGTGTTTTCTTTCAACCCACAAGAAAATGAATTCCTCTGGGCTTGCCTCCAATGTGCAGGGCAATGGTTTCCCTTCAACTTGCCTCTGTGTTTGCTTTCGACCCACAAGAAAATGACTTCCTCTGGGCTTGCCTCCAATGCACAGGGAAATGGTTTCCCTTCATGCTAACGCCCATAAAGCAGTGGCTTCCTTTCATATGTGCTTCGATTCATTAAGCAGTTGGCTTCCCTCATGCTAGCTTCGACTCCACAGTTTTCCACATTCTGATATCTAGTAAGGTCTATTCGAAGGACACACCAATGGTGTCTTTGAAAGACATACATGTGGTCCATTCGAAGGATACATAATTGTGGGAAACAAGCTTGTTTTGCCTCTTGATGAGTATTGGTTCAAGATTCATGCCTTCAGCGCACAAGGCAGAGGCTCTCTCTTCAACTATCCTTCGATTCATAAAACAAAAGTTTCCTCTTCATGCCTACCTTCGTTTCACAAAGCACATGATTGCTACATTATGAACACATTGGTAGCCCATTCGAAGAACACACAAATGGTGCCTTCAAAGGGCATACATTTGGTCCATTTGAAGGACACACAAATGGTTCCATTGAAGGACCTACAATGGGTCCATTCCAAGGATACATTATTGTAAAAAAACAATTTGTTTTATGTTAAGTCCTGGTCCAAGATGTTTTCTGGCCAAAGTCTAACATGTTGCCAAGCCCAAGCCTCCTGCGCAATTGTATTCGAAGGAAGGGACAAGGGAAGTTTCGACTTGCCAGAAAGAAGCTTTCGTTTGGACTAATTGAAGATTTTAGATCAAGCTACCAAGACAAATAGGGGCTCAATCAAAGAAGCCCTAATGATGAGAATTGAAGCCATTCGAAGGAGGCAACCCTGGGCCAATCGAAGAGCAAATATTATGGGCATTCAAAGGAACCAAACATGTCCAGGTTCATCCCAAGACCCAAAAGGGTAGGAATCCCTCAAAAAAGGCAACCCCTTAATGTGTCTAATTTGTCCTTCAAAGCCTAGTTAATGGTTGTCCCTTGCCATTTCTATGCTATGACCCTCTCTTCATCCCCTATAAATATAGTCCATTTCCACAAGCCAAAGGTAGGTATTACATACGTATGTACGCACAAGGAAAGACTTCACGCAAACGCTGCCTCATAAGCCACACCAAAGTTATCAAAAATCTCATAAGTGATCCAAATCGAAGCAATCTTCAACAACGCTCCACTCACTCCCTGAAGTTTGCAGGAGGCGTTCCAAAGCACTAGGCAGGCCCAACATCACTCACACAATCTATCTGTTGGTAACTTATTTTCAATTTCAAACTAGCTAAGCATGCAATTTCTAAATTCATGTTAATCATACATTCATGTTATTGCTAATGTTTGTTATTACTTTAATGTGCCACATACAAGATTAAGCCCAGGGGTTGGGATCGTGCCATGGCTTGGGAACGATCCATATTTTCTTTCAAATCTCAGGGTTTATGAGGTTGTAAGACAGACGAAGAAGCTTTCAATTCAGACCCAGAGGATCTGAATTAGGATTATGCAGCCACATGTTGTCAAATCTAAGATTAGATTCAACCCAAGTCTGAAATTTTATCTTGTTTTCTCTAATAAATTTCTTGCAGGAGTACAACATACACCTCCAACAATATCCTTAACTGGATCGAAGGCCATCTTTCACTGGATCGAAGGCTACCCTTCATTGGATCGAAGGACACCCTTCATTGGATCGAAAGCTATCTTTTCTTTGGATCGAAAGATTCTTCTTCTTGTACTTTTATTTTTCATTGCTCATTTCTTTTGTATAGTTTCCCGTTTTTTAAATTAACATAAAATAAAAAATCATCATAAAAATTAGGGTTAGATTTTTGTTAATTAAATCAATTTCTGAATTAATTAATTATTTAATTTTGACATCCTTTTTCTTAAAAAAATTTAAAAAAACTAGAATCTAGGTTTAATTATATTTTTCTCAATTTATTTTCTTTTCATAAAAATCAAAAAAATAAAACAAAAAGATTTTCATTCCATAGGGTTTTAGACGTATTTTCTAATTCGCGCGCAATTTTAATTTAGCGTTATCATATTATTGTATCTGCTTCCTGGTTGTAATAGATTATAATTAGGACTCTTTTACTTTACTGTTTTCTTTATTTTCACCAAAGTTTTGGACTTGTAATTATTCCCCCTCCCCGAAGCTTTGTAATAACGTAGGATTTACAATCCCCGCATTTTATTCCTGTACATATTAACTGTTAGATGTATGGTAATAGGTTTGTATGGCAGGAATAAAACAAAATGCTAGCAAACCTAACAAAAAAGACAAAAATACTTGAATACAACACACTTGCACATACACACCTCTAGGGTACCCCATCTTTCGTTGCCTTCGGAAAACAAAACAGTCATGTCCCTCGAAAGTAGGGACGCTTTAGCAAAGACCCTCAAATCAAAAGATCATAGTCCCTCAATGACCCTTTGGTGTTGCCTTTCGGTAAATGATGTAATCCCTTAAACAAAATTGCTAAAGCGTCTCTATATGTTGCCTTTATGACTGTACGATGACTCACGAATGTCCCTCATACATCCAAACGACTATGGCTACCTACTCACTAATAGTAGGCTAGTCTTGTCTAAAGGAAAGGAGGAAAAGAACAAACCTTTCGAATAAAAGTAGATAGCTATTAGATGCTTGCTCAAAAACAAACTTTCACACTTACACAAAACAAATTTCAAAAACATTTTCAAAAGCTTTATCAACACTCTTGAGGACTGATACAAGAGTTATCATAAAGAAAATCTCCTTACTATTGGCATTTCAAATACTTTTCAAAACACACAAAGCACGAGGTATTTTCAAAATGAGCTAAGCATCTAAGAGCCCATAGATAACTATGGATGGAAAGGGTGCTAACACCTTCCCTTTCCATAATCTACCCCCCTTACTCAGAAATAATCTTGAAAGGTCTTTTTCTGTTCTTTTCACCCTTTCCTTTGTTGGATAAAAGAAAAGTCGGTGGCGATTCTTGCTTACCGCAACATTTGCGAATACAGACGCAAAACCAGTATAACAGTCGGTTCACCCACCGTATTACACCACTCTAGATTAACCTTTGGACATCTACCTTCAAAGCAAAACAATTTTCAATATTATGTCCTGGAGACCCTTCGTGATATGCACAAAATTGATCAGCCTTGTACCAAGGGGAAGTATTATTCGATGCAATAGGAGGAGGTTTCATTGTTATGAGGTTCTTTCAGATCAAAGCGGGGAACAACTCAGTGTAAGTCATTGGTATTGCATCAAATTGTGGTTTTCTTGGCGAACGGTTCTGATTATTGAATTGAGGAGCCTGTTGTCAATGTTATTGCTGAAACTATCATTGTTGAATTGGAGAGGTTTGATAAGGTTGAGTTACCATTTTTAGGCGGATAGAAGGAGTGACTGCTGCAACATGTGAATATCCTCTTCTCGGCCTTCCAGGAAAAATTGCACTAACATCTTGTTCTCTCCTCTTGGGGAAGACACTCCCAAATTTCTTAACACCATTAGATGTACCACATTCTTTGGTTAGACGTCCTTCATAGATTCCCTCTTTAAGTCGCATGCCCATGTTCACCATATCAGTGCAGTCGCTAGGCGCACTCACAATCATTCTCTCGTAGTAGAAAGAACCTAATGTTTTCAGAAAAATATTTGTCATCTCTTTTTCTTTGAGGGGAGGATAGATCTGAGCGGAAATCTCACACCACCTTTGGGCATAATCTTTAAAAGATTCGTTATCCTTCTGGGACATAGCTCGGAGTTAATCTCGGTCCGAGGCCATGTCAATATTGTACTTGTATTGACGAACAAAAGCCTCACTGAGGTCGTTGAAGTTGCGGATTCGGGTGCCATCCAAACCCATGTACCATTTCAGTGTGGCACCAATTAAGTTGTCCTAGTAGTAGTGAATTAATAGCTTATGATCATCAGAGTAGGTGGACATCTTCCTCACATACATGGTTAAGTGACTTTGCGGACATGAGTCACCTTTGTATTTTTCAAAGTCTGGCACTTTGAACTTAGCTGGAATTTTCACGTTTGGGACCAAACACAAGTCGTGAGTATTTTTCCCGAACAAGTCTTTCCCTTTAAGTGCTCTAATTTCCCTCTGCATTTCTTGAAATTAGTCTTGGAACTCTTCCATATTATCAAAGATGCCCAAACTTTCAGCAGGTTCAACATGATAAATGGGTTCATTTGCATATGGATTAGTGTGAACCACGGGAGCGGCAATAGTCATTACAGGCTGAGAGAAAGATACCATAGGCTGGATCACAAGTTGCACAGTAGTCATCCCAGGTTGAGGAAAGGACACAACAGGTTGAATAATGGGTTGCACAATAGGATGGTATCCTTCTGACGGGAAATTGTAAGGCATACCCCATGGAAAACCTTTCTGCATTTGATTTTGTAGAGGGTTGACTTGATCCAAAGAGGCTGGAGCAGTAACGATCTCGGAAACCACCGTAGTTTGAGCTTGAGTTTCAATGGCCTAAGTCGATGGATGATTCTGAGAAGCCATTAAGCTTTCCACCAAAGTGATCAATTTTTCCATTCCAGTATGAAGAGTAGTAACCTCCTCGTGAAGATCATGATTTTCTTGATCTAGATCTTCCATTCTCTTTCGAAGATTGGCTAAAGTATTATACTGGTGAAACATCTTGATGATCTATCAGAGTGGAAAAGGAAGCAAGAATAATACTATAGAAAACTTGTAAGATTGAATGTTAAATGATGCATGATATGCGATGCAAATGATTATTTATTTTGATAGTTTTTAGAGGAACTTTAAAACTTGATAACTTTGAAAACATCAATGGTAAAGGAATTTGGAACAACAAAACTCATTTCATTAACAAAAGCAGTAAATTACAACTTTGAAACATAAAGCCCTTTTAAAGAGTTTTACAAAATGACATAACTAATAAAAAACAGGAACTGAGATAATTCAGAATCATCATCGGAAGAAGGACCAAATGCGACTTGTAAATTGAGCTTCCTAATCTTCTTCTCATAGAAGTCTTCCATCTCTGTCTTCTCGGCTATCAACTGATCAATGACTTTCTTCCATAGATTAAAACAGGAGTAATGCCTATCAAATCTTCCTCCTTTCTCTTTTTTTCCTTAGCATATTTCTTGAGAAATGCATCTTTCTGACGAAGCTTCTCATCATGATGAATAAACAACCCGTCTTGAATAAATAGCATATCCTACTTCCCCTTCAACTGTCGAGTCAGGGCCATATTTTCGTAATCGGACATACTATATTTCTCCTTCCAAGCATCTCTTTCAAACTCCATTCTAGCCAGATTTTCCTGATACTCTTTCATGTTCTTAATAGGAATGGCAGTAGATGATGATGTAGCAACAAGGAATAAAGGTTTCTTGGGATAATAAGGTATCTTGAGAACATAAGCCCTAGCACGAACCCATTGAAGGTAAGGCTCTAAAAAAAGAACACCTCTCTGTCCTAACATGTCTCTTCCCTTTCTATGGATATGGCGCCAAGCCCTTTCAATCTCCTCCTTAGCTGCTCTGTGATCTTTTCCTTCTTGGAGAAAGAATCCACTCAGATGAATGTTATTTGGTTTGTCCTTCATTGGGTATCCAAATTGGCATCGCACAAGAACATGATTATAATTAATTCCTCCCCTCGTACCAAGAAGAGGCACGTTGGGAAAAACACCACAACTATCAATGATCTTCACGTTAGAATAAGCTTGATTGTACCAATTTATGTCGGAATGAGTAAGAGCCATAATTTTTGGCGCCCATTGTGGCTCCTTCTTGAGATCCAAAAAAACATCACACCCAGGTAAATGAGAAAGATATCACTGGTATAACAATGGTGCACAACAGATAATCATCCCTCCTTGGTAGGAATTTCGGAGATGGACGGAATAGAAGGTATCTCCTAGAAACGTAGGGACTGAATTTCCAATCAAGAAGATTCTAATGGCATTGATATCCACGAACTTATCGATGTTAGGGAACAAGAATAAACCATAAGCCCGCAAAGCAAAGACAGCTTCAAAGGCGACAATATCCTTTATCTCGACGAAGTAACGAACTTTCTTCAGCAAAAATTGTGCAGGTAAACCTCAGATTCTTCCCTTAGTAGTCATGTTTTCTTCTATCTCATACTTCCTCAAGTGGGTAATTGTTTCTATCTCATGAGATCTGGGTTCCCCTTCTAAACCGGAGAAAGGAACACACTCAGTGATTGGTAAACCAAGTATATAAGAATACACTTCCAAAGTGGGCATTAATTGGTAATCAGGAAAAGTGAAGCATTGATACAACATATCATAGAACTGAACCAACGTAGTAAGGATACCTTCTTTCAGCCTGCGCTTCATAAGAGGAATAATAGATCCATATTTCTTTTGAAACTCCGTAAGGTTCTCAATCTTGGGAATCAAACTCTTCAACTCTTCAATCTCAAGCTCCTTGAAACTATAACTCCGAGTGTTTCTTTTTCCAAAATCCATAGTAAAAGTACCTGAGATGTCTGTAAAAATCATTCTTAAGTTCCTTGAAAAACATGTTTAAAGAATGTTTATGGATGCATGAATGAATGATAATGCAACAATTACACATAAGTTCACAACACATGGGGCTCAAAGGTTTAACGCTTCGAGCACGAAGTCAAAGGTAAAGCCTACCCCCAAGGTATGTACTAAAGGTTTAATCACACCTGTAAAACAAGGTTCTAAAGGTTCCCAGAGTCTACGATCCTCCTTCGGATATTACCAACGTCTCGATTACTCGATAATTAGCAATATTCTCAAGAGAAACCCGTCTAAGTGTAGCATCGCATGACAAAAACTTTCAAATTACTGTTATAGTCTCCGTACTACACCTAAGAGGCCAAGATGGGTTAAGAGTTCTACGGTTCTCAACTTCTCTGGCTCCTAGGTCGAAAGCAATGACGTCTTCCTGATTACTCGGTAAATGAATACTACGTTTAAAAGGGCTTCCACTGAGTGGGGGATTTCATGCCTCCTTCTTTGGGATTACTCCCTCAAAGTTAACACGAGTATGTCGTTCGTCCTATTCCTAAGTGTACCTTAGTTTGGGTATAGGACTTGTCCTTTGTAAATAACATCAATACCTAAATAACCACAATGTATAACATAATCAAACAAAAAAATAATAATAAAACAGATAAGAAAAACATGGCTTAACTCACTTAGGGATGGTCCAGTAAGAGGTCATTCTTTCCCCAGCAGAGTCGCCAATTCTGTAGCGATAAAAAATGTAGCGGGGTAAATCGGAGATCGAGCTATTAACTAAATCGACTCACAAAAGCAAGAGTCTCCACCGCGCTTTATTATTTCCAAGGGAAAAGGGAAAAGATTGAAATAAAACCCTTAAATATCAATGTAAAATAATACTTAAAAGTAATAAAATATAATGCGTTTATTTGAAAAGAGATCTAGAGTTCGGGGGTTGGTTATGCAATGGGAAGGTATTAACACCCAATGCATCTGCCGTATTCTGCAGGAACCTTTTGAAATATCTGTTTTTAAAATTGTTTGTTTGATTAAAATGGTTTGTTTGGCTAAAAATTATTTGTTTGGAAGATATTTTGAAGATACGACGACCTAGTGTCGAAGTTTTGACTTAAAAGGCGTGAGTTTTAAAATTGTGTTTTTTAGGAAAATTAATTTAAGTTTAGCAAAAGAGTAAAATCAAAATGAATGAAGGGATTCGCACAATCGTAATAAATATATTTGATGACATGAAGTCAACAAATTTAAAACATTTCCCTTGGATTTGAGACGGACGAATGATATAAAGATTAAACAATCGAGAATAAAGTTAATTAGAGCGACAAAAATAATAACAAAAGTTCAATAAGAGATTAATTTATAAGCATATATTTAAATAATAAAAAATTAAATAAAGATAATTTATTAGCATGTATTTGAATAATTAAATAAATAGCAAAAATTAAATAAAAGATTAATAGCATGCTAACAAAAAATAAAAAAAAGAAAAATTCAAATTAAGCATGTTTTTTTGGTATTTTTATAATAAGGGACAATTATATAATGAATTAAATAATATTTGTTATAGAATAAAATAGAAAATGGGGAGATAAGGCTAACAAAATAAGAAACAAAATAAAAAGGCCAGCAAGGGATAGAACCCGAGTCCTTTAGATTGCATCACACAAGTATTACCAACTGAACTGTATTATGTATTCGTTATTATTATGATTTAATTAAAACAAAAGGGAAAAAGGATAATGGATTGGGCCAGCAGCCCAATGGGCTGACCCGGTTAAAAGAAGAACAAGGAAAAGAAAAATTGTAACCCTAACAAATCAAGCACCGATGTAGTGTTGTATTGGGAAGGAAAAAGAAAGATTAAACATTATTATTAGCATTGAAACTTGTTTCTAGATGTACCGTAAAAAATAAGAAAAAAGACTCTCTCTTTCCAACGAAAAACGTCATCTCTCTCACGATATTCCCCTGCTTTCTTTGTAATACTCTCCTTCATCTCTCTGCTTCTCCAGCGATTGTTCCATGGATTCACCTCTCTCGGCTCCATCGATTCAAAACAAACATTAACAAACAAACAAAATCTACCCTCATCCCCAATCAAAATCGTAAGTACCCCAATTCATTAGATCTGTTTACTTCTTCTTCTTCGACTCTCTTTCTGTCCGTTTCGAGATCTACTTTTTCCTATGCTACTTCTGTGCATGAAAACCATGCATTCCTTTTGACGTCGTGCGGTTTATCTCAGAGGGTAGTTGTGCGGTTATGGTGGATTGAATGTCTGGATGTGAACGAGGGTAATGAGGATGATGATGTCGTTGTTGCAAATGGAGGATAGAGGTTAGATAGGCGGAGGTGGTTGCTGGGTTGCACTGAGACGATGAAGATAGATAATTGTGGATCTTCTTGCGAATACAGGTGGTTGATTCATTGAGTGAAGGGTGATTCCGGATGGTAGTGTAGCGGAGATGGAGGAAACAATGATTGATGAAGATGATGGCAGACGAGCTGAAGGTGGTGAGTGGATTTGGGATATTTGGTTTGTGTGAATCGTGTAAAAGACGGAGCTGCCATGGCATTTCACAAAGATGACCAAAGATGATGAGAAGGTATGTGGGCGGCGTCTGTTAGTTGTAGTTGGGTCGGCGGTAGTGTAAGAGGATGAATGTGGAGATGAGAGAGATCCTTTAATAACTAAATCATATCTAAATACAAAATATTTACAACTTTTCAAATTCTAATAAATTACAGCAACCAATTTCTTTATTTTGTTTCAGACCAGCAACATACATGCAGTGAAACTTAGAAGAACGAAGTCCAGAAATATATGTTTATTAAAATCATTTCATTTGCGGTAGTGTGATACGGTGGGAGAACTTACTTGGGTGTTTTGCATTTTATCGCAATTGTTGAGGATAGCAAGAGTCGCCACCGACTTTTCTTTTATCCAATAAGGAAAGGCTAAAAAGAACAGGAAAGACCTTTGAGATTATTTCTGAGTTCGGGGGGTAGATTATGAAAAGGGAAGGTATTAGCATCCTTTTCATCCATAGTTTTCTATGGGCTCTTAGTTGCTTGCTAGATCACTTGCTTTGTTTAAAAAATGTTCTTTGTGTGGTTTTTGAAAGTATTTTGAAAAGGCACCATCGTTTAGGCAAACTTTGTAATAGTTCTTATTCGTAAGAATGTATACAAAGTGTTGAGCTTTTGAAAATGTTTCATGTTTTTGAAAGTGTTTATGAAAGTGTTTTTTGTTTTGAAAATGAGCCAGGATGTTTGATTTGAAAATTAGCAAGCAACTAGGAACAATCTACCTACTAAAAAGTCTTTTGTTCATTTCTTCCTTTCCTTTGATATTGCTACCTTACCATTGATTTGGTAAGAAGCTCTATCGTTGGATGTGAAGGGAAGGGCATGGGACGTTTGTATAGTCATAATAGCAATGTTGTGAGATGTCTTAGCATTTCTCTTGAGGGACTAAGATCATTTGTAAGGCAACATTCGAAGTGTCATCGAGGGACTATGATCTTGTATTTTGATTGTTTTTGCCAAGACATATCATATGCATAACATGACCATTTTTAGGCAACAAGTGGAGTTAACCCTAGGGGTGCATGTGTGAATAGTGTATTTGATTTGCATGCATTTTGTCTTTGATTTTTGGGTTGTCTACTTGTTATTTTTATCTTGCCATACATCCTAGTTACTAGCATTTATACAAAAGCAATAAAAAATGCAAGAAATAAAACCTACACTATTACAACCATATTGAAGTGCATAGAAATATAAAGGAAAAAATAAAATAAAAAGAAGAAATAAGAGCTCCTTCGATTGGGGGGGAAGCAACCTTCGGTTCTGCTTCTACTGGCCTCCTTCGACTGGGGCTGGCATCAGCAAGGTCATGGCCTTCAATTGGGAGTTGGCACCAGTCAAGTCATGGCCTTCGATTGGGCTTGGAAGTCAACAGGGCGCGCCTTCTATTCTACCTTTCTTCCTTGTTTCCTTCTACGATTGGGTCTGGCATCAGCAAGTCATGGCCTTTGATTCTAGATGGACTTAGTGACAACGTGCCTTTTGATTATGCCTTTCTTCCTTGGAAGTCAGCAAGGAAGCCCAAGGCTTTGTTTCATGTTTCTTTCCCCCTGTCTCTTTCGTTTAGGACATAAAGTGGCAACATGGCCTAAGGCCATGCTAGAAATTGTCTTGAGGCCAAACTGATTATTAAAGTACGTTTAATAAACTCAAGCAACAAGAAACAAAAGATTAGCCATAAAAACATATTCAAAGGGTGTAAACGAAAAGGAGGCAAAATATTATATACATGTTATGCTTGAAACGAAGGGTTCAAAGGTAAGAGTGACTTACCTTGCTTCAGCCTTGAGTGGGTGAGGGACCTTGAGTGGAGGCCCTGAGTGTTTCCTAGATTCGAATGGAGGAGCCATAATCTAGGCCTTGGATGCTGGATTCGAAGGAAGAAAGAAACAAGTCTTATGTTTCTTTCCAAACTGGATTCGAAGGATACTGAAGAGTGTTTGTTCCTCAGAATCGAAAGAGGTGACAAGGGGATTATGGGTTTGTTCTTCACAAGTGCTTAAAGACTTCATAAATTTTTTTGTGTTTGAGAAGATTTTGGAGGTTTCATTCCTCTAGTAAAAAAAAATCCTCCCCAGCCTTTGCAAAGAATTCCTCTATTTATAGAGAAAGAATGGACATGTTGTCCAAATCCAGCCTTGCAAAGAATAATAAAATATATTTAACGTGAAAGTACAAGTGGGGGGCCTTTTGGCAATTAGGGTGCAGAAGATGTGACTTATGCTTCTGGCCCTCTGACTATACTAATATTTGGAAGCAACATAGTCTGTCAAGTAGGGTAAGGCTATGAGATTTCCTCAGATTTGCTTCAAACGAAACCTGCTTTGAATGGCTCAGCTTGGATTCGAAGCAAGCTGATTCGAAGGGGAACCACATTCCAATCGAAGCTTTGCATGTAGGTACTTTTGTCCAATCGAAGGATTGCCTTTCCATGGTCATATGTGGCCAAACGAAAGAGTGTACGTGAGGGGTCCCTGTCTTGTGAGTGTTTAGCATGAGGGAAGTTAAATGCCCAAACAATAGGTTTGACCTTGTACTGAAGGATTCGTGCCAAAACGAAAGAAGCATGCAGGCAACAAACTGGTCCAATTGAAGCAAGCATGCAGACATCATACTTGTCAAATAGAAGCAAGCATGCAGACAATAAACTTGTCCAATCCAAGCAAGCATGCATACATCATACTTGTCCAATCAAAGCAAGCATGCAGACAATATATGCCCAATCAAAGCAGGCTTACAGGCAGCTAAACTTATCCAAATCGAAGCAGGCTTGGAGGCAGCTATTTTAAGCAATCGAAAGAGGTGCAAAGTCCAATCGAAGGGTGTTGAATCGAAGGAGGTTCAAAGTCTAATCGAAGGGGGATAAACCGAAGGAGGTGCAAAGTCCAATCGAAGGGGGCTGAATCAAAGGAGGCCTATTTTTCTCCAAATTTGTCAAAATGTTATTTTTATCTGTTTTCTCCCTTCTTAACAGTTTCCTTTTAATTTTGGTACTAGAAAAGCCTAATGCACTTGTGCAAGCTTGAATCTTGAGAATCTTTGTGAGAAAACCCTTGAGAAGGCAAATTTTGGGGTACAACAGGTAGCATTTGAGAACCAGTTGAATGCAAAACCAATTGGTCAGAACTCAAGGGTTTTATTAGATGATTGGAAACTACAGGGTTAGGATATCCCTATCTATTGATATCTTTCGAATTGTTAATAGTTGGTTGGGAGGAAGACGGAGATATCGTGGGTGGTTAAGCGGAAAGCTGGGAAGGATGCAGAAGACCCTGTGTGTTCAAGGTACTGCCTTTCGAATTGTTTGCAGCTGCACCATTTGAGGATGTGCCACCAAATCCCCGTCGTTGTTGCACTTGCTCGGGGCCGTTCCGTTGAAGATAATACCTAGTTGCAGCTGCAGTAGTAGAGGTGGGACTGCTGGATTGTGCAACTTGAGAGTGTATGTAAAGATTTGATAAATACAGTTGGGCCTGTTGCAAGCTCTGATTTTCCATTTCATGTTGCTGGTGTTGAAACATACCATAGCATGGCTGGAGGGAATTATGAAGATGGTTTTTTTACGGTTCGCGAGCAATGTGATGTTTGGGGAATGTACTATTTGGTAAGGAGACAATGTGGTTGAACAAATATAATTCTCTAATTCTGTAATTTCCATTATTCTAATATTTTCAAATATGTTTTTCTTGTTTATTATTATTATTAACCATGATTAAAATGTCCACATATTACAGAAGCAAATAAAAAGAATACATCAAAGGAATAAGATAAATCAAACATTATATGGAAAAAGGAAAGTGGTGCAAAGAAGATTCAAATTTATGATTATATGAGAAAGTTAGGCAGAGGTAAATAAGGAAGAAGAAATACCTATCGGAGTCTCTCTGATGGAGCTTCAAAGAATAATATGTTCTCCCTTGATGATCAAGCTCTTTTTACCTAGATTTTTTGAAAGAAGTTTTGTGTATGTGTAAAAGTTAGTTTTGAGAATAGCATCTAAGAACTATCTACTTTTACTCGAAAGATTATTCTTTTACCCTTTTCCTTTAGACAGTGCTATCCTACTATTAGTGAGTAGGTAGCCCCCGTCGTTGAATGTTTGAGGGACATTCGAAGGGACATCGTATAATCACAAAGGCAACTTGGAAAGAAACCTTAGTAACCACCCTAGGGTTTTAAGATCATACCGAGGCAACATCAAGAGGGTCAATTTTGGATCTTTAAATCAGAGGGTAACCAATAAAGTCTCTCACGTTTCGAGAGTTGTGACTATTTTATGAAGGCAACCAAAGTAGGGACACCCTAGAGGTGTACACATGAGGGTGCGTTATATTCACTTATTTTTGTCTTGTGTTAGGTATGCTAGTGTTTGATTATTTATGTTCTTTTTATACAATCCTATTTATCATGCATTTAGACAGTTAATAGTGTGAGGGAATTTAAAGTGCGAAAAGATTGATCCTAAACTGTTACAAGGCTTCAGGGAGAGGGATTAGTTACATGTCCAAAACTTGGGGGAAATAAAGTAGCAAATATCCTAGTTTAAATCTATTACATCCCATAAGCAAGTACAATAATATGAAAAATAGTAACAAAGCAATAAACGCGCGCGAATTAAAAATAACGTTTAAAACCCTAAGGTACTTCTAAGTCAAAAGAAAATATTTTTTGTCATTTTGTTTATTTGGAAAATGTTAAGTTAAATTAAGTCTAAAAATAAAGAAGAGAAGAAAATTATTAACTAAAAAATTAAGACTAAACAAATTAATATTTTTGACATATTTTATTTATGGAAAGAATTAAAATTGATTAAATACTAAGTCTATTGATTTTAAATTAAGGAAATACGTCAAAGTAATTAAGTAAAATAAATTATAAAAAATGAAATTTAATTAAAAAAAATAAATCTAAGTTTTTTTTTTATTTTTCCTAATTTTATGATTAAATAAAAATGTTTTTTGAAAGTAATAAACTAAAAAGAATAAAAAAAACAAATGGGTCTGGTGTTAATTAGCAAACAGGGGGGGGGGGGGGGGGGTAATTGAAATTCATTGGGCCCAAGTCAGGGGGAAGCCCAAGATGATGTTGGATCTGGTGTTGTTGGCCTTCAAGAAGTGAATCGTGGGTTGCATATTGAGGCGCTTGGATTTGATTCAGTTGAGATTTGATGGTGTGGATCTAATGGCATATGATGCGCACCTAGGATCACATCACGCTGGATCTGCAAGAAACGTGTTAGGAAAAATAAAATGCACGATCTGGGTATCGAACCCAGGCCCTTCTCATTACAACGCATCTTCTTCACCAATTGTGCCAGCTTGCCATTCATTGATACAAATGGAACAATAATATTATATTAGAAAAAAATGCAATATTTATTTAGACATAAAATCTGTGTGCTCAATGGGCCCCTATTGTTTTGGAACCAACCAATAAGAACGTGGCTTTGATACACACAACTCCCTCGCCAGAGTCAACGGACAGAGAGATGTCGGAGTCAAACTCCGATCGTCTTCTCCAATTTTACAAAACCTGATCAAACTTTAGAATAAAGCAAATCTAAAGACCATATCCCATATAAAATCATCCCCTGAATCCAAATTCGGGTTTATCTTGGTCTGAAACGGGCTGAATCGTATATTTCGAAGGTAAGTTCAGATCATTCCCTAACAATGTCACGACCCCATTCCCGCATCTTTTCTCACATGTAACACGTTGAATCAAACATAAACATCAGCAACAATATGTATATATGATCAATATGAATTTAAATCGTGTATTCTATGAGTTTGAGATCGAGGAATTTTTACTAAACTGTGAGATCGGGTGAGGGAGCTTTCACGCGTGTTCGAACTGCCTAAGGCCTGGGAAACACTCCTGGGACCTTCAGGGAGTGAGTAGTGGGCTTGGTTTGGACTGAGGATGCCTGCAAATACAGTTTCGAGTTTTGACAACTTATGGAAATTTTGTGAATTTTCGTGTGGCTTTTTCAGGCAATGTGTGCGTGTCATTTGCTTGCATATGATGCTGCTTATATAGAGGAGATGGAGATAGGGTGATAGCATGGAAATAAATCAAGCCATAACCATTGTAATGAAGCCATGATCTTTTCCTTAAAACATTTCCAAAAATGAGGATTTCATGCCATTCTTGGACTTTGAGTGAACCTAGACACCCTTGCACGTTTCATGGGCTCCAACACAAATCCAAACATTAGCCCATATTGAATAGTTGGACAGTAATGAGGAAAATATGTGAAAAATGTAAAGACAATGTAAGAAGAAATAAAAATTACATTTTGAACTATTATGCGTCGACACAATGCTGCTATGTATCGACACATAACTCTTCTTTCTCCTGTAAAACCAAATCAATTCAGTATGAGTCGATGCATAATGGGATGTATCGACTCATGCACCTGTTTGTGTCGACACATACGCATTTTATGTCGAATCATGCACCTTTCATCCTTCTGTTTTGGGGCCTGGATAACAGTATGTATTGACACATAAGGCTTTGTGTCGACTCATACCCTGTTCTGTCACTAAAATGAGTCGACTCTTGTGGGTATGTGTCGACTCGTGTTGTAGTTTTTTTGCCTTAAACATTGTTATTGAGACTGCAATTTGTTTTGAACCTCTTTCAAGATGTTGTGGTAGCCTCAGTGAACCTCTAGGATACTGCTCCAGTCCTCCCTCTGTATTGGAAGCTGTTGGACCACTCTCCAACTCAGTCAAGTTATATAATACGATCTTTTGTTTGTGTTTGAAAGGTGATGATAATGGCACTACAAAAATTGTTCTTGTGTTTGAACCATCTCTATGTGGTATTGTGATACGGTGGCAGAACCGACTGTTATACTGGTTTTGTGTTTGTGTTTACAAATGTTGCGGTAAGCAAGAGTCGCCACCGACTTTTCTTTTATCCAACAAAGGAAAGGGTGAAAAGAACAGAAAAATACCTTTCGAGATATTTCTGAGTAAGGGGGGTAGATTATGGAAAGGGAAGGTGTTAGCACCCTTTCCATCCGTAGTTATCTACGGGCTCTTAGATGCTTAGCTCATTTTGAAAATACCTTGTGCTTTGTGTATTTTTGAAAAGTATATTTGAAATGCCAATAGTAAGGCGGCTCGCTTTATGATAACTCTTGTATCAGTCCTCAAGAGTGTTGATAAAGCGTTTTTGAAAATGTTGTTTTTTCAAAGTTGTTTTGAGTAAGTGTAAAAATTTGTTTTGAGCGTAGCATCTAGGAACTATCTACTTTTACTCGAAAGGTTGTTCTTTTCCTCTTTTCCTTTAGACAGTGCTATCCTACTATTAGTAAGTAGGTAGCCCTAGTCGTTGGATGTTTGAGGGACAATCAAAGGGACGTTTATAGTCACAAAGGCAACTGGGCAAGAAACCTTATTAACTACCCTAGAGTTTTAAGATCATTTTTACTGAAGCAACATCGAGAGGGTCATTGTGGGACATATGATCTTTAAACCGGAGGGTAGCCACTAAAATCTCTCATGTTTTGAGAGTTGTGACTGTTTTTTCCGAAGGAAACCAAAGTGGGATACCCTAGAGGTGTACATGTGAAATTGTATTGTATTCAGTTATTTTTGTCTTTGCATTAGGTTTTCTAGCATTTTGTTTGTTATTCCTGCCATACAATCCTAAGTAACATGCATCTAAACAGTTAATAATTTGCCGTAATTAAAAGTGCAGAAATGTAAATCTAACTATTACAAGGCTTCGGGGAGGGGGATTATTAAATGTCCAAACTTTTGGGAAAATAAAGAAAAAACAGTAAAGTAAAGGCCCTAATTATAGTCTATTACACCCAATGAGCAGATACAATAATATGATCATAATAATAAAGCTAAAATATAAACACGCGCGAATTGGAAGAAAACAGTCTAAAACCCTAAAGTTCTTCTAAGTCAAAAAGGAATCTTTTTGTTGTTTTTGTTTTTATGTAAGTAATTGAATTCAAATAAATCCTAAGTCTATTGATTTTAAAGTTAAGAAGATGGTTTAAATGATTATTAATTAATTTACAAAATTAATTTAATTAAGAAAAATGCTAACCTAATATTTTTATGATCTTTATTATTTTGCTGATTAAATAAAAAACAAAAGAAATAAGTAATAAAAAAAAGCAAGACAGAAAAAGTAAAGGGGCCTGGTGTTAACTAGGGAGCAGGGGGTATGGTTTGAAATTTTGTATAGGCCTAGATCTGAGAGCCCAATACTGCGCCTGATCCCATGTTAGTGGTTCTTGAGGATCTACCATGGAGAAGCATTCCAGGGGTGCTGGATTTAGTACTATGGTGATCTGGTGGCATATCGTATGCGCATTTGGCTTGAATGTATGGGATATTCAAGGAAATAAACAGAAAAATTATTGCAAGAGGCAGATATCGAACCCCGGGCCCCTACACACATAATGCTTTAACCTTCTCACCTCTGCCGTTGAGACAACTTTACTTCCATTCATATAAACATATTAATAAATACAACTATGAAACAAGTGTCTGGACCAGAGAGAGACGCTGCATCCCTAGCTCTGGTCGTCTTCTCCGGTGAGAAGAAAATGTTTCCTGCAAAATCAATAAGCGTTAGAGATCAAGGGGGACCTTACCCCCTAATTCGAACCCCCTGATTCCAAATTTGAGGTCTGGTTGGCCTGACACGTCCTAAGTCATGAGATTCGAAGGAAAAATTAGATAATGCCCTAACAATGGCACAATCTCATTCGTGCACTTTAGCTTGAATGTAACACATTCATTCAAACACAAATATCATTAGTAACACGAATATATGGGCAACATGTATTTAAATGGCATGAATGTGCAGTTTCAATTTTTGCAAACCCTTACTAATCGGAGATGCGTGAATTTGTGGCTTTGGGCATGGAAATGCTTGCTGAAGGGCCTGAATTCCTTCCTGGGAATCTCAGGAGGAAGATAGGATGTTTGGTTTAGAGTGATAGTGGTTGTAACTTGTTGTTTTAATTTTGACAGCTTATAGACTTTTTGCAATTTTTTAGGAGCTTTTGTGAGGCAATGTCCGGTGTTTAGGCAATGCAATTTTTTTTATCTCTGGGCAACGCGCGTGTGTGTACCTTGATAGACAATCATGTCTTGTATTTATAGGGGTGTGGTGGTGGACAAAAATGGCATGAATCATCCATTACCATGGCTTTGAAAGAAAAATCGAAAGTTTTAAGAAGTTTCCATTTCGAATTCAACATCTTCTTCCTTTCGTTGCGTCAATTCAACCAACATGGAAATCGAAGTATTCCTTCATGGTAATGCTTCGAATAGCTCATAGTTCAATGTTTCAAAGACGAACCCTTCGATGACACTCTTTACTATCTCTTCCAATCGAAGACTTCATAAAAAGCCTCCTCACGCTTCCTTTTGAACCATCTTTCCTTCAATCCTAATGCTTCAATTCTGACATCAAATTAGGCTACATATTATTGTCAAAGTCGCTTCGACCCAAAAGCTCTTAGGCATATTTACAGCTTTCGACCTACACCTTGTTATGTACACTTATTTTCTTTCTCTCAGCAGCACCATTATGCTGAGGCATATAGGGTGCCCTGGAAATCATTTAAATCTTCTTGAGAAATTGAGGATCCTAATGAACATGTCTTGAGTAAAAATGGGAGAGTAGATTTTGGGGTACAACAGGTATGAAGTGTTTTTTGTTGACCTTTTGAAAATGACTTGTAATGTATGAGCTTGTATCTTTCAAATGGTGCATTTCTTGAACTTGAGGATAAAATAGAAGTTGGAATTGGATTCTCTTCAAAATGAGCTTTGGTTGGGGCAAAATGGATGAAGTATGTGAAAGTTATGCCTGGTCAAAGTTCAGTTGACTTTTCTTATAGAAACCCTAATTTAGCAATTCTTGACTCTTTATAAATTAAGAGCATTCCTTGAAGAATAATGATCAACCCTTTATCAAATGGTGATTATCACTTCAAAATGTTGATGTTGACAAAAAATCTTCAAGTTTGACTTTATATTGGCCACAATTGACCTTTGACCAAGTACAGTTGATTTTCAAACACTTGAGCAGTTGACTGAGAAAACTTGTAGTGTAAGGAATGAAATTTGTCATGGACATTCTTGAAGACATATTAGGGACCATGGAAATCATTTTGATCCTTTGCAACACAAACATCTTGGAAATTATTTTGAGCATTTGCAACCCAAATATCTTAGTGAAGCCATTGTTTAGGAGAATTTGTCTGATTAATTCTTTGGTCAACCTTGAGGAATTGAGGACCTCAATGATCATGTCTTGAGAAAATATTGGAGGGAAAATTTTTGGGTACAACAACTGCCAATGTTCAAGCTTCCTAAACCTGAGGATTTAGATTGGCTTGTCTGCCTTTCGTAATCTGAAGATGGAAGATGATTGAACACTAGAGTGCCCAGAAATTTGCACTCTCATATACATGAAGTAGCATTGCTGGTTGACAATATCGGGAATGGGCTTACAGATGTCATTTGGAGAAGATGACTGAGAGTTGTCAGAGATGGGCTTAAAGATGCCATTCAAAGTAGATGCTGACTTCATAAGAGGTCTCTTTGTGGGGATTCATGTTCCTATTGTTTGGGGAGGACTCCACTGGGGAATGTTGGTTTTTGTAGAGTCTAGGAGCTTTAGTTTTCCATTACTCTACTAGGGGGTTATATCTTGACTGGAGAGATGAAAGTTAGCTGTTATCTAGTTGAAATCCAGGCTTCACAGTAACTTGCTGAAGATAATAAAAGTTGACTATTATCTAGTCGTATTCCAGGCTTCACAGCGACTTACTAGGGAATATGAAAATAACTGTTATCTGGTTGGATTCAAGCTTCAATGAATTGAACTGTTATCTGGTCAGATCCAGGTTTCAGTGGCTTGAACTGTTATCTGGTCGGATCCAGGCTTCAGTGATTTGAAATTTTATCTGGTCGGGTCCAGGCTTTAGTGATTTGAAGAAATTAAGCTGTTATTTGGTCGCATCCATGCTTCAGTGATTTAAATAAATTAAGCTGTTATCTGGTCGGATCCAAACTTCAACTTGAATTTGGGATATACTGTTATTTGGTCGGGTCTAGGCTTCACAGTGTTGTTGATTATATTTTCATTTATTCGGGTCCAGGCTTCATAGTAATTGATAGAGTAAACTACTATCTGGTCGGGCTCCAGGCTTCGCAGTAGTTTGACAGAGTAAATTGCTATCTGGTCGGACTCCAGGCTTCGTAACAACTTCTACTTTTTATCTGGTTGGGTCCAGGCTTACACTGTCTTGAGTTGTAGGCTGATTGTTATTTGGTCGGATTCCAGACTTCAATAATGATGTTGACTTGTATCTGGTCGGGTCCAGGCTTCACGGTTATTAATGAGTTGTTACTTCAAATGGTTGCCCTGTCTTGTTTTAGGAATTAATCTGGAACTTGAAGGTAAACCCGTCCTATTTCAGGAGTTCATACCATTGGTAATAAAGATAATTGCTCCGTCTTGTTTCGGAAGTTGATCTTCATCAGCTGTTCAAAGAAAGTTTCACTGTCTGGTTTCAGGAATTAATTTAGAACTATTTTTGTTGGTTGTTGAGATACTTTCCTTGTCTTGTTTCAAGAATTAATCTCTAACCTAGTCTTGTAGATAGTCGCCACGTCTTGTTTCGGGAATTAATCTTCATCAGCTGTTCACATATAGTTGCCCTGTCTGGTTTCAAGAATTAATCTGGAACTGTTTTTGTTGGTTGTTGAGATAGTTGCCTTGTCTTGTTTCAGAAACTAATCTCTAACCTGGTCTTGTAGATAGTCACCCCGTCTTGTTTCGGGAATTTATCTTCATCAGTTATTCATAGATAGGTCCCCTGTCTGGTTTCAGGAATTAATATGGAATTGTCTTTGTTGGTTGTTGAGATAGTTGCCCTGTCTTGTTTCAGGAATTAATCTCTAACATGGTCTTGTAGATAGTCACCCCGTCTTGTTTCGGGAATTGATCCATAATCAGCTGTTCACAGATAGTTGCCCTGTCTGGTTTCGGGAATTAATCTGGAATTGTTTTTGTTGGTTGTTGAGATAGTTGCCCTGTCTTGTTTCAAGAATTAATCTCTAATCTTGTCTTGTAGATAGTCACCTCATCTTGTTTCGGGAATCAATCCATAATCAGTTGTTCATAGATAGTTGCGCTGTCTGGTTTCAGGAATTAATCTGGAACTGTTTTTGTTGGTTAATGAGATAGTTGCCCTGTCTTGTTTCAGGAATTAATATCTAACCTGGTCTTGTAGATAGTCACCCCGTCTTGTTTCAGGAATTCATCCACAATCAGTTGTTCACAAATAGTTGCCCTGTCTGGTTTCAGGAATTAATCTGGAACTGTTTTTGTTAGTT
Source organism: Vicia faba (assembly GCA_948472305.1). Lineage (NCBI taxonomy): Eukaryota > Viridiplantae > Streptophyta > Magnoliopsida > Fabales > Fabaceae > Vicia > Vicia faba. The sequence continues at coordinate 34,921,313 of OX451740.1, read as the reverse complement.
GTTGAGATAGTTGTCCTGTCTTGTTTCAGAAATTAATCTCTAACCTGGTCTTGAAGATAGTCATCCCGTCTTGTTTCGGGAATTGATCCACAATCAGTTGTTCACATATAGTTGCCCTGTCTGGTTTCAGGAATTAATCTGGAACTGTTGAAAAAATGTTGATGATGTTTGTCTGTTGGTCTTTTCCTGAAAAGGTAAAGATTTAGGTGTATGCAATGTAATGATGCATGACAAACCTTGTGCAATGATGTTCTCAAAATAAATGAGATTGTGTTATATGTATTTTGTATGCATGTTTGTAAAATGATGTATGAATGCAATATATGAACTAATCAGTTGTTCTTTATAGTGTTGTTATATTGAGAGAAGATAAATCCATGACTGCTGGGGATGAAGAATGTGATTCTTCAATATTTGTTGAAATTGAATTGCTGGGAGATGGATTTCCGTGGCTAGAGAAATAAACTCTAATAGGGAAAGAAAGCTTTGTAAACTGCTTGGGGATTTTTATGAAGCCCTGTTGGGGAACCCAAGAAGTTTATGAACCAAGTTGAAGAAATCTTCAAGATGTTTAGGAGATTATTTAAGATTTTGATCTATTAAGAAGATGTCGGACTATCTGAAATTGTTAGGTTATACACTAAACACATGGCAGTGACTTTGTAGGAGGACGTCTTTGTCTCTGTAACTACTAGGGAACATATCCTTAGTGATGACGAACTCTGTGAAGATAGTCCCCTGGGGGTGGTTACTCTGTGGGGATTTTAATGATAGTTTGAATGTTATCCCAACTCCTAGAGTCTTGAGAAATGTTGATCAGGGTGATAAGCCTTCTACTGATAGACAGGTGTCGAGATGACATGATATAGTCGTACGCTTTAATCCCTAACTTTTTCCTGGACTGTCCTTTCAGATTTTCAATCCACCGAGATAACCTTTTTTACCCAAGCCGCCTTTTTTAGGTTTTTGACTTGCCGGGTGTACAATTTTATTTATGTATCCCTAATTTTTTCCCGAACTCCTTTGGTTCACCGGGATGCCCTTATTTTTGCCTAGGCCATTCAACCTAGCGGGTCTTTTTTCATGCGTAATATCTTCCAACTATTTCCGCATTCACAGGGTGCGGAGAATTGTCATTGTCCATAGTGGTAAGTGTTGCAGCACTGCCAGAAAATGTTTTCTTAATTGCATGTGGCCCTTTGCTGGAACTCATGTTCAATGCCTCAATTGATTCAAGTGGAGGTCTACCCTTGGCTATTTGGCGCTTTTGAGGGATTCTTTGAATCCTAACTCGACTTCCCCAGATCAGCATAGACACCATGGCATGTCTCTTGATTATGAGAGGCTTGTTACTGGAGATGTCTTTCCATCTAATGTGATTATATCCATTGAGAGGATTTCCGTTCATTGAATTTCCTTCATGCGAATTTATGTGTTGTCGGATGATTACTCATATGTGTTGCACCCCAAAAATTTACCCTCCCATTTTATTCAGGGCATGGTCATTAAGGTCCTCAATTGTTCAAGGTTGACCAAGAATTGACTAGACAAATTCTCCTTCTAAGAAATGGACTTCCATATAAGGTTTCATTTCTCACAAAGAATTTTAGTTTTCAAGGGATTCAAATGATTTTCATGCCACCCCATATGCCTCAGCATAATGGCACAGCTAAAAGAAAGAAAAATTGTGCATGACAAAGTGTAGGTCGAATGGTGAAAATATGCCTAAAAGTTTTTGGGTCGAAGCAGCTTCAACAGCAATATGCAGGCTAATTCGAAATGTCCAAGGAAGGCTAATTCGAAGGGAAATGTGAGGAGGCTTTTAAGAAGTATTTGATTGGAAGAGCTAATAAGGAGCTTCCAAGGGTTCATTTTCTAACCCCCGAAATATGAGCTATTCGAAATGTCCAAGGAAGGCTGGATCGAAAGAAAGCGCGTGAGGAGGTTTTTTCTGAGTCTTCGATTGGAAAAGCTAGTAAAGTCATCGAAGGGTGTTCTTTTCGAAACATGGAAATATAAGCTATTCGAAGAACTACAAGAAAAGACCTTTCGATTGACACATTGTTTGAATGGACACTTTGCAAAGAAGAATATTTTGGAATTGAAAGGCTTTTATTTTATCCAAAGAAGACAGGTGGAAAGCTCATGATTCGAAGGACATGCCATCTTTAAGCATGGCATGATCGAAGGACAATTTAGGATGAACTAGCCAAGTATGAGCCACCTCAGAACTTCTGGCATGCACCTGAACAAGTGTGGGAAGTTTGAAGAGAATTTATGATGCTCTTAGGTTACCCTTCGATTGGTGCAGTACAAGTTGTATTCACCAATTGAAGGTGGACTAATGCGCAAAAAAGTTATTTCTTACAGGAAATCAAAGACATAAGAAAAGGGTGGGAGTTAGAATCGAATGGCCACCTGCACAATTACATTCGAAGGAAATAACAAAATGAAGCTTCGACAGGCCAGAAGGAAGTGTTGGATTGGGCTAGTTGGATATTTTCAGATCAAGCAGCTAAGGAAAATAATGGCTCAATCGAAGAAGCCACAATGATGAGGCCTTGAGCCATCGCAAGGAGCAATTCAGAGCCAATCGAAGAATAAGGCTTGAGGGAATTCAAAGGAGTCAAGATGAGAAACCTGTCCAGGTTCATTTAAAACCCAAAAGGGTAGAAAATCATCAAAAAAGGCAACCTTTTAAGGTTTTCGGTTCTGCCTTTAAAGCTTGGTTAATGGCTGATTCTTGCCATTTCCATTCACCACTACCCCCTATAAATACAAAGTTAAAAGCGCAAGCAAAGGCCAGACACAGAAACGTTGCCACCAGAGACAGAAACACTTTAGCCATACACAAAAACATTTTTCCATACACACGCGCATTAGCCAGACAAAAACATTACCCCCAGAAAACCACACGAACTTTTCTACAAATTTCAACAAAGTGATTCCATACTCAAAACTGCAAATCAAATTATACCGGCCATAGGTATAAATTTTGAAATTCAATTTCTTAATTTAAGCATTTTTTATCGTTCTAACGTGTTTGTGTGTGTTACAGTCCTCACATGTGAATACTGACATCAGGATAAAAATCTGCCATTTGTTTGGGCATTTGAAACTATTCCATTAATCCATGGCATATTATTGTTTTATTCAAACATGTTTCTGACTGGGTTTTAAATATGTTACTATTTTGTTGTTTGTACTAACAATTGAAGCATATGGTTAGATGGTGAAGAAGCGTGCGATGGGCTAGAGGACCTGGGTTGGATCCCAAGCTTCAGCCTTTCTATTTTTCTCATGTTATATTGACAGATTTGGTACTTCAAGTCCAAACATGCACACCATGCACTCTACCATCAGCACCATCAGATTCATACAACATGGATCCAGCGCCTCCAGCATGTAGTCCCCACCGTGGACTCTCCAGATGTGTTCTCACCAGATCCTAATGCACCCTGGGCCAACTTAATTGGGCTTGACCAATTTCAAACATTTCACCCCCTTTATTATTTTTTAGCAGACCGTTTGTGTTTTCCTCTTCTACTTTTTTAGTTTGTTTTGTTTATTTGTTTCATATTTTATTTTCAAGATTTAATTTTCTTTTAATAAATAAATAAAATCACAAAAAAAACATTAGGTTAGTATTTTTATTAATTAAGCTAATTTTGTAAATAAATTAATTAACTACTTTAACATTTTTGTTTAATTTAAAATCAATAGACTTAAGATTCTAATCAATTTTAGTTCTATTTCTCAAAAATACCAAAAAATCATTTTTCTTAATACTTAAGGTTTCAGGACATTTTTCTATTTTTTTCTTATCATTTTTCTATTTATTTTCCATTTAAATTATAGAAAGAATGTATAGATTGCATGGGAAATTTTGTAATAGTTTAGTTTATTTTTCCGTATTTTTCTATTATGTAACTGACTACAAGATGTAATAGCGTAGGGTTTAATTTTCGCACTTTATATTTCCTGTACATATATTAACTGTTTAGATGTATGCTAATAGTACTGTATGCCATGAGATTAAAAAAAAAGTTAGCAAACCTAACATCAAGATAAATAACCGAAACACAATACAATTGCACATGCACACCTTTAGGGTACTCCCACTTTGGTTGCCTTCAGAAAATAGTCACAACTCTTGAAACGTGAGGGATTTTAGTGGCTACCCTCCGGTTTAAAGATCACAAGTCCCTCGATGATCCTCTCGACGTTGCCTCGATAAAGTGATCTTAAACCTCTAGGGAAGTTACTAAGCTTTCTTGCCCAGTTACCTTTGTGACTATAAACATCCCTTCAAATGTCCCTCAAACATTCAACGATAGAGATACCTACTCACTAATAGTAGGATAGCACTGTCTAAAGGAAAAGAGGAAAAGAACGACCCTTTCGAGTAAAAGTAGATAACTGTTAGATGGTTTCTCAAAAACAAATTTTTACACTTACACAAAACAATTTTCAAAATGCTTTATCAACACTCTTGAGGACTGATACAAGAGTTATCATAAAGCAAATTGCATGACTATGGGCGTTTCAAAAATACTTTTCAAAAACACACAAAGCATAAGGTATTTTTAAAACGAGCTAAGCATCTAAGAGCCCGTAGATAACTACGGATGGAAAGGGGGCTAACACCTTCCCTTTCCATAATCTACCCCCTTACTCAGAAAACTCTCAAAAAGGAATCTTTCTGTTCTTTTCACCCTTTCCTTTGTTGGATAAAAGAATAGTTGGTGGCGACTCTTGCCTACCGCAACATTTGCAAACACAAACACAAAACTAGTATAACATTCAGTTCTACCACCGTATCATAGAACTGGTAACTCTGCTGGGGATTAATAAAAAGTGGGGTTACCTTAGAGTTTAGTTCATTCTTCATTTTGCTTTACATTTTGTGTTTTGTTTTCTTTATCTTTAAGGGTTTGTTTGGGTTTACTTGTAAATATCCTACACCTGGATCTGGGGTACCTTTTAGGTAAGTAGCAATAGATCGTGGGGACTGTGTGGGATATACCAACACGGTTGAAATGATAGCTACGTTGGTGTTACACATTTGTTGGTACTGGTAGCCCTTGAGTAGTCAAGGAGAATACGGGGCCGCTGTGTAGTGTCATGAAGCACCAACTGACCTTAGAACCTTTAATTTAACAACTTGGCCATTAGGAAGTAGTGAGATAGCCGACTTTGGTGCAGTCCGAAGTTGGTTGATACTCGATACTGCGCTTATTAAGATCGTACGTCTGGGATATTTCGGTCGCCAATAAAGAGGCTTGCACTGAAACAATGCCCGGTGAAGAAAGATCAGTGATATTGAGATTCCCTAGAACCCGGTTACTTTCTAGGACAAGTTAAACCAACTATACTTCAAGAGGGTACTTACCTATGGAATCCATGCAAGCATAAACTTAAGGACTTGCTTGTATGCTTGTATATATTTGTTTGTACATAACATCATAACATTATAACATGGCATGTCACACTAACCATTTCAAGGACTTTTAGTACTTATCTTTGTATCTGTTTTGTAGGACATGGCTCCCACTCGCAGAAATACTATCCAAGTCAACCTCGTAAGGGTGCCTCATTAACTCAAAGAGTTGGCATCAAGGATTCCTGAGAATTCTCCATTCACCAAAAGACATGGTCTACTCCTCAATTTGGTCACCTCAAGCCCTGATGAAGACATGGTGAATGTTATCTTTCAGTTCTTTGACCCTTTACATCATTGCTTTACATTTCTCGATTACCAGTTGGTGCCTACCGTGGAAGATTTTTCTCAGTTATTAGGAGTGCCTATTCTCAATCAGTTACCCTTCAACGGTATGGAAAGAGACCCGAAGCCTGAGGAGATTGCTCAAGCCCTGTATTTACAACGGTCAGGCGTTGTGACAAATTGGGAAACGAGAAGCGGTGTCAAAGGTTTTCTAGCCAAGTTTTTGTTTGAGAAAGCTCACTATTTTTGGGATACTTTGGACTTACAAGCCTTTTAAGAGGTGTTGTCCCTTCTCATATATGGGATGGTATTGTTCCCTAATCTAGACCAACTCATAGACGTGAATGCGGTCAAAGTTTTTATGTCTCATAACCCAGTGCCTACTTTACTTGGAGACATTTTGCACTCTTTTCACACTCGCACCATAAAGAGAAGAGGAACCCTTATGTGTTGCACTCCTCTATTGGCTAGGTGGTTTATTTCGCACCTACCTCGATCTTTTTTGAAGAATGAGCAAGGCATGAGGTGGTCTAATAGGTTGATGTCCCTCACGCATTTGGATATTCACTGGTGCCCTCGATCTTTGGAAGACATCACCATCATCGATCGCTGTGGGGAATTCCCTAATGTCTCTCTCCTAGGCATTAGGGGAGGAATCACTTATAACCCTTGTTTGGTGTTGCGACAGTTTGGGTATGCTAGGAGGGATGGTCCTCATGATGCACTGGTTCAAGGAATTGCATTCGACTATGAGAACGATGTCCAAGGGTACCGCCAGAGGTTCATTCGAGCTTGGGGCATGGTGAACAAAGTTGATAGCAAGACATTGGGGCATAAGAACTCCATCCCTTTGGAGCCTTATCTTAAGTGGGTGCGAGAACACGCTCAAAATCTCGTGATTCCTTACCTCGCCATCCTATCTATCATCATGGAACCTACTGCCGAGACAGATGTACCTCATACTATTCTGCATCCTGACATGACGACTACTCTCGAGGAGTTATAAATATCTTGGATTCAACTCAAAGAGGAACGAGACACCTTTGGAACCCAGTTCTACGCAAGCGAGAAGAAGGTTTTGGAGCTTACAAGGCAACTGCATGAAGAACAGAGTTTGAATGCCTATATTGCACCAAAAAGGATGCCCTCATGGGAAGCCTGAGTCCTAGTTGATTTAGGAGTTTTGTTTTATCTTTGTTTCTTCCATTATAAGCCCAAGAGGCATCGTTTTAACCATTTAAACTTATGAATGCAATTAATGTTTGTTATATCTTTGTCTAAGAAAATTTAAATCTTAAAAGTCCTTGAAAACATTGAATAAACATTATCATGCATATCATTACATTAAGAAGGTATTTCAAGACAGGTTTCTTATCTTTTCGCTGTTTATTTCATAAAAAAGAAATGGCTCTTGAATAGACAATTAAGGATCTTCAAGCTCAAAACGCTCAATTCCAACAAATGTTCTTAGCTCTAGCTAAGGGACAAGAAGATCTGAAAGCTCTCATCATTAAAGAGAAGACAAAGAAGGCAAAGAAACCAACTGGTGTCTTGAATATGTGGAGAAGGTTCATAGGACCAGCTAAGCGAGCTCTAGATTTCGCAACCTCTTCAAATGAGGGGGACAATCAAGAAGAGAAGCCAACAGAAGAAAACAATAACCCCAGGACTGATGAGGAAGAGGCTGACTACTCTTAGGAATAGTATCCTCCTACTGATGATAAATACAAACAACTGGAGGATCGTCCCAATGCTATGGAGATTCAGAGGGTATCCGGTCTGGATTTTGAAGAGTTAGGACTGGTCTCAGGGGTGGTCATCCTGCAGAAGTTCAAAGTCCCCACCTTTGCTAAGTATGACGATGTCTCCTGTGTGAAGCTGCACTTAAGGTCATATGTCAGGTAGATTCAACCCCACACTACTAATAGAAATCTGTGGGTACATTTCTTCCAGGAAAGTTTGTCAGGGATGCAGTTGGAATGTTTCTATCAACTGGAGGGAACCAACATTCGTAATTGGGAAGACTTGGCTACTTCTTTTTACAAGTAGTACCAATATAATACTGACCTCGCTCCAACCCGTACACAATTGCAAAGTATGTCTATGGGTTCCGGCAAGGGTTTCAAAGATTATACCCAGAAGTGAAGAGATCTTGCGGGAAGAGTCCAACCTCCTCTATCTGATAGAGAGCTGGTATACATGTTCCTGGGTACTCTATCTGGTCCATTTTTCAACCATTTGATTGGAAGCTCTTCAGCTGGTAAGATCCAGAGAGATGCATCCTCCAGTACAGTAAAGAAACCATTCTCTAGGAAGAAGGAGGTCAGTGCTGCTTATGGCCAGAGGAATCAAAGCATGACCGAACATTGTCCAATGGTAGGAGCTATTATGATTCCCATCCCTGCATCAAGTCAACAACGAAATAATCAGCGTAGACCAGATGCGCCCAGAAGACATTTCACCTGGATCAACATGACCTTATCTCAGGTTTTGCCACACTTGCTGAAGTCTAATCTGGTCACCCTAAAGGAGGCTCCTAAGAATCCAAATACTGCATCTCCCTGCTACAACCTAAATTCTTGATGTGCCTATCACTCTGAAAGTCCAAGGCATGATACAAACGATTTTTGGGCTCTAAAAAACAAAGTGCAAGATCTTATCGAGGCAAAGGAGATTGAGTTTGACCCTCCAGAGACCCCTAATGTAATAACTTCACCAATGCTCAAACATGTCCAGAGTGTCAATGCCGTTGATGACGAAATGTTTGTTTTTTCTGTTGATGAATTAGTTACTCCTCTTATGATGGTGTTGTACCCCAAAATTTTCCCTCCCATAATCTTCAAAGTTTTGACAAGAATCATCCACAATTGGTTCAAATTTACTCAAGGGCCACACAGTCAAACCATCCTCCTAAGCCAGTCAAACTAGGGTTTTGGTTCTCACAAGGAAGCTGAAGTTTTCAAGGGCTCAATCAAGTCTCTTATGCTCATACACATTGTCAAGTACCTACATGTCAAGTTTCAAGGCTCACAAGGTCAAGTTGCACAGTCAAAAACCCTAATTGCTCAACAGTCAACTGTAGGGGCAAAATGGTCATTTGGCAGTCAAAAGTCAAATTTTTGGTCAACATCTTATTTTGAAGCCACAAACATCATTTGATCAATGTTTGATCATGATTCTCAAAGCTTGGCTCAAAAATCATCAAGATGCAAAAGTTTCTATTTTTGGACAGCTGAAAAGTCAACTGTAACTTGACCAAGGCATAACTTTTTCATGGTTCATCATAAAAATCCCATCCAAAGCTCATTTTGAAGGGGGGGACATTTCCTACAACTCATCTTCACACTCCAAGTCCAAGAAATGCTCTCACAAAAAGTTATCAATTTCAACATTATAGGTCATTTTCAAAAGTCAACAAAAAGGGACTTTAAGTCAAAGACCATAACTTGCGATTGGTAAATCAAAATGACATGGGACCAAAGACATTGGTTAGGGGACTTCAATACCTTTCCAAAATGTCCAAGAACATGATCAAAGCTTAAAAATTGAGCAAGTTATGCATTGGAGAAGTTGGGAAAGTTTTGTGAAATGGCCAAAATCATTTATCCTTGAAATTTCATTTTTGACAAAAGGGGCCCACTTTTTCCACTTGAATTAACTTGGCCATGCTTCCCACGTGTCCCACCTTTTATTTCAAATTTTTTAATTAATTTTTTCATTTTTTATTGATTTATTAGATTTAATTAATTTTAAATCTTTTAAAATCAAAGGAAAATCAAAAAGCCTAATTAAAGAGTATATCTGACTTTGATGGACCTTGAATTACCATTAAGCATATGCCAAATTCGTGCAAGGGGCCAAATAGAGCAAGAATTCAAAAAATGGTCCAAAAATGGAAGTTTGGTTATGGAGGGTTATGGAGAATCTTGAAATTGAATGCTATGCATTATGAGGCCATAATTCCTTTTCATACATGTTGCATAAGACCTAGGCAAGTGATCAGAAGCAATTTAGAGAACTAAGCTGCGCAGGAACACTTAGATAAAACTCACACTTTTTGCTAAAAATCTCAAAACTGAAAACCAGGTTTTAGGTGGATTCAGGCCAAAATAACCATTCTATTACCTCCCTGAGATATCAAGAAAGGTTTCTGGATCAAAATCATATCTTCTAACCTCAAGAATTGGTAATACGAGGCAACCCTGTTCATCATATTTCTTGTATTCGTGCATCAATTTATACGCATCATGCTTGCATTTTTTTGAGTGATTTATACTAATGAGACCTTGCTGAAGCTAACCATGTAGTTTGATTTAATTTTCGTGCATCATACAAGAATCTGCCATTGACATATTCTAGGTTTTCAGAGGTTCAAAAAGAGGGTTTCCTTGTTCTGGAAAAATTGGCCTATAAGACCCATATCATCAGAATCAGCAGCTCATGGCCAGTTGTTTCCATACCTCGCGCTCAATTTATGAGCGACAGAGCTCTAATCGCTATTTTTACACTGCGCATATAGCGGGGGTTTAAAACCCCCGCAATCTTATTTTATGTTTCAGGCGAAGAAGCAAGGAGAGGAAGAAGATGCTTATGTGTCTTGATGTGAGAGGACAATTCCAGGTTTAGCGCGTTTTTTTGAATTTCAGCATTAGCGTGTTTGCTTTCTATATATTAATTGTCACCCATTATATTAACAAAGTGGTTCAGTAGCGCAGCTGGCAAGGAAGTGAATTGATAGCCCCTGGGACCTGGGTTCGATCCCCAGGTCCCCCTTCTTGTTTCAATATTTTTTCTTTCAGCTTAATCCCATGCAGATTCAACCCTGAAGACTACCATGCACTCACAATCCAGGCACGCCACCTGGCCGTTGAAGGCAATCCAAGGGTCCTGATGAGAAGGGTACCATGAACATGAGTCAAAGATTCCACACGCTGGCAAGGAAAGTCAAAAGGGCCTCAGAATCTTGGGCTCAGATTGCTGGACCTCACCCTCCAAATTAGGGGCAGACCCCCTTAGGTTTTGCAAATTTCTTTACATTCTTTTTTTTTTTTATCATTTTTACATTCTTTTAATTATTGCTTTTTTTTTATAATTAATTTAACATTTTCATAATATAATATAAAAACACAAAAAAAATCAGAAAAGATAAAAATAATAAATATTTTATTTTAGTACTAATTTTGTAAATAAATCCCATAATTAATTTAGTTTTAATTTTAGGTTGATAATTTAATTCTTTTTCTCAATAACCAAAAATAATAAAAATAGACTTTTAGCACTTTTTTTTATTTTATTAAATATTTTTATTATAATTATCATTAACCATTAATTTTGTAAATAAATTTTATAATTAATTTAGTTTTAATTCTAGGTTTTAACTTTAATGCATTTTCTTTAATAAATTAAAAAATAATTAGAATTAGAGTTATTTGACTTTTAAATTCCAATTTAACTTTCTTTAATGTCATAAATACAAAAACATGAAAAAATAAGTTCTTTCTTTTTATTTAACTTAACTATTTTAATAATTTTATTTTAATTCCTTTAAAGGGTCCAACGCCCTCGCATTCGATTATATTTTTGTTTCGCGCGTTCTATTTATTTCTTTTTGTGAACATAATGTACTTGCTCCAAAGCCCTGTAATAGTTAATTAGACATTTATTTTCTGCACTTTATTTTAAATCGGGTCTGGATTAATTTGGCGATGTAGACCCGCGCCTTTGTAATAGCGTAGGACCTTTACCTTTTCCGCACTTTAAATTCCCGCACCTTTAACTGTTAAACAATAACATGAAAGAATGAATGCCCAAAAATAAAATCAAAACGTAGATCACTAATGCATGACAAGACAAACAATAAACTGAAAATGACACACAATTCACACACCACCCCTAGGGTACGCTTCACTGTTGCCTTGCCCCTCGAAAGGTGATCGTCGAGTAGAGGATGTCTTAGTAAGTCCTCATGATCCGGGAACCTGGCATGAGGGTAGCTTCTAAGGTGTCTTCCCATTGCTCTGGTGATTACCATGTCCCGAACCTCGAATTGACCCGAACACCTCCAACGGTGGCGCTACCTACCTCTCAATGGTGGGATGGCACTACTTTAAAGGACATTTACACAGACGAATTCCTTAGGGTAGGTAGATTCTCATAGATACTTGCTCTTTTCAAAAACAAACAAAATACTTTTCACACCTACACTTTCTAAAAGTTTTCAAACAAATTTTTCATACACTCTTGAGGACAGATACAAGAGTTACTTAGAGATTTTTCAAACGAAACTTTTTCAAAACCCACTCACCTTGAAAAGCAAACAAACATTTTGAAAACACAATGAGCAAGTATCTAAGAGCCCATGGATAACCATGGATAGAAAGGGTACTAACACCTTCCCTTTCTATAATCTACCTCCCGAACCGAGAGCAATCTCTATAAGGAATTTTTCTGTGCTTTTGTCCTTTCCATTTGGAGAAAATAAAAGACGGTGGCGACTCTTGCTTAACGCGACATTTCGCGAAACCAGCGTTAAACAGTCAGTTCCAGATCCACCGATCACAGAACTGGCGACTCTGCTGGGGAATCTTATAAAGTGAGGTGTACCTTAGGACTAAGATCACTGTGTTTTCAATTGTCTGAATTGTTTGCTTTATTATTGTGGGTACTGTCTTGGGAGTTCTATAGATCCTAACCCGGATCTGGGGATACCTTCTTAGAAAGTAGCAACAAGGCTGTGAGGGAACTATGCGGGGTATACCGACATGGTTGAAGCAGTCTGCTACGTTGATGTGGCACTTTGGTGTGTACCGGTAACCCTTGAGTCAATCAAGGAGAGTACGGGGCCTCCGCGTGGTGTCGTGAAGCATCAACAGACCTTAGGAACCTTAATTGAACCATCTTGGCCTCTTTAGGGTAGTGAGATGACTACTTTGGTGTACTCCAAAGTCGGTTGATACTCGATACTACACTCAATTGAGGGTTGTTTTCTTGGGATATTTTGATCGCCAGTCAGGGGCTAAATCGAAACGATGAACAATGAAAGCAATCCAATGATATTGAGATCCTTAGAACCCGGTTACTTTAATAGGACAGGTTTGAGCCCACCAACTTCAAGAGGGTAATACCCAGACCCCATGCTGGCCTAAACTCTAAGGGCTTGTCTTGTGTGACTTGTGTGCCTTACATGTTTGCCTTTGTAAATATTTGTGGTGTGTTTAATCATAGCATCATAACATCATACAGCATCATATGCATCCACTAACCATTTCAGGGGTTCGAATCTTCATCTTTGTTCTTGTTTTGTAGGACATGGAAACTATCCGCAGAAAGACAATTCAGATCAACCTTATAAGGGTCCCTCCTCAGCTTAAGGAGCTTACATCCAGGATTCTCGAGAAATCGTCATTCAGTGAAAGGCATGGTAGACTCATCAGCCTGGTCAATACCAATATTGAGGAAGAGATGGTAAAGGTCCTTTTCCAATTCTTTGACCCTCTGCATCACTGTTTTACTTTCCCGGATTATCAGCTGGTGCCTACTCTAGAAGATTTTTCCCAGCTTCTGAAGATTCCCATTCTCAATCAACTACCCTACAACGGTACAGAAAGGGAACCAAAACTTGAAGAAGTAGCTAAAGCATTATGCCTACAACCATATGACATCAAGGGGCATTGGGAAGCCAGAAATGGTATCAAAGGATTCTTGGCAAAGTTTCTGTTTGAGAAGGCCCAAGAGTGTTGGAATTCCCTTGACTTACAAGCCTTTGAAGAAATTGTAGCCCTCCTTGTCTATGGTTTGGTGTTGTTCCCTAAACCAGATCAGCTTATAGATATCAGTGCTGTCAAGGTCTTCATGTCCAGGAACCCTATACCTACGTTGCTGGGGGACATCCTTCACTCATGTTACACTCGAACCATGAGAAAAAGGGGTGTTCTTATGTGCTGCACTCCCCTCCTGGGAAGGTGGTTTATTTCGCACCTTCCACAATCAGTTTTGAAGAACGACCGAGGTTTGAGGTGGTCACAATGGTTGATGACTCTTACACATGCAGATATACATTGGTGTTCTCGGTCCAGAGAGGATGTCACTATCATTGATCATTGTGGGGAGTACCCTAATGTTCCTTTACTTGGAATCAGAGGAGGTATTACTTACAACCCGTGCCTGGCTTGGAGACAATTTGGTTATGCTCGGAAAGATGGCCCTCATGAGATGTTAATTCCTGACATAGTTTTTGACTTCGACAATGATGCGCAAGGACTTCGCCAGAAATTTATCAGAGCTTGGAGGATGCCCAGCAAAATAGACAGCAAGACCCTGGGGCACAGGAACTCCATCCCATTGGAGCCTTATCTCAAATGGGTACGAGCCCGCTCCCAGAAGCTGGTGATGCCATATCCTCATGTTCTCCCCGTGATCAAAGAGCCAAACTTGGAAGGAGAGGTGTCCTACACCATTCAACATCCTGACATGCCCACGTCCTGGGAAGAGATGCAGAAGAGCTGGATCCAGCTTAAGGAAGAACGGAATTCTCTGGAGACCAGTCTACATGCTAGTGAGAAGAAGGTCCTGGAGCTCACCCGCCTACTGCACAAGGAAAAGAATCTCAATACCTATATTGCTCCGAAGAGGATGCGTAGTGTCTTTTAGGATTGATCTGCTTTGTAATGTTTGCCCATGAGGCTTTAATGTACTGAACAATTATTTCCTTAATGATAACGTGTGTTCCTTTTTGTCTACAACAAATTTGAATTTTCGAACCCTTGAATGCATTGCATAAACACATATCATTCATCATGTGCATCACAGGTACTCTTCTTTTCAGGTTGCTGACTGTTCTTCGCTGTTTATTTCAGCATCATGAACCCTGAATCATCAACCGAGACATCTATCAAGGCCCTTCAGGCGCAGAACGCCCAATTTCAGGAGCTGATCATGGGTTTGGCTCAAGGTCAAAAAGAGCTGAAGGCTATGCTTCTGAAGAAGAATAAGAAGAAGAAGATGACTGTGCTATTTAACACTGGGCGCAGACTCGGGAACACCTTGCAAGATGAGGCTGAGAGGACTACTCCGTCTGTGGGGGAAGGTAGTCACCAAGAAAGGGAGGTCCCTACTCCTGTGGTCTCTGATACTGAAACAGACTTCAACGACGAACAATACCCTCCTGCTGAAGACCGGTACAAGCAGCTGGAGGACAAATTAAAAGCTATGGAAATTCAGCGTGTGCCTGGACTGGATTTCGGAGACTTGGGGTTATCTACTGGGGTGGTGATTCCACACAAGTTCAAGGCACCTGCCTTTGTGAAGTATGACGGGGCTTCCTGTCCCAAGATGCACCTCCGTTCTTATGTAAGGAAGATCCAGCCTTACACAGCAGACAGGAACTTATGGATCCACTTCTTCCAGGAGAGTCTTTCAGGGACTCACCTCGAATGGTTCTATCAGCTGGATGGAATCAACATTCGTAACTGGGAGGATCTGGCCACTGCTTTTTACAAGCAGTATCAATATAATTCCGACCTCGCTCCTACGTGTACCCAACTCCAGGGTATGTCGCTAGGGTCGGGTGAAGGTTTTAAGGAGTACGCACAGAAATGGAGAGATCTAGCTGGCAGGGTGCAGCCGCCATTGACGGACCGGGAGCTGGTGGATATGTTTTTGGGGACCCTATCTGGGCCATTTTTCAACCTTCTTATCGGGAACTCATCTGCAGGGTTCACTGATTTGATTCTAACTGGAGAAAGAATTGAGGCTGGGTTGAAGTCTGGAAAGATTCCGAAGGGTGCATCATCTAGTTCTGAGAAGAAACCCTTCAAAAAGGAGGCTAGTGCTGTGTATGGTTCCCGGAGACCAGAGAGATCTGAGCGCCGCCAATCTGTCAGTGTGGTAATGATTGCCAAGCCTGCTGCCGCTCCTCGGCCGACCAATCCTCAAAGGGCTGAAAGACCCCGGAGAGAGTTTACCCGTTTAAGCATGACCCTATCCCAAATCTTGCCGCAGTTACTATCCACCAATCTAGTGACTGTTAGAGAGGCTCCGAAGTTCGCAAATACTACCTCTCCAAAATACAACCCAAATGCCCGCTGTGCGTACCATTCTGATAGCCCGGGGCATTCCACTGATGACTGTTGGGCGTTAAGGAGCAAGCTGCAGGACCTTATTGACGCCAAGGAGGTACAGTTTGAGGCATCTGAGAAGCCTAATGTAGTGACGGCTCCCCTGCCTGCTCATGGAGTGAATGCTATTGGGGACGGAGATGAAGTGGATGAAGCTGAGTTTGATAGCTGGATCTACCCGGCAACCGACAGTGGACTTAACAATTGGAGTGCAAAAGACAATCTGCCTGTTTCTCTTGTTATTAAGTAATGAATTCCTATGTTTTTGGTATTTGTAATAAACAAATAATAAACTCTATGGCCCGGTGTCTTACCCGAGGCACCGTGGTTCTATTTGTGAGGGCATATAAATTGTCATTTCATATATCATAAATGAAATCTTGGACGTTTTCTCGCATTTCAAATCTTGTGCTCCTTTTCTGTCTTTCTTTCCTTTACATATATTTCAAAACAGCTGTATTTACACACACACACACACTCACTTATACAGGTTTCAATCCACCCTGGATCTCACTGGTAACGACCCTGCTACTACCAGTTATGACTTCGAAAATCCGATCAACTTAGCCGAAGACGAAGGTGAAGATGATTGCGAAGTGCCTGGCGAGCTTGCAAGACTGTTGCTTCAGGAAGAGAGGGCAATTCAACCCCATGAAGAGCCAGTGGAGACAATAAATCTGGGTACTGATACCGACCGTAAGGAAGTCAAGATTGGCGCCAACCTAGAGCTCAGCGTGAAGCAACGGTTGACCCAGATGCTACAGGATTATGTGGAGATCTTTGCTTGGTCCTACGAAGACATGCCCGGGTTGGATACCGACATTGTAGTCCATCACTTGCCTACTAAGGAAGACTGCCCTCCGGTCAAGCAAAAGGTCCTCCGTATGCGTCCAGAGATGTCTGAGAAGATCAAAGCCGAGGTTATGAAACAGTTTGATGCTGGGTTCCTTGCAGTGACTTCTTACCCTCAGTGGATTGCCAACGCGGTGCCGGTACCAAAGAAAGACGGTAAGGTCAGAATGTGTGTCGACTACAGGGATCTGAACAGGGCCAGCCCCAAAGACGACTTCCCTCTACCTCACATTGATGTCCTTGTTGATAATACAGCTCAGCATAAGGTGTTCTCTTTCATGGATGGTTTTTCAGGCTATAATCAGATCAAGATGGCTCCTGAAGACATGGAAAAGACTACATTTGTTACTCAGTGGGGCACCTTCTGCTACAAGGTCATGCCATTTGGGTGGAAGAACGCTGGGGCAACCTACCAGCGTGCCATGGTTGCTTTATTTCATGACATGATCCATCATGAGATTGAACTGTATGTCGACGACATGATCGCAAGGTCCCAGACTGAGGAAGAGCACCTTGACCATCTGCAGAAATTGTTTGACCGTCTGAAACTGTACAAGCTGAGGTTGAACCCGAACAAGTGCACCTTCGGGGTGAGATCTGGAAAATTGCTAGGTTTCGTCGTAAGCGACAAAGGTATTCAAGTGGACCCTGCCAAGGTGAAAGCCATACAAGAGATGCCAGTTCCCAAGACAGAGAAAGAAGTCAGAGGCTTTCTAGGACGTCTAAATTACATTGCTCGGTTCATCTCACACCTAACTGCTACTTGTGAGCCAATCTTCAAGCTACTGAAGAGAGATCAGGTAGTATGTTGGAATGATGAATGTCAGGCTGCTTTCGACAGAATCAAAGAGTATCTCCAAGAACCACCCATCCTTATGCTACCGGTTGAAGGGAGACCTCTAATCCTATACTTGACAGTACTTGACAGCTCAATGGGGTGTGTGCTGGGGCAGCATGACGAGTTCGGCCGAAAAGAGCATGCCATTTATTACCTTAGCAAAAAGTTTACCGACTGTGAGACCCGATACTCACTGCTCGAGAAAACTTGTTGCGCTTTGGTATTGGCTGCTCGCCGGCTGAGACGGTATATGTTGACTCACACTACTCTATTGATTTCAAAGATGGATCCGATAAAGTACATATTCGAAAAGCCCGCTTTGTCCGAAAGAATAGCGAGATGGCAAATGATCTTGACCGAATACGACATCTAGTATACAACACAGAAAGCAATCAAAGGAAGTGTATTGGCAGACCATTTAGCACACCAGGCAGTGGATGACTATCAATCTATGAACTTTGAATTTCCAGATGAGGACGTCATGATAGTAACTGATTGTGAGGTACCTGGACCGGATGAAGGACCTGAGGAGGGATCCCAATGGTCTATGTACTTTGACAGAGCCTCGAACGCATTGGGTAATGGCATCAGCGTTGTGATCACATCTCCTAATGGCTCTCATACTCCACTTACTGCCCGACTATGTTTCAACTGCACCAACAACATGGCGGAGTATGAGGCATGCATCATGGGTCTTCAAGCTGCAATTGACCTAAGGATCAAGTTTCTGAGTGTCTTCGGAGATTCCGCTCTCGTGATCAATCAGATCAAAGGCGAGTGGGATACGAAACACCCAAACCTTATTCCTTACAAGGAGTATGTGTTGACGTTGCTCCCCCATTTCACAGAGATTACTTTCGAACACTTCCCAAGAGAGGAGAATCAGTCGGCGGACGCGTTAGCTACGATGTCTTCTATGTTCAAAGTTAAATGGGACAACGAGGCTCCCCGGATCATTATCTGGAAGTTGGACGAACCTGCATACTGTTGTGACCTTGAGGCTGAAGAGGTGACTGAGAAGCCTTGGTATCATGAAGTGAAGAGGTACCTTGAAGCTCAAGAATACCCCGAGGGTGCATCTGTTAATGACAAGAAATTTCTGAGAAGGTTCGCGGCCAAGTTCTTCCTTAGTAACGGCATTCTGTACAAGCGAAACCATGATTCAACCTTACTGCGCAGTGTGGATAAGATTGAAGCAGAAAGGATCATGGCAGAGCTACATGAGGGTACCTTCGGAACACATTCCAGTGGACATACCACGGCGAAGAAAATCCTTCGGGCAGGATATTACTGGTCCACAATGGAAGCTGACTGTTACCAACATTCTCGGACGTGTCACAAATGCCAGATCTACGCTGATAAGGTGCACATTCCTCCAGTTCCTCTGAACGTCTTGACAGAACCTTGGCCTTTTGCAATGTGGGGCATTGATATGATCGGCGAGATCAGACCTATGGCATCCAACGGGAATCGCTTCATCCTGGTAGCAATTGACTATTTCACAAAGTGGGTTGAAGCAGCTTCATACGCTACGGTAACCAAGAACGTCGTGGCACGGTTCATTCGGCATAACTTGATCTGTCGATACGGTGTCCCTGAAAGGATCATTACGGAAAATGGTACCAATCTTAACAACAAGATGATCACTGAGCTCTACGAGCAATTCAAGATACAGCACCACAATTCTTCTCCTTACCGACCGAAGATGAATGGGGCTGTAGAAGCAGCGAATAAAAATATCAAGAAGATTGTGCAGAAGATGACAGTGACCTATAAAGATTGGCATGAGATGTTACCGTTTGCTCTTCACGGATATCGTACCTCAGCACGGACGTCAACCAGGGCAACTCCCTTTTCCTTGGTCTATGGCATGGAGGCAGTCTTGCCCATAGAAGTCCAGATACCCTCTCTCCAGATAATGAAGGATGCAGATTTGAACGAAGATGACTGGATTCAGACTCGACTTGATCAATTAAACTTGATTGACGAAAAGAGACTCGCTGCTATTTGTCATGGTCAGACGTACCAAAAACGGATGATCAGAGCATTTAACAAGAAAGTCAGACCACAAGAGTATCAAGTCGGAGACCCGGTAATCAAGCGCATAATTCTTCCTCAAAGTGATCCCAGGGGCAAATGGACCCCTACGTACGAAGGGCCATTTGTGGTTAAACATATCTTCTCAGGAGGAGCTATGATCCTAACCACCATGGATGGTGACGACCTTCCTCACCCCGCCAATGCAGACATAGTAAAAAGATACTACGCATGAATAAAAGACCCGCTAGGTTGACATACCTAGGCAAAAATAAGGGCTTCCCGGCGAACCAAAAGGGTTCGGGCAAAAATAAGGGATGAAATGAAAAAATTTGTACACCCGGCAAATCGAAAACCTGAAAAGGCAGCTTAGGAAAAAATGGGTATCCCGGTGGACTGAAAACCCGAAAGGGCGGTCCAGGCAAAAGTTAGGGATAAAGCGTAATACTATGTCTCATTGGATCACCTTGCATACAGAATCCGGCATCAATTATCAAGTTCAGAAGGCATCGATCAATCAGCTTCATCGTCAACTAAGCAGCCAAGTGATGAGACGCTTGAAGACATAAAGGCGATAGCAGAGTTGAAACCCAGTGGGATCATTTTTCACATAGCTGTTTTGTTTTCCTTTTCACAAATGTATGAAATCTATGTTGTTCGGCGGCGTTCTCTTACTAGGACGTCAGCCTCTTGTACATAAACGCCTATTTACAAGGAAAATTCAAAAAATTAATACAAATTCACATTTCCCGACAAATTGCCAATTATTTTTCCTTTTTCTGTTTTGTCTTGCGAAGAACGTCCAATGTTCAGTTTTGATATATGCATTTGACACTAATATTTGCTTGCGAAACAAAGGACTAATTACAGGTGACACCAGAAACAGGGGCAATAATGAATTGTCTAAGCGATCTAGTTGCTCTGTCCACCAAGGTACCAAGGTAAGTTTGGCTGAAGAATGTAACCAAGATACCTTCATTCCCCATAGAGCGAGACAAAGTTCAGCAATACTCTTCCCCGAGAAGGCACAGCATATCCCTAGCAAGTCAGCGATACTCTCCCCAAGCAGAGTTAGCCTTCTGTTAGCCCTAAGGAAGTTGGGTATCCCCAGAAGATCTCAATATTCTCCAGCGGAGTACAGTTATTCCTCAACAAGCATCCCCGGCAGTCTTGATATAAGATTATTCCCCGGCGGAATCTAGACATCCAGCGGAGCCACTTCCCAGTACAGTCCAAAGTCTCCCTAGGAGAGTTAAATCAATCTCCCCAGTAGGAAGCTTATCCCCAGTAGATTCTGGAAGCTTGTCCCCTACAGAGTACACGCATATCTCCCCGGTTTTGTCCAAAGGTTATTCCTCGCCAGAGCTTATAACTGGGTTATCCTCAGCTAATTACCACGGAAAGATCATCCCCGACGAAGTCTTCCTATCCCCAGCGGAGTTCATCAAACCTTCCAACATAACTCAACAATGGTATCCCCAACAGAGTTATCATCAACATCTTAGCGAAGTACCTCTCTTCCCACAGAGTAATTTCCCCAGTGAATTCGCTAGAGTAATTTCCCCCGCAGAGTAATCTCTCCAAAGTTTATTCCCCAACGGAGTCATCTTCTCCTAACAGGTTTACTCTTGCAATCATCATCCCCAGCGGAGGCGAAGAACTCTCTCTTCAGTATCAGCCCAGGAGTTAATTTCCCGGCATTCGTCAAGGATTTATTTTCCTAGAAAAAAATACATTCGCAAACATCACACTTTCATACATAATCATATATACATATACACATCACATTATACAATCCCATCTGTCATAAGCATCATGACACCACGCATTTCATGCACCATGACATTGCATATAACCAATGTTTTGCCTTTTTCAGGAAAGGTCAATACAAACATGATTTCTATCAACTATCGCAATTCCGGATTCGATACCTGTATCAGGCCAAGGCATATCTGTGAGCGATTAATTATGGATTTGATACCTGTATCCGGCCAGGGCATGTTTACATAAAGTTAATTCCAGATTCGATTCCTGTATCAAGCCAGGGCACGTCTGAAGAGTTTGAAGACTCGATTCCTGTATCAAGCCAGGGCATGTCTGTTGACGACTAATTCCAGATTCGATTCCTGGATCTAGCAAGGGCACGTCTGAAGAGTTTGAAGACTCGATTCCTGTATCAAGCCAGGGCATGTCTGTTGACGACTATTTCCAGATTCGATTCCTGTATCAAGCTAGGGCACGTCTGAAGATTTTGAAGACTCGATTCCTGTATCAAGCCAGGGCATGTCTGTTGACGACTAATTCCAGATTCGATTCCTGTATCAAGCCAGGGCATGTCTGTTGATGACTAATTCCAGATTCGATTCCTGTATCAAGCCAGGGCACGTCTGAAGAGTTTGAAGACTCGATTCCTGTATCAAGCCAGGGTATGTTTGTTGACGACTAATTCCAGATTTGATTCCTGTATCAAGCCAGGGCACGTTTGAAGAGTTTGAAGACTCGATTCCTGTATCAAGCCAGGGCATGTCTGTTGATGATTAATTCCAGATTCGATTCCTGTATCAAGCCAGGGTACGTCTGAAGAGTTTGAAGACTCGATTCCTGTATCAAGCCAGGGCATGTCTGTTGATGACTAATTCCAGATTCGATTCCTGTATCTAGCCAGGGCACGTCTGAAGAGTTTGAAGACTCAATTCCTGTATCAAGCCAGGTCATGTCTTTTGACGACTAATTCCAGATTCGATTCATGTATCAAGCCAGGGCACGTCTGAAGAGTTTGAAGACTCGATTCTTGTATCAAGCCAGGGCATGTCTGTTGATGACTAATTCCAGATTCGATTCCTGTATCAAGCCAGGGCACGTCTGAAGAGTTTGAAGACTCGATTCCTGTATCAAGCCAGGGCATGTCTGTTGATGACTAATCCCATATTCGATTCCTGTATCTAGCCAGGGCACGTCTGAAGAGTTTGAAGACTCGATTCCTGTATCAAGCCAGGGCATGTCTGTTGATGACTATTTCCATATTCGATTCCTCTATCTGGCCAGGGCATATCTGTGAGTGTTTATTTCAGATTCGATACCTGTATCCGGCCAGGGCACGTCTGTAAGCAACCTTTTGAAGTTCCAGATTCGATTCCTGTATCAAGCCAGGGCATGTCTATGAGCGTTAGTTTTGTAGATTCGATACCTGCATCCAGCCAGGGCATATCTACATAAAGAGTTTGAGGATCAATCCCTGTAACAGGACAGGTAAGTATCTTTCTTTTTCAGGTACGCAAGTTCTCGCTAAGGAATCTCTTACGCGATCGACACCTCCAGATGGCATCTATAAGCCCATCCTCCTATCCATCATCTCTCCAAATGGCATCTGTAAGCCCATTCCCGTCATCACGCTGCTGATACTTTACTATGTGAGCGCAAATTTTTGGGCACTCTAGTGTTCAATCATCTTCCACCTTCGGATTACGAAAGGCACGCAAGCCAATCTACATCCTCAGGTCTAAGAAGATTGAACAGGGGCAACTGTTGTACCCCAAAATTTTCCCTCCCATATTCTTCAAGATTTGGCAAGATTAAGCTTCAAATGGATCAAGGATTCCACAGGTCAATTGCCTCCTAACACAGTCAAAATTAGGGTTTTGGTTCTTGCAAGGAAGTTGAGGTTTTCAAGGGCCCAATCAAGTCTCATATGCCTATATACATTGTCAAGCATCCATATGTCAATTTTCAAGAATCACAGCATCAAGTTGCACAGTCAAAAGCCCTAATTGCTTCACAGTCAACTATAGGGGTAAAATGGTCATTTGACAGTCAAAAGTCAAAAAATTTGGTCAACATCTTATTTTGAAGCCACAATCATCATTTGATCAATTCTTGATCATGATTCCTCAAGCATGGCTCAAAAAGTCTCAAGATGCAAAAGTTTCTATTTTTGGACAGCTGAAAAGTCAACTGTAACTTGACCAAGGCATAACTTTTTCATGGTTCATCAGAAAAATCCCATCCAATGCTTATTTTGAAGGGGATGACATTTCCTACAACTCATCTTCACATTCCAAGTCCAAGAAATGCTCTCACAAAAAGTTATCAATTTCAACATTATAGGTCATTTTCAAAAGTCAACAAAAAGGCACTTTAAGTCAAAGACCATAACTTGAGATTGGTAAATCAAAATGACATGGTACCAAAGACATTGGTTAGAGGACTTCAAGACCTTTCCAAAATGTCCAAGAACATGTTCATAGCTTCAAAATTGAGCAAGATATGCATTGGAGAAGTTGGGAAATTTTTGGGAATTTTCAAAAGTCAACTTTGCCTAAAACACTTCATTTTTGCTAATGGGCCTCAAATTATTTCTTGAATCATTACCCAAGGCCTATGCACGACCCATTGAGCTCAAAATAATTTATTTTCTTATTTTTAATTAATTAATTGAATTTATATTAATATTAATTCATTTAATTGGTTTTAATTGTAGGAAAATTCAAAGATATGCTTTTTAAATCTTTTTGTGAGGCAAATAAGGCTAGGGCAAGCTGGCAACTCGTGTGCACCTCAAAGGCATCAAAAAATCCATGATTGGCAAGGTTTTATGGAGGAAAAAGATTGAAAAAGATTAGATTGGCAATCAAATATTCAAGTCATAATGCAATGGATTCATGGGCTTATTTTTAACCTAATTCACTTCACATACATATGCTGAATGAAACCCTATTCTTGGACACGCAAAAAAAGCTGCTAAAAACTCCATAGCCAATTTGCAAAAACTCAAGAAAATTGTGAAACTGAAATCTTATTTGCAGGTGGATTCAAGGCCTAAAAGTGATTCAAACATATTGCCTAAGTCCCCAGGAAGCTATTGCCATCAAGAACAAGCTCTCATACCCCAGGAAACGGTAAAATAGAGTCACGTTTTGGCCAAATATTTTCATAATCGAAATCTAATTTCCATGCATCATTAACGTGTTTTGCTTATTGATTTGCATTACTGACATCTCCCTGAAGCTTTTGACATGGTTTAATTGTGTTAAAACTGCCTGAATCGAAATCCACCATGGGAGATATCTAGGGTTTCAAAGCTTGAGAGTTAGGGCTTTACGTATACTGCAAAATTGGATCTCAAGACCTGTATGGATGAATTCGTTGCAACAAGACGAAACCTTCAAGACCCTCGCGCTCTTTTTATGTGACCCATAGCTCTAATCGTTATTTTTAGGACTTTTTCTTTGTGGGGGTTTAAAACCCCCGCTATCTTGTTTCTGTTTACAGGTGAGAACGAGGAAGACAATAGGTGGCATCCTGTGGTTGGAAGGTTCAAACTGCGTGCGTTATTTTTTTGTTTTATATCACAAGACTTTTTGTTTTATATAATATTTGTTATCTGTTTACTTAACAAACGCGCTTGATAGCTCAGTTGGTTGGTGATACGCTTGGTGAGAGCTGGGACCTGGGTTCGATTCCCAGGTCCCCCATATAATTATTGATATTTTTCTTAACCCATTCCAATGCAGCAACGATTCAATGGTCCATCATACGTCCTAACATGCTGGCTTGCCAAGTGCCCCTGATGCTCCATCTAGTGGCCAGATGATGCCGTCCATGGTGTGTTCCAATCAAACAACATGCATGTGATTGAGAAAGTCAACGTGGCTTAGATTTTTATTGGGCCAGAATTACTGCAATACACCTCCACTTTGGGCCAGACACCCCCTTGGTTTGCTTTGCATTTTTAATTTTTATTTTCTTTTCTTTTTAATACTTTTAATTATTATTATTAATTCACCATAAAATAGCTTTTCATAATAAAAATCAGAAACTCTAAATTGTAAATAAATTTAATTATTTTATTTATTTCACCATTAACCTATTTTTGTAAATAAATTCTAAATAACTAACTTAGTTTAATTTAGGTTTCAATTTTAATCCTTTTCTTAATAAATAAAAAAATACATAAAATTAGGTTTTTACACTTTTAATCTTTTTCTTAATTAATTATTATTATCATTAGTAATTATTATTATTTTGTAAATAACATGTAAATAAATTAATTAGCTTAAATTAGGTTAACTTTAATATTTTCATTAATAATTAAAATAAACTTAGAACTAGGGTTTTCTTAATTTTAATTTCTTTATTTTCATTAAATATAAAAACCATAAAAAACACTTTCCTTTCTTTAATTAATTTAATTTAATTTCAAGCAAAAGGGTCCAAAGCCCTAAAAAACGTCCAGTTTAATTTATTCACGCATTATTTTCGTATTGATTATTATGTAACTGTTCAAGGATGTAATAGTAATTAGGTTTACTGCTTTTTTACTTTCCGCATCTTTATCAAAAACGGGTCTTTGTATTTTGGCGATGTATAGACCCGCGCCTTGTAATAGCGTAGCTTTTATCTTTCCGTCTTTTAATTTTCCGCACTCCTAACGGCTAAGTTGCATGAAAGAATGTATGGTAATTAAAAACAATGTGTAGCTCACAATGCCATGATTAAAGATAAATGTTAACATGAAAACAACACACAATGCACATGCCACTTCTAGGGTATGCCTCACTCGTTGCCTTCGAAACGTGGTCGTCAAGTATAGGGTGTTTTAGCAGTCGCCCTTATGTCTAAAGATTTGGTTTCCTCGAAACAGTTGCCTCGGATTAAAAAGGATCTAGGACATTAGGGTTACTTCTAAGGTGTCCTACTATTGCTTTGGTGACCACACTGTCCCTACAATCGAATTGACCCGAACACCTACAACGGTGGTGCTACCTACCTCTCAATGGTGGGATGGCACTACCTTAAGGACTTTTACACAGCCTAATTCCTTAGGGTATGTAGATGACTCATGAGTACTTGCTTTCTTCAAAACAAATATAAAAAATCTTTTCACACTGACACTTTCAAAAGCTTTCAAAACAAATTTTTCAAACACTCTTGAGGACAGATACAAGAGTCACTCAGAAATCTTTCAATGAAACTTTTTCAAACCCACGCACATTTGAAAAGCAAACAAACATTTTGAAAACATAAGAGAAAGTACCTAAGAGCCCATGGATAACCATGGATAGAAAGGGTGCTAACACCTTCCCTTTCTATAAATCTACCTCCCGAACCGAGAAACATCTCGAAAAGGAATTTTTCTGTGCTTTTGTCCTTTCCTTGTTGGAGAACATAAAAGACGGTGGCAACTCTTACTGATCGCGACATACGCGATCCAGCTTTAAACAGTCAGTTATATTTCCACCGATCACAGTAACGGTTCTGCTATTGCCAATTATGACTTTGAAAATCTGATCTACCAAGGCGAGGACTAAGGTGAGTGTAGTGGTAGAAATGTTTAAGACTAAGCCATTGTATTGACTAAACTCACACAAATCAAAATCAAAATCGCCACCCGCGCTTTATTGTTTCCAAAGGAATGGGAAAAGAGCGAGTAACCCAAAAAGAGGATGAAAGATTCAAGGTAAGGGGGTTGGTTATGCAAAGGGAAGGTATTAGCACCCTAAACATCTACGGTACTCCGCAGGAACCTCTTTGTAAAATCTGTATATTTTGACTATAAAATGTTGTATAAAAAATAGATGGTGGAGGTGAGAAAAGAAGTATTTTTTTTATGATTTTTGCACCCGCCGAGGTTGAGAACCTTTAGTGCCTATGTACCACCTTTCGTGCAATAGGGGATCAGGGTACACGTAGTTCACCTTTTAAATTTTTTTAAAAAAACACAAGTGTGTTGGTTAATTTTATGAGATAAGACATCATTGTCATTGTCCGTGTGGAAAACATACTTACTACCCACAATCATGAGAAAGGAGAATTTGCATCATCTCAAAGTGGAGAATATGGCTTGGATTTTAAAATCAACAATGCCTCACTCAACACCCAAGTGGAAAATATCTCTCTTCACTACACATTGTAGAAGTATAGTTGTTTGCATCACTACATGGATTGACAAGAGTCTAATCTTTTGAGAAAAGTTTTTAAAATAAAAAGCCAAAGTGGCAAAATGGTTTGAAATAAGATTGATTGACTTTTAGTCTTCTAAAAAAAAGTCAAGGTATTATTTAAGTTGATTGAAGTTTATTTATGAAAAGGTTTTGAAAATGTATGGACCTAGGTCCAAGTTTATTATGAAAGTGGTTCAAGTTAAAGAAAACAAGAAGAATTTTCAAAAGGAGGGAGAAGATTTTTGAAAATTAAAGAAGATGGGAGGAGAAGAAGAGACTATCCTAAAGCATTAGGTAAAAGCTATGGATAATAACCATCTAACAAACAAGAAGCCAATACTTGACATTATGAGTCAAGATAGAATTCTCATTCTTTAGATTGAAACCAAGCAAGCAAAGATACTAGACCTCTTGAGAGAACCAAACTTTAAATGTATTAAGTCTTCATAAAAATCGAGAAGAGTAACGGCTGTATGCGGGTGAATTCCAGATTACAAACAAAATATGTAATCATAATAACTTACAGACAAAAAAAAAAACAAATAATCTAATGTCTTGAGGTAAACCTCAAGAACTCCAGACAAAAATATCAATAAAGGTCACAAGGTCTCCAACATAGGCCAAGGCTTCTAATCCTAAGTCCAAGAAGTCCAATACTCCATAATGCCAAGGATAGTAACCAAATAGTCCAAGTATCATTAAAGTTTTTTATGGTTCATGTTGATTATTAAGTATCTTAAAAAAGAAAAGGAAAGCTCAAGTGAGCAAAATAAAAAATGACAAGAATAGAAATGCTCAAGTGAGAAAATATGAAAAATAGCATGAAATGTAAATGCTAAAATAAATGGTGCATAAAATAAAAGAGCATAAAATAAAAACATAAAATAAAGTCAATTATTAGAAATTAGTGGTTAGTTGGATGACCATCTTGAAACTTGCATTTGGAACTCATTAGAGGTTTGGTAGAACCAAAGCCTCCACACAACAAATTGCATTTGCTTTTTGTCAAGTATGTAATCCATTTTGGAATTCTCAAAAGTAACATTTAATGATCAACGATGTTTAAGTGATCCGTGTTGACCAAAAGTGATGTAGATCCATTAGAGGATTTGTAGAACCAAAGCCTCCACACAATGAATCTCAAGGTTATTGGATCAAAGAGATCAAATGAACATACTTGGGCTTGCAAACGTAGGTTTGGGATACGAATGGTCATTTATTAGAATCGAGACAAAATTTAGCGCTATGTTAAGAAATCATAAGTGGACTTATATAGAAGTCGCACCTATTTTGAGGCCGGTCAATAGCAATCTATGCACCATTTGTTTTGAGACATGATATAAAGATAATGCTCCAATAACACTTAGTGCAATAAGAAAGGGATGAGATGAAGAAGTGTGGGAGAGAATATATAAACCACATTTGAATTAAAATTTAATCAAACTATTATTAAAAGTATTCATCCATTTTTATGGAGTTAGACTCAACACCATGGATCCAATGATGTTAACAAAGTTCATGATCAAAAGTTAAATGAAAGATCAGCCAGAAAATAATCCCAAAATAATATTACATTTAATATATATGTTGAAAAAGGTTTAAAAGTGAATAAAAATGAAAATAAAGGAAAAAAATATCAACTATATTCAAATTGATTCATAAAAAAGAAATAAGGTCATAGAAAAATCAGAAATAGACATTAATATTTTTATAAAATTTTTGGTATTTTTTTAAAGTCAGAAACTATTTTTAAACTAATTAAAATTTGCTCAAACAAATAGAAAATATATCAAAAAATAGTAAACATCAATATAAAATTCCATTAAATTTTCAAAAAGTCAGAAATATGTAAAATGATATTTATGAATTTTTTTAGTTAAAAAATGTCAGAAAGTATTTTTAAAGTAATTAAAAGAAAGCAAATAATGCAAAGTAATATAAAAATATCAAATTTCAAAATAAAAATGTGAAAAAATAGTCATGAGATCAGAAATAATTCAAAGTATTTTTGTGAGTTTTTTCATAATTTTTGGATAAAAAATAAAAGAGTTATGAGTTTTTGAAAATTAAATCAATTAAAATATAAAATCAGAAAATAAAATAAAACTAAAAAGACGTGGGTCATCGGATCATAGTCAAAACGCGTTAGTAAGCTGATCTAATGGACCAGACACACTGTGATTGATATGGACCTTAGTGAGATACACATAGGATCAGAAAAAAGGAAACCAATGAAATTAAAATGTTTGGCACGCTATCATTGGCTGAGACGAGACATGTCATCATCTTCAACCTCCAGACGCCATGCAATGGAGATTTTGTGAGATCCTTCTAATGGAAAAATTAGGATCCCAGACTAGTATCATTAGATTCGTCTCTTCAAGACGATCCTAACATCACCATCGCGCCAAATTTATATAAGGTATAAAAAGAGATATGAATCAAAAACCCAGAAAATAGCGAGCACCTTCAATTTAAGATTTCTCTCAATTCTCAATGTATTTAAAAATTGTAAGAAGCGCAAGAATCAGGAGAAGGAGAGCTTCACAATGATATCAAAGTTTAGAAGAATTGGTGGAGAAATCTACCTATTGAAGTTCAGTTGCAAAGATCTGTAAATGGACTTGGTCAGATCAATTCATAAGGTTTCAAGGCTCAATTCTTCTTCTGTTAGCTTCAGGGAAGAGCAAGGAAGGTGAATTGATGGAAAAATGGATTGAAAAAGGCTTGAACAATGATTTCGAAGTTGCAGAAAAGTGAGTTATGGAGCGAGTTTGGCAGGGTGATTTTGGTTGTTCAAGCTTGAGAAAACAAATAGGATAGCTCATGTATTTATAGGAGAAGCAAATGGGATCAAAAGGAAGGGTAAATGATGCAATTTGGAGGAAATTCGTGTAGGTCTGCATCATGAAGAAAGTTTAACTTCTCTTTTGTCAAAACTCATCCAAAACGCGCGTTTTAATGCACTAATCCACTTGGGAAAGTTGGCTAAACATGTTTAGACCCAAAACGCGTGCTAATTTGAGGGTTAGAAGATGTAACATGAAATTCAAATTCTGACTTGCGATGAAACTTCAATTCCAAGTTACCACTTTTGAAATAATGGCATTCTCAACTCAAAGGATCTTAAGGCATGGTTCTTGATGCTTTAGAAAGATGAGATTACAATATTTGAAATGGGAAAAGAATGGAATCAAATGGATGTTTGAGCTGAAAGTTGCAATGAGTCAAAGTTGGGAAAAAGAGGTTGACTTTCCATACTTAGAAATATTTCAAGTTTTTCTTCAAAAGTGACCTATAATGTTTTTCATCCAAACATGGCCTTCCTCTTGGAATTTTCTCTTGACCAAAAAAGATGGAATTAAATAAACTTCTTGAATGACATTTTGAAACTTGAACCATTCAAAATCTCCAAAAATTGAGAAAGTTATGAATTGTTGAAGTTGGCAAAAATATCATGAAATGACCTATAATCTTTTGTATCATTAAGGCATCTTACATCCATTTTATCACTTTGAACATAAAAGAAGGAATAAATTTCACATCCTCAAGATCATAATGGAAAATGATTGGGCTCAAGGTGATAAAAATTGACCAAGTTATGATCATTTGAAATCACACATGGGAAGTTGGGGGTTCATCTGGAGGACTTGTAATATTTCTTCAACATCAAGTTTCTTCCATATTAAAACTCCTTGAAACTTTTGAAGTGATTTGTTAATAACCATTTAAAGAGAAGCATGTTTTTGGAATCACTCAAAAATACCAAAAGATGAGCAAGATATACTTCTTTGAAGTTCAAAACCCTAGCTCCTAGATCAAGAAAATGCTTTGAGGAACTTTGACAATTTTAAACAACCTTATTGTAACAAAACTTTTGCTTTGTAGATAGAATTTGTTGAGGATGATAATAAGAACTCATAGCAACCAAAAACACTTCCATATCTTGATAATTGAGAGAAATATGCACTTGTGACAAATGGGAACAAGGCCTCGTCCCACCATGACAACTTCTTCAATCAACCCCTTGTACTTTTGAATCAATCTTGATAACTTTGAAATGTGGTGAACCAAAATAAACCTTGACATGCCATTTCTTCCAAAACAACTTCAATGGTGAGGTTTGAATCTCTCAAGCTTTATTGACTAGGGCATGGAAATAAACTCATGAACCCATGGATCAACTTGCTAAGCCACATTTCCTTTACCTACATTATTAAAAAGTGAGACAAACCAACATTGCATTTTATTAATTAAAGGGAAAGTCAAAACAAAAAATGCATGATCACAAAAGAAAAACAAGTCAAGGTGCTTGGTGATTCCTCAAAGAGCAAAGCTAAAGATAGGGAGGAGAACCAAAAGCCCTAATGTGATCTTGTTGTGATTGAATTAATATGGTATGAAGAAGGGATCTTAGGGAAAAAAATTGGGCTACAACAGTGAGGAAGATTGTGAAGTACCAGGAGAGCTTTCCAGACTGTTACAATAGGAGTAAAGGGAAATACAACTTCATGAAGAGCCAGTTGAGACAATAAACTTGGGTAGTGAGGAAGATCAGAAGGAATTCAAGATAGGTGTTGATCTGGAGTATAGTATCAAAAAGCAGTTAACTTCGATGTTACATGACTTTGTTGAGGTCTTTTCTTGGTCATACGAAGACATGCCAAGGCTTGACACTGATATTCTGGTTCACCGTCTGTCGACAAAAGAAGACTTCCCTCAAGTAAAATAGAAGGTTCGTCGTATGCAGCCAGAGATGTCAGAAAAGATCAAAGCCGAAGTTATGAAACAGTTTAACACATGTTTCTTAGTTGTTACTTCTTATCCACAATGGGTTTCTAACGTTGTTCCGGTACCTAAGAAAGACGGTAAGGTACGTATGTGTATCGATTACAAAGACCTGAATAGGGCAAGCCCCGAGGATGACATTCCGCTTCCCCATATTGACGTTCTGGTTGACAACACCGTACAACATAAGGTATTCTCCCTCATGGATGGTTTCTCCGGGTATAATCAGATCAAAATGGCGCTTGAGAATATGGATAAAACAACCTTTGTCACGCAGTGGGGTACCTTCTGCTACAAAGTTATGTCGTTTGAGTTAAAGAACGCCGGGGAAACCTATCAGCATGCCATGGTAGCTTTGTTTCACGATATGATCCATCAAGAG
Organism: Vicia faba; assembly: GCA_948472305.1. NCBI lineage: Eukaryota > Viridiplantae > Streptophyta > Magnoliopsida > Fabales > Fabaceae > Vicia > Vicia faba. Next base: position 34,888,636 of record OX451740.1, on the reverse strand, counting down.
ATAGAGGTCTATGTCGATGATATGATATCCAGGTATCAGACTGAAGAGGAGCACCTTGATCACCTGCAGAAGCTGTTTGAAAGACTGAAAAAGTACAAACTGAGGTTGAACCCGAATAACTGCACCTTTGGAGTAAGACCTAGTAAGCTCTTAGGCTACGTTGTCAGTGGAAAAGGTATTGAAGTAGACCCTGCAAAGGTTAAAGCTATACAAGAAATGCCAACTCCTCGCACTGATAAGGAGGTCAGGGGATTCTTGGGATTTCTAAAGTACATTACCAGATTCATTTCCCATCTAACCGTTACTTGTGGTCCAATCTTTAAATTACTGAAGAAAGATCAAGCAATGAAGTGGAATGACGATTGTCATACCTGTAGCGATAAAAAATGTAGCGGGCTAAATCGGAGATCGAATTATTGATTAATTCGTCTCACAAAATCAAGAGTCGCCACTGCGCTTTATTGTTTCCAAGGGAAAAGGGGAAAGAGCGAAATAAAACCCTAAATATGCAATGTAAATAATACTTTTTAAAAGTAATAAAAATACAAGGCGTTTTTGAAAAGAGATCTATGGTTCGGGGGTTGGTTATACAGTGGGAAGGTATTAGCACCCAATGTATCTATAGTACTCTATAGGAACCTTTTGAAATATCTGTTTATTAAAATTGTTCGTTTGATTAAAAAATAAATTGTTTTGGCCGAAAAAGGGGTACGGACGGGTTTTTGAAGATACGACGACCTAATGTCGAAGTTTTTGCTTAAAAGGTATGAGTTTTGAAAATATCGAATATTTGAGGAAAAATTATCCTAAGTTTTAATGAAATGCGAATGTTCGCGTGATCGGACTTGAGGACATGAAGTCAACAAATTTAATCGTTTTTCCCTTGGATTTAGACGTAAATAGAATAATCATGTACGATGAAATAATTGACAGGATATTAGGCAGATAACGATATACAATAATTTAAATAAAAGACTAAATGGTGTAAATATGCATTTTTTGGATTTTTGTTTAATATATGCAAAACAAGAGAATTAATTAAGAAATAAAATATGTTTTAAGGCCTTTATATGTTTCTATTTTTTTATGTTTTTGTATTAGTATTAACTAAAGCGAGGGAAATAAGTTAAAGGAAAATAACATGCTTTTAATTTTAAATCATTTTTATTTTTTTATACGTTTTTAGAGTTTTTATTTAAAGCATTATTTTTAAGAGTTATTAAATAATTAAACTAGATTAAAACTTAAAAGCTATTTAACTTAACCTAATTAAAAGGGAAAATTTAAAATTATTAAATTAAACCTAAAGTTTAAACTAATAATAATTGGTCACATTACTTAAAATTGCTTTGATTAAATTAACTCTATTTGATTTATTTACTAATTACTAAATTAATGAGATTCTAAAAGAAAAATAAAAGAAATAAATAGAAAGAGGTTAAAAGGAAAATAAAAGGGTGGATATAGATAGTTATGGGCCAAAAGGGGTTTTGAGGGGCCCAAAAGAAACAAGCAGAAAGGGGGTGTACCAAGGGATTTCGCGTGGGCTTATGCAGGGAGACGGGTCAGGTCCATCAGATTTCATAATTTGTTTTTAGGGTTAAACGTTTTCATTCATTTTGTGTTAGGGTTAAGCAAAGGGCTTAAGGTTTTGGATAGAAGCGGCGCTCATCTTCTCGTATCGTCTTCTTCGCGCGTTATTGATCCTCGCCTGAGTTTTCCTTTGTCCCAACGGCCGCCAGCATCCCACTCTTCCTCTTCCCCCCCACTAGAAGCTACGGCGATCGATTCAAGGTAACAGTTTTCGCCTTCTATTTCGCTAGGGTTCTTGCTACTGCATGTTTAGGATTTTACATCTTTTGATTCTTATTCACATTGTTATGTTTATTGGAGGTATTATGAAAGTAAAAGAGGTGGAGGAAAGGTTACTTGGAGACGGAGGAAGGAGGTTGAGGGAAACTCTTAGGAGGCCGGAGCAAGGAAGACGGTGACGTTGTGCTTCGCTTGGTACCCTGGTATTTCTTCTTTAATGCTTTATGGTTTGATGATGTTGTTGAAAACCCTAGCTTTAGCGTCCTTTCCTCTTCTTCTTTTGCCTTGCCTCTGTTGCTTTCGTTGTATGCTTTATTTTGCCTATGATGATATATTCTGAGGCTTAGTTGCCTTGAACATTGCCTTCGTTTGGATGCTTTTGTTGGCGTTTGCTTTTGATTATGGTTGACGGTATTTTGGCTGGGCGTGTATGGTTTCCACTGGTTTGGCCTTGAGCTACTGGTTTTACTGGTTTGAGGCCATTACAGGTTTTATGTTTGTTTGGTAATGGCTATAAGGTTTTGAAAATGGTTTTGGTTTTGGGCGTGTATACTGGTTTATGCAGGTTTAGACCATGGTTATGGTTTATGCAGATAGCAGGTTTAGGCCAAAAGGTTTGATGGTTTAGGCCATGTTTGTTGGTTATGGTTGTTCTGGTTTATGCAGTAGGTTCTACTGATTTTTGTTTTTAGACTTGGAGAAAAATGGTTTTTTTGTATTTGTTTTTCAGTTTTGAGCGTGGAAGGCTTCACGCAGGTTTTACTGGTTTTGACAAGGTTGTGGTAGCAGGTTTTGTAGTTCAGGCCATGAGGTTTTGGGTTAGACTTTGAGAACTTTGTATATTTGACAGCTTTTGTTTTTGAAAAGCCTTAGGCAGGTTATCCACACCCTCGTTTTGAAGGGGCTTGTTGGTATATAACAGTTTGATGGATCTTTGCTTATGTTACAGGTTTGAATATTTAACTAGCTTTCTTGGCCTTCTGCATATTACTGTTACATCAGTTTGTTTGTATTCCTTTTCATGCTTTCTTTTTTCTTATGAGATGCTGCTGCAGTTTGTTTCTATCCTCTTCCTGCCTAAACCAAAACCTGTAAAACCATACTTCTCCTCTCTTCTCTCTCTCTCTAGTACAATGAAACACTAAAATGTTGTGTACTTTAACTGTTCTAAAAAAGTAAAAATGCTGGAAAATGATGAAAAATGGAATATTACTTTGCTTGCAAAAATTGTTTAAACTGCATATCTCTCTTTTGTCTACTGCATGAAGCTTAAGTTTTTTTAACTTCTTCCTACCTCTAGGCATGTTTACGTTACACTTTGGCCTTGTGAACTTGCATATGCTGTTGATTTATGGAATATGCAGTTTTGACCAAAAATTGAATTTATGAATATTGGTTTTTGAATTATGCAGTTTTACTTTAAAAAATGCAATTTTGACAAAACATGAATTTGTGCATGTTTTTAAATTGTGCATTCATTTTTGAAAATAAAAATTCATCCCTTTTTATGAACCGGGAGAAATCCCGTGATTTGCAAAAAGGGTAAAAACTGATTCCAGCCGTTTGCTTTTAATGATGAACACTAAAATTAATTTTTCTGCTTTTAATTATTTATTTATTTCTGACTTTTTCTTTTAATTGTTTTGCAGGTAAAATTAAATGAGCAGACAAAGAAGCATTGGATAGAAGATGAAGAATTAGAATCTTAGAAAAATAGTTTTTATTTTACTTTAAACTTTTTATGTAATTGTCATTATAAATATTTTTGTAAATAATACAATATTTAAATAACAATTGTAATAAATAGAATAGAGTGAATAAAATTCTATTATTTCCCAATTAATTCTTTTTCTTTCCAATTATTTATTTATCGTTTATAATTCTTTAAATTGTATAATAACTGAAAATCAATTTCAATTACTTAAATTCAGAATAATAAACAAATAAATAAACATCATTGATCAATTAATAACTTCAATTATTTAATTCATTATTCATAATTCTCTAAATTATAATAATTAAAAATAGAATTTCAATTATTTAACTTAGAATGATAAATAATTAAATAATCATTGTTGACCAATTAATAAACCTCTTTTCAAATGTTTATTTCATTATTCATAAATCTTTAAATTATATAATAACCGAAAATAGATTCCAATTATTTAAATTTAAGATAATAAATAATTAATAAACATTGTTTGATCATTGATCGATTAATAAATTCAGCGTTCAAAAATAAACAGCTCTCGACCTGAAAAAGTTATGAATTTTTTAAAAAATCAATAGATCAAAACGCTTGCAATGTAATGATGTAGATGGGAGATGGTATCTTAGGTCAAAATTTGGGGTACAACAGCTGCCCCTATTTAAGTTTCTTCTATCCGGAGATATGAAGATTAAAATCTTCGTTTCGACGAGATTGAAGGTACTTAAATACATAATACGCAAATTTTTACCCTAAGATACCGCCATTATGCTTGATACGAATGTAGTGATTGAATTCACAGAGAAAGATATTGTATGAGACAAGACAATGCTGGAGAAATCAAGCACCAACAAAACACAGAGACATGGATTATACACTATTGGGGAAACGAGCCATCGACTTCAAACGACGGACTCTTGACAGCGAATAAAATTGAGGGAAGACGACCTCTGACCCTAACGGAGAAGGCATCTTGCATAGGCCATAAAACAGATTATTGACCCAAAATAGTGAGTTCACAACTCGAGGTCAAAGATAGACAGAAAGTATCAAGTTTGCTGATAATGGATTACCGACTTCGGAAGGTAATGATTCATAACAAACTTCTCTGCGAGATTTTCGAGATATACCAATTATTGCTGAGATGATAATATGGTTGTAGATACACAAGCTGCTCAAATAAAGAAGCTGTCACTTGCTGTCTTCCAAGAGATATTATGACATACAAGCTGCTCAAATAAAGAGGCTGCCACTTGCTGTCGTCCAGGGATGTCAATAACACACAAGCTGCTCAAATAAAGAAGCCGCCACTTGCTGTTTTCCAAAGAAAATACCAATAATATACAAGCTGCTCAAATAAAGAAGCTGCCACTTGCTGTCTTCCAGAAGAATAATAACGCACAAGTTGCTCGTGAAGAGCTGCCGCTTGCCGTTTTCCAAAATAATAACGCACAAGTTGCTCGTGAAGAGCTGCCGCTTGTCGTTTTCTAAAAATAATAATAACGCACAAGTTGCTCGTGAAGAGCTGCCGCTTGTCGTTTTCCACAAGATAATAATGACGCACAAGTTGCTCGTGAAGAGCTGCCGCTTGTCGTTTTCCACAAGATAATAATGACGCACAAGTTGCTCGTGAAGAGCTGCCGCTTGTCGTTTTCCAAAATAATAACGCACAAGTTGCTCGTGAAGAGCCTGCCGCTTGTCATTTTCCGAAAAGTAACTCAGAAGGAAGTTGCGATGACACTGGTAGAAAATAAAAATCTTCGTCAAAGAGAATCATGAATCAGTCCTTCCCGAGGAGATCACATACTTAAATGTGCAAAATAAATGCACCATTCGTCTAGGTCGCGAATTCACTGGGGAAAATCATGAGATAGCCTACGCAAGAGACAACAACTTCATCCAGGAATAACTAGAGAGAAAACAGTCAAACAAGACTCTACCCAATGAGAAAGCAACTCGATTGGGGAATTCATCCCATCCAGAAATGGACAAGGTGAGCTAAATCAAAAATCATCCATGAGGATTAGCTCAGTTGGGGAATTTAGAAAGGAAGCACATTTTCTGCTTAAGCTAGCTTTCCACTTGGAAAGAAACATGTACGTTGTTTGAATAAACAGAGTACAACCAAAATCAACGGCAGATGTGAATATGCGTGCGGGATATGAGTATAAATGAATAAATGAATGTTATGCTGACAAAACGAACAGATGGAATATCTTGAAGATAATAAGATGTCACAGCATAATAGATACTCGACCAATCTTAAAAAGACGGAAAATAACTGGAACTGGAACCCCAAAGCAACGTCAGAGTGTATCACGCTACAAGGCTCAAATCCTCTGAGGAGAAAAGCATTCAAATCCAATCTTCTAATACCAATAGACTACTGGCAGGAGACAAAGCGTACCACACTTCCGAAATCTGCTCGAACAAAGGTAGCCAAAACAACGCTTAACTGGAACAGCTGGGGAGTCAACAAACTTAGTACCACCAGAAACGCAAGTTTAACACAACCAACCCCTCATGACAAATTGAAATAAAACATGTTCATCATGCAAGGATAAATTACTGTATTGTTTTGCATTTCATGGCTTGACCATCCTTGGAACAACTGTTAATATTCCTTTCGCTATTCGCGACACATTTTAAAAAATAAGAATACTTTAAATGACTTTGTTTCAAATATTGCCGTAAAAAATTAAAATTTTGCCCACAAAAGGTAAATGCTCAAATTTCATTAATAAGATGGTAGTTCGCTAACAACGCGACTCCAACGGTTTACAAAAGTTCGGGAAATAGTACATGAAAGAAAGGGTTACATAAAAACAATTATCACTATTCTCCCTAACAACTTCGGATTCCAAAATGTGCTCAAATGCCAAGACTGGTCTGACCAAAAGCCTGCCTAAGCCGCCCCTTCGGGTTTTTAACTTAGCAAACTGCCAACTCAAACCTAAGCGAAATACTTCTTGACTGCATCGGCTTTTAAAGGGCGCGGGAGCTCGTCACCGTCCATATTGGTGAGAACCAAGGCACCTCCAGAGAAAACTTTCTTGACGACATACGGTCCTTCTTAATTCGGAGCCCACTTGCCCCTAGAATCAGGTTGGAAAGATAATATCTTCTTGAGCACAAGGTCACCTTCTCTGAACTCGTGCGGTCGAACCTTCTTATCAAAAGCCTTCTTCATTCTCTGCTGATATAATTGACCGTGACACAAAGCTGTCAATCTCTTTTCTTCAATTAAATTCAACTGATCATATCTACTTTGACACCATTCGGCCTCAGAAAGCTTAGCTTCCATCAACACTCTCAGAGACGGAATCTCAACCTCCACGGGGAGTACTGCTTCCATACCGTAAACTAGGGAAAATGGGGTTGCACCTGTTGAAGTTCGAACTGAAGTACGGTACCCATGTAAAGCGAACGGAAGCATTTCATGGCAATCTTTATAAGTTACCACCATCTTCTGGACAATCTTTTTGATGTTCTTGTTAGAAGCTTCAACAGCCCCATTCATCTTCGGTCTGTAAGGAGAATAATTATGATGTTCGATCTTGAACTCTTCACAAAGCTCTCTCATCATCTTGTTATTCAAATTCGAACCATTATCAGTGATGATCTTGCTCGGGATGCCGTATCAACAAATGATCTGATTCTTGATAAATCTGACTACCACCTGTCTGGTTACATTAGCATAACATGCTGCTTCCACCCATTTAGTAAAATAATCGATCGCTACCAAGATGAAACGATGACCATTTGAAGCTTTGGGTTCAATCATTCCAATCATATCAATGCCCCACATAGAGAAAGGCCAAGGTGAAGAGACAACGTTGAGGAGGGTCGGTGGCACATGCATCTTGTTCGCATAAATCTGGCATTTATGACACTTCTTCACATATTTGCAGCAATCAGATTCCATTGTCATCCAATAGTAACCAGCTCTCAACATCTTTTTAGCCATCGCATGTCCATTTGCATGTGTGCCAAAAGATCCTTCATGTACTTCTTGCATCAGCATGTCTGCTTCACGTCTGTCTACACATCTGAGCAAGACCATGTCATAATTCCTCTTATACAAAACTTCTTCATTGAGGAAGAAACTGCTTGCTAATCTTCTCAATGTCTTCCTATCTTTACTGGATGCCCCAGGCGGGTACTCTTGAGTTTGAAGAACACGTTTAATGTCATAGAACCACGATTTGTCGTCGGTGACCTCTTCTACTGAGAACACATGAGCAGGTCTGTCGAGGCGCATAACCCGGATTGTAGGCACATCGTTCCAACCATTCACTTGAAACATTGAAGATAAAGTAGCTAAAGCATCAGCCATTTGGTTCTCATCTCTAGGGATATGATGTAATTCCACTTTGTTGAAGAAGGTTAACAATCTTCTAGCATAGTCTCTGTAAGGGATCAACCCAGGATGACGAGTCTCCCATTCTCCTTTGATTTGATTAATTACCAATGCCGAATCTCCGTAAATATCAAGAATCTTAATCCTTAGATCCACTGCTTCTTCGAGACCCATAATACATGCCTCATATTCATCCATGTTGTTCGTGCAGTCAAACTTCAATCTTGCCGTGAACGGGATATGAGTGCCTCGGGGAGTGACGATGATTGCCCCAATTCCATTTCCATAGGAATTCACAGCTCCGTCAAATATCAAACCCCAATGCGATTCAGGATCAGGTCCTTCTTCAGGTAACGGCTCTTCACAATCTTTAGCTTTCAAGTACATAACATCTTCATCTGGGAAATCAAACTTGGTGGATTGATAATCGTCAATTGGTTGGTGAGCCAAATGATCGGCTAAAATACTCCCTTTGATTGCTTTCTGAGTGTGATATTCAATGTCATATTCAGATAACAATATCTGCCAACGGGCTATTCTTCCAGATAAGGCGGGTTTCTCAAAGATATACTTGATCGGGTCCATTTTGGAGATCAACTAAGTGGTGTGGTTAATCATATACTGGCGCAGACGGCGAGCAGCCCAAGCCAAAGCACAACAGATTTTCTCAAGCAATGAGTATCGAGACTCACAGTCTGTGAATTTCTTAATCAGATAATATACGGCATGTTCCTTTCTTCTAGTCTCGTCTTGTTGACCAAGCACACATCCCATGGAATCTTCTAATATAGTCAGGTACATAATCAAAGGTCTTCCTTCCACCGGAGGAATCAAAATGGGAGGTTCAAGCAAATATTCTTTGATGCTATCAAAAGCTCTTTGACAATCTTCTGTCCACACACATCCTTGGTTCTTTCGGAGAAGCTTGAAAATCGGCCCACAGGTAGCAGTCATATGAGATATAAATCTAGAGATATAGTTCAGTCTCCCAAGGAATCCTCTTACTTGTTTTTCCGTCTTGGGTGTGGGCATCTCCCGAATAGCTTTGACTTTATCAGGATCTACCTCAATACCTTTCTGACTGACAATGAACCCCAGAAGTCTTCCAGAACGAACACCAAAAGTGCACTTGTTAGGATTCAGACGGAGTTTATACATTCTCAAGCGCTGGAATAACTTCAACAAGTGTTCCAAATGATCTTCCTCAGTCTGTGGTTTGGCAATCATGTCATCCACATACACTTCGATCTCTTTATGCATCATGTCATGGAAGAAAGCAGTCATGGCCCTTTGGTATGTCGCGCCAGCATTCCTCAGACCAAACGGCATAACCCGATAACAAAAAGTTCCCCAAGGTGTAATGAAAGTTGTCTTCTCCATATCTTCTGGTGCCATCTTGATTTGATTGTAACCAGAGAAACCGTCCATGAAAGAAAAGACTTTGAACTTTTCAGTACTGTCGACCAATACGTCAATGTGAGGTAACGGGAAGTCATCCTTTGGGCTAGCTCTATTCAGATCTCGATAGTCTACACACATCCGAACCTTGCCATCTTTCTTTGCAACAGGCACTATATTGGCTAACCACTGAGGATAGACCGATGTAACAAGGAAACCTGCATTAATCTGTTTCTGAACTTCCTCTTTGATCTTGTCAGCCATATCAGGACGAGTCCTTCTCAACTTCTGCTTAATCGGCGGACATTCAGGTCTCAGCGGTAAACGATGCTCCACAATATCATTGTCCAAACCCGGCATATCTTGGTAGGACCAAGCAAACACATCAACATACTCTTTGAGAAGCTCCAACATCTTCTCTTTGACCTCTGGGATGAGCAATGCTCCGACTTTGACTTCCTTTCTATCTTCTTCATCACCCAAGTTGACCAACTCTAAAGGTTCTTCAAACGGTTGAATGATCTTCTCATCATGCTCAAGCAAACGGGAAATTTCAACAGGAATCTCTTCACTATCCTCTTCCTCGGCTCTGAACACAGGGAATTCAAAGTTGGGAGAGGGCATAGGATCATTGTTTTCGATGGTTAAGTCATGGATTAATCTGCACACATGATTATGCTTTATTTTAGAAATCGATTTGTGCAAATAAAACAAAAGGTTATTATATTTTCCTATTACTACCAATTAATTTTCATTACTATTTCCCAGAAAAAATGTGAAAAGTAAAACAGTAGTGGACAAAATAACATTTTTATTCATTGAAGGGAAATACTTGAAACAAGGAGCCCAGACATTTCTCTTTTGCCTTGGGCAGAGCAAAAGGAATTATTTTTCATAGCCCGACACAAAATACTTTTCTCCTTGGGCAGAGCGAATTTTTTTCAAAAAACAAAACAAAACATTACTCGGAAATGTGCATCACAACAGGAACATCAACAGCTATCCAGTTTTGGCAAGCCAATCCATGCGTCACAAAATCGGGTAAATCCTCCTCGGAATCATCTTCTATGATAGCATCAACCTCAGGAGGAGTCGGATGGATAAAACCAGCGCTTTGGAAAACCTCCTGAATCGGACGAGCAACCACCTCCTGCTTGACTCTCGCAGACACGGGACGAAAACCAAGACCTTCTCCAGATTTGTTCTCGGGAAAAGTCAACACCTGGCCCCATCCTTCGGCCGAACCACTTTCCACCACTCGTCGTGCATCCTCAAAAGAAGAAATGGATGCCCCTTGCTTCTTCACTTCATTCTTGGCAACATATAGACCTTGGAACTGGGTTCCAACATCCTCATCAGCATCAATAAAAGAGAAGGATGATAAATGGCTTACCACCATAGCCTGCTCCCCACCGATCATTACCAGCTTCCCATGCCTCACAAACTTCAGTCTCTGATGGAGCGTGGAAGTGACTGCCCCTGCATCGTGGATCCATGGACGACCCAATAAGCAACTGTAGGCAGCACGAATATCCATTACTTGGAAAGTGATTTGAAAAGTATGGGGACCAATTACTATAGGAAGATCTACTTCACCAATGACAGTCTTCCTAGAACCATCAAACGCTTTGACAATTACCCCACTAGGTCTCATAGGAGCACCTGGATATGAGAGCCGAGATAATGTAGTTTTGGGCATTACATTCAACGACGAACCTGTATCCACCAACACACTTGATAAGGTATCATTTCCACAACTTAATGAGATATGCAAAGCCATATTATGGTTCCTTCCCTCCTCCGGAAGCTCTTCATCACTGAAACCAAGATTGTTACACGAAGTAATATTTCCCACAATCCCATCAAACTGGTCAACCGTCACATCATGATCCACGAACGCCTGGTCCAAGACCTTCATCAAAGCTTCTCTATGGGCACCAGAATCTCTCAGTAAAGCAAGTAAAGAAATCTTGGAAGGAGTTTGCAATAGTTGGTCCACAATCTTATATTCACTTCTCTTGATAAGCTTCAGAATCTCACCATCCTCAGGGCGAGGGATAGGTTCATTGGATCGGCCTATCTCAACCCTTGGTTCAACATTTCTCACTGGAATTTCCGCCGGTATGGGCCTCCTGACTTGAACTTCTGGTCTCTTCAAAGGTACTGCTGCAAAGACACGTCCACTCCTCGTAACTCTACTCACATCAGAAATGTTAACAAAAGACGGTCTTGTTGGTATAGGGACTTCTACCCCATTCTCAATCATTGTGGCATTATACTTATACGGTACAACTTGGTCTGAGTTGTAAGGCACAGGACCAGGTGGGTAAATAATCAAAGGATCAATAGGTGCAGTCTGACTGTCGTAAATGATCTCTACTGATTCAGGCAAATTGAATTGTGGAATTATAACATTCACTTCATCCTCCGGATTTCTATCATACGTAATAGTGATAACTCTCTGGTCTAACAACTTCTGAATATCCTCCTTCACAATAGGGCAATCAACCTCTCTTGAACAAAATTCACAAACATCATAATCATGCTGATGCCTAACAAAGGCAAGTCTTCTTAAATTCTGATGTAACCTGATCAACGACTCTCTTATGTGTTCAACTTGAAAAACTCGAAACTTCCCCGGACAACCTTCCACCATATTCATTGATGCTGCCCCATGTCGAGGCAAAGGATTATCTCTAACATTCGGATTAACATCCTTGAAAGACAAAATACCATTCTTAATCAATCTCTGCACGTCCGCCTTCAAAGCAAAACAGTTTTCAAGGTTGTGCCCCGGCGATCCTTGATGATATTCACAAAACTGATCCGCCTTATACCACGGAGAAGTACTATTTGGTGCGACAGGAGGAGGCTTTGTCGTTATGAGATTCTTTCTGATAAGAGCAGGGAACAATTCAGTATAAGTCATAGGAATGGCATCGAACTGCGGTTTTCTTGGTGAACGGTTCTGATTGTTTAATGGATAAGCCTGTTGTCGAGGCTGCTGCTGAAATGGTCGTTGTTGAGTTGACGGGGTTTGATGAGCTGGGGTCATCAAAGCTGGGCGGACAGCCGGGGTGACTGCCGCAACGTGAGAGTAACCTCTCCTTGGTCTCCCTGGGAATAATGCGCTGACATCTTGCTCTTTTCTTTTCGGGAAAACACTTCCAAACTTCTTAGTACTGCTAGACGGACTTCCTTCTTTAACCAAACGCCCTTCACGAATCCCTTCCTCTAACCGCATGCCCATGCTTACCATTTCGGTGAAGTCACTGGGTGTGCTGGCTATCATTCTTTCATAGTAAAAGGAACCTAAAGTCTTCAAGAATATCTTCGTCATCTCTTTCTCCTCAAGAGGTGGATAGATTTGAGAAGCAATTTCACGCCACCTCTGGGCGTATTCCTTAAAAGATTCTCTGTCTCTTTGCGACATCGCCCGGAGTTGATCCCTGTCCGGTGCCATGTCAACGTTGTACTTATACTGGTGGACAAAAGCTTCGCTAAGATCGTTGAAGTTGCGGATCCGAATACTGTCTAAACCCATATACCACTTTAGAGCAGCACCCGTCAAACTGTCTTGAAAATAGTGAATCAATAAGTCATGATCATCGGAATACGTAGACATCTTTCTCATGTACATAGTCAAATGACTTCGAGGACACGAATCACCCGTATATCTTTCAAAGTCTGGCACTTTGAATTTTGCTGGAATCTTGACATTCGGAACTAAAAAAAGGTCATGCGTGTTCTTCCCAAACAAATCCTTCCCCTTTAACGCTCTAAGCTCCTTCTGCATTTCTTGGAACTGATCTTGAAACTCTTCCATTCTATCAAAAAGACCCAAACTTTCAGCAGGCTCGGCAGGATAAGTAGGTTCATTCAAGTATGGCACGGAGTGAACCACAGGAGCGACAGTTGTCATAATCGGTTGCGGAAAAGGTGTCACAGACGGAATTACCGGCGGCAAGGCAGTTGTTCTGGCTGAGGAAGAGACAAAGCAGGTTGAAACAAAGGTTGTACGACAGGCTGATACCCCTCTGGCACAAAGTTGTAGGCATTCCCCACGGAAAACCTTTCGGCATCTGATGTTGAAGCAGAGAGTTGATTTGAGTCACGGATGTTGGAACGGTGACAATCTCGGAAACCACAGTAGTTAAAGTCTGAGTCTCAGCAGCTGTAGTCGATGGCTGATTCTGAACAGCCACCAAACTTTCCACTAACACCGTTAACTTTTCCATCTCGATACGAAGGGTAGCAACTTCCCCACGAAGCTCATGATTTTCCTGTTCCAGATCTTCCATTTTCCTCTGACGATTGGCTCGAGTGTCGTATCGATGAGACAGCTTGACAACCTTTGGAGTGGAAAAAGAAACAAGGATAAGACTCTAAAAAAAGTGTGAAGTGAAATGTTGAATGATGCATGATGTGCGATGCAAATGATGATTCATTTTAATAGTTTTTCGACGAACTTCGATAATTTTGCACATATCAATGGTAAAGGAATTTGGAACAACAAAAACTCAATCCATTAATCAAAAGCGGTAAATTACAACTTACAACTTTGAAACAACAAAATAATAAATTACACTTTGGGATAACAACCCAATAATAAAAGCAGTAAATTACAACTTCGGGACATGAAGCCCATAATAAAGCAATAAATTACAACTTCGGAGCATGAAGCCCTTAATAAAAGCAGTGAATTACAACTTCGGAGCATGAAGCCCTTTTACAGAGTTTTACAAAATGACATCAATAAAATAAAACTAAAAGCTAAAGATCACTCAGAATCATCAGATGAAGGACCAAATACCAACTGTAACCGGAGCTTCCTGATCTTCTCTTCATAAAAGTCTTCCATCTCTTTCTTCTCAGCTACCAGTCGATCAATGATTTCTTTTTGTGGCTTAGGAACAAGAGCAACGCTTACCGAACCTTCCTTCTTTCTCTTCCTTTCACTAGCATACTTCTTTAGTAAAGCATCCTTTTGACGAAGCTTCTCATCATGATCAATGAACCAGCCGTCTTGAATAAAGAGTAAATCCTCCTTTTCCTTTAGCTGTCGAGTCAGGACTCGATTCTCATATTCAGACATATTATACTTTTCTTTCCAAGCATCTCTCTCGGACTTCATCCTGGCCAGATTTCCTTGGTATTCTCCTATATTCGCGATAGGGATAACAATAGATGATGATGCAACGGTAGGGAATAAAGGTTTCTCAAGTTTATAGGGCATCTTGAGAGCACAAGCCCTAGCACGGACCCACTGTAGGTAAGGCTCCAAAGAAACGGCACCTCTATGTCCTAACATATCTCTCCCTTTCCTATGGATGTGGCGCCAAGCTCCTTCGATCTCCCTCTTAGCTGCCTGATGATCTTGTCCTTCCTGTAGAAAGAAACCACTCACATGGATGTTGTTTGGCTTATCTCTCATCGGGTACCCAAACTGACGGCGCGCGAGAACAAGGTTATAGTTGATTCCACCTCTTGTACCAAGAAGAGGCACGTTAGGAAAAGCACCACATCTATCGATGATCTTCACGTCATAGTAAACTCGATTATACCAATCAATGTCGAAATGAGTGAGAGCCATAATCTTTGGCGCCCATCGCGGTTCCTTCTCGAGATCCCAGAAAACATCAGACCCAGGTAGATGAGAAACATACCACCGATACAGCAACGGTGCACAACAAATAATCATCCCTCCTTGATAAGAGTTTCGAAGATGGATGAAGTAGTAGGCATCTCCTAGCAGCGTAGGGACCGGATTTCCAATCAAGAAAATTCTGATGGCGTTGATATCCACAAACTTATCAATGTTAGGGAACAAGAATAGACCATAAGCGAGTAAAGCAAAGACGTCTTCAAAGGCAATAGTATCTTCTATCTCAGCGAAATGACGAGCTTTCCTCAACAAAAACTGCGCAGACAAACCTCGAATTCCCCCTTTTGTAGTCATGTTCTCCTCTATCTCTGACTTCTTCAAGTGGGTGATGGTCGCTATCTCGTGAGATTTGGGTTCCTCTTCTAAGCCAGAAAAAGGAACACAGTCGGTGATCGACAGACCAAGTATGTAGGAGTACTCTTCTAAGGTGGGCATCAACTGGTAATCCGGAAAGGTGAAACATCGGTACAAGGGATCGTAGAATTGGACCAACGTACTAAGAATGCCTTCCTTCATCTTGCGCTTCATGAGAGGTATAATGGACCCAAACTTCTTCTGAAAATCCGTCGGGCTCTCGATCTTAGGAATCAAACTCTTCAGTTCTTCAATCTCGGGCTCCTTAAAACTAAAGCTTCGAGTGTTTCTCCTTCCAATCTCCATAATAACCTGAGATGTCTGCAAAAATCATTCCGAAGTTCCTTGAAAAACAAGTTTTTTACAAAAATGTTGATGAATGCATGAATGAATGATAATGCAACAGTTACATACAAGTTTGCAAACATGGGGTTCAAAGGTTCAACGTTCAGCATGGAGTCGAGGGTAAAGCCCACCCCAAGGTATGCACTAATGGTTCAATCACACCTGTAAGACAAGGTTCTAAGAGTTCCCAGAGTCTACATTCCTCCTTCGGATATTACCAACGTCTTGATTACTCGATAATTAGCAATATTCTCAAGAGAAACTCATCCGAGCGTAGCATCACGTAACAACTACTTCCGAATTACTCCGTTATAGTCTCTGCGCTACACCTAAAAAGGCCAAGATGGGTCAGGGTTCTACGGTCCTCAACTTCTCGGGCTCCTAGGTCAAAAATAATAATGTCTTCCCGATTACTCGGTAAACAAATATTAAGTTCAAGAGGGCCTTCCATTGAGTGGGGGATCTCATGCCTCCTTCTTCGGGATTACTCCCTCAAAGTTAACATGACTGTACCGCCCGTCCTATTCTTAAGTGTAACTTAATCCGGGTATAGGATTCGTCCTTTGCAAAAAACCCAAACAACCCCAATTCAAACACATAATCAAACAAATCAAATAAAAATAAAACATATAAAACAAATTAGGCTTAACCCACTTAGGGATGGACCAGCAAGAGGTCAATCTTTCCCCAGCAGAGTCGCCAATTCTGTAGTGATAAAAAATGTAGCGGGGTAAATCGGAGATCGAATTATTGATTAATTCGTCTCACAAAAGCAAGAGTCACCACCGCGCTTTATTGTTTCCAAGGGAAAAGGGGAAAGAGCGAAATAAAACCCTAAATATGCAATGTAAATAATACTTTTTAAAAGTAATAAAAATACAAGGCGTTTTTGAAAAGAGATCTATGGTTCGGGGGTTGGTTATACAGTGGGAAGGTATTAGCACCCAATGTATCTATAGTACTCTATAGGAACCTTTTGAAATATCTGTTTATTAAAATTGTTCGTTTGATTAAAAAATAAATTGTTTTGGCCGAAAAAGGGGTACGGACGGGTTTTTGAAGATACGACGACCTAATGTCGAAGTTTTTGCTTAAAAGGTATGAGTTTTGAAAAGATCGAATATTTGAGGAAAAATTATCCTAAGTTTTAATGAAATGCGAATGTTCGCGTGATCGGACTTGAGGACATGAAGTCAACAAATTTAATCGTTTTTTCCTTGGATTTAGACGTAAATAGAATAATCATGTACGATGAAATAATTGACAGGATATTAGGCAGATAACGATATACAATAATTTAAATAAAAGACTAAATGGTGTAAATATGCATTTTTTGGATTTTTGTTTAATATATGCAAAACAAGAGAATTAATTAAGAAATAAAATATGTTTTAAGGCCTTTATATGTTTCTATTTTTTTTTATGTTTTTGTATTAGTATTAACTAAAGCGAGGGAAATAAGTTAAAGGAAAATAACATGCTTTTAATTTTAAATCATTTTTATTTTTTTATACGTTTTTAGAGTTTTTATTTAAAGCATTATTTTTAAGAGTTATTAAATAATTAAACTAGATTAAAACTTAAAAGCTATTTAACTTAACCTAATTAAAAGGGAAAATTTAAAATTATTAAATTAAACCTAAAGTTTAAACTAATAACAATTGGTCACATTACTTAAAATTGCTTTGACTAAATTAACTCTATTTGATTTATTTACTAATTACTAAATTAATGAGATTCTAAAAGAAAAATAAAAGAAATAAATAGAAAGAGGTTAAAAGGAAAATAAAAGGGTGGATATAGATAGTTATGGGCCAAAAGGGGTTTTGAGGGGCCCAAAAGAAACAAGCAGAAAGGGGGTGTACCAAGGGATTTCGCGTGGGCTTATGCAGGGAGACGGGTCAGGTCCATCAGATTTCATAATTTGTTTTTAGGGTTAAACGTTTTCATTCATTTTGTGTTAGGGTTAAGCAAAGGGCTTAAGGTTTTGGACAGAAGCGGCGCTCATCTTCTCGTATCGTCTTCTTCGCGCGTTATTGATCCTCGCCTGAGTTTTCCTTTGTCCCAACGGCCGCTAGCATCCCACTCTTCCTCTTCCCTCCAACTAGAAGCTACAGTGATCGATTCAAGGTAACAGTTTTCGCCTTCTATTTCGCTAGGGTTCTTGCTACTGCATGTTTAGGATTTTACATCTTTTGATTCTTATTCACATTGTTATGTTTATTGGAGGTATTATGAAAGTAAAAGAGGTGGAGGAAAGGTTACCTGGAGACGGAGGAAAGAGGTTGAGGGAAACGCTTAGGAGGCCGGAGCAAGGAAGACGGTGACGATGTGCTTCGCTTGGTACCCTGGTATTTCTTCTTTAATGCTTTATGGTTTGATGATGTTGTTGAAAACCCTAGCTTTAGCGTCCTTTCCTCTTCTTCTTTTGCCTTGCCTCTGTTGCTTTCGTTGTATGCTTTATTTTGCTATGATGATATATTCGGAGGCTTAGTTGCCTTGAACATTGCCTTCGTTTGGATGCTTTTGTTGGCGTTTGCTTTTGATTATGGTTGACGGTATTTTGGCTGGGCGTGTATGGTTTCCACTGGTTTGGCCTTGAGCTACTGGTTTTACTGGTTTGAGGCCATTACAGGTTTTATGTTGGTTTAGTAATGGCTATAAGGTTTTGAAAATGGTTCTGGTTTTTGGCGTGTATACTGGTTTATGCAGGTTTAGACCATGGTTATGGTTTATGCAGATAGCAGGTTTAGGCCAAAAGGTTTGATGGTTTAGGCCATGTTTGTTGGTTATGGTTGTTCTGGTTTATGCAGTAGGTTCTACTGATTTTTGTTTTTAGACTTGGATAAAAATGGTTTTTTTGTATTTGTTTTCCAGTTTTGAGCGTGGAAGGCTTCACGCAGGTTTTACTGGTTTTGACAAGGTTGTGGTAGCAGGTTTTGTAGTTCAGGCCATGAGGTTTTGGGTTAGACTTTGAGAACTTTGTATATTTGACAGCTTTTGTTTTTGAAAAGCCTTAGGCAGGTTAGCCACACCCTCGTTTTGAAGGGGCTTGTTGGTATATAACAGTTTGATGGATCTTTGCTTATGTTACAGGTTTGAATATTTAACTAGCTTTCTTGGCCTTCAGCATATTACTGTTACATCAGTTTGTTTGTATTCCTTTTCATGCTTTCATTTTTCTTATGAGATGCTGCTGCAGTTTGTTGCTATCCTCTTCCTGCCTAAACCAAAACCTGTAAAACCATACTTCTCCTCTCTTCTCTCTCTCTAGTACAATGAAACACTAAAATGTTGTGTACTTTAACTGTTCTGAAAAAGTAAAAATGCTGGAAAATGATGAAAAATGGAATATTACTTTGCTTGCAAAAATTGTTTAAACTGCATATCTCTCTTTTGTCTACTGCATGGAGCTTAAGTTTTTTTAACTTCTTCCTACCTCTAGGCATGTTTACGTTACACTTTGGCCTTGTGAACTTGCATATGCTGTTGATTTATGGAATATGCAGTTTTGACCAAAAATTGAATTTATGCATATTGGTTTTTGAATTATGCAGTTTTACTTTAAAAAATGCAATTTTGACAAAACATGAATTTGTGCATGTTTTTAAATTGTGCATTCATTTTTTAAAATAAAAATTTATCCCTTTTTGTGAACCGGGAGAAATCCCGTGATTTGCAAAAAGGGTAAAAACTGATTCCAGCCGTTTGCTTTTCATGATGAACACTAAAATTAATTTTTCTGCTTTTAATTATTTATTTATTTCTGACTTTTTCTTTTAATTGTTTTGCAGGTAAAATTAAATGAGCAGACAAAGAAGCATTGGATAGAAGATGAAGAATTAGAATCTTAGAAAAATAGTTTTTATTTTACTTTAAACTTTTTATGTAATTGTCATTATAAATATTTTTGTAAATAATACAATATTTAAATAACAATTGTAATAAATAGAATAGAGTGAATAAAATTCTATTATTTCCCAATTAATTCTTTTTCTTTCCAATTATTTATTTATCGTTTATAATTCTTTAAATTGTATAATAACTGAAAATCAATTTCAATTACTTAAATTCAGAATAATAAACAAATAAATAAACATCATTGATCAATTAATAACTTCAATTATTTAATTCATTATTCATAATTCTCTAAATTATAATAATTAAAAATAGAATTTCAATTATTTAACTTAGAATGATAAATAATTAAATAATCATTGTTGACCAATTAATAAACCTCTTTTCAAATGTTTATTTCATTATTCATAAATCTTTAAATTATATAATAACCGAAAATAGATTCCAATTATTTAAATTTAAGATAATAAATAATTAATAAACATTGTTTGATCATTGATCGATTAATAAATTCAGCGTTCAAAAATAAACAGCTCTCGACCTGAAAAAGTTATGAATTTTTTTAAAAATCAATAGATCAAAACGCTTGCAATGTAATGATGCAGATGGGAGATGGTATCTTAGGTCAAAATTTGGGGTACAACAATACCTCCTTTGACAAAATCAAGGAATATCTTCAAGAGCCTCCAATTTTGATGCCGCTAGTTGAAGGAAGACCTCTGATCATGTACTTAACAGTATTAGAGAATTCAATGGGGGTGTGTGCTGGGGCAGTATGACGAGTCTGGTCGAAAAGAGCATGTAATATACTACCTTAGCAAAAAGTTTACCGACTGTGAAAAAAGATACTCACTGCTCGAGAAAACTTGTTGTGCTTTGGCATGGGTTGCTCACCGACTAAGACAATATATGTTGACTCACACTACCTTGTTGATATCTAAAATGGATCCTATCAAATACATCTTTGAGAAGCCCGCTCTCTCTGAAAGGATAGCAAGATGGCAAATGATCCTAACTGAATATGATATTCAGTACACAACCCAGAAAAGAATTAAGGAAAGTGTATTAGCTGATCATTTGGCTCATCAGGCCGTGGACGACTACCAATCCATGAATTTTGAGTTCCCGGATGAGAACATCATGTTAGTGAATGATTGTGAAGAACCTGGACCAGATGAAGGACCTGAAAAAGGATCCCGATGGACTATGGTTTTTGACGGAGCTTCCAACATACTCAACAATGGAATCGGTGCTATGATTATATCTCCCGAAGGCTGTCATACTCCTTTCACTGCTAGGCTATGTTTCAATTGTACTAACAACATGGAAGAATATGAAGCATGTGTTATGGGTCTCAAGGTTGCTATCGACTTGAGGATTAAATTCTTAAGTGTATTTGGAGACTCGGCCTTAGTAATCAGTCAAATCAAGGGATAATGGGACATGAAGCATCCTAATTTCATCCCTTATCGAGAGAATGTGTTGACACTAATTCCACACTTTAAAGAAGTTACCTTTGAACATATTCCTTGAGAAGAAAATCAGTTAGCGGACACGCTAGCTACTATGTAATCCATGTTCAAGGTCAGGTGGGATAATGAAGCTCTTTAGATCACTATTGAGAGAATGGATGAGCCAACATACTGTCATGAGATTGATACTGAAGAAGTAGTGGACAAACCTTGGTTCCATGAAGTCAAAAAATACCTTGAAGCCCAAGAGTATCCTGAAGGAGCTTCCGTCAATGATAAGAAGTTCCTAAGAAGGTTCCCTGCCAAGTTTTTCCTTAGTAACAAAATCCTCTATAAGCGTAACCATGATTCTACTTTGCTTCAGTGTGTAGTCAAGAGTGAAGCAGAGAAGATTATGGAAGATTTGCACGAAGGTACCTTTAGCACCCATTCCAGTGGGCACACAATGGATAAAAAGATCCTACGCGTAGGATATTATTGGTCCACTATGGAATCAAACTGTTATCAGCATTCATGAACTTGTCACAAATGCCAGATCTATGCTGATAAAGTAGTTGTGCCTCCGGTTCCTCTAAATGTATTAACTGCTCCCTGGCCATTCGTAATGTGGGGCATCAATATGATTGGAGAGATTAGACCTACAGCTTCTAATGAGCACCGCTTCATCCTCGTCGCCATTGATTACTTCACAAAGTGGGTCGAGGCAACCTCATTTGCTTCTGTTACCAAGAACGTTGTGGCCCGATTCATCAAACATAACCTTATTTGTCGGTACGACATTCCAAAAATAATCATTACGGATAATGGTGCCAGTCTCAATAATACTATGATCACCGACTGTGATCGGTGGGAATGAGAACTGACTGTTTTGGAATGCTGGTTCGTGTTTGCGTTTGTTTTCGCAAAGTGTCGCGGTAAGCAAGAGTCGCCACCTTCTTTTATTTTATCCAACAAGGAAAGGACAAAAGCGCATAAAAATTCATTTTCGAGATTTTTCTCGGGTTCGGGAGGTAGATTATAGAAAGGGAAGGTATTAGCACCCTTTCTATCCATGGTTATCCACAGGCTCTTAGGTACTTGCTCACTATGTTTTCAAAAGTTTGCTTTTCTTTGTGATTGTGGGTTTTGAAAAGAGTTTTGTTTTTGAAGAGAGTGTAAGTGCGAAAAGTTTGTTTTGTTTTTAAAAGGAGCAATTACTTAAGAATCTCTACCTACTCGAAAAGGAATTAAAATGTGCAAATGTCCTTTAGACAGTGCTATCCCACTATTGAGGAGTAGGTAGCACCGTCGTTGGAGTTTTCGGGTCAATTCGATTTAAGGGACGTGTGATCACTAAAGCAATGCTAGGATGCTTTAGCGGTAACCCTAATGTCTTAGGTCATTTTTATCGAGGCAACCATTTCGAGGCAACTTTGATCTTTAGACAGGAGGGCGACCTCCAAGACTTCTTATGCTCAATGACCACATTCGAGGCAACCAAATGAGGTATACCCTAGAAGTGGCATGTACAAGTGTGTCAATTTTCAGTTATATTATCTTTGTTTATTTAGGTGTTCTACCATTTGTTTTTAGATCTTGTCATACAATCATAGTTAGCATACATCTAAGCAGTTAATATATATACAGGAATTTAAAGTGCGGGAATTGTAAATCCTACGCTATTACAAAGCTTCGGGGAGGGGGATTATTTACATGTCCAAAAATTGGGGAAATAAAAGCAGTAAAGTAAAAGTCTTATTTTAAGCTATCACAAACCATTAAGCAGTTACAATAAAATAAACGCGCGTGAATCTGAAAATAACTTCTAAAAATCCTAAGGATAAGATCTTTTTGTTGTTTTATTTTATTTTTTTGGGAAAATGCTAAATGTTCAATTAAGTCAAATTTAATTAATTAAAAATACTGATTAAAATTAATTCTAAAACGTAACTAATATTTTTTGCATTTTTTGTTTATGAAAAGGATTGAATTTAAATAAATCCTAAGTCTACTGATTTTAAAATTGAAGAAAATAAGTTAAAATAATTAACTAAATTAAATCCTAATTCTAAGTTACTTATTTTTATGATTTTTATGTTGATAAAAAAAACAAACTAAAAGAAATAAACAAAAAACAAAGTAAACAAAGTACAAATGGACCAGGCAGCAAATCAAGAAAAAATATAATTCTGGAGGCCTGGGTCGAAAGAGGTGCAGGCTGTCTTTCGACCCAGTGAAGAGGCTGGATCGAAGGTGCATGAGAGGCTGCACTCTGAGGATGTTCGATCTGGATATGTCATCCTTCGATCTGGAAGTCCTGGATCCAGTTCGAAGCTAAGCTGCTAAGCTTCGAAACTCTGAACATGATTCTGAGAATATGTTTCCTGCAAAACGAAACAAATGTTAAAAGGTCTAGGGGGGTTTTACCCCCCCCGATTCGAATCTCCTCCCAAATCGAACCTGCTGAATCTGGATCAGGGTTTGTTTTATCCTGGGATTCGAAGGATAAACTCAGATTGTGCCCAAGCAATGGCACAATCTCATCTTTGCGATGTAGCTTATATGTATCACATTAAATCATTCATAAACAATAAAAATAACGTGAATATGCAATCAAAGAGATCGAATGAGTTTGAGATTAGATTTTTTCTTTTACCAAATAGAGGTGTTTTGATATGTTGTTCTGAGGGTGGAGGTGCTCGCTGGGTGGCAGCTTTGGCTTGTGCAAGGATTGGGTATGGCTTCCTGGAAATGCTGATGACTTTTGGCAGCGTATCTCCAAGTTCTCTCTGTTTCTTTTCTCTATTTTTTTTCTGTATATTTTCGTTCTCCTCCCCTTTTTTGCAACACATGTGATCTCTTTATATAGAGGGGGTAGAGGGGACAGGAAGACAAAGGTTTAAATGACCTTGATTATGTGTTTGAAAGCCATGAATGAGAATCTGTAACGTTGGCCAAACACATGGGATCTTGTCCCTTTTTGAATTTTGAATGATATGTAATTGAATGCTCCCTTTCGAATGGGATGATGGCCTCCTTCGAATGCTCCCTTTCGAATGGGCTGATGGCCTCCTTCGAATGCTACCTTTCGAATGGGCTAATGGCCTCCTTCGAATGCTTTTCGAAAGATTCATCAAATGGACCCTTTGAATGCCTCTTCGAATGGACCTTTTGGAATTCCATTCGAAGGACACTGTTATAATGCCAATCGAAGTACTTGTCCATAATGCCAATCGAAAGACTCCTTCAGAATACCAATCGAAGTGTCTTTCAGAATGCCAATCGAAATGCTTGTCCATAATGCCAATCGAAATGCTCCTTCAGAACACCAATCGAAGGGTCTTTCAGAATGCCAATCGAAGGCCTTGACATAATGCCAATCGAAGTGCTCTTCAGAACACCAATCGAAGGGTCTTTCAGAATTCCAATCGAAAGGTCTTTCAGAATGCCAATCGAAATGTACTTAAAGCACCACTAAAAAATTTTCTTTTTCCTTAGGCAAGGGTTTCTGGCCAACCATGTAGGGGGAAGACTTTGGAAAACATGAGAGGGAAAATTTTGGGGTACAACAGTTGCCCCTATTCAATCTTCTTAAACCTGAGGATGTAGATTGGCTTGCGTGCCTTTCGTGATCCGAAGGTGGAAGATGATTGAACACTAGAGTGCCCAGAAATTTGCACTCGCATGGTGTAGTATCAGCATTGTGATGTCGGGAATGGGCTTACAGATGCCATTTGGAGATTGTTGGTAGGAGGATGGGCTTATAGATGCCATCTGGAGATTGTTGGTAGGTGGTTCTGTCTTCGTTGACGGGTTGTCTCTTTTGACGGGGTGTCTCCTTTGACGAGTTGTCTCTACTGACGGGTTGTCTCTTTTGACGAGTTGTCTCCATTAAAGGGTTGTCTCTATTGACAGGTTGTCTCTATTGACAGGGTGTCTCTTTTGACGAGTTGTGTCTATTGACGGGTAGTCTCTTTTGACGAGTTATCTCTTTTGACAGGTTGTCTCTATTGACGGGTTGTCTTTATTGATGGGTTGTCTCTTTTGACGAGTTGTCTCTTTTGACGAGTTGTCTCTTTTGATGAGTTGTCTCTTTTGACAGGGTGTCTCTTTTGACGAGTTGTCTCTTTTGACGAGTTGTCTCCATTGACAGGTTGTCTTCATTGACAGGTTGTCTCTTTTGACGACTTGTCTCCATTGACAGGTTGTCTCTATTGACAGGTTGTCTTTATTGACAGGGTGTCTCTTTTGATGAGTTGTCTCTATTGACGGGTTGTCTCTTTTGACGAGTTGTCTCTTTTGACAGGTTGTCTCTATTGACGGGTTGTCTCTTTTGATGAGTTGTCTCCATTCACAAATTGTCTCTATTGACAGGTTATCTCTATTGACAGGGTGTCTCTTTTGACGAGTTGTCTCTATTGACGGGTTGTCTCTTTTGACGAGTTGTCTCTTTTGACAGGTTGTCTCTATTGACGGGTTGTCTCTATTGACGGGTTGTCTCTTTTGACGAGTTGTCTCTTTTGACGATTTATCTCTTTTGACAGGGTGTCTCTTTTGACGATTTGTCTCTTTTGACAGGGTGTCTCTTTTGACGAGTTGTCTCTATTGACACGTTGTCTTCATTGACAGGTTGTCTCTATTGACAGGTTATCTCTATTGACAGGGTGTCTCTTTTGACGAGTTGTCTCAATTGACAGGTTGTCTCCATTAACTGGCTTTGCCTCAGAAAAATCTTTAGGAATCGATTTAACTGATTTTGTCTCCATTTTATCCCCAGCGGAGTCGCCAGTTCAGTGATCAGTGGGAATGAGAACTGACTGTTTTGGAATGCTGGTTCGCGTTTTGCGTTTCTTTTTGCAAAGTGTCGCGGTAAGCAAGAGTCGCCTCCATATTTTATTTTATCCAACAAGGAAAGGACAAACGCACAGAAAAATTCCTTTTCGAGATGTTTCTCGGGTTCGGGAGGTAGATTATAGAAAGGGAAGGTGTTAGCACCCTTTCTATTTGTGGTTATCCACGGGCTCTTAGGTAATTGCTCACTATGTTTTCAAAAGTTTGCTTTTCTTTGTGATTGTGGGTTTTTAAAAGAGTTTTATTTTTGAAGAGAGTGTAAGTGCGAAAAGTTTTGTTTTGTTTTTAAAAGGAGCAAGTACTTAAGAACATCTACCTACTCGAAAAGGAATTAAAATGTGCAAATGTCCTTTGGACAGTGCTATCCCACTATTAAGGAGTAGGTAGCACCGTTGTTGGAGTTTTCGGGTCAATTCGATTTAAGGGACGTGTGATCACTAAAGCAATGCTAGGATGCTTTAGCGGTAACCCTAATGTCTTAGATCATTTTTATCGAGGCAACCATTTCGAGGCAACTTTGATCTTTAGACAGGAGGGCGACCTCTAAGACTTCCTATGCTCAATGACCACATTCGAGGCAACCAAATGAGGTGTACCCTAGAAGTGGCATGTACAAGTGTGTCAATTTTCAGTTATATTATCTTTGTTTATTTAGGTGTTCTACCATTTGTTTTTAGATCTTGTCATACAATCCTAGTTAGCATACATCTAAGCAGTTAATATATATACAGGAATTTAAAGTGCGGGAATTGTAAATCCTACGCTATTACAAAGCTTTGGGGAGGGGGATTATTTACATGTCCAAAAATTGGGGAAATAAAAGCAGTAAAGTAAAAGTCTTAATTTTAAGCTATCACAAACCATTAAGCAGTTACAATAAAATAAACGCGCGTGAATCTGAAAATAACCTCTAAAAATCCTAAGGATAAGATCTTTTTGTTGTTTTATTTTATTTTTTTGGGAAAATGCTAAATGTTCAATTAAGTCAAATTTAATTAATTAAAAATACTGATTAAAATTAATTCTAAAATGTAACTAATATTTTTTGCATTTTTTGTTTATGTAAAGGATTGAATTTAAATAAATCCTAAGTCTACTGATTTTAAAATTGAAGAAAATAAGTTAAAATAATTAACTAAATAAAATCCTATTTCTAAGTTACTTATTTTTATGATTTTTATGTTGATTTAAAAAAACAAACTAAAAGAAATAAACAAAAAACAAAGTAAACAAAGTACAAATGGACCAGGCAGCAAATCAAGAAAAAATATAATTCTGGAGGCCTGGGTCGAAAGAGGCGTGGGCTGCCTTTCGATCCAGTGAAAAGGCTTGATCGAAGGTGCCTGAGGGGGCTGCACTCTGAGGATGTTCGATCTGGATATGCCATCCTTCGATCTGGAAAGGTCCTGGGTCCAGTTCGAAGCTAAACTGCTGAGCTTCGAAACTCTGAACAGGAATCTGAGAATGTAGTTCCTGCAAAACGAAACAGATGTTAAAGGTCCAGGTGGACTTTACCCCCCTGATTCGAATCTCCTCCCTATTCGCACCTGCTGAATCTGGGTCTGGGTTTATTTTTATCTTGGGATTCGAAGGAGAAACTCAGATTGTGCCCAAACAATGGCACAATCTCGTCTTTGCGCTGTAGCTTATATGTATCACATTAAATCAACAAAAATAACGTGAATATGCAATCAAAGAGATCGAATGAGTTTGGGATTAGATTTTTATTTTACCAAACAGAGGTGCTTTGATCTGTAGTTCTGAGGGTGGAGGTGTTCGCTGGGTGGCAGCTTTGGCTTGTGCAAGGACTGGGTATGGCTTCCTAGAAGTGCTGATGAGTTTTGGCAGCGTATCTCCAAGTTCTCCCTGTTTCTTTTCTCTATTTTTTTTGTGTATTTTCGTTCTCCTCCCCTGTGTGCAGAGTTTTTTCGTGTCCTTTTGCAATACTTGTGGTCTCTTTATATAGAGGGGGTAGAGGGGACAGGAAGATAAAGGTTTAAATAACCTTGATTATACGTTTGAAAGCCATGAATGAGAACTTGTAACGTTGGCCAAACACATGGGATATTGTTCCTTTTTGAATTTTGAATGATATGTAATTGGCCTTCGAATGCTCCCTTTCGAATGGGCTGATGGCCTCCTTCGAATGCTCCCTTTCGAATGGGATGATGGTATCCTTCGAATGCTTTTCGAAAGCTTCTTCGAATGAACCTTTTGAATGCCTCTTTGAATGGACCTTTTGGAATTCCAATCGAAGGACACTGTTACAATGCCAATCGAAGTACTTGTCCATAATGCCAATCGAAAGGCTCCTTCAGAATACCAATCGAAGGGTCTTTCAGAATGCCAATCGAAAGCCTTGACATAATGCCAATCGAAATGCTTGTCCATAATGCCAATCAAAGAGCTTGACATAATGCCAATCGAAATGCTTGTCCATAATGCCAATCGAAAGGCTCCTTCAGAATGCCAATCGAAGGGTCTTTCAGAATGTCAATCGAAAGGTCTTTCAGAATGCCAATCGAAAGGTCTTTCAGAATGCCAATCGAAAGGTCTTTCAGAATGCCAATCGAAAGGTACTCAAAGCACCACTCAAAAAATTTCTTTTTCCTTAGGCAAGGGTTTGTGATCAACCATGCAGGGGGAAGACTTTGGAAAACATGAGAGGGCAAATTTTGGGGTACAACAGGTGCCCCTGTTCAATTTTCTTAAACTTGAGGATATAGATTGGCTTGCGTGCCTTTCGTGATCCCAAGGTGGAAGATAATTGAACACTAGAGGGCCCAGAAATTTGCACTCGCATGGTGTAGTATCAGCATTGTGATGTCGGGAATGGGCTTACAGATGCTATTTGGAGATTGTTGGTAGGAGGATGGGCTTATAGATGCCATCAGGAGATTGTTGGTAGGTGGTTCTGTCTTTGTTGACGGGTTGTCTCTTTTGACGGGGTGTCTCCTTTGACGAGTTATCTCTATTGACAGGTTGTCTCTTTTGACGAGTTGTCTCCATTGACAGGTTGTCTCCATTGGCAGGTTATCTCTATTGACAGGGTGTATCTTTTGACGAGTTGTCTCTATTGACGGGTTGTCTCTTTTGACGATTTGTCTCTTTTGACAGGTTGTCTCTATTGACGGGTTGTCTCTATTGACGAGTTGTCTCTTTTGACGAGTTGTCTCCATTGACAGGTTGTCTCTATTGACAGGTTGTCTCCATCGACAGGTTGTATTTATTGACAGGTTGTCTCTTTTTACAGGGCGTCTCTTTTGACGAGTTATCTCCATTGACAGGTTGTCTTCATTGACAGGTTGTCTCTTTTGACAGGGTGTCTCCTTTGACGAGTTGTCTCTATTGACGGGTTGTCTCTTTTGACGGGTTGTCTCCTTTGACGAGTTGTCTCTATTGACGGGTTATCTCTTTTGACGAGTTGTCTCTTTTGACGGGTTGTCTCTTTTGACAGGGTGTCTCCTTTGACGAGTTGTCTCTATTGACGGGTTGTCTCTTTTGATGGGTTGTCTCTTTTGACGAGTTGTCTCTTTTGACAGGGTGTCTCCTTTGACGAGTTGTCTCTATTGACAGGCTTCGCCTCAGAAAAATCTTTAGGAATCGATTTAACTTATTTTGTCTCCATTAACTGGCTTCGCCTCAGAAAAATCTTTAGGAATTGATTTAACTGATTTTGTCTCCATTAACTGGCTTCGCCTCAGAAAAATCTTTAGGAATCGATTTAACTGATTTTGTATCCATTAACTGGCTTTGCCTCAGAAAAATCTTTAGGAATCGATTTAACTGATTTTGTCTCTATTAACGGGCTTTGCCTCAGAAAAATCTTTAGGAATTGATATAACTGATTTTGTCTCCATTAACTGGGTTTGCCTCAGAAATCTTTAGAAATCGATTTAACTGATTTTGTCTCCATTAACTGGCTTTGCCTTAGAAAAATGTTTAGGAATCGATTTAACTGATGTTATCTCTATTAACTGGCTTTGCCTCAAAAAAATCTTTAGGAATTGATTTAACTGATTTTGTCTCCATTAACTGGCTACGCCTCAGAAAAATCTTTAGGAATCGATTTAACTGAACCAGAGGAGGTCTTGGAATAACTTCAATTGGATCAGCATCAGAAAAATCTTTAGGAATCAATTTAACTGAACCAGAGGAGGTCTTGGAATAACTTCAACTGGATCGGCATCATAAAAATCATTAGGAATCGATTTAACTGAACCAGAGGAGGTCTTGGAATAACTTCAACTTGATCGGCATCAGAAAAATCTTTAGGAATCGATTTAACTGAACCAGAGGAGGTCTTGGAATAAATTCAACTGGATCGGCATCAGAAAAATCTTTAGGAATCGATTTAACTGAACCAGAGGAGGTCTTGGAATAACTTCAACTGGATCGGCATCAGAAAAATCTTTAGGAATCAATTTAACTGAACCAGAGGAGGTCTTGGAATAACTTCAACTAGATCGGCATCAGAAAAATATTTAGGAATTGATTTAACTGAACCAGAGGAGGTCTTGGAATAACTTCAACTGGATCGGCATCAGAAAAATCTTTAGGAATTGATTTAACTGAACCAGAGGAGGTCTTGGAATAACTTCAACTGGATCGGCATCAGAAAAAACTTTAGGAATCGATTTAACTGAACCAGAGGAGGTCTTGGAATAACTTCAACTGGATCGGCATCAGAAAAATCTTTAGGAATCGATTTAACTGAACCAGAGGAGGTCTTGGAATAACTTCAACTGGATCGGCATCAGAAAAATCTTTAGGAATCGATTTAACTGAACCAGAGGAGGTCTTGGAATAACTTCAACTGAATCGGCATCAGAAAAATCTTTAGGAATCGATTTAACTGAACCAGCGGAGGGCTTGGAATAACTTCAACTGGATCGGCATCAGAAAAATCTTTAGGAATCGATTTAACTGAACCAGAGGAGGTCTTGGATTAACTTCAACTGGATCGGCATCAGAAAAATCTTTAGGAATCAATTTAACTGAACCAGAGGAGGTCTTGGAATAAATTCAACTAGATCGGCATCAGAAAAATATTTAGGAATCGATTTAACTGAACCAGATGAGGTCTTGGAATAACTTCAACTGGATCGGCATCAGAAAAATCTTTAGGAATCGATTTAACTGAACCAGAGGAGGTCTTGGAATAACTTCAACTGGATCGGCATCAGAAAAATCTTTAGGAATCAATTTAACTGAGCCAGAGGAGGTCTTGGAACAACTTCAACTGGATCGGCATCAGAAAAATCTTTAGGAATCGATTTAACTGAACCAGAGGAGGTCTTGGAATAACTTCAACTGGATCGGCATCAGAAAAATCTTTAGGAATCGATTTAACTGAACTAGAGGATTTCGTTGACATAGCTGAGAACTTAACTGGATCTTTCCTGAAAGGTAAAGGTCAGTCATATGCAATGCATGATATGGATCAAGCAATGATGTTCTCAACATAAATGAGATTGTATGGTATGATGCGTATATGCATGTATCATGATGTATGGAAATGTGATGTTTTAGTTGGGGAAAATAAATCCCGAACTGCTGGAGAATAGAGCTGAGTTCTTCGTTTCCACTGGGGATGATGAACGAAGATGATTGCAAGAATAAACCTGCAGGAGAGGATGACTCCATTGGGGAATAAACATGATGAAGAGATTACTCCGAGGGGAAATACTCTGTGGGGGAGAGATGTTCTACTGAGATTTTAATGATAAACTCCGCTGGGGATCCCGTTGATAAGCTCTGTTGGGGATTTTGATGATGAACTCCGCTGGGGATGGATTACCGTTGCTGGTGATATTGAATCTGTTGAGGATAGAAGTCCTGCTTGGGGAAAGAAAGAACTTCACTGGGGATGATCTTTCAGTTGCAACTTACTGAGGATAACCCAGTTAGACTCTTGTGAGGATAACCTTCTGAATTTGGTTGGGGAGATACATTTGTATTCTGCAGGGAGACAAGATTCCAGAATCTACTGGGTAAGATGATTTGACTCTGGCGGGGAAGCTTTTTTAGACTGCGCTGGGGCAATGACTCCATTGTGGTATCTTGTATTCCGCCGGGGAACATTCTTATATTTTGTTGAGGAATATTCAGACTGCCGGGGATGCTCTTATACTTGTTGGGGAATACCTTTATACTCTGCTGGGAAATATTAAGACCTTATGGGGATACCCAACCTTTTTAGGGCTGACGGTAGACTAACTCTGCTTGGGGGAGAGTATGGCTGATTCGTTCTTAGTCGTAAGTCTCAGTGGGGAGAGCTACCATTACTGTCTTACTCTGCGGGGAGTGAAGGTATCTTAGCCATATTCTGTAGCTGAATCTACCTTGGTACCTGGTGGACAGAGCAATTTGTACAGTTCGGACAATTCTTATTTGCCCCTGTTTTTTGCGGGAGAAGGTGCTTGCGGAGGCCCTGTGGATCGAGTATTATCCCCACCTATGAGGTGCTTGGTATCTTTCGGCCAAAATGACATGTCTTCTTCTGGTAGGCCAGTGACGAGATGACGAGACATAGTCGTACGCTTTGATCCCTAATTTTTGCCTGGACCGCCCTTTCGGGTTTTCAGTCCATCGGGATACCCTTTTTTGCCCAAGCCGCCTTTTCAGGTTTTCGACTTGCCGGGTGTACAAATTTTTCATTTTCATCCCTTATTTTTTCTCGAACCCTTTTGGTTCGCCGGGAAGCCCTTATTTTTTCCTAGGCCAGTCAACCTAGCGGGTCTTTGATTATGCGTAGTATTTTCTGATTATGTCTACGCTCTAAGGATGTAGGGAGGTGTCACTGTCAGTATTGTTGTGTTGCCATACTACCAGAAGATGTTTGATCATGCAAGATTCGTTGCTGGAATTCATGTCCAATGCCCCAAGTGATTCAGATGGAGATCTGCCCCTAGCTATTTGGCATCTTTGAGAGACTCCTTGAATCTTGACTTGACTGCCCCAAATGATAGACAATGCTCATGTCGTGCCCCTTGGTTGGAAGTGTTTTTCCACTGGAGGTGATCCCTTTTTTATTGAAAAGGTTTTTGTTCACTAGATATTCGTCGTGCAAATTTCTCTGCTGTTTGAACAAATAGTCATATGCAAACAATGTTATTTTAATAATGCAAAGCTTATGTCTGTCTTGAAGTTTTTGAAAATGCAGTTTTCAATAAAACAAGTAAATTTTTTGTAAAATGTGATGTCAACTCAGGATTTTACAGCGAGCCCTATAGGAGTCAGGATATCTTTTGTAACAGTTTGCTTTCGAACTAACCCATGCTTCAGCTAGGACTTTTTAAGGGTTATAATGTGGCCTGGTTCACGGTTTAAGAAACAAAGGATAAAGGCTCAAATTTTATTTGTACCCACCCGCTCTTCGTGATGTTCTTCGATCCTAAACTCAGCTAATCATGCATTAGATCTTGTTTGAGTCTT
Organism: Vicia faba; assembly: GCA_948472305.1. Lineage (NCBI taxonomy): Eukaryota > Viridiplantae > Streptophyta > Magnoliopsida > Fabales > Fabaceae > Vicia > Vicia faba. The sequence goes on along the minus strand of OX451740.1, from coordinate 34,855,397 downwards.
TGCTCTGATATTCCAGTGATGGTTCGGATACTGACAATTTATTTTGAACAGGCAGTCATTTTTTTGAGAGTCTGTAGGACGTCTTTCTTTTTTATTTTATTATCCCTGTCTTTTGCCTGAACTGTTTCCTTTGTGATTAAAGTCAGCGGGATGCCCCAGTTTTGTAAGTCTCCTTTATAGGTTTTGACTTATCGGGCTTTTATTTTGAGAGATAATGACTGTCTGTCTTGACGATTATAGGGAACCATCACTGTCTTTTGTTTTGGAAGGACTCCTTTGATGCCATTCATTGTGCACCTGGATCAACTGAGAGAACTACCCTGCCCCAGGTTATAATTAAGGGTTTTAATTTGTGAAAAGAAAAAACTCCAACTTCTTTGGCTCAAAGGGGTTGACAAGGGATTATCTTCCTTATAACTCCACTATTTAGGATTTGAAACAATGCCTGTACCTCATCAGCGGGGTCCATTCAAAAGCATATTGTAGAGATTTTGGTATCATTTTCGTCATCCTCCCTCTAAAGGCTTATAATTTTTTAATCGAGAGTTGATCATCACAAAAAATGAAAGCAATTTGAATATAGTGAATACAAATGAACTGATTCAAAAACAGACATATGCAATGCATTGATAAAGTAACAAAGTTTGACATGAATAAATGTTTGAACAATCAAAAGAAAATTACAACTTGAAAATTCTAATGAACACAAGTCTTCTCGTCTTAGTACTTGTCACTTCAAATGGTGAACCTTGGAGGGATGGTAGAAGAACTCAGCCTGACCATCTTGGGTGAATTCTAATGCTCCTTCATCAATCAGGTCTTGGATCTTGTTCTAAAGAGTCCAACAGTCGTCGGTGTCATGTCCAGGACTGTCAGAGTGGTATGCACACCTTTCATCAGGGTTGTACCTTGGGGAGGCTATGTTGGGATTCTTAGGAGGGTCCTTTAACGTCACCAGATTTAACCTCAACAGGTGTTGTAAAGCTTGAGACAGTGACACGTTGAGCTTGGTAAATTGCCTCCTGGGCATGTTTGGCTTACTCTGATCAACCCGTTGTTCTTGGCGAGGTTGTTGTTGGACCTGTGAGGTAGCAGCAACTTCGAGAGGTCTATTCTTCATCAAACCAAACTTTTGACTTCTCGGAAGTTGATTAATGACTTGATCCCCAACCTTGACCATTTGCTTCATACTATTGCATCTCTCTTGATGAAGCCGGTTGATAATAGTTCTCAACTCTTCTTGTTCCCGAGCTAGGCCTTGGATAAGAGCCATCTGCCCCAGCATCTGGGTTCTCATTGCATCTACCTCAGCTTGCAGATGTTTCAGTCGTTCGTCCTTATTGTCTTCAGGACTTTTCTTGACCAAATTCCCCATGAGGAGTGTTCTCAACTCTTCCTACCCCTTGGATAGGTTTAGGAAGATTTCTCTGAACTGAGTCTCTTGAGTATGAAGATCTTGGTTGTCTGGTTGGAAAGCCATTGCTGAAATAAACAGCGAGAACATAAGAGACCTGTATTGGGAGACCTGTTATGCAATGATATGTATGATATATGTATGCAAATGTTTTCAAGGATCTCGCGGGGTAAACAAGAAACTTGTTAGAATTTGAATTTTGCAGCTTCGATTGAAGGAAGTTCATGTTGTTAAGAGTCCTTCTTCAAGAGTCAAGCTCACCATATCAAGTGGGTCATAGCCCCTGACTCAAGTTATCGTGTTTTGATTTCCAAACAACCTTGGCTAGAGGAAAATAAATCCCCTTTGCCCCTTGCTAGACATTTGGTTCATCATGACCTGCATCACAAACCTTTGAGATCCTTGAAATGGTTAAGGAAATGTTAAGGTATGATGTTATGATGTGTATGCTATGCGTTTAAGCAAAAGTGTGAAGTGATGTAAGTAAGCCCTACAATAAATCCAGATTATTGGATAAGGACTGTAAACAAAACCTGCAAGGAACTCATGTTGTCAGATAACAAGAATGTGCAAGTAGTTCAAGTTTGAAGGCACACAAGTCACACAAACAACCTTAAGTTTAGGCTGGCATGGAGTTTCATAGGTAAGTACCCTCTTGAGTGTAGTTGGCTCAAAACCTGTCCTATAAATAGTAACCGGGTTCTAAGGAGCTCAATATCATTGGATTGTTTTCTATGTTCATCGTTTTGGTTTAGCCACAGAACTGGCGACCAAAATATTCCAAGAAAACAACCCTCAATGAGTGTAGTATCGAGTATCTACCAACTTCGGACTGCACCAAAGTCGGCCATCTCACTACCCCTAAAAAAGGCCAAGATGGTCAAGTAAGGTTCTAGGTCATTAGTGCTTAGTGACATCACTCAGCGGCCCCGTATTCTCTTTGATTGACTCAAAGGCTACCGGTACTCATAAATATGTCGCACTGATATAGCTATTGCTTCAACCGTGTCGGTATACCCCGCACAGTTTCCACAATGTATTGCTATCTATGAATGTTTCCCCAAATCCGGGTGGAGGATTTATAGAACTCCGATACAAGCCCACAAAATTAAAAGCATACAAAGCAATACAATTGAAAACACAAGTGATCTAGTCCTAAGGTACACCTCACTTGTAATTCCCCAACAGAGTCGCCAGTTCTGTGATCGATGGGAATGAGAACTGACTGTTCTGGAATGCTGGTTCGCGTTTGCGTTTGTTTTTGCAAAGTGTCGCGGTAAGCAAGAGTCGCCACCGTCTTTTATTTTATCCAACAAGGAAAGGACAAAAGCACAAAAAAATTCCTTTTCGAGATTTTTCTCGGGTTCGAGAGGTAGATTATAGAAAGGGAAGGTATTTGCACCCTTTCTATCCGTGGTTATCCACGGGCTCTTAGGTACTTGCTCACTATGTTTTCAAAAGTTTGCTTTTCTTTGTGATTATGGGTTTTGAAAAGAGTTTAGTTTTTGAAGAGAGTGTAAGTACGAAATGTTTGTTTTGATTTTAAAAGGAGCAAGTACTTAAGAACCTCTACCTACTCGAAAAGGAATTAAAATGTGAAAATGTCCTTTAGACAGTGCTATCCCACTATTGAGGAGTAGGTAGCACCGTCGTTGGAGTTTTCGGGTCAATTCGATTTAAGGGACGTGTGATCACTAAAGCAATGCTAGGATGCTTTAGCGGTAACCCTAATGTCTTAGATCATTTTTATTGAGGCAACCATTTCGAGGCAACTTTGATCTTTAGACACGAGGGCGACCTCTAAGACTTCCTATGCTCAATGACCACATTCGAGGCAACCAAATGAGGTGTACCCTAGAAGTGGCATGTGCAAGTGTGTCAATTTTCAGTTATATTATCTTTGTTTATTTAGGTGTTCTACCATTTGTTTTTAGATATTGTCATACAATCCTAGTTAGCATACATCTAAGCAGTTAATATATATACATGAATTTAAAGTGTGGGAATTGTAAATCCTACGCTATTACAAAGCTTCGGGGAGGGGGATTATTTACATGTCCAAAAATTGGGGAAATAAAAGCAGTAAAGTAAAAGTCTTATTTTAAGCTATCACAAACCATTAAGCAGTTACAATAAAATAAACGCGCGTGAATCTGAAAATAACTTCTAAAAATCCTAAGGATAAGATCTTTTTGTTGTTTTATTTTATTTTTTTGGGAAAATGCTAAATGTTCAATTAAGTCAAATTTAATTAATTAAAAATACTGATTAAAATTAATTCTAAAACGTAACTAATATTTTTTGCATTTTTTGTTTATGAAAAGGATTGAATTTAAATAAATCCTAAGTCTACTGATTTTAAAATTGAAGAAAATAAGTTAAAATAATTAACTAAATTAAATCCTAATTCTAAGTTACTTATTTTTATGATTTTTATGTTGATTAAAAAAAACAAAGTAAACAAAGTACAAATGGACAAGGCAGCAAATCAAGAAAAAATTTAATTCTGGAGGCCTGGGTCGAAAGAGGTGCAGGTTGTCTTTCGACCCAGTGAAGAGGCTGGATCGAAGGTGCATGAGAGGCTGCAGTCTGAGGGTGTTCGATCTGGATATGTCATCCTTCGATATGGAAGTCCTGGATCCAGTTCGAAGCTAAGCTGCTAAGCTTCGAAACTCTGAACAGGATTCTGAGAATATGTTTCCTGCAAAACGAAACAAATGTTAAAAGGTCCAGGGGGGGTTTTACCCCACCTGCTTCGAATCTCCTCCCAAATCGAACCTGCTGAATCTGGATCTGGGTTTGTTTTATCCTGGGATTCGAAGGATAAACTCAGATTGTGCCCAAGCAATGGCACAATCTCATCTTTGCGCTGTAGCTTATATGTATCACATTAAATCATTCATAAACAATAAAAATAACGTGAATATGAAATCAAAGAGATCGAATGAGTTTGAGATTAGATTTTTTATTTTACCAAACAAAGGTGTTTTGATCTGTTGTTCTGAGGGTGGAGGTGCTCGCTGGGTGGCAGCTTTGGCTTGTGCAAGGATTGGGTATGGCTTCCTGGAAATGTTGATGACTTTTGGCAGCGTATCTCCAAGTTCTCCCTGTTTCTTTTCTCTATTTTTTCTGTATATTTTCGTTCACCTCCCATTTTTTGCAACACATGTGATCTCTTTATATAGAGGGGGTAGAGGGGACAGGAAGACAAAGGTTTAAATGACCTTGATTATGTGTTTAAAAGCCATGAATGAGAATCTGTAACATTGGCTAAACACATGGGATCTTGTCCCTTTTTGAATTTTGAATGATATGTAATTGAATGCTCCCTTTTGAATGGGATGATGGCCTCCTTCGAATGCTCCCTTTCGAATGGGCTGATGGCCTCCTTCAAATGCTCCCTTTCGAATGGGCTGATGGCCTCCTTCGAATGCTTTTCGAAAGCTTCTTCGAATGGACCCTTTGAATGCCTCTTCTAATGGACCTTTTGGAATTCCAATCGAAGGACATTGTTATAATGCCAATCGAAGTACTTGTCCATAATGCCAATCGAAAGACTCCTTCAGAATACCAATCGAAGTGTCTTTCAGAATGCCAATCGAAATGCTTGTCCATAATGCCAATCGAAAGGCTCCTTCAGAACACCAATCGAAGGGTCTTTCAGAATGCCAATCGAAGGCCTTGACATAATGCCAATCGAAGTGCTCTTCAGAACACCAATCGAAGGGTCTTTCAGAATGCCAATCGAAAGGTCTTTCAGAATGCCAATCGAAATATACTTAAAGCACCACTCAAAAAATTTTTTTTTCCTTAGGCAAGGGTTTCTGGCCAACCATGTAGGGGGAAGACTTTGGAAAACATGAGAGGGCAAATTTTGGGGTACAACACCGACCTCTACACGCAATTCAAAATCCAGCATCATAACTCTTCTCCTTACCAGCTGAAGATGAATGGCGCTGTAGAGGATGCTAAAAAAACATCAAAAGGATCACACATAAGATGACGGTGACATACAAATACTGGCACGAGATGTTACCATTTTCTCTTCATGGTTACCGTACCACAGTGCACACATTAACAGGGGAAATTCCTTTCTCTTTGGTGTACGGTATAGAAGCTGTCCTATCCATTGAAGTCCAGATCCCTTCCTTGAGAATCATGAAGGATGCAGGTTTGAATAAAGACGAATGGGTTCAGACTCAACTCGGCCAATTAAACCCGATTGATGAAAAAAGGATCATAGCTGTCGGCCATGGTCAGATGTACCAAAAATGAATGATTAAAGCTTTTAACAAGAAGGTCAGACGTCAGGTATATAAGAATGGTGACCTAGTAATCAAGCGCATTATCCTGCCGCAAGGTGATCCCAGGGGAAAATGGACCCCCACATACAAAGGGTCGTTTATGATCAAGAACATGTTTTCTGGTGGAGCCATGATCTTAACCACTATGGACGATCACGACCTTCCGCACCCTGTAAACACGGACATAGTTAAAAGATACTACTCATGAACAAAGACTCGCTAGGTTGACTGGCCTAGGAAAAAGTAAGGGCATCCCGACGAACCAAAAGGGTTCGGGAAAAAATTAGGGATATACATATGGAAAAAATTTGTACACCCGACAAGTCAAAAACCTGAAAAGGCAGCTTGGGCAAATAAGGGTATCCCGGTGGACTGAAAACCCGAAAGGGTTGTCCAGGCAAAAGTTAGGGATTTAAAGCGTATAACTATGCCCCGTTGGATCACCTTAGAACCAATTTTCAACATCAACTATCAAGCTTAAGTGATACTAATCAATCCAGTCAGCTTCGGACAAGCAGCAAAGAGATGAGATGCTCAATGAAATAAAGGAAATAACAGAATGGGAACCAATGGGATTATTCCACATAGCTGTTTTTCTTTGTATACTATTTTGTATAGTTTTCATTCTTACGACGATATTCTCTTACTAGGATGTTTGTCTCCTTGTATAAAAAACGATTATTTAAATTAATACAAAACTATCTCTTTGAAAGTGCAAAACTATTTGTTTTTATTTTTCTGTTTTGTTTGCGAAAATGTCCAGGGATTATCTTTGAACATATGCATTTGAAGGTGATTACCTTTTACAAATACAAGCATAAAAAACATAAAAACAATTACTAATGGCTTTAAGAAACATGACAATGTCTAAAGGCCATCTGCGAATCCCCGCAAATACTTTCTCCAGCAGGTACAGAGGCAGGGACGTCCTACTATAAAGTCGCTGCTATATCCTCAGTTCACAGTCTAATGATGTCAAAGTTTTTTATATCCCCGGCAGAGCAAGAATCTCCAATTACTGTCCCGACATCTTAAAGAATTCCCTAGCCTGGTTAACAAGCTTTTCGGATTCCCCAACAGGATTTCATAAAAATCCCCAAGTGGTTTATAGAGTTTCCCTTCCCCAATAGAGTTTATTTCTCTAACAACGGAAATCCGTCTCTCAGCATTTCAATTTCGACAAAATTTAAAGAGTTACACTCTTCATCCCCAACAACAACCAAGGATTTATTTTCCCTAGTTCAACAACACTGCAGTAGAACAACTGATACGTTCATACATTGCATTCATACATCATTCTACAAACATCATAACATATGAAACACAAATGCATATATCACAATCTCATTTATTTTTGAGAACATAATTATTCGATGCATCCCATGCTTCATGACACTGCATACAACTGACTCTTTACCTTTTTCAGGAAACTTAGCAAGTAGAAAAATATCATCACCAATTTTTAACACTTCCAGATCAATTCCTGAAACCAGACAAGGCCACTATCTGTGAACGACTGAATGTAGATCAATTCTCGAAATAAGACGGGGCGACAATCTACAAGACCAGTTCCAGATTAATACCTGAAACAAGAAAGGACATCTATCTGTGGACGACTGATTGTAGATTAATACTTGGAACCAAAAAGGACAACTATCTACATCAGCAGATTGAAGATTAACTCTCGAAACAAGACGGGGAAACTATCTTTCTTTCGCAAATAGGTCAGAGATTAATTCCTGAAACCAGACAGGGCAGCTATCTCAACGACCAACAAAAAAAAGTTCCATATTAATACCTGAAACAAGACATGACATCTATTTGTGGATGATTGATTGTAGATTAATACCTGGAACCAGACAGGACAACTATCTACATGAGCAGATTTAAGATTAACTCCCAAAACAAGATGGGGAAACTATCTTTCTTTCTCTTAGGTCAGAGATTAATTCCTGAAACCAGACAGGGAAACTATCTCAATGACCAACAAAAGCAATTTCTAGATTAATACATGAAACAAGACAAGACAACTAACTGTGAATAGCTGATTATGGATCAATTACCGAAACAATACGGGGTGACTATCTACACGAATAGACAAAGCAATTTTACACGGGTTCCTTCTCACGATCTCCAGATGCAACCTTAAACAGGCTCATCCTGAAGTAATCTTCAACGGGTTCCTTCTCATGATCTCCAGATGCATATTTACACAGGCTCATCTTGAAGCAATCTTACACGGGATTCTTCTCACAATCTCTAGATGAAGTTTAACACGGACTCATCCTGAAGCAGTCCTACACAGGATCCTTCTAATACATTTCCATATAACAGTTAATTTCATTCTCCCCAGCAAGTTACTGTGAAGCCTGGATTTCAACCAGAAAAGAACTAACTTTCATCTCTCCAGTCCATAGATAACTCCTCAGTAGAGCCATGGTTAGCTAAAAGACTATATTCCCCACATTGTTTTCCTCAAGCAGAAGAACAACAGAAATTAACACTCCCCAGTGAAGTCCTCCTCAGACAACAGGAACATTAATCCCCACAAAAAGACCTCTTATGAAGTCAGCATTTACTTTGGATGGCATCTTTAAGCCCATCTCCAACGACTCTCTGTTATCTTCTCCAAATGGCATCTGTAAGCCTATTCTCGATATCATCAACCAATAATGTTGCTTCACGCGAGTGCAAATTTCTAGGCACTATAGTGTTCAATAATCTTCCACCTTTAGATTACAAAAGGAAGACAAGCCAATCTAAATCCTCAGGTTTAAGAAGATTGAACAGGAGCAACTGTTGCACCCCAAAAATTTTCCCTCCCATTTTATTCAGGGCATGCTCATTAAGATCCTCAATTGTTTAAGGTTGACCAAGAATTGACTAGACAAATTCTCCTTCTAAGCAATGGACTTCCATCTAAGGTTTCATATCTCATAAAGAATTTTGGTTCACAAGGACTTCAAATGATTTTCATGCCACACCATATGCCTCAACATAATGGCACAACTGAAAGAAAGAAAAAGTGTGCATGACAAAGTGTAGGTCGAAGGCTAAAAATATGCCTAAAAGCTTTTGGGTTGAAGTAGCTTCGACAGCAATATGCAGGCTAATTTGAAATTTCCAAGGAAGGATAATTCGAAGGGAAATGTGAGGAGGCTTTTAAGAAGTCTCCGATTGGAAGAGCTAATAAGGAGCTTCGAAGGGTTCGTTTTTGAACAACAGAAATATGAGCTATTCGAAATGTCCAAGGAAGGCTGAATCGAAAGAAAGGGCGCGGGGAGGCTTTTTCTGAGGTCTTAGATTGGAAGATCTAGTAAAGTCATCGAAGGGTGTTGTTTTTTAATCATGGAAATATAAGCTATTCAAAGCACTACAAGAAAAGACCTTTCGATTGACAAATTATATAAATGGGCACTTTGGAAAGAAGAATATTTTGAAATCAAAAGGCTTTTATTTTATCCAAAGAAGACAGGTGGAAAGCTCATGATTCAAAGGACATGCCATCCTTAAGCATGGCATGATTGAAGGATAATTTTGGATGAACTATCCAACTATGAGCCACCTCAGAAATTCTGGCATGCACATGAACAGGTGTGGGATGTTTGAAGAGAAGTTCTGATGCTCTTGGATTACCCTTCGATTGGTGCAATACAAGTTGTATTCACCGACTGAAGGTGGACTAATGTGAATCAAAGTTGTTTCTTGCAGGCAAGCAAAGACATAAGAAAAGGGTGGGAGTTATAATCGAAGGGCCACCTGCACAATTACATTTGAAGGAAATAACAAAATGAAGCTTCGACAGGCCAGAAGGAAGTGTTCGATTGGACTAGTTGGATATTTTTAGATCAAGCAGCTAAGGTAAATAGTGACTCAATCGAAGAAGCCACAATGATGAGGCCTTGAGCCATCTAAAGGAGCAATTCAGAGCCAATCAAAGAACAAGGCTTGAGGGAATTCGAAGGAGTCAAGATGAGAAACCTGTCCAGGTTCATTCAAAATCCAAAAGGGTAGAAAATCATCAAAAAAGGCAACCTTTTAAGGCTTTCGATTTTGCCTTCAAAGACTGGTTAATGGCAGATTCTTGCCATTTCCATTCACCACTGCCCCCTATAAATACAGAGTTAAAAGAGCAAGCAAAGACCAGACATAGAAATGTTTCCACCAGAGACCAACACTTAAGCCAGACATAGAAACATTTTTCCACACACACGCGCATTAGCCAGACGAAAACATTACCCCCAGAAAACCACACCAACTTTTCTCCAAATTTCAACAAAGTGGTTCCATACTCAAAACTTCAGATCGAAGTATATTGGCCATAGGTATAAATTTGGAAATTCAATCTCTTAATTCAAGCATTTTTTATCGTTCTAACGTGTTTGTGTGTGTTACAGTCCTCACATGCGAATACTGACATCAGGATAAAAATCTTCCATTTGTTTGGGCATTTGAAACTGTTCCATTCAGCCATGGCATATTATTGTTTTATTCAAATATATTTCTGATTGGGTTTCAAATATATTACTGTTTTGTTGTTTGTACTAACAATTGAAGCAGATGGTTAGGTGGTGAAGAAGCGCGCGATGGGCTAGAGGACTTGGGTTCGATCCTAGGCTTCAACCTTTCTATTTTTCTCATGTTATATTGACAGATCTGGCACTTCAAGTCCAAACATGAGCACCATGCACTCTACCATCAGCATCATCAGATCCATATAACATGGATCCAGCGCCTCTAGTATGTAGTCCCCACCGTGGACCCTCCAGATGCGTTCTCACCAGATCCTAACGCACCCTGGCCAACTTAATTGGGCCTGACCAATTTCAAACATTGCACCCCATTTATTATTTTTTAGCTGACCCGTTAGTGTTTTCCTCTTCTACTATTTTAGTTTGTTTTGTTTATTTTTTTCATATTTTATTTTCAAGATTTGATTTTCTTTTAATAAATAAATAAAATCACAAAAAAAAAATTAGGTTAGTATTTTTATTAACTAAGCTAATCTTGTAAATAAATTAATTAATTACTTTAACATTTTTTTTTAATTTAAAATCAATAGACTTAAGATTCTAATCAACTTTAGTTCTATTTCTCAAAAATACCAAAAAATCATTTTCTTAATACTTAAGGTTTCAGGACATTTTTATATTTTTTCTTATCATTTTTCTATTTATTTGCCATTTAAATTATAGAAAGAATGTATAGGTTGCATGGGAAATTTTGTAATAGTTTAGTTTATTTTTCCGTATTTTTCTATTATGTAACTTCCCCAAGGATGTAATAGTGTAAGGTTTAATTTCCGCACTTTATATTTCCTGTACATATATTAACTGTTTAGATGTATGCTAATAGGATTGTATGGCAAGAGATTAAAAACAAAACGTTAGCAAACCTAACATCAAGATAAATAACTGAAACACAATACAATTGCACATGCGCACCTTTAGGGTACTCCCACTTTGGTTGCCTTCAGAAAATAGTCACAACTCTCGAAACGTGAGAGATTTTAGTGGCTACCCTCCGGTTTAAAGATCACAAGTCCCTCGATGACCCTCTCGACGTTGCCTCGATAAAGTGATCTTAAAATTCTAGGATAGTTACTAAGGTTTCTTGCCCAATTGTCTTTGTTACTATAAACATCCCTTCAAATGTCCCTCGAACATCCAACAATATGGCTACCTACTCACTAATAGTAGGATAGCACTGTCTAAAGGAAAAGAGGAAAAGAACGACCCATTCGAGTAAAATTAGATAGTTGTGAGATGCTTGCTCAAAAACAAATTTTTACACTTACACAAAATAATTTTCAAAAACCTTTTCAAAACGCTTTATCAACACTTTTGAGGACTGATACAAGAGTTATCATAAAGAAAAATGCCTGACTATGGGCATTTCAAAAATACTTTTCAAAAACACACAAAGCACAAAGTATTTTCAAAACGAGCTAAGCATCTAAGAGCCCGTAGATAACTACAGATGGAAAGGGTACTAACACCTTCCCTTTCCATAATCCACCCCCTTACTCAGAAAACTCTCGAAAGGTCTTTTTCTGTTCTTTTCACCCCATCCTTTGTTGGATAAAAGAAAATTCAGTGGCGACTCTTATTTACTGTAACATTTGCGAACAAAAACGCAAACCCAGTATAACAGTCGGTTCTGCCACCGTATCATAATACGCAAACAATGGAATTTAAAGAATGCAAAGCTTATCTCTGTATTGAAGTTTAAAAAATGCATTTTTAGTAAGCAAACAGATTTTTGTAAGAATATGAATTCAACTCAGGATTTATAGTAAACCTTACAAGAGTCAGGATACCTTTTCTAACAGTATGCTTTCGAACAAACCCATGCTTCAGCTAGTACTTTTTAGGGTTGTAGTGTGGCCTGGTTCCCGGTTTAAGAAACAAAGGATAAAGGCTCGAAATTTATTTGTACCCACCCGTTCTTCGTGATGTTCTTCAGCCCTTTACTCAGTTAATTATGCGTCTAAATTCCAATTGAGTATGGAATCTTGGCCCTGATATTCTGGTGATGGTTCAGATACTGAAAGTTTATTTGAGAAGGCAGTCATTTTTGTAACCTTTTCTTTTTGTTGAGGATTTGTAGCGACCTCTTTTTTTTATTTTATTATCCCTACCTTTTGTCTGAACTGTTTCTTTTATGATTATAGTCAGCGGGATACCCCAATTTTTTCTTAAGTCTCCTTCATAGGTTTTGACTTAGCGGGCTTTTCTTTTGAGAGATAACGACTTCCTGTTTTAATGATTATGCGGAACCATCACCATCTTTTCTTTTGGAAGGATACCTCTGACACTACTCGTCATGTAAGAAGGGAAAGCTTGCGATTGAGTGCACTATTGAATTAACTAAGAAACTACCTTGCCCCAGGTTATGATTAAAGGTTTCGACTTGTGTGAAAAAGAAAACTCCTACTTCTTAGGCTCAAAGGGGTTGACTAGGGATTATCTTCCTTATAACTCCACTGTTTAGGATTTGAAACAACGCCTGTACATCGTCAAAAAGGTCTAATCCAAAGCATACTGTAGAGATTATGGTATTATTTTTGTCATCCTCTCTCTAAAGTCTTACAACTTTTAATCGAGAGTTGAATATCACAAAAAGGAAGTAAAATCATAGCTTAAGTATAGTGAAAACGAATGGATTAATTCAAGACAAACATATGCAATGCATTAATGGAATAACACATAGTTTGATATAAAGATAAGTGTTTGAACAAACAAAAGAAAATACAATTGAGAAATCTAAATGAACTGGACACCCTCCATATTAAGCATGATTTGGCATGGGAGCAGTAATCATATTAGGAGTCTCAAGAGGGCCAAACTCAATCTTCATAGCATCAATTATATCTTGAATCTTGTTCTTCAACGCCCAACAGTCATTCGTATCATGTCCAGGACTATTGGAATGGTATGCACACATTGCATTAGGATGATAGCCAGGAACAGAGGTATTGGGACTCTGAAGAGGATCCCTCAACATAATCAACTCCATCTTCAACATGTGTTGCAATACTTGAGCCAAGGACATGTTGATTTTGGTGAATTGCCTTTTGGGTCTGTCCCGCTTATGCTGATTACCTTTTCGTTGTTGTTGCATCGGTGCTGGATTAGAGATCCGCACTACCCCCACAAATTGGTTGAGATTATCCTTATTGCGGCCCTTCTGGTCGTACACATTACTGGACTCCTTCTTTCCATGGTATGGCCTCTTCTGAGTACTTGAAGAAGCAGTCCCCTGAATTTCACCGCTCCTGAGTTTATTTTTAACATGCTCCCGTATGAACATGTCACCCAATTCCCTATCTGCCAAGAGAGGTTGATCGTTGATTAGGCCCCAAATTTTAGCAGTTTGCCTCAAACGGTCGTATCTGTCTTGATGAAGCTTGCTTATGATAATTCTCAACTCTTCTTGTCCCCGAGCTAAATTTTGGATAAGAGCCATCTGACTACTCATCTGGATACTCATCCTTTCCATCTTAGCTTGCAGTTGTTCCAACTGGTCATCCTTATTGTCTTCAGGATTTTTCTTGGTCATGTTCCCAGCAAGGAGTTCTTTCATTTCTTCTTTCCCCTTGGATAGGTTTAGGAACATTTACTTGAACTGAGCATCTTGAGTTTGGAGATCTCTATCGTTCTGTTCGAGAGCCATTTTTCTACTGAAATAAACAGCGAGGAAACGAGAAACCTATACTGGAAGACCTGTTATCTAATGACGTGCATGCAATGTTTTCAAGGATATTGTGGGGTAAACACAAGAAAATGTTAGCAATTGAATCTTACTACAACTTTGATTGAAGAACTTCGTATCATTAAATGCCCTTTTACGAGATTCAAGCTCACCATGTCAAGTGGGTCATAGCCTCTGACTCAAGTTATCGTGTTTTGGTCTTTTGACGGCATTGGCTAGAGAAAAAAATTCCCCTTGCCCCTTGCTAGACGTCTGATTTATCATAACCTGCACCACAGGCCCTTGAGATCCTTGAAATGGTTAAGGAAATGCTATGGTATAATGATATGATGTGTATGCTATGCATCAAGCAAAAGTGTAAGGTGATGAAGACAAGTAAGTCTTGCAAGAAGTTCAGATTATTGGATAATGACTATAAACAAGTCCTGCAAGGAATTTAAATTGTTAGATAATGAATACAAACAAAACCCTGCAAGTAATTTAAGTTGTTAGATAATGAAAGCTAACAAGTCACACAAGTAGCCTTAGGTTTAGGATTGCATGAGGTTTATAGGTAAATACCCTCTTAAAGTTTAGTTGATTCAACCTGTCTTGGAAAAGTAACCGGGTTCTTAGGAGTCTCAATATCATTGACCTTTCTTTATCAGGCATTGTTTTAGCTCAAGCGATCTTTTCTCGCAGCCGAAATATCCCGAAAGTTCGATCTCATTGAGTGTAGCATCGAGTATCAACTAATCCTCAGCTTTATACTAAGGCCGGCTATCTCACTACTTTTCTAATGGCTAAGTTTGTTCAACTAAGGTTCTAAGGTCAGTTAGTGCTTTATGACACCACACAACGGCCCCATATTCTCCTCGATTTAACACAAGGGATATCGGTACCAATAAAGGTGTCACACTAACGCAACCATCGCTTTAACCATATCGGTCTATGTCGTACAGTCTCCACGGTCTATTGCTGCTTACCTAAAAGTTCCCCATATCCGGGTGTAGGATCTTTACAAGTAAACCCCAACAAACCCTTAAATTAAAGCAAGAAAATCATACAAGAAAAGCAATTTTAAAATGACCTAACTCTTAAGGTAACCCCACTTTTTATTTTCCCCAGAAGAGTTTCCAGTTCTGTGATATGGTGGAAGAACCGACTGTTATACTGGTTTTGTGTTTGTATTCGCAAATGTTGCAGTAAGCAAGAGTCGCCACTGACTTTTCTTTTATCCAACAAAGGAAAGGGTGAAAAGAACAAAAAAAGACCTTTCGAGATTTGTTTGATTAAGGGGGGTAGATTATGGAAAGGGAAGGTTTTAGCACCCTTTCCATCTGTAGTTATCTACGGGCTCTTAGATGCTTAGCTCATTTGAAAAATACCTTGTGATTTGTGTGTTTGAAAAGTATTTTGAAGAAAACTCCTTGGTACGGAGAACATTATAATGTTTCTCGAATTGGTAGAGAAAGTATACAAAGTGTTTTGAAAATGTTTTTTTGAAATATGTTTTGTGTATGTGTAAAAGTTTGTTTTGAGAATAGAATCTAAAAACTATCTACTTTTACTCGAAAGGTTGTTCATTTCCCCTTTTACTTTAGATAGTGTTATCCTACTATTAATGAGTAGGTAGCCCCAGTCGTTGAATGTTTGAGGGACATTCGAAGGGACATCGTATATTCACAAAGGTAACTGGAAAAGAAACCTTAGTAACCACCCTAGGGTTTTAAGATCATACTGAGGCAACATCGAGAGGGTCATTTTTGTATCTTTAAACTGGAGGGTAACCACTAAATTCTCTCACGTTTCGAGAGTTGTGACTATTTTCTGAAGGCAACCAAAGTAGAGACACCCTAGATGTGTACATGTAAGAGTGCGTTATATTCAGTTATTTTTGTCTTGTGTTAGGTTTGCTAGCGTTTGATTATTTATGTTTTTGCCATACAATTCTATTTATCATGCATCTAGACAGTTAATAGTATACTGGAATTTAAAGTGCGGAAAGATAGATCCTAAACTATTACAAGGCTTCGGGGAGGGGGATTAATTACATGTCCAAAACTTGGCGGAAATAAAGTAGTAAATATCCTAGTTTAAATCTATTACATCCCATAAGAAAGTACAATAATATGAAACTTACTAAAGAAGCAATAAACGCGCGCGAATTAAAAATAACGTATAAAACCCTAAGGTACGGCTAAGTCAAAAGAAAAATATTTTTTTTCATTTTATTTATTTGGAAAATGTTAAATTAAATTAAGTCTAAAAATAAAGAAGAGAAGAAAAATTTTAACTAAAAAATTAATTCTAAACAAATTAATATTTTTGACATTTTTTATTTATGGAAAGAATTAAAATTGATTAAATCCTAAGTATATTGATTTTAAATTAAGGAAATACGTCAAAGTAATTAATTAAATTAAATTTAAAAAAAACGAAATTTAATAAAAAACTAAATCTAAGTTTTTTTTTTTATTTTTCCTGATTTTATGATTAAATAAAAATGTTTTTTGAAAGTAATAAACTAAAAATAATAAATAAATAAAAGCAAATGGGCCTGGTGTTAATTAGCAAACAGGGAGGGGGGGGGGGTTGAAATTCATTGGGCCCAAGTCAGGGGGAAGCCCAGGCTGGCGTTGGATCTAGTGTTGCTAGCCTTCAGGAAGTGCATCGTGGGCTGCATATTGAGGCGCTTGGATTTGATTCAGTTGATATTTGATGGTGTGGATTTGATGGCATATGATGTGCACCTAGGATCACATCACACTGGATCTGCAAGAAACATGTTAGAAAAAATAAAATGAACCACCTGGGTATCGAACCCAGCTCCTTTTCATTGTAACACATCTTCTTTACCAACTGTGCCAACTTGCCATTCGTTGATACAAATGGAACAATAATATTATATTATAAAAAAAGCAGTATTTATTTAGACATAAAATCTGCACATTCAGTGGGCCCCTGTTATTTTTGAACCAGCCAATCAGAACGTGGCTTTGATACACGCAACTCCCTCGCCTGAGTCAACAGACAGAGAGACACAGAGTTAAACTCCAGTCCTCTTCTTCGATCTTACAAAACCTGAAACTTGATCAAACGTTAGATTAAAGAAAATCTAAAGACCCTATCCCACGTAAAATCATCCCGTGAATCCAAATTCGGGGTTATCTTGGTCTGAAACGGGCTGAATTATATGTTTCGAAGGCAAGTTCAGATCATGCCCTAACAATGGCACGATCTCATTCCTGCATCTTTTCTCACATGTAACACATTCAATCAAACACAAACATCAGCAGCAATATGTATATATGATCAATATGAATTTAAATTGTGTATTTTATGAGTTTGAGATCGAGGAATTTTTACTAAACGATGAGATCAGGTGAGGGAGCTTTTGTGCATGTTGGAACTGCTTAAGGCCTGGGAAACACTCCTGGGACCTTCAGGGAGTGAGTAGTGGGGTTAGTTTGGACTGAGGATGCCTGCAAATACAGTTTCGAGTTTTGACAAGTTATGGAAATTTTGTGAATTTTCGTGTGGCTTTTTTAGGAAATGTGAGCATGTCATTTGCTTGCATATGATGCTTCTTATATAGAGCATATAGAGATAGGGTGATAGCATAGAAAGAAATCAAGCCATAACCATTGTAATGAAGCCATGATCTTTTCCTTAAAACATTTCCAAAAATGAGGATTTTATGCCATTCTTGAACTTTGAGTAAACCTAGACACCCTTGCACGATTCATGGGCTCCAGCACAAATCCAAACATTAGCCCATATTGAATAGTTGGACACTAATGAAGAAAATTTGTGAAAAATGTAAAGACAGTGTAAAAAGAAAGAAAAATTTCATTTTGAGCTATTATGTGTCGACACAATGCTGCTATGCATCGACACATAACTCTTCTTGCTCCTGTAAAATAAAATCAATTCAGTATGAGTCGATGCATAATGGGATATGTCAACTCATGCACCTGTTTGTGTCGATACAAACACGTTTTGTGTCGACTCATGCACCTTTCATCCTTCTATTTTGGGGCCTGGATAACAGTATGTATTGACACATAAGGCTTTGTGTCGACTCATACCCTATTTTGTCACAAAAATGAGTCGACTCATATGGGTATGTGTCGACTCATGCTGCAAGTTTTTTGCCTTAAACATTGTTCTTGAGACTGCAATTTGTTTTGAACCTCTTTCAAGATGCTGTGGTAATCTTGGTAAACCTCCGGGATACTGCTCCAGTCCTCCCTCTGTATTGGAAGCTGTTGGACCACTCTCCAACTCAGTCAACTTATACAATATGGTATTTTATTTCTGTTTGAAAGGTGATGATAATGGAACTACATAAATTGTTATTGTGTGTTCTACCCAAAAAATTTCCCTCCCATTTTTTTTACTCAAAACATGCTCATCAAGGTCCTCAATTTCTCAAGGTTGACCAAAGAATTGATCAGACGAATTCTCCTCCTAAGCAATGAACCTCTAATTAGGGTTTCACCTTTCACCAAGATGTTTGAGCTCTAAAGGTCTCAAATGTTTTCCATGGTCCTAATATGTCTTCAAGATTTTCCATGACAAATTTCATGCCTTACACTACAAGTTTGCTCAATTAACTGCTCAAATGCTTGAAAATCAATTGTACTAGGTCAAAAGTCAATTGTGGCCCATGTACAGTCAAACTTCAAGATTTTTGGTCAAAATCAACATTTTGAAGTGATATCCATCATTTGATCAAGGTTTTATCATGATTCCTCAAGAAATGCTCCTAATCTATCAAAAGTCAAGAATTGCTAAATTAGGGTTTCTATAGGAAAAGTCAACTGAACTTTGACCAGGCATAACTTTCACATACTTCATCCATTTTTACCTAACCAAAGCTAATTTTTAAGAGAATCCAATTCCCTACAACTTATCCTTTGCCCTCAACTCCAAGAATTGCATCATTTGAAAGATACAAGCTCATACATTACATGTCATTTTCAAAAAGTCAACAAAAGGCACTTTTTTGTCAAGACCATTTACATCAAGATAAACTCTTCAAATGCAAAATTGATAAAAAGAGGGATTGAATTAGACATCTTGGGCTTTCCAAAAAATCGAATATCATCATCAAGAGGTCAAAATTGAGCAGGTTATGGTTTACCCAAGTTGGGAAAATTTTGGAAATTTCAAGAATTATGCATTGGACAAAGTTGAACTTTTAGGTCATTGGCCTAACTTCTTGGACTTCAAAGGTCTTCCTAACCTTGCAAAGGACCTCTAATCTCATTTTTAAATGGCTATCTATTTTGTTCATATTTATTTTAATTTATTTCAAATAAATATAAAATAAATTGCATAAAATAAATAGAGATGGGCTTTGCCATTTGGGCAAATGTTTTGGCTTGCTTAAAAGCCCACAAATTTTTTTCATTGTGTCCAGATTCATCCAAATATGAAAAAGGCATGAAATATCCATTTTTGGCATTTTTTTCAAATTTTATGATTTTGGTTTACAAACAACGTTTATGGCTTGGATTCTTGCCATGTTTCCTTATCCCCTCCCCCTCCTCTATAAATACTATCTCCCTAGAAGACAAATAGACACTACACACTCCCTAAGAGAGCCACACAAAATTCCCAAAAAAATTACAAATTTGTCAAAAGTTGCAGCCAATGTTCCAACCCTTTTCAGTCCAAATAAAGGATCCAAACACATCCTTGAGGCTTCCAGTAACCCAGCCCAGTCCTCATACAAGCGCTTCAACATCCAGATCAAGCAGGTCGTCACCTCCATTTTGGTAAATAATTTGTGATCTCAAACTTTCTCTACATGCGGTATAAATGATTTCTCTATGCATATGTATGTTCATATTGATGCCTGCGAGCGTTTAGATCCATTATATGCAAGGTGTGGCATGAGGATGGAGTTTTTCAATTTTTAGGGCAAAACTCCAGTCAAGCTTTGTTCTCATTTATACAAGGAATTTCAGAAAGAACTAAACCCATGGTTAAATTCGCAGACCCCAATTTAGGAGGGGGGGGGGGGGGGGGGTAGGTTCAATTTCTGGCTTGGAATCGTGTTAATTTGCAGGTTGAAGATTTGAGTTGACCGAAGAAGGTGACTGGAGTCCAACTCCGACACCTTTGACTTCCTGGACTCCGGTGCCCAAACGTCTCTCTCCCATTGGCTAATTCAAATCAGCGTGCACTTTTTTTTATTTCAAATATACTTATGACTTTGTTTTATATATCATATTTTTTTGTTATTTATATTAATGAATGAACAGATGGCTGAGTGGTAAGGCGAGAGAGTGTGAAAGGAGGAAACCTGGGTTCGATACCCAGGTGCTATATTTTGGTTTTTTCTAACATAACTTTTACAGATCTAGTGCTCTCAAACCCCTTGCATCCACCATGAATTTTCAAATCTGTGCTGCAAAGTGTCAGCATAGCTAGATCCAAGGCCCTCATGCGCAGACTACCTTGTGCTCCCCAACACTCCTCCCCACTGAATCAGGCGCAATGCTTTGGGCTCCCTAATTTGGGCCTAAACATTTTTAATTTTCTCACCCCCTGATCATTTTCTTTTTTGCAGCGCCTGGGTCATCCATTTTTGGGCCCAACGAATTTCAACATACACCCCATGTTTACTAATCAGCACCATGCCCATTAATTTTCTTATTTATTTTATTTTATTATTTACTTTCTTTTAATCATTTTCCATAATAACATAAAATCAGAAAAATAAAAATAAAAATAATAGACTTAGGTTTTTTTAAAATTAATTTAATTTTTATAATTTAATTTACTTAATTATTTGGACTTGTTTTAATTAATTAAAAATCAATTAGAAATAGGTTTTTAATTCAAATATTTTCTTAACAAAAATACAAAAAAATAGTAGAATTAGTTTTATTTGAATTAATTTTAATTAACAATCTTTTCTTTCTTTTATTTAATTAATTAAGATTATATTTAGTTTTTTTCTCATTTAATTTAGTTTAAGTATTTTCTTAAAATAAACAAAACCAAAAAAAGATTTTTTTTATGTTTACTTAGAAATTTCTTAGGGTTTTAGACGTTCGTCTCTGTTTCGCGCGCATTATCTTATTCTCGCATCATTTTTATAATAATGTACTTGCTGACAGTATGTAATAGATTAAACTAGGACTTTATCGCTTTCTTTTATTTTTCTCCCATTTGGACATGTAAACACCCCCTCCCCGAAGCATTGTAATAGCGTAGCATTTATGATTACCGCGTTTTAAATTTCTGCAAAATATTAACTGCTAGTAATTAGGCTTGTATGGAAAGACTAATAACAAAATGCTAGCAAACGTAATTACAAAGACAAATAAACTGAATTGAATCACTTGGACATGTACACCTCTAGGGTATCCCACTTCGGTTGCCTTCGGAAAAATAGTCACAACCCTCGAAATGTGAGAGGTTTTAGTGGCTACCATCTAGTTCAAAAAGATCATAAGTCCCTCGATGACCCGCTTGATGTTGCCTCGGTAAAAATATGATCTTAGAACCTTAGGGTGGTTACTAAAGCTTCTTGTCCAGTTGCCTTTGTGACTATAAAATTGTCCTGTCGAATGTCCCTCATACATCCAATGATAGGGCTACCTACTCATTAATAGTAGAATGGCACTGTCTAAAGGATAGGAAAAAAAGAACAAACCTTTTCGAGTATAAGTAGATAGTTGTTAGACGCTTGCTCAAATAAAATAAACTTTTTACACTTACATATTTCGAAAACAATTTTCAAAAAAATTTGCTTTGTCAATACTCCCGAGGACTGATACAAGAGTTAATGCAAAGCAAATCGCCGCACTAAGGAATTTCAAAATATTTTTTCAAAACACACAAAGCACAAGGTATTTTTAAAATGATCTAAGCATCTAAGAGTCTGTAGAAAACTAAGGATGGAAAGGGTGCTAACACCTTCCCTTTCCATAATCTACCCCCTTACTCAGAAACTATTGAAAGGTCTTTTTCTATTCTTTTCACCCTTTCCTTTGTTGGATAAAAGAAAAGTCGGTGGCGACTCTTGCTTACCGCAACATTTGCAAACACAAACATAAAACCAGGATAACAGTCGGTTCTGCCACCGTGTAGCGGTAGAAATGTTCGAGACTAAGCCATTGGATTGACTAGACTTTTTACAGATCAAAATAAAAATCGCCACCGCGCTTTATTGTTTCCAAAGGAATGAGAAAAGAGCAAATAAACCAAAAAGAGGGGGAAAGATTCAAGGTAAGGGGGTTGGTTATGTAAAGGGAAGGTATTAGAACCCTAAACATCTATGGTACTCCGCAGGAGCCTCTTTGTAAAATATGTATATTTTGGCTATATAGAAGAATGTTGTATATAAAAAGATGGATGGTGGAGGTGAGAAAAGAAATATATTTATTTTATAATTTTTTCACCCGCCGCGGTTGCGAACCTTTAGTGCCTACGTACCACCTTTTCGTGCAATAGGGGATCAGGGTACATGTAGTTCCTCTTTTAAAAATTTTAAGACACATATGTGTTGGTTAATTTTATGAGATAAAACATCATCATCATTGTTCGTGTGGAAAACATACCTACTACCCACAATCATGAGAAAGGAGAATTTGCATCATCTAAAAGTGGAGGATGTGGCATGGATTTTGAAATCAACAATGCCTCACTCAACACCCAAGTGGAAAATATCTCTCTTCACTACATATCGTAGAAGTATAGTTGTTTGCCTCACTACAAGGATTGACAAGAGTTTAATCTTTTTTTAGAAGAGTTTAAAGATAAAATCCAAAATGGAAAAATGGTTTGAAATGAGATTGATTGGCTTTTAGTCTTCTCAAAAAATGTCAAAGTATTATTAAGTTTATTAAGGTTTATTTATGAAAATGTTTGAAAATGCAAGGACCTAAGTCCAAGTTTATTATAAAAGTGGTTCAAGTTTAAAACCAAGAAGATTTTCAAAAGGAGGGAGAGAATTTTTGAAATTAAAGAAGATGGGAGGAGAAGAAGGAACTATCCTAAAGCATAAGGTAAAAGCTAGGGATAAGAACCATCTAACTAACAAGAAGCCAATACTTGACACTATGAGGCAAGATAGAATTCCCATTCTTTGGATTGAAACCAAGCAAGCAAAGATATAGACCTATTGAGAGAACCAAACTTCAAGTGTATTAAGTCTTCACAAAAATTGGGCAGAGTAACGGCTGTGCACGGGTGAATTCCAGATTACAGACAAAGAGTGTAATCACAAAAAGAACCTGCACACAAAAACAAACAAGCAACCCAATTTCTTGAGGTAAACCTCAAGAACTCCAGACAAAATAATTAGATAAGATCACAAGGTCTCCAAGATAGGCCAAGGTTTCTAATCCTAAGTCCAAGAAAAGTCTCATGCTCCATAATGCCAAGGATAGTAACCAAATAGTCCAAGTACCATTAAAGATTTTTTAGGGTTTACGTTGATTATTAAGTATCATAAAAAAGGAAAAGAAAAGCTCATGTGAGCAAAGTAAAATGACAAGAAAGTACATGCTCAAATGAGCAAAGATGAAAATGGCATGAAATGTAAATGCTAAAAGTAAATGGTACATAAAGCATAAAAAAAGAGAATAAAAGCATAAAGTAAAACAAGTCAATAATTAGTGGTTAGTTGGATTACCATCTTGAAGCTTGCATTTGGAACTCATTAGAGGATTGGTAGAACCAAAGCCTCCACACAACAAGTTGCATTTGCTTTTTGTCAAGTATATCATCCATTTAGAATTCTCACAAGTGCCATTTAATTATCAACGATGTTCGAGTGTTCCGCGTTGACCAAAGGTGTTGTAGATCTATTAGAGGATTTGTAGAACCAAAGCCTCCACACAATGAATCTCAAAGTTATTGGATCAAAGAGATCAAATTAACATACTTGGGCTTGCAAACATGAGTTTGGGCCACGAATGATCATTTATTCGAATTGGGACAAAATTTAGCGCTATGTTAAACAATCGTAAGTGGACTTATATAGAAGTCGCACCTATTTTGAGTCCAGTCAATAGCAATCTATGCACCATTTGTTTTGAGACATGATATAGAGATCATGCTCCAAGAACATTTAGTGCAATAAGAATGGGATGAGATGAAGAGTGATGGGAAAAAAATATACAAACCACATTTGAATTAGATTTTAATCAAACTATTATTAAAATCATTCATCCATTTTTGTGGAGTTAAACTCAGCACCATGGATCCAATGATGTTAATAAAGTTCATGATCCAAAATCTAACCCAAGATCAGCCAGAAAATAGTCACAAAATAATATTACATTTTAATATGTACAAAAAGGTTAAAAAGTGATGTTTAAAAATAGAAAATAAAGAGAAAAATATCAACTATGTTCAAATTTCTCAAGAAATAAAAAGTAAGACCATAGAAAAATCAGAAAAGGGCTCAAATAATTTTACAAATTTTTGGGTAATTTTTTAAAGTCAGAAACTATTTTTAAAATTAAAAATAAATGGGTAAAATAAACCAAAAATGATTAAAAATAGTAAAGTCAGAAACAAAAATAAAATAAGGTCACCAATATTTGTCACAATATTATTGGATCATTCCATAATTTTTTCAGAATTTAAAAATGTATAAAAGTATTTTTAAACATTTAAAACAAATCAAATAAAGTGTAAATTTACAAAAAAATACCAAAACACAAAATTAAATTGTGAAAAAAAAATCAGAAAGAGAACAATCAAAAATATTTTTCATAATTTTTTCATATTTTTTGGACTAAAAATGAATTTTCTATGATTTTTTTGAATTTTAAAACAATTAAAATATAAAAATCAGAAAAAAGAAAATAAAAGTAAAATATGTGGACCATTGGATGAGAGTCAAAACGCGTTAGTAATCAAATCCAAGGGATCTGGCGCGCTTTGCATATCATGGTCATTAGTGAATAATGTACAAAATCATTAATTAAATCAGATTTCAAAAAAAAAAACAGATGGCACGCCTTCATTGGTTGGAAGATGACACGTTGGTCATCTTCAACCTCCGCCAACACAAATTGTAGGTCTCTCAAAATGTAAAATCAGAAGCTCATACCTATGCCATTCGCTTCGTCTCTTCAAGACGAAGACAACCACACCCTCGCGCCAAATTTATATAAATTGTAGCTCAAGCTATTTGGAAGGAAAGTTTTGAAAAGGGATTTGAAATTTCACGGTCAAAACGTATTTCCAGTAAGAAATAAGTGTTGCGACTAGAACCATGGAAATGAGAGCATCAGAATGATATCAGAGTTTTGAAGAATTGATGAAGGAATCTACCTATTGAAGTTAAGTTGCAGAGCTCTGAAACTGCACTTCTATGGAGCAGTATATGGCACGATTCTCAAATATAATTATATGGTTAGCTTCAGGGAAGATCTGGGAAGGTGAATTGATGGAAAAATTGGATTGAAAGAGGCTCGAGAATGGATTTTGAAGTTACTGAATTCTGAGTTGTGGAACAAGTTTGGCAGGGTGATTCTGGCTATCTAAGCTTGAGAAAATGAATGGGATAGTTCATGTATTTATGGGAGAAGCAATTGGGATCAAAAGGAAGAGCGAATGATGTATTTTGGAGGGAATTCGTGCAAACCTGATGCACGAGTGAAGTGTGATCTAAAATTTACCAAAACTCATCCAATTCTTGCATTTTGATGCGTTAATCCAGTTGGGAAAGTTGGATAATAATGTTTATACCCAAAACACATGCTAATTTGAGGTTTAGAGGTTGTAACATAAATTCAAATTCTGACTTGCAATGAAACTTCAATTCCAAGTTACCACTTTTGAAACAATGGCATTCTCAGCTCAAGGGGTCTTAAGGCATGATTCTTGATGCTTTAGAAAGATGAGGTTACAAGATTTGCAATGGAAAAAGAATGAAGTTAAATGAATGCTTGAGCTGAAAGTTGTGTTGAGTCAAAGTTGGAGAAAAAGAGTTGACTTTCCATACTTAGAAATATTTCAAGTTCTTCTTCAAAAATGACCTATAATGTCTTGCATCCAAACATGGCCTTCCACTTGGAATTTTCTCTTGACCAAAAAAGATGGCATGAACTAGATCTCTTGAATGACATTTTGAAACTCGAACCATTCAAAATCTCCAAAATTTGAGAGAGTTAAGAATTGTTGAAGTTGGCAAAAAATCATGAAATGACCTATAATCTTTTGTATCCTTAAGGAAATTTCCATCCATTTTCTCACTTTGCACATAAAAGAAGGCATAAAGTTCATATCTTCAAGATCTATATGGAAAATTAATGGACTCAAGGTGATGAAAATTGACCAAGTTATGATCATTTGAAGTCACACATGGAAAATTGAGGATTCATCTGGAGGACTTGTAATCTTTCTTCCTCATCAAGTCTCTTCCTCATGAAAACTCCTTGGAACTTTTGAAGTGATTTGTTAATAACCTTTTAAAGAGAAGTATGTCTTTGGAATAACTCAAAAATAACAAAATATGATCAAGATATATTCCTTTTAAATTCAAAACCCTAGCTCCTAGATCAAGAAAAATGCCTTGAGGAACTTTGACAAGCTTGAACAAACTTCTTGTACCAACATTCTTGCTTTGTAAATAAAAGTTGTTTAGGATGACAATGAGAACTCATAGCCACAAAAACCACTTCCATATCTTGAAAATTGAGAGAAATATGCTCTTGTGACCAATAGGAACAAGGCCTTGTCCAAACATGACAACTTCTCCAATCAACCCCTTGTACTTTTCAACCAAATTTGATAATCTTGGAATGTGGTGAACCAAAATAACCTTGCCATGCCATTTCTTCCAAAACAAATCCAATGGCGAGGTTTGAACTTCTCAAGCTTTATTGACTAGGGAATGGAAATAAACTCATGAACCCATGGGGTAACTTGTTGAATCTCATTGCCTTTACCTACATGGATAACAAGCAAGACAAACCAACATTCAATTTTATTTAGTTAAAAGAAGAAATCAATACAAAAATACTCATGATCACAAAAGAACATAAGTCAAGGTGCTTGGTGATTCCTCAAAAGGGCAAAGCTAAATATAGGGAGGGGAACCAAGAATCCTAGTGTGATCTTGTTGTGAATTAATCAACATGGTATGATGAAGGGATCTTAGGGGCAAAAATTGGGGTACAATAGCTGCCCTTATTTAAGTTTCTTCTATCTGGAGATACGAAGGTTAAAAATCTTCGTGTCGACGCGATTGAAGATACTTAAATATAAAACAAACCCTATTATTGGCCCTAAGATGCCATGCGATTGTTTATGATCATGAATGCATATGAACAAGACCAAGGAGACGCAAAACACCATTGGGGATGTAACAATAATAAAGAAATAAAAGAGTGACCCAACCAGGAAAATAAATCACCGGCGGATCAAAAGACCTGAATCAAAGAGGATGGTAGAATGGTCAAAGGATACACCAACTTCTACCGAAGGCAAAACTACCGACGTTCACTGAAGGAAGAGAGATAGATAACAGACATCGAGGTTCACTTCCGATGTCCTACCAACTTAAGGTAGAAAGAGAATATATCATAGCACCACCATTCACAGACGATGAACTACCAACGTTCACTGAAGGTAGAAAAAAGATAACAAGCACCAACTTTCACAGATGGTGACCTACCAACTTTCACTGAAGTTAGAAAGAGAAAATATCATAGCATCTCCGTTCACTGACGATGAACTACCAACATTCACTAAGGGTAGCAAAAAGATAACAAACATCAACGTTCACTGCCGATTTCCTACCAACTTTCACTGAAGGTAGAAAAAGAATATATCATAGCATCACCGTTCACTGAAGATGAACTACCAACATTCACTGAGAGTAGTAAAAAGATAACAAACATAGATGTTCATTGCCGATGTCCTACCAACATTCACTGAAGGTAGAAAAAGAATATATCAGTGCACCACCGTTCACTGACGATGAACTACCAACGTTCACTGAAGGTAGGAAAAAGATAACAATCATCAACGTTCACTGTCGATGTCCTACCAACTTTCACTGAAGGTAGAAGGAGAATATATCATAGCATCGCTGTTCACTGATGATGAACTACCACCGTTCACTGAGGGTAGCAAAAATATAACAAGTTTTCCCCAAAATTCCGGCATTTCACCTAGAACGGGTCTCAACTTCTTCTTTAACCGAGGAATTTTGCCTGGAAAGGGTAATATGTAAGTTGTCTCAAATAAAGAGACTTCCACTTGTAAAGATTTCACAACAAGTTGTTTCTATGATATTGAAAGTCTTGCCATCCGTTGGCGTAAACTGTCGATGGACTACAAACTATCCACTCATAGAGGAGATAGCAAAAAAAAAGTTACGTCGACTTTTACAGGGAAGCACAAGTTGCTCAACTAAAGAGTCCTGCTACTTCTTGTCATGGAAGATTGTAAAAAGGAATGACTTCCTGGGGAGATGATACGATATTCTTGCTGAGGAGATAAAGTCTTCTCATGCAAAATAAATGCACTAACCCGAATCTTGAAGTTTTCAGAAATCCAAAGTAAATAATATTGTCGTGGAACCATAGATTCAAACCAGAAATAAACTGGAACGAAACAGTCAACCAAAATACATCCTTTGAGAAATAAACTCAAGAGGGAAAACCAAATCCATCCAAACAAGGAGCTGTACCGGAAGGCTAAAGAAAAAATCTTCCAAGAGGGACAACTCAGTGGGGAAATTGAAAGAATATACGCTTTTTGCTTAAGGCTAAAACTCTATTGAAAAGAGGACAACATAACTCTGCAAAACAGGGTAATATGTCAACAAAAATATTAACAAATGTCAATGAACAATGACTTTCCAATTTTAGCTACGCATGATGTATGTATGAATGTATGAGTGTTATCGTGCGTATGCTGACAAAACAGATATTCAACATTGGGAATAACCAGGCAAAACCAACTCGGGCACTAACAACACTCGGCTAAACTTCATCCAAGATGATCATTCCAAGAAAAAGTAAATGCCATTTGAAGAAACAAAACATACTGCCTACTTTAACTTTACTGGGGAGAAACATAATCCGGAGGTAGACAAATCAAAGTGATAAAATAGTACAGATACATGGATAAAACATCCTTCTTCAGGCTTCACCGGGGAAACAAGTGTTTTTCAAAAGTAACATATCTACTGGAGATTGCAAAACCAGTCTTAAGTAAAGCAGACTGACACCAAAACATCTAAACATTCATTGGGGAATTTAGGCCTACTTTATTGGCGAGGTTAA
The DNA here is from genome assembly GCA_948472305.1 of Vicia faba. Taxonomy (NCBI): domain Eukaryota; kingdom Viridiplantae; phylum Streptophyta; class Magnoliopsida; order Fabales; family Fabaceae; genus Vicia; species Vicia faba. The sequence continues at coordinate 34,826,211 of OX451740.1, read as the reverse complement.
CACCACATCCACAATACGTCCTTCCCTTAGAGAAACCAGGACCTGAGCTATTCAAGAGTGGTTATGATACCAACTTCTCTGGAAAAAGAACTTCTATTAGGCCAAACGAAAACTTCACTGGAGAAAATCTCGTACTAAAACTTCACATTATGAAAAATCAGAAAAGATGAGAAATGAAACCAAACTTGGCCGAGGATACCGGAGTCATAAACCCAATACGGCGAATCATCCTGAGTAAACTTTCTGAAGGGAACAAAAACTTCTCAAAACAACTGGAGTTTGTCCATTCCTGGTATCACCATTTTTGTTGTCATTGTTTCATCACAAATCTCAAAGTAAAAGGAAATTGTAAATTCTTTTTGAAAAATTGATTTTGTTATTTAACCTTTTTTGCTTTGAAAGTTATTATCAATAATAAATGGAGTCTTTGCAAGATAAATAAAATAAAGAATACGAAGAATTGGGTGAAAGCTCAAACTTCATTAATAGAATGGTAGTCTGTAAATGGCGAGACTCCATAGATGATTACAAAGTTTGGAAAATGGTAATATATATATATATATATATATATATATATATATATATATATATATATATATATATATATATATATATATATATATATATATATATATATATATATATATATATATATATATATATATATATATATATATATATATATATATATATAATGGAAAAGATAAATTGAGATACAATGACCACTATCCCCTCTAACAACTTTTGAAATCCTGAGCAGCAGCTTCTGTTGAAGTATGGTGAGGATTCGAGAACATTGTTGCTTCAACAATCAAGTCTTGTCTGACGTAGTTACTTGCCAAGAAAGTTCCTAACTTTTGCCTAAGCTGCCCTTGCGGGTTTTCAACTTAGCGGGAAATTTATTCTGTTTATGTCTCTAATTTTTTCCTAGACCTCCCTTTCGGGTTTTCGACCTACCGAGACGCTCCTTTTTTCCTAAGTCGCCATTTCGGGTTTTCAACTTAGCGAGTTGTTCTTTTATTTCTTTAGGAAAAGTATTTCTGGACTACGTCAGCATTCATGGGACGTGGAAACTCCTCACCATCCATAGTTTCAAGAATTAATGCACCTCCAGAGAAGGCTTTCTTGACAACATATGAGCCTTCAAAATTGGGAGTCCACTTGCCCCTAGAATCAGCATTGAAAGACATGATCTTCCTGAGCATGAGGTCGTCTTCTCTGAATTCACGAGGTTTAACCTTTTTATCAAAAGCTTTCTTCATTCTTTTCTGATATAACTTCCCATGACATAAAGCTGTCATCCTCTTCTCCTCAATCAAATTCAATTGGTCGAACCTGTTCTGGACCCATTCAGCCTCTGTCAACTTAGTTTCCATTATCACGCGTAACGAGGGAATCTCTACCTCGACTAGGAGTACAACTTCCATTCCATACACTAGGGAGAACGGGGTGGCTCCTGTTGAAGTGCGGACAAATGTTCAATATCCATGTAGAGAAAAAGGGAGAATTTCATGCCAATCCTTATAAGTAAAAACCATTTTCTGGATAATTCTCCTTATATTCTTATTAGAGACTTCAACAGACCCATTCATCTTTGGCCTGTATGGAGATGAATTGTGATGGACAATATTGAATTCCTCACAAAGTTCAGTCATCATCTTGTTGTTCACATTCGAGCCATTGTCAGTGATAATTCTGCTCGGCACACCATACCGACATACAAGGTTATTCTTAATGAAGCGCACAACCACCTGCTTAGTAACATTGGCATATGAAGCAGCCTCCACCCATTTGGTGAAGTAATCAATTGCTACCAAGATAAAACGGTGCCCATTCGAAGCTTTGGGTTCTATCATCCCAATCATGTCAATACCCCACATAGAGAAAGCCACGGGGAGGAAATCACATTGAGAAGTGTTGGGGGCACATGGACCTTGTCTGCATAAATCTGGCATTTATAGCACTTCTTTTCAAATTTGTAACAGTCGGACTCCATTGTCAGCCAATAATAACCTGCCCTTAGCATCTTTTTAGCCATCGAATGTCCATTGGCATGTGTGCCAAATGAACTTTCATGAATCTCATGCATCAACATGTCTGCTTCGTGTCTATCCACGCATCTGAGCAAGACCATGTCATAATTTCTCTTGTATAACACATTTTCACCGAGGAAGAAACTGCCTGCCAATCTTCTCAATATCTTTCTATCTTTCTTCGACGCACCAATCGGGTATTCCCGAGTCTTAAGAAAATGCTTGATATCATAATACCAAGGTATTTCATCTGCTACCTCCTCTGTTGTAAACACATGAGCGGGCCTATCCAAACGTCGAACTATAATTTGGGGTATATCATTCCAAGTATTCACTTGGTACATAGAAGCCAGAGTTGCCAGAGCATCTGCCATTTGATTTTCATCTCTAGGAATGTGATGGAATTTAACTTTATTGAAGAAGGGTAACAATCTTCTAGCATAATCTTTGTAAGGGATCAAGCCGGGGTGATGAGTATCCCATTCTCCTTTAATCTGATTTATTACCAAAGATGAATCACCATACACATCTAGAATTTTAATTCTGAGATAAATAGCTTCTTCGAGACCCATGATGCAAGCCTCGTATTCTACCATATTATTAGTACAATCAAATGTTAACCTTGTAGTAAAAGGAATGTGTGATCCATGAGGAGTGACAATCACACCACCAATTCCTTTACCATAAGCATTCGCAGCTCCATCGAATATCATAATCCAATGAGATTCAAGGTCAGGACCTTCCTCAGGCAATGGTTCATCACAATCTTTCACTTTCAGGAACATCACATCCTCATCAGGGAATTCATATTCTACAGACTGGTGATCCTCCACTGGTTGGTGTGTAAGATAATCTGCCAACACACTGCTTTTAATAGCTTTTTGAGTGTGGTATTCGATATAATATTCAGATAACAACATCTACCAGCGGGCAATTCTCCCAGTAAGAGCAGGCTTTTCAAATATGTACTTGATTGGATCCATTTTGGAGATCAACCAAGTAGTGTGATTCAACATATACTACCGCAACCGCTTTGCCGCCCAGGCCAAAGCACAACATGTATTTTCTAGCATGGAATACCACGACTCACAATCAGTGAATTTTTCATGTGGGAGATGAATCTGGAAATATAATTCAAACGCCCGAGGAAACCTCTGACTTGCTTTTCAGTTCTTGTTGCTGGAATCTCTTGAATCTCCTTGACTTTATCAGGGTCAACTTCAATTCCTTTCTGGCTAACAATGAATCCCAACAATTTCCCTGACCGGACACCGAAGGTACACTTATTTGGATTCAAGTGGAGATGATACTTCCTCAAATGTTGAAACAACTTCAACAAATCTTTTACATGCCCTTCTTCAGTCTGGGATTTGGCAATCATATCATCAACATATACTTTGATTTCCTTGTGCATCAAATCATGGAATAGGGTTGTCATAGCCCTCTGGTACGTTGCACCAGCGTTCTTCAACCCGAAGGGCATCACTCTGTAACAGAATGTTCCCCAGGGTGTGATAAACGTTGTTTTTTCCATGTCCTCTGGAGCCATTCTTATTTGATTATACCCGGAAAATATGTCCATGAACGAGAATACTTTGAATTTTGTTGTGCTATCCACTAACATATCAATTTGTGGCAATGTAAATCATCTTTTGGACTAGCTTTATTTAGATCTCTGTAATCTACGCACATGCGGACTTTTCCGTCTTTTTCGGTACTGGGACAATATTGGCAATCCATTGAGGATACACTGATGTCACAAGAAAACCAGCATTAATCTGTTTTAGAACCTCCTCTTTGATTTTTACTGCCATATCTGGGTGAGTTCTTCTTAACTTCTATTTGATTGGCGGATATTCTGGCTTCAACGGCAAACGGTGCTCTACGATATCTGTATCTAGACCAGACATATCTTGATAAGACCAAGCAAAAATATCCACATACTCTTTCAACACTTCAATCAACCATCTCTTCACATTAGGATGCAACAACGCTTCAACCTTGACTTCCTTGAGATCTTCTCCTGAACCCAAATTGATCGCTTTCAATGGCTCTTTATATGGCTGAATGGCATTTTCCTAGTGCTCAAGCAACCGTGAGACCTCTTCTGGAATCTCATCATAATCTTCTTCTTCAGCCCCAAACACCAGACATTCAAAGTTGGGAGAGGGTGCTGGGTCATTGTATTCAACTGGTTTTTTAATTAATCTGCACATATGATTTATGATTGCTTTTAGAAACTTACATATATAACAAGTGATCATGCAAATTGAATTTCAGTTATTATTTATTTTAAAAGGTTTATTTATTTATTACCATTTTCCAAGAAAAAGCAGAAAATAAAGACTTAATTTGGGAAACAAAGACAACTTTTATTATTGATTTTAAAATCCCAACAAACAGATAAGCCATACAACATTAATACTTCCACCTTGGGCAGAGTGAAAGCTTTTTCAAAAAGATTAACAAAGCAAATTACTTTGAAACATGTATGCAAGAGGGAACATCAATGGTGATCCAATTCTGAACCCTAACTCCGTGCGTCACATAATTCGGCATTTCATGCTCTGCTTCATCTTCCACGATGGCATTGACCCTGAAAACGGTTGGATGAAGATAACCCCCGCTTTGGAAAATGTCTTGATATTTGCCTGCAACAGACTTCAGCTTCATGCTCTTACCTTTGTCATTCTTCAAAGAGAACCCCAAGCCGACTCTGTTCTTGTTCACAAGTGGTTCCACAATCTGTCCCCATACCTCACTATGACCAATACGCACAACCTGTTGCGCATCCTTCAGCGAAACCATGGAATTCTCATTTCCTCTTATGTTGTCAATGGATAAGGCTTGGAACTGGGTTCTAACAACAGCTTCATCCGCTTCTACAATGCTGAAAGAGGACAAATGAGATATCAACAATGCTTGTTCCCCATTTATGATCAATACTTTCCCTTCACGTACAAACTTTAGCTTCTGGTGTAATGTTGAAGTGACAGCCCCTGCTTCATGTATCCACGGCCGTCCCAACAAACAACTATAAGCGGGAACAATGTCCATGACCTGGAAAGTTATCTGAAACAAATGTGGTCCTATATGAATAGGCAAGTCCACTTCACCGATAACAGATTTCCTTGACACATCAAACGCTTTCACAATGATGCCACTCGGGCGGTTAGGCGTTCCTTGATATTTCAACTTCATAAGAGTACTCCTCAGTATAACATTCAACGCGGATCCATTATCAATCAGCACATTGGATAGTGAATCATTTTTGCAGTTCATAGAGATGTGGAGGGCCAAGTTGTGATTCCTTCCTTTATAATGTAATTCATCATCACAGAAACACAAGTTATTACATGACATAATGTTTCCTATTACGCTGCTGAGTTGGTCTATTGGCATATTATTCTCCACAAAAGCTTGGTCCAGTACCCTCATCAAGGATTCTATGTGAGCAGATGAGTTCATCAATAAAGCCAAGATAGATATTTTTGAAGGAGTCTACAGTAGCTGATCTACAATTTTGTAGTCGCTCATCTTAATTATCTTCAAAATATCATCCACTTCTTTCTCTAACGTAGCTCTGCTAGTCTCACCCGTAGCCTTCTTGAGTTCAACGTTCTCAACAATTTTCTTTCCAGCACCAACATCTCTTCGAACAACTGGCGCAAACACACGACCGTTGTGGGTCACCCTGCTATTTTCAGCTATATTTCCAACATCAGGCATTGGCTGGATATGAACTTCCACTCCATCCTGTAAGATTATAGCGTTGTATTTGTAAGACACAACCTTATCTGATTTGTAGGGGATAGGACCCGACAAACTAATCACCAATGGGGTAATAGATTGCTTGCTATGATACTCAACTTCAAAATGAGCGGGTGCACTAAAACAAGGCATAATGACTGTGATCGGTGGCAATAGAACTAACTGTTTTTTAAGCTGGATCGCGTATGTCGTGGTAAGCAAGAGTCGCCACCGTCTTTTATGTTCTCCAACAAGGAAAGGACAAAAGCACAGCAAAATTCCTTTTCGAGATGTTTCTCGGTTCGGGAGGTAGATTTATAGAAAGGGAAGGTGTTAGAACCCTTTTTATCCGTGGTTATCCACGGGCTCTTAGGTACTTGCTCACTATGTTTTCAAAAATGTTTGCTTTTCTTGTGTTTATGGGTTTTGAAAAAGTTTCGTTTTGAAAACTTCTAGGTAACTCTTGTATCAGTCCTCAAGAGTGTATGAAGTATTGTTTGAAAACTTTTGTTTGAAAGTGTAGGTGCGAAAAGTATTTTTGTTTTGAAAAGAGCAAGTACCCATGAGTCATCTACCTACCCTAAGGAATTAAGCTGTGTAAGAATCCTTTAGATAGTGCTATCCCACCATTGAGAGGTAGGTAGCACCATCGTTGGAGTTATTCGGGTCAATTCGATTAAGGGACATGTGTGGTCACCGAAGCAATGGTAGGACGCCTTAGCGGTAACCCTAGTGTCCTAGATCCTTTTTATCCGAGGCAACCGTTTCCAGGCAACTGGATCTTAGACAGGAGGGCGACCTCTAAAACACCCTATACTTGATGACCACCTCGAGGCAACCAGTGAGGCGTACCCTAGGAGTGGCATGTGCATGTGTATTGTTTCATTTTATATTTATCTTTGAACATGCATTTGTGAGCTACGGATTGATTTTATTTTTCATACAAGTCTTTCATGCATTTTTATCAGTTAAGAGTGCAGAAAATGAATCTACGCTATTACAAGGCGCGGGTTTATACATCGCCAAAAACATAACCCGTTTGGAAAATAAATGCGAGAAAAGTAAATAAAGCGATAAAAGCCCTAATTAACTATTACATACTCGGAAACAGTTACATAAATAATCAAAATAAGAATAATGCGCGAAAGAATGAATCGGGACGTCCTTAGGGTTTTGACCCTTTTTGAGAAAAGAATTTAAGTTTTGTCCTTTTTTGCAATTTAATTAAAATATTAAACCTACTCCTAATTAATTAATTAATTAAAGAAAAAATGTTTTTTTGTGTTTTTTTAAGTTTTATTGAAAATAAAATAAAAGAAATTAAAAGTCAAAAGAAACCCTAATTCTAACCTATTTTATTTATTGTGAAAAAGATTAAAATTAACTAATTAAACTAATTAATTTGTTAGTATTTTATTTACAAAATAAATTAATAATGAAATTAATACATAATAAAAATACTATAAATATTTAATTCTGAGTTTATTATGAAAATTAGTATTAATTATGTTAGTTAAGTAAATAATATTAATAATAAAAAATAGTTAGTTAAAAGAAAATAAAAAGAAAAGCAATTAACCAGGGGGGGCGTTGACCCCAGAATGGAGGTTAAGCCTGGAAAGTTTAGGCCCAATAAGCCAAGCCTGCGTTGACTTTCTTGAATCGTCCAGAGGTGCATTGACTCATGAGCATGGTGTCCCTTTCCTGGTAGCCATCAGATTTGTACATAAGGCCACATGGCGCCTGTTTGCATAAGGTGTATGATGGAACGCATTGAATAGCCTGCATAGGAACGTGTTAGAAAAAATATGAAACAAAGGTTTGGGGGACCTGGGAATCGAACCCAGGTCCCAATGGTCACCAGAAAACTCATCCTCCACTACGCCAGCTGAATGCCTTTGTTATTATAGTGGTCAATAAATATAATATTGAGAATAAACAATATGTTGGACAAAAACCACACGCGCGCTCTTTCGTTTGAATGGACCAACTGCATGTTGCCAGCTCACCGTCTTCTTCGTTTCCCTGGAAAAAAGACAAAGAGATAGCGGGGGTTTTTAACCCCTACTAAACAGGACGGCGAAAAATAACGATTAGGTGTGTATGCAATATAAATAGGGCGCGATAGTCTTGTTAGATTCGTCTTGATCAGGCGGTATTAACCATAGGTATCATTGGTCCTGATTTTTCTGGATGTGAAAAGCCCCAATTTTGAAACTGAAGAACCCTAAAATTCAACAATGGTGATTTCAGTTTCAGGACACCATAACACGATTCACCTATACCATTAGCTTCAGAAAGGTTAGAGCAATGCAAAGCAATGATTATAACATGTTAATGATGCATAAAATGTGAGTTTCGATTCTAGAAATATTAAGCAAACCGTGAGTTCGTTCTGGACGTTTCTTTGAGTGTTGGCACGTGATTTTGATTGCAAAAGGTTTCTGGGAATCCCTGCAATAGGTTTGAATCAAGAGAAAGCTTTGAATCATGCTGGAAGGTGGAATTCAGTTTTCAAATTTTTCTTGAATTTTTGGAATTTACTTATGGCTTTTGACAGCATCTTTCCCGTTTACAGCATTAGGGTTAGCTTTAGTATATGTAGTGGAATTGAATTAGGGTAAAACTTTGTCCAAAAATCCATGGCTTTATGATTTCAATATTTGATTTCAATCGAATCTTTTTGCACATTTTTTATTGATAAAACTTGCCAAAATTGGATGATTTTGTCTCCTTGATGTGTACACGAAATCTTCAGCATGTGTTGACCTCTTTTGCATCACAAAAAGATTTGAAAACCATATCTTTGAATTTCCTACATTTAAAATCAATTAAATGAATTAATATTAATACAAAATTCAATTAATTAACTAAAAATAAGAAAATAAATCAATTTAAGCTCATTGGGTCGTGCATAGGCATTGGACAATGTTTCAAGAAAGAATTTGAGGCCCATTAGCAAAAATGAGGTGTTTTGGGCAAAGTTGACTTTTGCAAATTCCCAAAAATTTTCCAACTTCTCCAATGCATATCTTGCTCAATTTTGAAGCTATGAACATGTTCTTGGACATTTTGGAAAGGTCTTGAAGTCCTCTAACCAATGCCTTTTGCCCCATGTCATTTGGATTTACCAAGCTCAAGTTATGGTCTTTGACTTAAAGTGCCTTTTTGTTGACTTTTGAAATTGACCTATAATGTAGAAATTGATAACTTTTTGTGAGAGCATTTCTTGGACTTGGAATGTGAAGATGAGTCGTGGGAAAGGTCATACCCTTCAAATTGAGCATTGGATGTGATTTTTCTGATGAACCATGAAAAAGTTATGCCTTGGTCAAGTTACAGTTGACTTTTCAGCTATCCAAAAATAGAAACTTTTTGCATCTTGATGATTTTTGAGCCATGCTTGTGGAATCATGATCAAGACTTGATCAAATGATGATTGTGGCTTCAAAATAAGATGTTGACCAAAAATTTTGACTTTTGACTGCCAAATTACCATTTTACCCCTGCAGTTGATTGTGAAGCAAATGAAGCTTTTGACTGTGGAACATGGCACTGTGAGCCTTGAGACTTGGTATGTATGTGCTTGACAATGTATATAGGCCTATTAGACTTGATTGAGCCATTGAAAACCTCAAATTCCTTGAGAGAACCAAAACCCTAATTTTGACTGGCTTATGAGGCATTTGAACAGTGCAATCCTTGAGGAATCTTGAACCATTTGGAGATGATTCTTGACAAACTTTGAAGAATATGGGAGGGCAAATTTTGGGGTACAACAGTTGCCCCTGTTCAATCTTTTAGACCTGAGGATGTAGATTGGCTTGCGTGCCTTTCGTGATCCGAAGGTGGAAGATGATTGAACACTAAAGTGCCTAGAAATTTGCACTCGCATAGTAGAATATCAGCAGTGTGATGTCGGGAATGGGCTTACAGATGCCATTTGGAGAGATGATGGATAGGAGGATGGGCTTATAGATGCCATTTGGAGATGTGACAGAACCTTGTCGGGAATGGGCTTATAGATGCCATTTGGAGGTGTCGATCGCGTAAGAGATTCCTTAGCGAGAACTTGCGTACCTGAGAAAGAAAGATAACTTCCTGGCCTGTTACAGGTGTTGATCTTCAATCTCTTCATGCAGATATGCCCTGGCTAGATACAGGTATCGAATCTGCAAACAATCGCTCACGGACGTGCCCTGGCTAGATACAGGAATCGAATCCGGAACTTCAAACTCTTGATGGGTTGTCTCTACTGACAGGTTATCTCAAAAAAAACCTTCAGGAATTGATTTAACTGAATCAGGGGAGGTTTCGTCTTCTTTGACGAGTTGTCTCTTTTAATGGGTTGTCTTCAAGGACGGGTTGTCTTTAACGACGAATGTCTATAACGACGAGTGTCTATAACGACGGGTGTCTATAACGACGGATGTCTATAACGACGAGTTGTCTATAATGACAGGTTGTATAACGACGGGTGTCTATAACGACGAGTGTCTATAACGACGGCTGTCTATAACGACGAGTGTCTATAACGACGGGTGTCTATAACAACGAGTGTCTATAACGACGGGTGTCTATAACGACGAGTGTCTATAACGACGGGTGTCTATAACGACGGGTGTCTATAACGACGGGTGTCTATAACGACGGGTGTCTATAACGACGGGTGTTTATAACGACGGGTGTCTATAACGACGGGTGTTTATAACGACGAGTTGTCTATAACGACGAGTGTCTATAACGACGAGTTGTCTATAACGACGGGTGTCTATAACGATAGATGTCTATAACGATGAGTTGTCTATAACAACGGGTTGTCTAAAACGACGGGTGTCTATAACGACGAGTGTCTATAACGACGGTTGTCTATAACGACGAGTGTCTATAACGACGGGTGTCTATAATGACGAGTGTCTATAACGACGGGTGTCTATAACGACGAGTGTCTATAACGACGGGTGTCTATAACGACGGGTGTCTATAACGACGGGTGTCTATAACGACGGGTGTCTATAACGACGGGTGTCTATAACGACGGGTGTCTATAACGACGGGTGTCTATAACGACGGGTGTCTATAACGACGAGTGTCTATAACGACGGGTGTCTATAACGACGGGTGTCTATAAGGACGCGTGTCTATAACGACGAGTGTCTATAACGACGGGTGTTTATAACGACGTGTGTCTATAATGACGGGATTGTCTATTGCGACCAGATTGTCTATTTCGACTAGATTGAGAATTTAACCGCATTTTTCCTGAAAGGTAAAGGTCAGTCATATGCAATGCATGATATGGATCAGGCAATGATGTTCTCAACATAAATGAGGTTGTATGATATGATGCGTATATGCATGTATCATGATGTATGAAAATGTGATATTTGTGAATGTATTTTCGTCTGGGAAAATAAATCCTTGACGAATGCCAGGAAGTTCGTTGAATCCTGGGCTGATGTTGAAGAGAGTTCTTCGTTTCCACTGGGGATGATGATTTCAAGAATAGACCGGTAGGAGAAGATGACTACGTTGGGGAATAAACTTGGTGGAGAGATTACTCTGCGGGGAATTACTCTGTGGGAAGAGATACTTCGCTGAGGTTTTGATGATAACTCCACTGGGGATTCCTGTTGATGAATTTGTTGAGGAACTTGATGAACTCCGCTGGGGGATAGGAAGAACTTCGCCGAGGACGATCTTTCCGTTGTAGTTAGCTGAGGATAACCCAGTTATAAGTTCTGGTGGGGAGTGGAGGTAACTTGGTCATGTTCTTCAGCTGAACTTACCTTGGCACCTCGGTGGACAGAGCAACCAGATCGCTTAGACAACTCTTATTGCCCCAATTTCTGCGGGAGAAGGTACCTGTGGAGGGGCTTGATGACTGCCGGATGACAAATCTCCTTCTGGTAGGCAAGTGACAAGATGACGGGACATAGTCGTACGCTTTGATCCCTAATTTTTTTAGCCTGGACCGCCCTTTCGGGTTTTCAGTCCATTGGGATACCCTTTTTTGCCCAAGCCGCCTTTTCAGATTTTCGACTTGCCGGGTGTACAGATTTTTCATTTCATCCCTTATTTTTGCCCGAACCCTTTTGGTTCGCTGGGAAGCCCTTATTTTTGCCTAGGCCAGTCGATCTAGAGGGTCTTTGATTATGCGTAGTATTTTTTCGACCATGTCCACGCTCTCAGAGAGGAGTTGTCACTATCAGTGGCGTTGTGTTGCCATATTACCAGAAGATGTCTGATCACGCAAGACTTGTTGCTGGAATTCATGTCTAATGCCCCAAGTGACTCAGGCGGAGATTTGCCCCTGGCTACTTGACACCTTGAGAGATTCCTTGAATCTTGACGTGACTGCCCCAGATGATGGGTGATGATCATGCCTGCCCCTTGGTTGGAAGTGTTTCTTCCACTTGAGGTGACTCTTTTGTTGAGAAGACCTTTGTTCATCGGATATTCGTTGTGTGAATTTCTCTGTTGTTCGAACAAATAATCATATGCAAACAGTATCATTTTAAGAATGTCAAGCTTATGTCTGTCTTGAAATTTTTGAAAATGCATTTTTTGTAAAACAAGCAAAAATTTTTTGAAAAATGTGATGTCAACTCAGGATTTTAACAACGAGCCCTACAGGAGTCAGGATACCTTTGTAATAGTATGCTTTCGAACTAACCCATGCTTCAGCTAGGACTTTTAAGGGTTATAACGTGGCCTGGTTCACGGTTTAAGAAACAAAGGATAAAGGCTCAAATTGATTTGTACCCACCCATTCTTCGTGATGTTCTTCAATCCTAGACTCAGCTAATCGTGCGTTAGACCTTGTTTGAGTCTTTGCTCTGATACACCAGTGATGGTTCGGATGTTGACAATTTATTTTGAATAGACAATCATTTTCTTTTTGTTGAGGGTTTGTAGGACCTCTTTCTTTTTTTGATTTTGTTATCCCTGTTTTTTGCCTGAACTGTTTCTTTTTGTGATTACAGTCAGCGGGATGCCCCAGTTTTGTAAGTCTCCTTCATAGGTTTTGACTTATTGGGCTTTTATTTCTGAGAGATAATGACTGCCCGTCTTTATAATTATTCAGAACCATCATTGTCTTTTTGTCTCGGAAGGACTTCTTTGATGTCATCCATTGTGCACCGGGATTAAGCTGAGAAACTACCCTGCCCCAGGTTATAATTAAGGGTTTGAATTTATTTATTTTGTGAAAAAGAAAAAAAAAACTCCTACTTCTTTGGCTCAAAGGGGTTAACGAGGGATTATATTCCTTATTACTCCACTGTTTAGGATTTGAAACAATGCCTGTACTTCATCAGTGGGGTCTGTTCAAAAGCATACTGTAAAGATTATGGTATCGTTTTCGTCATCCTCCCTCAAGAGGCTTAGAATTATTAATCGAGAGTTGAACATCAAAAAATGAAAGCAGTTTTAAGCATAGTAAACACAATTACTTCAAAACAGACACGTGTAATGCATTAATGAAATAACGACGTTTGACATGAATAAATGTTTGAACAATTAAAGAAAAATACAACTTGAACATTCGAATGAAAAAAAGGTTTTTTTTATTTTAATCCTAGCCATGTTTTGGCAAGGGAGCAGTGATCACATTGGGAGCCTCGGGCGCTTCGAACTAGACCTCCTTTGCGTCGATTAGATCCTGAACCTTGTTCCTAAGAGTCCAACAATCATCTGTAGCATGCCCCGGGCTGTTAGAATGGTATGCACACCTTGCCTCAGGATTATAGTTGGGTGAAGAAGTCTTAGGATTCGGGTGAGGTTCAACCAACGTCACCAGATTCAAGTTCAACAGGTGTTGCAAAGCTTGGGACAGCGACATGTTGAGCTTGGTGAATGGCCTCGGAGTAGCCCGTTGCTTATGATCAGGTTGTTGTTGGACCTGTGAGGTAGTGGCAACTTGGAGAGGTCTATTCTTCACCATACCAAACTCTTGTCTTCTGGGAGGACGATTAATGACTTGATCCCCAGCCTTGACCATTTGCTTCATGTTGTATCTCTCTTGATGAAGCTGATTGACCATGGTTCTCAACTCCTCTTGCTCCCGAGCTAAGCCTTGGATAAGAGCCATTTGCCCCAGCATCTGGGTTCTCAGTGCATCCACCTCAGCTTGCAGATGTTTCAGCTGTTCGTCCTTGTCGTCCTTGGGACTTTTCCTGATCAGGTTCCCCATGAGGAGTGCTCTCAACTCTTCCTGCCCCTTGGATAGGTTTAGGAAGATCTCCCTGAACTGAGTCCCTTGAGTATGAAGACTCTGGTTGTTTTGTTGGGAAGCCATTGCTGAAATAAACAGCGAAGAAGGTAAGTCACCTGTAAAGAAGGGTACCTGTCATGCAATGATATGTATGATATGCGTGCAATGTTTTCAAGGATCTCGTGGGGTAAACAATAACATTGTTAGCATTTGAATTTGGTAGCTTGATGGAAGGAACTTCATGTTGCTGAGAGTCCTTCTTCAAGAGTCAAGGCTCACCATATCGAGTGGGTCATAGCCCCTGACTCAAGTCATCATGTTTTGATCTCCAAACAACCTTGGCTAAAGGAACCTTCTTCAAGAGTCAAAGCTCACCATATCGAGTGGGTCATAGCCTCTGACACAAGTTATCATGTTTGGAATTTCAGACAACCTTGGCTAGAGGAAAATAAATCCCCTTTGCCCCTTGCTTGATGTTTGATTCATCATGACCTTCATCACAAGCCCTTGAAATCCTTGAAATGGATTAGTCCTTATGCAGGATGTATGCAATGGTATGATGTTATGCTATGCATGGAGTGATGTAGGTAAACCCTGTTATGAGCCCAGATTAAGGACTGTAAACAAAACCTGCACGGAATTCATGTTGTCAGATAACAAGTATGCAAGTAGTTCAAGTTTGAAGGCAATTAAGTCACGCCAGACAACCCTTAGAGTTTAGGCCAGCATGAAGTTTAGGTACTACCCTCTTGAAGTTGGTGGGCTCAAAACCTGTCCTATCGAAAGTAACCGGGTTCTAAGAACCTCAATATCATTGGGTTGTTTTCTGTGTTCATTGTTTTGATTTAGCCACTGAACTGGCGATCAAAATATTCCAAGAAAACAACCCTCAATGAGTGTAGTATCGAGTATTAACCAACTTCGGACTGCACCAAAGTCGGTCATCTCACTACCCCTAAAGAGGCCAGGATGGTCAAGTAAAGGTTCCTAAGGTCAGTTGATGCTTCACGACACCACGCGGAGGCCCCATACTCTCCTTGACTTGACTCAAGGGTTACCGGTACTCACCAAAGTGCCACATCAATGTAGCAACTGCTTCAACCGTGTCGGTATACCCCGCACAGTTCCCTCACAGTTTGTTGCTACCTAAAAGGTATCCCCCAGATCCGGGTTAGGATATATGAAACTCCCAAAACAGGCCCACAATATTAAAGCAAACAAAGCAAGCAATTGAAAACAAGAGTGGTCTAATCCTAAGGTACACCTCACTTTTAAAGTTTCCCCAGCAGAGTCTCCAGTTCTGTGATCGGTGGGAATAGAACTGACTGTTTTTTAAGCTGGATTGCATATGTCGCGGTAAGCAAGAGTCGCCACCGTCTTTTATGTTCTCCAACAAGGAAAGGACAAAAGAACAGCAAAATTCCTTTTCGAGATGTTTCTCGGTTCGGGAGGTAGATTTATATAAAGGGAAGGTGTTAGCACCCTTTCTATCCGTGGTTATCCACAGGCTCTTAGGTACTTGCTCACTATGTTTTCAAAAATGTTTGCTTTTCTTGTGTTTGTGGGTTTTGAAAAAGTTCCGTTTTGAAAACTTCTAGGTAACTCTTGTATCAGTCCTCAAGAGTGTATGAAGTATTGTTTGAAAAATTTTGTTTGAAAGTGTAGGTGCGAAAAGTATTTTTGTTTTGAAAAGAGCAAGTACCCATGAGTCATCTACCTACCCTAAGGAATTAAGCTGTGTAAGAATCCTTTAGATAGTGCTATCCCACCATTGAGAGGTAGGTAGCACCATCGTTGGAGTTATTCGGGTCAATTCGATTAAGGGACATGTGTGGTCACCGAAGCAATGGTAGGACGCCTTAGCGGTAACCCTAGTGTCCTAGATCCTTTTTATCCGAGGCAACCGTTTCGAGGCAACTGGATCTTAGACAGGAGGGCGACCTCTAAAACACCCTATACTTGATGACCACCTCGAGGCAACCAGTGAGGCGTACCCTAAGAGTGGCATGTGCATGTGTGTTGTTTCAGTTTATATTTATCTTTGAACATGCATTTGTGAGCTACAGATTGATTTTATTTTTCATACAAGTCTTTCATGCATTTTTATCAGTTAAGAGTGCGGAAAATGAATCTACGCTATTACAAGGCGCGGGTCTATACATCGCCAAAAACATAACCCGTTTGGAAAATAAATGCGAGAAAAGTAAATAAAGCGATAAAAGCCCTAATTAACTATTACATACTCGGAAACAGTTACATAAATAATCAAAATAAGAATAATGCGCGAAAGAATAAATCGGGACGTCCTTAGGGTTTTGACCCTTTTTGAGAAAAGAATTTAAGTTTTGTCCTTTTTTGCAATTTAATTAAAATATTAAACCTACTCCTAATTAATTAATTAATTAAAGAAAAAATGTTTTTTTGTGTTTTTTTAAGTTTTAATGAAAATAAAATAAAAGAAATTAAAAGTCAAAAGAAACCCTAATTCTAACCTATTTTATTTATTGTGAAAAAGATTAAAATTAACTAATTAAACTAATTAATTTGTTAGTATTTTATTTACAAAATAAATTAATAATGAAATTAATACATAATAAAAATACTATAAATATTTAATTCTGAGTTTATTATGAAAATTAGTATTAATTATGTTAGTTAAGTAAATAATATTAATAATAAAAAATAGTTAGTTAAAAGAAAATAAAAAGAAAAGCAATTAACCAGGGGGGGTGTTGACCCCAGAATGGAGGTTAAGCCTGAAAAGTTTAGGCCCAATAAGCCAAGCCTGCGTTGACTTTCTTGAATCGTCCAGAGGTGCATTGACTCATGAGCATGGTGTCCCTTTCCTGGTAGCCATCAGATCTGTACATAAGGCCACATGGCGCTTGTTTGCATAAGGTGTATGATGGAATGCATTGAATAGCCTGCATAGGAACGTGTTAGAAAAAATATGAAACAAAGGTTTGGGGGACCTGGGAATCGAACCCAGGTCCCAATGGTCACCAGACAACTCATCCTCCACTACGCCAGCTGAATGCCTTTGTTATTATAGTGGTCAATAAATATAATATTGAGAATAAACAATATGTTGGACAAAAACCACACGCGCGCTCTTTCGTTTGAATGGACCAACTGCATGTTGCCAGCTCACCGTCTTCTTCGTTTCCCTGAAAAAAAGACAAAGAGATAGCGTGGGTTTTTAACCCCCACTAAACAGGACGGCGAAAAATAACGATTAGGTGTGTATGCAATATAAATAGGGCGCGATAGTCTTGTTAGATTCGTCTTGATCAGGCGGTATTAACCATAGGTATCATTGGTCCTGATTTTTCTGGATGTGAAAAGCCCCAATTTTGAAACTCAAGAACCCTAAAATTCAACCATGGTGATTTCAGTTTCAAGACACCATAACACGATTCACCTATACCATTAGCTTCAGAAAGGTTAGAGTAATGCAAAGCAATGATTATAACATGTTAATGATGCATAAAATGTGAGTTTCGATTCTAGAAATATTAAGCAAACCGTGAGTTCGTTCTGGACGTTTCTTTGAGTGTTGGCACGTGATTTTGATTGCAAAAGGTTTCTGGGAATCCCTGCAATAGGTTTGAATCAAGAGAAAGCTTTGAATCGTGCTGGAAGGTGGAATTCAGTTTTCAAATTTTTCTTGAATTTTTGGAATTTACTTATGGCTTTTGACAGCATCTTTCCCATTTACAGCATTAGGGTTAGCTTTAGTATATGTAGTGGAATTGAATTAGGGTAAAACTTTGTCCAAAAATCCATGGCTTTATGATTTCAATATTTGATTTCAATCAAATCTTTTTGCACATTTTTTATTGATAAAACTTGCCAAAATTGGATGATTTTGTCTCCTTGATGTGTACACGAAATCTTCAGCATGTGTTGACCTCTTTTGCATCACAAAAAGATTTGAAAACCATATCTTTGAATTTCCTACATTTAAAATCAATTAAATGAATTCATATTAATACAAAATTCAATTAATTAACTAAAAATAAGAAAATAAATCAATTTAAGCTCATTGGGTCGTGCATAGGCCTTGGACAATGTTTCAAGAAAGAATTTGAGGCCCATTAGCAAAAATGAGGTGTTTTGGGCAAAGTTGACTTTTGCAAATTCCCAAAAATTTTCCAACTTCTCCAATGCATATCTTGCTCAATTTTGAAGCTATGAACATGTTCTTGGACATTTTGGAAAGGTCTTGAAGTCCTCTAACCAATGCCTTTTG
This sequence comes from Vicia faba, assembly GCA_948472305.1. Lineage (NCBI taxonomy): Eukaryota > Viridiplantae > Streptophyta > Magnoliopsida > Fabales > Fabaceae > Vicia > Vicia faba. The sequence goes on along the minus strand of OX451740.1, from coordinate 34,807,961 downwards.
CCCCATGTCATTTGGATTTACCAAGCTCAAGTTATGGTCTTTGACTTAAAGTGCCTTTTTGTTGACTTTTGAAATTGACCTATAATGTAGAAATTGATAACTTTTTGTGAGAGCATTTCTTGGACTTGGAATGTGAAGATGAGTCGTGGGAAAGGTCATCCCCTTCAAATTGAGCATTGGATGTGATTTTTCTGATGAACCATGAAAAAGTTATGCCTTGGTCAAGTTACAGTTGACTTTTCAGCTATCCAAAAATAGAAACTTTTTGCATCTTGATGATTTTTGAGCCATGCTTGTGGAATCATGATCAAGACTTGATCAAATGATGATTGTGGCTTCAAAATAAGATGTTGACCAAAAATTTTGACTTTTGACTGCCAAATTACCATTTTACCCCTGCAGTTGATTGTGAAGCAAATGAAGCTTTTGACTGTGGAACATGGCACTGTGAGCCTTGAGACTTGGTATGTAGGTGCTTGACAATGTATATAGGCCTATGAGACTTGATTGAGCCATTGAAAACCTCAAATTCCTTGAGAGAACCAAAACCCTAATTTTGACTGGCTTAAGAGGCATTTGAACTGTGCAATCCTTGAGTAATCTTGAACCATTTGGAGATGATTCTTGACAAACTTTGAAGAATATGGGAGGGAAAATTTTGGGGTACAACAATGACGTTTACCCCTTCTTCAACAAAATCGTTCATTAATAAGTCATTTCTGGAAAACAAATCTTCGTCTGAAGAGAAATATTCATCTACGGAGGCATACTCTTCAACTGACTCTTCTTCAGTCAAACAAACCTCAACCATATCAACTTCAAGGTAATCATCCCTCTGACTTGTGACCTTGATAGCTAAATTGTCTAACAACAACTGAACACCCTTCTTCATGATTGAACATCCTCGGGAATCTGGACAGAAAACTAGGCAAGATGCATACTGGTGTTCCACCTGACCAGCCGTATGGTAGAAGGTAGCATGCAACTGCACGAGGTCCTCATTCATATACTATACATAAAAAATTCTGAATTCTCCAGGACATCCAGAAACCATGTTCACTTCCTCTTCATATTGTGCCCTAGGCCTGATTATGTGGATGAGGCCCTCATCCATCATCTCCTGCAAATCATCCTTTATCTTATCGCAACCTTGTACGTCTGTACTGCAAATAGCACAACCAGAATGGTCATGCGTATAGTAGCTAAATTCATAGAGGTCTGCATGCATTTTCATCAAATCTCTTCTAACCAGATTAATATCAAAAATCTGGAAGTCGCCTGGACAACCGGCCACCATATTCACAACATTTACTCCCCCATGCTTGAGTAGAGGATTATCTTTCACATTAGGTCCCACGTCCTTGAAAGATAGAACACCAGACTTTACCAATTTATGTACCTCAGTCTTCAAAGGATAACAATTCTCAACATTATGCCCTGGTGCTCCCTGATGAAAAGCACATGTTTGGTCTGCCTTATAATACCAAGGAAATGGTGACGGTACGACGGGAGGTGGTCGGGTCTGAACCAACTTATTTTGAATCAATGCCGATAGTAACTATGTATAGCTCATAGGAATAGGGTAATAACTCTCCCTTCTCTTATTATACCCTTGATTCCCCTGCTGGGACGGTCTCTGTTAAGCAACGGTAGTTGGAGCGACACTCATAACGGGAGTAACTGAGACGACTTACTGATGACACTGATAATTCCTTCTAGGAGTGTTGACCCTCCTTTCTTGTATAACAACATTTGTACCCCCTTCCTTCTTCTTGGTAAACCCATAAGATTTGTTCTTCACACCTCCAGATCCTTCACTCTTTGTCAAACGACCTTCTCTTACAGCCTCTTCCAAGTGGATACCCATTCCTACCATTTCAGTAAAGTCACTTGGCGCACTGGCTACCATCCTCTCTTAGTAGAAAGCACCTAGCGTCTTCAATAAAATCTTATTCATCTCATTCTCTTCCATGGGAGGAATCACTTGGGCGGCTACCTCACGCCATCTCTGTGCATACTCTTTGAACGATTCCCTGTCCTTCTGAAACATGGCCCTGAGTTGATCATGGTCAGGTGCCATGTCCATGTTATACTTGTATTTTTTGATGAATGCTTCTCCCAAATAATTAAAAGTATGGATATTGGCACTGTCGTAACTCAAATACCACTTCAGCGAAGCACCGCTCAAACTATCATGAAAAAAGTGAATCAGCAAACGCTGATCATCAGTATGGGTAGACATTCTCCTCAGGTACATCACCAAATGAGCACGAGGGCAAGTGTTGACCTTGTACTTCTCAAACTCCGGGACCTTAAACTCAGCAGGTATCTTAACATTCGGGACCAAACATAGCTCATTCATATTCTGCCCAAATAGCTCTTTTCCCCTGAGGGCCTTCATCTCTCTCTGCATCTTGTCAAACTGCTCTTGAAAATCATTCATTCTATCATAAAGACCCAAGTCTTCACTTGGTGGATGGAAAGGACGACACACATCATCATTAACAAATGGAACCAAATTCACCGACGGTGGTGCAGTAGGAACATGCACCACAAGAGGTGCAGGAGTAACAATAGTCTGAACAACTGGAGTATCTTGGGGACCAATTGAAACCTTTCGGTGAAAAATTCTCTGGCATTCCCCATGGATAACTTTGGGGCATGCGATTCTGAACAATAGTTAGAGTAGCGGATACGGGAGCAGTCGGAGCTTCAGTAGTTGCCCTTGTTGGTTGAGGTTGAACACTCGGCGGCTGATTATGAGCAGCCACCAAAGAATCCATCAGAGTAGTCAGATTGGCCATGCCGGCCTTCAAAGCAGAAACTTCCTCGTGCAGCTCGCGATTCTCTTGTTCTAAGTTTTCCATATTTTTTTTGAAGTTAGCCCGAGTGTTGTAGTGATGAGTCAGCTTGCTGAAAAAAGTAAAGAAGCTTGGTAAGACACCTGGATATGCATAACAAATGCAATAAATATGTGCAATATGATGCATTATATGCAATGCACATGATTATTTTTACTTTGTTATTTAATATTTCAAGGGATTTATAGATTTATAGACATATTACAAACATCAAAGTAATAACACATTTGAAATACTCAAAATTTTTATTATAATAACTCCAAAATGGATTACAAGTTTCAATGATCCCAAGTACAAGATGTAAATAAAATATGAAACCCTAAGAAATGGAACTGATGGAGATCACTCTGTATGCTGGCGCTTCCCTGTGAGCCTGGAAATCTGAACCTTCAACCTCTGGTTTTCTTCCGCATATCTGGTGGCAACCTCCTTCCAATTACCTGAATCAGGAAGTGAGTAATCAACACCTGATTGAGGCTTAGGAGAAAATAAATCCCATTGCCTCTCCATAGACTCTACCGCTCGACTCTCAAGGATATCAATCAAGTCGTCTTTCTCCTCCAAGTCTGCTCTATAGGAACTCTCTAAAGTTTGGAATTTGTTCTTCCAAGCATCCTTTTCCTGTTGCATCCTAACCAAAGCAAGTTACAGCTCTTCTAGATCATCTAATAATGGAGGAGTGGTCTTCACAAATAGATTAGGCATGGGTGTTGTGATATGGTGGCAGAACCGACTGTTTAATATGGTTTGCATTTTGCGTTTTGTGTTCGCAAAATGTTGCGGTAAGCAAGATTCGCCACCGACTTTTATTTCATCCAACTGGAAAGGAAAAAAGTACAGAAAAAAAATCCTTTTTTGAGATATTCTGAGTACGAGGGGTAGATTATAGAAAGGGAAGGTGTTAGCACCCTTTCTATCCATGGTTTTCCATGGGCTTTTAGGTACTTGCTCATTTTTAAATTGCATGTGTTTGTGTGCTTTTTTTTTAAAACGTTTTACTTCGTGATAACCCTTGTATCAGTCCTCAAGAGTGTGACGAAGTTGTTTTAAAAATTTGTTTTGAAAAGTGTAAGTGTGAAAAGTTTTGATTTGAGCAAGTACCTACTAGCATCTACCTACTCGAAAAAAGATCGTTTCTATTCTTGTTTCCTTTAGACAATGCTATCCTACTATTGAGAAATAGGTAGCACCGTCGTTGGAATTTGTAAGGGTCAATTCGAAAGGGACGTACGATCACTAAAGCAATATTAGGACACCTTAGTAGTAACCCTAGACTCTTAAGATCTTTTTCAAGGCAACATTTCCGAGGCAACATTTCTGAGGCAACATTTTCGAGGCAACATTCGAATGGGACATTTGATCTTTTTAGACGGGAGGGCAACCACTAAGACACCCTATGCTTAATGATCGTTTACCGAAGGCAACCGAAGTGAGAGTATACCCTAAGAGTGAATATGTGCGAGTGATTTATTTTCAGTTTATTATCTTTGCACATACGGGTTTTCTAACCATTTTAATTTTGTCATGCATTCTTGCCATACAATAATATTAGCATACATCTAGACAGTTAAATATTTGCAGGAAAGTAAAAGCGAAAAATATAAAACCTAACTATTACAAGGCTTCGGGGAGGGGGATTAATTACATAGCCAAAAAAATCAGGGAAAAGCGATAAGTAAAAACTCTAGTTAAAATTATTACATCCTCAAAATAGTTACAAAAATAATAAAAGAATTAAATGCGTGCGGTAAATTAAATGCGGGACGATTAGGGTTTTGACTCTTTGACTAATCCTACTTGCGATTGATTAAAGAAAAAAATATTCTTTTTGTCATGTTTTGTTATTTGAGAAAATAATGGAGAATTAAATTAAAATAAAATCCTAAGTTCTAATTAATGTTAATTTTTTTTGAAAATAAATTAATTAATTCTAAACAAACTATTTTTGTATTTTTGTTTTATTTGAGAAAAAGAGAAAACAATTAAATCAAGAATTAAACCTAATTTTTTTAGTTGATTTTAAGCGTGGAAAAACAAATTAAAGTTACCCTAAATTAAATTAAATTAATTTAATTTAATTTAATAAGAAAACAACTAAATCTAATTTTTTATGACCTTTATTTTTTATTTTTCATGATTTAATTAAAACTGATTTGAAAAAATAAAATAATTAAACAAATTAAAAGATAAAATAAAAATAAAAAAGGTTGAGAATTGGGCCTGTGTTGTTAGGAATGTCGGGGGTGCAAATCTGAATTCTTTGGCCTAAATAATCCAAGCCTGGTTGACCACGCTTGATCTGGTGCAATGTTGACTTTGTAGAACACCATGGTACTTCATTGCTGGCACGTTGGATCTGGCTAGTTGGGCATCCAATGGCCAGGCGTTGAGGGTGTATGATGGGCGTGTGATGGAATATCGCATTGGATCTGCAAAGGGAAAACAAGAAAATGCATTTTGCTGGGACCTGGGATCGAACCCAGGCCCTTGTACTCCCTACCAATGAAGCGTTGCCAACTGAGCTGCGTTGTTAACTTGTTATTATAATAACAATAAAACATAATATAAGAAAAGCAAAAAGAGCTGATTCTAAGGCGCGAAATTCATACATCCCAATGGCTGCTTGACACGCCAGCGTCTTCTTCCTGGAAACCGTCGTTTTAGAAAACAAGACTTTTACCTACAGACGTTCACTGTAGGTATACCCCTACACATTTCAAAAATATTGTACACGCAAGATAAATGAAAGGTAATGGTACCAATTAACTCGTCTCATCATCACGAATATCATGGTACATGATGCAAGGCCTAATTTTTCCTGTACAAAAAGACCCTAAAAATAACTCAGGAACCCTAGCAATGGCAACATCACGTACATGTATCAAAAATGCAATTAAATGGCATGGTTAGCTTGCAAACATGATGAAAAACACGAATATAACAATCAAAAGTGCTAATGATGCAAGAATTGTGATAATCGAATTGAAAAAATATGCCAAACCGTGTGAATTGTAGTGTGCGTTTCTGGGTGTTTCAGGCCTTGCAAACGATTGGGACAACTTCCTAGGGCATCCAGCAATGGATTGGGATAACTAAGATGGCTTGAGATGGCCTGTGGAGTGAAAACCAATTCACACTTTTGCCAACTTTTTTTCCAGTTTTGTTCTATGCTTTTCACGACCTCTAACCCTTACTTTTGATCTGGAATGCTTCATTATATAACCTAGAGTGAATTAGGTTAACATACTTGGACTAAATCTTTGCATTTATCCAAGATTTGATTTGCAAGCTATATGATATGTTGCTATTTTGAGCCAAAACATGCCTTTCTTGTATCAATTTCCCTTGATTCGATTTTCTCTTGTTTACTCAGCATATCTTGATTGCCAAGCTGTAAAAAAAACAAATCAAATCATATCTTTGTTAATTTTCATTATTTATTTGATTTAATTCACTTTTTAATTAATGAAAAATAAAAATAAATTGAAAAATGAAGCACATAATGGGTGAGTGAACATTTGAGTCGTGGACCACATTATAATTGAGGTGCAAGCATAAAAAGTTGGGCCCATTTAGCAAAAAATGCAAATTTGAGTACATTTGACTTTTGGCAATTTTACAAAAATGGTCAACTTTGACAATGCATAACTCTCTCAATTTTGATCCTAGAGAGGTGTTCTTGGACTTTTTAGAAAGCTTAGGATGTCCTATAAACAACCCTTTTGGTATCATCTCAATTGAGTATTCCATGTTCATGTATGAAGCTTTGACCCAAAAGGTGATTTTGTTGACTTTTCAAAAGGACCTATAATGTCAAAATTCATATCTTTTTGTGAGTGCATATTCTGACTTGGGAGATGAATATGAATTGTAGGTAATTGCATCCTCTTAAAAATTATCTTTGGATGGGTAATTTATGATAAAGTATGAGAAATTAATGCTTGGTTAAAGTTCAGTTGACTTTTCCTACAAAACCCTAATTTAGCAACTTTTGGGTTTTGATGAATTGTGAGAAATACTTGAGGAATCATGATAAACCCTTGATCAAATGATGTATAATACTTCAAAATGAAGACGTTGAACAAAAATCTTGAAGTTTGACTGTATGTGGGCCACAGTTGACTTTTGACCTAGTATAGTTGATTTTCAGGCATTTGAGCAATTGACTGAGCAAACTTCTTCTGCAAGGCTTGAAACTTGACATGGATGATCTTGAGAACATATTAGGACAATGGTGAGCATTTGAGTAATTTGTGGTTCACACATCTTGATGAAGATGGAAACCCTAATTTGAGGTATGCTGCCTTAGGAGAGAGTTTGTCTAGTCAACTCTTGAACTTCCTTGAGCAACTTAGGGACCTCACTTGTCATGTGTTGAGAAAAATGAGAGGGCAAATTTTGGGGTAAAACATCTTCCTCTGTTCAATATCCTTAAACCTGAGGATGTAGATTGGCTCATCTTCCTTTCATGATCGGAAGGTGGAAGATGAGTGAACACTAGAGTGCCCAGAAATTTGCACTCGCATGAAGTGGTACTTGATTTGTGATATTAGGAATGGGATTATAGATGCCATTTAGAAGTTGAGGATTGAATATTTTCGGGGATGGGCTTAAAGATGCCATTCGAAGAGGTGTCAATTACATAAGATATTCCTTTGCGAGAACACGCATACCTATTTTTGAGGAGGACTTCGTTGGGGAATGCTGGTCTCTGTCTTGGGAGAAATAGAGTTTTAGGAGCTTCAGTTGTTCGTTACTCTACTGGGGAATTACTCCAGTTTGGGGGAGCGGAAGTGAATTGCATGTCTGGTCGGGGTATATGCTGCACCGCGACTTATTGGAGAGATGCGAAACTAATCGTGTTTGATCGGGTCTCGGTCTTATAGTGTTGTGGACTGCAGTATGGGGATAAGAGAGGAAGAACCCGAATAGTAAGGTTATGAGAAGAAACCCGGGTAGTAGGGTTACTTCGATATGAAATCCTGGATAGTAGGGCTGTGAGAAGGAACCTGAATAGTAGGGTTACTTCGATATGAAAGCCTGGATAGTAGGGTTGTGAGAAGGAACCTGGATAGTAGGGTTACTTCGAGATGAAAGCCTAGATAGTAGGGTTGTGAGAAGGAACCTGGATAGTAGGGTTACTTTGATATGAAAGCCTGGATAGTAGGGCTGTGAGAAGGAACCTGGATAGTAGGGTTACTTCGATATGAAAGCCTGGATGGTAGGGCTGTGAGAAGGGACCTGTATAGTAGGGTTACTTCGATATGAAAGCCTGGATAGTAGGGCTATGAGTAGGAACCTGGATAGTAGGGTTACTTCAATATGAAAGCCTGGATAGTAGGGCTGTGAGAAGGAACCTGGATAGTAGGGTTACTTCGGTATGAATGCCTGGATAGTAGGGCTGTGAGAAGCAACCTGGATAGTAGGGTTACTTCGATATGAAAGCCTAGATAGTAGGGTTATGAGAAGGAACCTGGATGGTAAGGTTAATTCGATATGAAAGCCTGGATAGTAGGGTTACTTCGATATGAAAGCTTGGATAGTAGGGCTCTGAGAAGGAACCTGAATGGTAGGGTTACTTCGATATGAAAGCTTTAATAGGGTTGTTTCGTGAGGAGTTTGGGTAAAACTTCCAAATGAATCGGGGTGAGGTTATAAGTTCGTGTAAAACTTCGGGAGGAACCGGGGTAAGGTTTCTTCAAGATAAGTTCGTGTGAAACTTCAGGAGGAACCGGGGTAAGGTTATAAGTTTGTGTAAAACTTTAGGAGGAACCTGGGTAAGATTACTTTTTGACACTGATGATTACTCTGTGTAACTTTGAGTGTTGATCATGGACTTGCTGGAAATTGTTGATAATAACTGTCTTTCCTGAAAGAAATACAGGGTTAGTTATGTGAGATGCATGAGATGCATTGTGATGAGGTTCTCAAAATAACTGAGATTATGTTATATGTAATTTATGCACATGTCATGATGTATGAATATGAAATGCTGCCGTAATAATCTGAGTCCGGGAAAATAAATCCCTGACCGCTGTTTGGAGAGTATGAGAAATGGTATTCTTGACTGCTGTAAAAAACCATAGTTCCTCTAATTCTATTAGGGATGGTGAATGAAGATGACTAGCTGGGGATTCACATCTATTCGGTTGGTGAACATTCTGCCGGAAGAGACCCTGTTTGGGGATAACTCTGTGGGGAGGAGATACTTTGTTGATAGATCTGATGATTTGGTGAAATAAACTCAGCTGGGGATGAATTTCCGTTGCTGGTGATAATGAATTTTGTTGGAGATTGAATCTCTGCTTGTGAGAGAAATAAACTCTACTTGGGGAAAAAATTTACTGACTCACTCGCGATTGTGAACCTCGACTGGGGAGAGTTATGTCCTATTCGGGAAAGCTAACATCACTGTCTTTGGATACTTTTTACTCTGTGGGGAGTGTATGTACCACTACTCATGTTCTCAAGTTGGCTCTATCCCGATACCTGATGGGCAGAGTAACTGTAAGGTTTGGGCACTTCTTATTTTCCCTGTTTTTGGCATTACGAGTAATCGTCTTTTTTTTTGTGTAAATATTTATGAGCAGCCATTATTTTCAAATGCATATATCAAAAATGAATCATTGGACGTTCTTGCAAAACAAACAGAAAAAGAAAAACAAATTTAAATTTCTTGTGAAAATAACTTTGTATTGACTTTGAAGTCGGCCGGTAATAGGAGTTTTGTACAAGGAGGCTGGCGTCCTAGTAAGAGAATGTCACTGAAAATCAGAAATTATACAATTTGTGTAAAAGAAAGAAAAACAGCTATGTGAAATGACCCCATTGGGTTCCAACTCTGCCATTGCCTTTATATCTTCAAGCGTCTCATCACTTTGCTACTTGGCCAAAGGTTGATCAGATTGATTGGCGCTGTCTGAGCTTGATAGTCGATACCGAAGTCTGGTTGCGAGATGATCCAATGAGACATAGTGTTACGCTTTGATCCCTAATTTTTTCCTGGACCTCCCTTTCGGGTTTTCAGTCCACCGGGATACCCTTTTTTGCCCAAGTCTCCTTTTCAGGTTTTTGACTTGCCGAGTGTATAGTTTTTTCATTTTAATCCCTTACTTTTGCCCAAACCCTTTTGGTTCGCCGAGAAGCCCTTATTTTTGCCTAGGCCAGTCAACCTAGTGGGTCTTTAATTATGCGTAGTATCTTTTCACTATGTCTGCATTGACGGGGTGAGGAAGGTCGTCACTATCCATGGTGGTTAGAATCATAGCTCCTCCCGAGAAAATGTTCTTAACCATAAATAGCCCTTCGTATGTGGGGGTCCATTTGCCCCTGGGATCACCTTGCGGCAGTATGATGCGTTTGATCACTAGATCCCCGACTCGATATTCTTGACGTCTGACTTTCTTGTTAAAAGCCTTGATCATTCCCTTTTGGTACGTCTGACCATGACAGATAGCAGTAAGTCTCTTTTCATCGATTATATTCAGCTGATCAAGTTGGGTTTGGATCCAGTCATCTTCGTTCAAAACCGCATCCTTCATAATCCTGAGAGAGGGTATCTAGACTTTGATGGATAGGACTGCCTCCATGCCATACACCAAAGAGTAGGGTGTTGCCCCTATTGACGTCCATGCTGAGGTACGATACCCATGAAGAGCGAATGGTAACATCTCGTGCCAGTCTTTGTATGTCACCACCATCTTCTGTACAATCTTCTTGATTTTCTTGTTAGCAGCTTCAACAGCCCCATTCATCTTCGGCCGGAAGGGAGAAGATTTATGATGCTAAATCTTGAACTGTTTGCAGAGCTTGGTGATCATTGTGTTATTGAGATTTGTACCATTGTCAGTAATAATTCTCTCTGGGACACCATATTGACAAATCAGATTGTGTCGGATATATCGTGCCACGATGTTCTTGGTTACTGTAGCAAAGGAAGCTGCCTCAACCCACTTCATAAAGTAATCAATAGCCACCAGAATGAAATGATGCCTATTAGACGCAGTAGGTCTGGTCTCTCTGATCATGTCGATGCCCCACATTGCAAAGGGCCAAGGAGCTGTTAAGACGTTTAAGGGGACCAGAGGCACATGCACCTTATTAGCATAGATTTGGCACTTATGATAGGTTTGAGAGTGCTGATAACAATCGGCTTCCATAATGGACTAGTAGTATCCTGCCAGTAGGATCTTTTTAGCCATGGTGTGTCCACTAGAAAGGGTTTCGAAAGTGCCTTCATGTAGATCCTTCAGGATCCTTTCTGCCTCACTATTGTTTACACACCGCAGTAAGGTTGAATCATGATTACACTTATAGAGAATTCCATTACTGATGAAGAATTTCGCAGCGGACCTTCTCAGAAACTTCTTATCATTAACAGATGCCCTTTCGGGATACTCCTGAACCTCGAGATACCTTTTGACTTCGTGAAACCAGGGTTTGTCTGCCACTTCTTCGATATCGATCTCACAGCAGTGTGTTGGTTCATCAAACCTCTCAATGGTAATCTGGGGAGCTTCATTGTCCCACCCAACCTTGAACATAGAAGACATCGTAGCTAGCGCGTCCGCCAACTGGTTCTCTTCACGTGGGAAATGTTCAAAGGTTATCTCCTCAAAGTGCGGGAGCAATGTCAGTACATATTCTCAATAAGGAATGAGATTCGGGTGCTTCGTATCCCACTCGCCTTTGATCTGACTTATTACCATAGAGAAATCTCCGAATACACTCAAGAACTTAATCCTCAGGTCAATAGCAGCTCGAAGACCCATGATACACGCTTCATACTCCGCCATATTGTTGGTGCAGTTGAAACATAATCGGGCAGTGAACAGAGTATGACAGCCCTCGGAAGATATAATTACAGCACCAATGCCATTACCCAATACGTCCGAGGCTCCATCAAAATACATAGACCATCGAGATCCCTCCTCAGGTCCTTCATCCGGTCCAGGTTCTTCGCAGTCTGTTACCAATATGATATTCTCATCCAGGAACTCGAAATTCATGGACTGGTAGTCATCCATGGCCTGATGCGCCAAATGATCCGCCAATACACTCCCCTTGATTGATTTTTGGGTTGTGTATTGGATTTCGTACTCGGTTAAGATATTCTGCCATCTTGCTACTCTTCCGGATAAGGCGGGCTTCTCGAAAATATACTTGATCGGATCCATCTTTGATATCAACAAGGTAGTGTGAGTCAGCATATAATGTCTCAGTCGGGGAGCAACCCATGCCAAAGTGCAACAAGTTTTCTCGAGCAATGAGTATCGGGTCTCACAGTCGGTAAACTTTTTGCTAAGGTAATAAATTGCATGCTCTTTTCGACCAGACTCGTCATGCTGCCCCCGCACACACCCCATTGAACTGTCTAGAATTGTCATGTATAATATCAAAGGTCTTCCTTCAACTGGAGGCATCAAAATTGGTTGTTCTTGAAGTTATTCCTTGATTCTTTCGAAAGCGGTCTGACATTCATCATTCCACTTTACCACTTGATCTTTCTTCAGCAGCTTGAAGATTGGCTCACTAGTAGAAGTCAGATGTGAGATGAACCTGGCGATGTAATTCAAGCGTCCCAATAAACCTCTAACTTCCTTCTCTGTGCGGGGACCGGTATCTCTTGTATGGCATTTACCTTTGCAGGGTCCACCTAAATACCTTTGTCACTGACAACAAAACCCAGAAGCTTACCAGACCTTACCCCGAAGGTACACTTGTTCGGATTCAACCTTAGCTTGTACGTCTTCAATCTATCAAATAGTTTCTGGAGATGATCAAGGTGCTCTTCCTCACTCTGGGACCTGGCTATCATGTCATCAACATAAACCTCGATCTCATGGTGAATCATATCATGGAACAAAGCAACCATGGCGCGCTGATAAGTTGCCCCAACATTCTTCAACCCAAAAGGCATTACCTTGTAACAGAAGGTGCCCCACTGCGTAACGAAGGTTGTCTTCTCCATGTCCTCAGGAGCCATCTTGATCTGGTTGTAGCCAGAAAAACCATCCATGAAGGAGAAGATCTTGTGATGCACAGTGTTGTCGACTAGAACATCAATGTGAGGAAGTGGGAAGCCATCCTTGGGGCTTGCCATATTTAGATCTCTATAGTCCACACACATTCGTACCTTACCGTCCTTCTTAGGTACCGGAACGACGTTGGCAACCCACTGCGGATAAGAAGTGACAGCTAAGAATCTCGCGTCGAACTGTTTCATGACCTCTGCCTTGATTTTCTCTGTCATTTTAGGGTGCATACGGCAGACCTTCTGCTTAACAGAGGGCTGTCTTCTTTAGTCGGCAGGCGGTGTACTACAATATCAGTGTCTAAACCAGGCATGTCTTCATAGGACCAGGCGAAGATCTCAACATAGTCGTGTAGCATCTGTATTAACCGTTGTTTGACACTAGGCTCCAGATTCGAACCTATTTTAACCTCTTTCCTGTCTTCCTTTGTACCCAAATTTACTGATTCAACTGGCTCTTCATGAGGCTGTATAGCCTTTTCTTCCTGCTGTAATAGTCTAACAAGTTCTCCAGGCACCTCACAATCGTCCTCACCTTCGTCCTCGGCTTTGTTGATCAGATTTTTGAAGTCATAACTGGCAGTAGCAGAGCTGTTATCAATGGGATCCAGAGTGGATATGGATCTGCAGTATGATACGGGAGTGTGTGTAAGAGAATAGCTGTTTTGATAAAGTGAGAGACAGAAAAGAAAAACAAGGAGCGCAAAATTTGTATGCAAGAAACGTCCAATGCTTTATTAAAGATATATGAAATGACAAATAATAGCCCTCACAAGCAAAGCCAAGGTGCCTCGGGCAAGGCACCGGGCCGTAAAGTTTCAAATTGTTTACTACAAATCTTAAAACAAATAGGTCAATTACTGTGGAATAAAAGAAACAGGTATGAAGTCCTTAGCCGTCCAGTTATTCGGTCCACCGTTAGCTGTTGGGTAGATCTAGCTGTCGATGTCTGAATCCTCATCACTGTCTTCAATTGCATTAATTCCCCGATTGCTGATGTGTAGAGGAGGTCTTCCAGCCCGAGCGCGCCTAACAGCCCTTTGAGCCCCTGTAGTAAAGCCCAAACCAATTTTGTCAATTTTGTGAGTGAAATCAGGGAGCTGACCCCAATTGGTACACCCACCTTCTTCAACCACAGCCCTAGTGTCCTTGAGAGAAGCCATTTTCAACGGAGGTTTGTTGGTAGTAACTTCAGTTGATGCCAAGATCTGAGGGACCTCTTCGAAATTATGACAAGGAGTTTCTATGAATTCCCCGTCCATCTCTACGTAGCGGAAGGAATTGAGATGACTCACCATATATTCTTCTTCACCTCGCACTGTGACAATCTTTCCCTTCACCGGATACTTCAGCATTTGATGGAGTGTGGAAGTAACTGCCCCAGCGTCATGGATCCAAAGACGATCCAGCAAGCAAGAATATGACGGCCTGATATCCATTACGTAGAAGGTGGACCCAAAAATATGAGAACCCACTTTGACAGGGATGTCCACCTCTCCGTGCACCATTCTCTTTAATCCGTCAAAAGCCCTTACCACAATGTTACTAGGCTTTAGAGTCAAACCCTCACAATCTAAATGGTCCAACGCTTTCTTCGCCAGAACATTCAATGAAGACCCGATATCTACCAGTACATGAGCCATAGTGGTTCCCCTGCACTCAATCGAGACATGCAGAGCATCATTATGTTTCCTTCCTTTCGGTGTCAGATCCGCATCTGAAAAACCCAGCCCATTGTCAGCAGTCAGGCTAGCCACACAATCTTTGAACTGATCTGCTGAAGTTTCCTGCGGCACATGCGCAACCTTGAGAAATGAAATCAAAGCCTTTGCATGGGCTTCAGAACACAACAACAGAGACAACATGGATATCTTTGATGGGGTCTGCCCCAGCTGCTCGACCACATTGTAGTCGCTCTTCTTAATGATTTTTAGTATTTCCTCTATTTCTTGTTTAGAGGCTTCCACAACAATTTTCTTAGGTGCCTCTATACGGGAAGGCTCACCTATAATTTCCTTACCCCGAGTCCCAGATGGCTCAGCAGCAGGGGTAATAACTGGAGTAGGAACAGGAGAAATGTCAGGAGTACTCGTTGGAGCAGCAGTTGGAATAACAGTAGGCTTGACGATCTTCGGAGCAATCTCAGGAGAGAAAACCCTTTCCACTTTGGGTAACCTTACTAGTCCCGACAATATTACTAACATCAGTATCAGCTTCTTCATTCTTAAGATCTTGCTTAATGCCATTATAGTACACATCAACACCATAATGCCATGGGACAGCCTTGTCTGAGGTGTACGGGATGGGACCAGGAACAATGATTATCAGCAGAGAAATTATTTGAACAGGTGTAATCCTAACAGGTCTTCTCGAGCAACATGGATCACAGTGTTCTCGAACAAAATCTCTTTATTATCCATCAGGCGCTGAACACCTGACTTCAACAAGCGGCAACCAGAAGGTAGAATCGAACACATGTGGCAACCTTCACCACAACCCGGAAATAAACCGGCCAACAACATATTCTTCTTAACAGTCATAAGAGGAGTATAAATTTCCTCAACAGAGGTCACAAACAAATCAGTGTCAACAACATTAACTCCACGACCATGTTTGGGCATGGGAGCAGTTATAACATTCGGCTTTTTTGGAGCATCGAACTCTATCTCCTTTTCTTCGAGAAAGTCTTGTACTTTGTTTCTCAGAGCCCAACAATCATTTGTATCGTGGCTAGGACTCTCAGAATGGTAGGCGCACCGTGCGTTGGGATTGTATCTGGGAGAGGTAGTCTTTGGATTCTTGGGAGCCTCTCTCAAGGTTGCCAAGTTGGATTTTAATAAATGAGGTAGAACTTCAGCCAAAGTCATGTTGATGCGCGTAAATTGTCGTTGTGTTCTTTCCACCCTTTATTGATTGTTGCATTGTGGAGCAACTGCGGGTCTTGGTATCACTACAGCATTTACCGTTTGACGGTGTTCAGATCTACTTTGGCCCCTCGGGCTATAGACTACACCGACTTCCTTCGTACCAGCGAAAGTCTTCTTTGCTGAACTCAAGGAGGCATCCTTCTGTATTTTACCACTCCGAATCCCAGCTTCTACTCTTTCTCCAGTTAAAATCAGCTCAGTGAAACCAGATGACGAGCTGCCGATTAAGTGATTGAAAAGTGGACCTGATAGCGTTCCTAGAAACATATCAACCAACTCCCTATCAGACAAAGGGGGTTGAACTCTCCCAGCCAAGTCTCTCCATTTTTGAGCATAATCTTTAAAACCTTCACCTGCACCCATGGACATACTCTAGAGTTGAGTACGAGTGGGAGCAAGGTCGGCATTATACCGATATTGCTTGTAGAAAGCAGCAGCAAGATCTTCCCAGTTTCAGACACTGGCTCCCTCCAACTGGTAGAACCATTCAATCTGAGTCCCTGACAGACTATCTTGAAGAAGTGCCCCCACAGATTTCTATCAGCGGTGTGGGGTTGAATCTTCCTGACATATGAGCGGAGATGGAGTTTTAGGCAGGACACCCCATCATACTTGGCCAAAATCGGAGCTTTGAACTTCTGAGGGATGACCACTCCCGATACCAGACCCAATTCTTCAAAATCTAACCCAGGTACCCTCTGAACTTCCATGGCACTCAGACGATCCTCTAACTGTTTGTATCTATCCTCAGCCGGAGGATATTGCTCATCATTATAATCAGTATCATTGTCTGAGACTGCAGGACTAGGGTCCTTTTCCCCTTCTTGGTTCTCCCCTTCCTTAGATGAAGAGGTTAGATCAGTTTGTAGCTTCAACCTTTCTCCAAACCTTTGCCCATATTCAGAATACCGACAACCTTCTTCTTCTTCTTCTTCTCTTTCCGAATAAGGGCTTTCAGATATTCCTGCCCCTTAGCCAGACTTATGAACATCTGTTGGAACTGGGCGTTCTCTGCCTGAAGGTCTTTGATGGTTTGATCGGAAGAAATTTCTGCTGAAATAAACAACGAAGAAGATGTGAAACCTATAGTGGTACCTGTAATGATGTGTATGATAATGGGATATGCATGTAATGATTTCAAAGACTTTGGGAAATTTAAATTTGCAAACCAAAATAAACAAAAACTTTATTAGCTTAAATTTGAAGGTTCAAAATGCCTTTAAGGCGTCACAAATAAGTAAATAAAACAAATCTAAAACTAGAAAAGAAAAATCAAAAGTCCCATGGATGCTTTCTCTTTGTGCTGATATAATCATTGAGCACTCTTTCTTCCTGGAGCTTCCTGGTGAGCTTTAAAACCTTCCTCTCCTGAGCATGGAACTGATCCATGTAAATATCCCACTCTTTCATCAACTGAATCTAAGACCTCTGTAATTCCCCAAGATCAGTGGGCATGTAAGGATAGAGAACCGTGTAAGGAATTCCTTCTTCAGTAGTGTGTTCCACAATCACGGGTAAAAGAGAAAATTAGTAATGATTATATGCATTAATGACACCTGAATTTAGGGGATTTAGAAAGATACTGAACGGTTACCGCTTACAAGTGTCTCAATACATCCAATCAGCGCCTTGAACCCTTCAGTAATTGAACACGTGTTCATCTTCAAAAGGTAGCAAGTGAGAGAATGGAAAGTGTTTGATGATGTGAACTGCATGCCTCTATCCTTGAAATGAAACATTCAGATCTTCATGGATAGATTTTGAGGCAATCTGTACTTCTAAACTCTGAAGACAGGTTGATCAGTTGTTCACAGAAAATAATAAAGTTCTGAGGGTTAAGATATAAATAAAACATTTTATTCTGGACATAACTTCATGCTGAGATGTTTCAGAATGAAGTTGAACCTATCTTCAAAAAGAGGTTTTGTAAATACATCAGCCCATTGATGGTCTGTGTCAATAAATTTTAAGGTAACAATTCCTTTCTGAATATAGTCCCTAATAAAATGATGTTTTATTTCTATATGCTTAGCCCTATAATGAAAAATAGGATTCTTACTGAGACATATAGCAGAAGTGTTGTCACAGAGGATAGGAATGTTACTCTCAAATATGTTGAAGTCTTCAAGTTGACTTTTCATCTAGAGCATTTGCGTGCTACTTCCAGCAGCTGCTATGTATTCAACTTCTTTCGTTGATAGTGCTATTATGGACTGTCTCTTGCTGGTCCATGAGATCAGGTTTTCTCCTAGAAACTGGCAGCTTCCAGAAGTGCTTTTACGTTCTACTCTCTTCCTTTTCCAGAATGCACGTGGGGTGCATTGGAGTCTTTGAGGGCTTACATTATGAGAGATCAAATTTCTTCAGAAGTTCTCTGACATATTTGCTTTGATGAATGTAAGTTCCTTCTGGAGTTTGGTTTATCTGAATGCCCAGAAAGAATTTGAGTTCCCCCATTAAGCTCATCTCGAACTCTGCATGCATGCATTTAGCAAACTCTCTTCCCAGAGAGGGTTTAGTAGATCCAAAGATGATGTCATCAACATAAATCTGACATACTAAAATGCCATTCTTAAATGTCTTACAGAACAAGGTTGTGTCCACTTTCCCTCTGGTGAATTCCTTTTCTAACAAGAAGTTACTTAGTCTTTCATACCAAGCTCTGGCAGCTTGTTTCAGACCATAAAGTGACTTCTTTAGTTTGAAAACATATTCTGGGTGTTTGGAATTCTCAAACCCAGGGGGGTTGGTTCACATATACCTCTTCATCTATATAGCCATTTAGGAATGCACTTTTGACATCCATCTGATACAAAGTGATGCCATTGTTTACAACAAATGAAATTAAGAGTCTGATAGATTCTAACCTGGAGACTGGAGCAAAGGTTTCTGTATAGTCTATCCCCTATTGCTGACTTTAACCTTGTGCCACTAGTCGTGCTATGTTTCTGATGACTTCTCCTTGCTTGTTCAGTTTGTTTCTAAACACCCACTTTGTTCCAATGACGTTGAATCCTTTTGGTTTGGGAACCAGATCCCATACGTCATTTCTGGTGAACTGATTTAATTCCTCCTGCATTGCCAGAATCCAGTCATTGTCCATAAGCGCTTCATCAATTATTGTTGGTTCGATCAGAGAGACCAGTCCCATGAGAGATTCTTCAGAGATTCTGAATGTTGATCTTGTTCTGATTGGATCATCCTTCATTCCCAGTATTTTATCTTCTGGGTGAGCTATGCTGCTTCTGGATAGCCTTTTCTAAAGTTGATCAACTGAAGGTGCTGGATTGCTTGCAATAACTCTTTCTGATGTTGTGGGAGCGTCTCTGTTGAGAACTTCTGATGAGTTGTCTTCAGTACCTGTGAATTCAACTTCTATATCTGCAAGGAATTCATTCCGCTTTGACTTTTGAGAGTCAAGCTTATCATCAAATCTAACACTGATTGACTCTTCAACAATCTGTGTTTCTGTATTTTATACTCTGTACCCTCTTGAGCGTTCAGAGTATCCTAACATGATACACTTTTGTGCTTTAGATTCAAACTTGTTCAGATAATTTTTTGTATTCAGAATAAAGCAAGTGCATCCAAATGGATGGAAATAGAAAATGTTGGGCTTTCTGTTCTTCCACAATTCATATGGAGTCTTTTCCAGAATAGGTCTTATGGAGATTATATTCTGAATATAGCATGATGTGTTAATTGCCTCTTCCCAGAAGATCTTAGCAATGTTAGTCTCATCGATCATGGTTCTGGCCATTTCTTGCAATGTTCTGTTCTTTCGTTCTACAACTTCATTTTGTTGGGGACTTCTAGGACAAGAGAAGTCATGCAAGATGCCTTTTTCAATAAAAAATGATTCAAAATTTTTATTTTCAAATTCCCCACCATGATCACTTCTGACTTTGACAATTCTAAGATCCTTTTCATTCTGAACTTGGTTACAGAAGGTAACAAACACAGAGTGTGACTCGTCCTTGTGTCTTAAGAACTTTACCCATGTCTGTGATACGGTGGCAGAAACGGATTGTTTTGAGAAAATGCTGGTTTGCGTTTTGCATTTGTGTTCTCAAAATGTCGCGGTAAGCAAGAGTCGCTACCGACTTTTATTTTATCCAACTGGAAAGGACAAAAGCACAGAAAAATTCCTTTTTCGAGATTTTGAGTACGGCGGGTAGATTATAGAAAGAGAAGGTATTAGCACCCTTACTCTATGTGTTTGTTTTGAAAAGTTTTGTTTTACTTCATTTTAACCCTTGCTTCTGTCTTCAAGAGTGTTACGAAGTGTTTTTGAAAACTTTGTTTAAAAAAAAGTGTAAGTGTGAAAGTTTGATTTTGAGCAAGTACCTACTAGCATCTACCTACTCGAAAAAGGATTATTTCTATTCTCAATTCCTTTAGACAGCGCTATCCTACTATTAAGGAGTAAGTAGCACCGTCGTTGAAGTTTGAGGGACTATCGAAAGGGACGTAATGGTCATTGAAGGCAACATGTAAGGATACTTTAGCATTTCGAAGGGACTGTCATCATATATTCGTAGGCAACATCGAGGGACAAGATCATATATTGTAGGAAACTTCGAGGGACATCGAGGGACCATGATATTTATGGTGATTTTAACTGAGGGTCTTTGCTAAGGGTATCCCTACGTTTGAGGGACATGACCATTGTTTTCCGAGGCAACCAAGTGAGGCATACCCTAAGAGTGCATATGTGTAAGGTGTGTTATGTTCAGTTATTTTAGTCTTGTGTTAAGTTTGCTAATGTTTGATTATTCTTGCCATACAATCCTATTAGTCATCTATCTAGCAGTTAATAATTGTAGTAAATTAAAAGTGCAGAAATATAAAACGTAGCTGTTACAAGGTTTCGGGGAGGGGGATTATGGACATATCCAAAACTGGGGGGAAAAATAAATAAAAGCGGTAAAGGTCCTACTAATCATCTATTACATCCCAATATACAGTTACAATAATAAAATGAAGTGGAAAAGAATAATAACACGCAAATTTGAAAAGACGTCTAAAAATCCTAAGATATAAAAAAAATCTTTTTGTTGTTTTTTTTTTGTTTTAATTTATAAAAATGGTTTAAGTTAAGAAATAATTGATCTATATCTATATTAAAAAAAATATAATTATTAAAGAAACATGAAATTTAAATAAAAGAAAATAATTCTATGTTTTTTTGGTATTTTTGTTACGAAAAAGAAAATGAATTAAAATGAAATTAAACCTAAGTTCTATTAATTTTAATTTTAAAAAAAAAAGTTAAAGTGTTTAGTTAATTAATTTATCAAAATTAAAATTTGATTAAGAAAAAAATCCTAAATCTATTTTTATGTGATTTTTATATTTGTTTATTGATAAAAATAAAAACAAAGGATTAAAAGAAATAAATGAAATGAATAAAACAAGAAAATAAAGATGGGCCTAGTAGCAAAAGTAAACAGGGGATGCAAACATCAGAAATCCCTAGGCCCGAATCTTCGAAAGCTTCATGCTCTAACTATGGTGTTTTTTTTTTATTCTTGCGTGAAACCTATGATTCAACCATCCATAATTGTTCTATATAAACTCAAACAAACGTTAGCATACCATAAAATGTGATTAAAATTAGAGATTCGAAGTTCAAAATTTTACTAAACCGGTGTTGTCAAATGGGGGCGTGCTAGGCGTGTGATGGATTGCTCTTGGGCCTTGTAAGACTCCTGAGGACTTCAAGAGGATGGTTTGAGGCTTGATGTCAATTGAGAGAGACCGGAACCTCGAGATATGACTTGCACTAATTCTTTGATTTCTGGAGAGCTTTTTGAAGAGCTTTTTGAGAGCTTTTTTAGAGAGGATTTTCTTCCCTTTAAAGCTTGTATGGCTCTATATTTATAGAGGAGAATGCGGAGACAAGAAAGCATGGAAAGAATCTCCCTCATAATGTTGTGTTTTATGACCATGATCAAAATTTGAAAAAAATGCCATATTTGATGATTTTATGCCATTTTCACATGTGGATGAACCTGGACATATTTGAAAGGTTATTGCACGAAATCAATTGACATAAACCAGCATAAAACTTGCCCAAAATAGATTCACGTCAAAATTTAAATTATTTCTATTATTTATTTATTTATTTCTAAATTTTAATGAATAAAATATCAAAATAAATAGCATAAATAGTAGAAAAATGTATGGGTGGGATTAGAGGTCGTGGACCATGTTACAAACTCAATGCAAGCATAAAAAGTTGGGCCCCTTTGGCAAAAATTTCAATATTGGACATATTTGACTTTTGGCAATTTTGAAAAAAAGGGTCAACTTTACCAATGCATAACTCCCTCAATTTTGACCATAAAGAGGTGTTCTTTAACCTTTTAGAAAGTTTGAGATGTCCTCTAAGAAACCTTTTTGGTCTCATCTCAATTGAGTCTTCCATGTTCATGTATGAAGCTTTGACATAAAATGTGTTTTTGTTGACTTTCCAAAATGACCTATAATGTCCAAATTTATATCTTCTTGTGAGCGCATATTTTGAACTTGGGAGCTGAGGATTAATTGTAGGGAATTGCATCCTCTTCAAAATGAGCTTTGGATGGGTCATTTCTGATAAAGTATGAGAAAGTTATGCTTGGTCAAAGTTGAGTTAACTTTTCCTACAAAACCCTAATTAAGCAACTTTTGGGTTTTGATGAATTGTGAGCAATCCTTGAGGAATCATGATCAACCCTTGATCAAATGATGAATAATACTTCAAAGTGAGGATGTTGACCCAAAATTTTGAAGTTTGACTGTATGTGGGTCACAGTTGACTTTTTCCCTAGCATAGTCGATTTTCAGGCATTTGAATAGTTGACTTAGCAAACTTCTTCTGAAAGGCTTGAAACTTGACATGGGTGATCTTGAGAACATATTAGGACAATGGTGAGAATTTCGGATCCTTTGGACTCATACATCTTGATGCAAATTGAAACCCTAATTTGGGGTGGACTGCCTTAGGAGAGGGTTTGTCTGGTCAACCCTTGGACTTTCTTGAGCAATTTGAGGACCTTACTTGGAATGTATTAAGAAATATGGGAGGGAAAATTTTGGGGTACAACAGCTGCCCCTATTCAATCTTCTTAAACCTGAGGATGTAGATTGGCTTGTCTGCCTTTCGTGATCTGAAGGTTGAAGATGATTGAACACTAGAGTGCCCAGAAATTTGCACTTGCGTGAAGTGGTATTTGTCTTCTGACGCCGGGAATGGGCTTAAAGATGCCATTTGGAGATTGATGACGGAGGATGGGCTTAAAGATGCCATCAGAGGAGTGTCAATCGCATAAGAGATTCCTTCGCGAGAGCCCGTATACCTGTTATTGAGGAGGACTACAGTGAGGAATGTTGATCTCTGTCTTGGGAGAAATAGAATTTTAGGAACTTCAGTTGTCCGTTATTCTACTGGGGAATCATCTCTTAGTCGAGGAGGAGTAAATGAACTACTATCTGGTCGTGCTCCAGGATTCACAGTGATTTGTTGAGGAAAATAAGATCGACTCCTATCTGGTCGTGCTCTAGGATTTACAGCGACTTACTGGGGGATGAGATTAAAATTGCTATCTGGTTGTAATCCAAGCTTCACAATTTCTCACTTCTTATCTGGTCGTGCTCCAGACTTCGGAAGGAATTAAGTTGTTATTCGGTTGTATCCGGGCTTCAACTTGAATTTGAGGCATACTAATATCTGGTTGATTCTGGGCTTCTTAGTAATTGGCTGGGTAAACTGCTATTTGGTCGAAATCCAAGCTTCGCAGTACCTTATACTATTATCTGGTTATATCCCAGGCTTCAGTATCCTTTGCTCCTATTTGGTCATAATCCAGGCTTTACGGTGTCTTATACCATTAGTTGGTCGTGTCCAGGCTTCATGGTATCTTGTATTGCTATCTGGTCGATTTCCAGGCTTCACAATAACTTGTTAATGGTTAAGCTGATATCCAGTCAATTTCTGGGCTTCACGCCTTGTGTTTATGACATACCACTATCTGGTCGATTCCAGGCTTCATGGTGTCTTGTACTGCTATTTGGTCGATTTCCAGGCTTCACAGTAACTTGCTGAGGATTCAACTATTTTCTGGTCGATTTCCGGGCTTCATAGCTTTGAATTTGGGATATACCATTATTTGGTCGATTCCAGACTTCATGGTGTTTTGGAGAAATCAAGATATTATTCGGTCGAATCCGGGCTTCATAAGTTGAGCTAGAACAGAAATCTTAGCATTGATTTGACTGAACCAGAGAAAACTTGTGAGAATTTGATTGCATATTTCCCTGAAAGGTAAAAGAGTTAGTCGTATGTAATGTCATGATGCATGAAATGTATTGAGTAATGATGTTCTCAAAATAAATGAGATTGTGCTGTATGATGCATATGAGCATGCCACGATGTATGGATATGCAATGTTCTTGTGATATTCTTTGGCTGGGGAGAATAAATCTTGGACTGCTGCTGGAGAGTATAAGGAGTTGAGTTCTTCGTTCTCGTTGGGAATAGTGACCGAAGATGATTAGCTGGAGATTTGCATCCATCCTGCTCGAGAATATTCCGTCGGGAGAGACTCTGTTTGAGAATAATCCTTTGGGAGAATGACTTTGTGGGGAAGAGAGATACTCTGTTGGAAGATCTGCTGATTTGGAGAAATAAACTCAGATGGGGATGAACTTCCATTGCTGGAGAGAAGAGCTTTGTTGGAGATTGAGCTTCCGCTGTCAGAGAAATAAACTCTGCTCGGGAGATAGCTTTATAAACTGCTCATGGTTATAAAACTCGGCTGGGGAGTGCAGATATCAACTTTTTGAAGGAACCTGCTGGGGAAGGAATTCCTGCTTGGGGATACGGAAGTCGGACCTTGGTTGTCCTTACTCTGTAGGGAATATAGGTATCACTGGCTTGTATGTGATAGTGACTTTGATTCCAACTGTCTATGCCCCTTGTACCATGTTGGAAAAAGTACATGCGGAGATTTTGTGGATGGATCTATGTCGTGATTGTACTTGAACATGTATTTAAGGAGTGTCAGTATGACATCCGTCTCTGGGTCATATCTGAACTGTACTTTGAAAGATGTGTTGAATGAGTGTCAGAATGACATGCGTCTCTCGATCGTATCTGAATTATACTTTGAAACATGTGCCGAATGAGTGTCATAATGGCATCCGTAACTGGAACGTATCTGAACTGTATTTGAACTGTATCTGAAAGCTGAGTCTGAATGAGTATCAGAATGGCATCCGTATCTGGAGCGTATCTGAACTGTATCTGAAAGCTGAGTCTGAATGAGTATCAGAATGGCATCCGTATCTGGAGCGTATCTGAATGTATCTGAAAGCTGAGTCTGAATGAGTATCAGAATGGCAT
Organism: Vicia faba; assembly: GCA_948472305.1. Taxonomy (NCBI): domain Eukaryota; kingdom Viridiplantae; phylum Streptophyta; class Magnoliopsida; order Fabales; family Fabaceae; genus Vicia; species Vicia faba. The sequence goes on along the minus strand of OX451740.1, from coordinate 34,782,752 downwards.
CCGTATCTGGAGCGTATCTGAACTGTATCTGGAAGTTGAATCTGAATGAGTATCAGAATGGCATCCGTATCTAGAGCGTATCTGAACTGTACCTGAAAGCTTAGTCTGAATGAGTATCAGAATGGACTCCGTATCTGGAGCGTATCTGAACTGTATTTGAATGCTGAATATGAATGAGTATCATAATGGCATTCGTATCTGGAGCGTATCTGAACGGTATCTGAAAGTTGAGTCTGAATGAGTATCAGAATGGCATCTATATCTAGAGCGTATCAGAACTGTATCTGAAAGCTGAATCTGAATGAGTATCAGAATGGCATCTGTATCTGGAGCGTATCTGAATTGTATCTGAAAGCTGAATCTGAATGAGTATTAGAATGGCATCCGTATCTGGAGCGTATCTGAACTGTATCTGAAAGCTAAGTCTGAATGAGTATCAGAATGGCATCCGTATCTGGAGCATATCTGAACTGTATCTGAAAGCTGAGTCTAAATGAGTATCAGAATGGCATCCGTATCAGGAGCATATCTGAACTGTATCTGAAAGCTGAATCTGAATGAGTATCAGAATGGCATCCGTATCTAGAGCGTATTTGAAGTGTATCTGAAAGCTGAGTCTGAATGATTATCAGAATGGCATCTGTATCTGGAGCGTATCTGAACTGTATCTGAAAGCTGAATTTGAATGAGTATCAGAATGGCATCCGTATCTGGAGCGTATCTGAACTGTATCTGAAAGCTGAATCTGAATGAGTATTAGAATGGAATCCGTATCTGGAGCGTATCTTAACTATATCTGAAAGCTGAATCTGAATGAGTATCAAAATGGCATTCATATCTGGAGCGTATCTGAACTGTATCTAAAAGCTGAGTCTGAATGAGTATCAGAATGGCATCCGTATCTGGAGCATATCTGAACTATATCTGAAAGTTGAATCTGAATGAGTATCGGAATGGAATCCATATCTGGAGCGTATCTGAATTGTATCTAAAAGTTGAATCTGAATGAGTATCAGAATGGCATCCATATCTGGAGCGTATCTGAACTGTATCTGAAAGCTGAATCTGAATGAGTATCAGAATGGCATTCGTATCTGGAGCGTATATGAACTGTATCTGAAAGATGAATCTTAATGAGTATCAGAATGGCATCCGCATCTGGAATGTATCTGAACTGTATCTGAATTCTGGTGCTCTTGATGAATGCTGATCAAGGTATAAGTCTTCCACTGATAGACAGGTGATGGGACATAGTCGTGCGTTTTAAATCCCTAACTTTTTCCTGGACTGCCCTTTAGGGTTTTCAGTCTACCGGGATACCCTTTTTTGCCCAAGCCTCCCTTTCGGGTTTTCGACTTGCCGGGTGTACAGATTTTTTCATTTTTTATCCCTAATTTTTCCCGAACCCTTTTGGTTCGCTGGGATGCCCTTATTTTTGCCTAGGTATGTCAACCTAGCGGGTCTTTGTTATGCGTAGTATTTTCCGACCATGTCCACGCCTTCAGGATGTAGAGAGTTGTCACTGTCTGTTGTGTTGTAGTACTGTCAAAAATGTTTTCTTGATGGCACATGATTCGTTGCTGGAATGCGTGCATAATGCCCCAAACGATTCAAATGGAGATCTGTCCCTGGCTATTTGGCATCTTTGAGAGATTCCTTGAATCTTGACTTGACTGCCATAGATGATGGACAATGATCATGTCGTGCCCCTTGGTTGGAAGTGTTTTTCCACTTGAAGTGATCCTTTTTATTGAGAAGGTTTTTGTTCACTAGATATTCGTCATGCGAATTTCTCTGCTGTTGAACAAATAGTCATATGCAAACAATGTTATTTTAAGAATGCAAAGCTTATGTCTGTCTTGAAATTTTTGAAAATGCATTTTTCAGTAAAACAGGAAAATTTTGTAAAATGTGATGTCAACTCAGGATTTACAGCAAGTCCTACAGGAGTCAGGATACCTTTTGTAACAGTATGCTTTCGAACCAACCCATGCTTCAGCTAGGACTTTTAAGGGTTATAACGTGGCCTAGTTCACGGTTCAAGAAACAAAGGATAAAGGCTCAAATTTTATATGTACCCAACCCGCTCTTCGTGATGTTCTTCAGTCCTATGCTCAGTTAATTACGCGATTAGATCCTGATTGAGTTTGGAATCTTTGCTCTGATACTTGGTGATGATTCAGAAATTGAACATTTGTTTTGAAAAGGCAGTCATTTTTGTAATCTTCTTTTTGCCGAGGACTTGTATTAACCTCTTTTTTTTGGTTTTCGTTATCCCTTCTTTTGCTTGAACCGTTTCTTTTGTGATTACAGTCAGCGGGATGCCCCAATTTTTCTCTTAAGTCTCCTTCATAGGTTTTGACTTAACGGGCTTTTATTTCGAGAGATAATGACTGCCTATCTTGACGATTATACAGAACCATCACCGTCTTTTGTTTTGGAAGGACGTCTTCGATGCCATTCATTGTGCACGAAGCGGCAGATTATGACTGAATACGCCTCTGAATTAATTGAGGAAACTACCCTGCCCCAGGTTATGATTAAGGGTTTTAATTTGTGTAAAAAGAAAAACTCCTACTTCTTTGGCTCGATGGGGTTGACGAGGGATTATCTTCCTTATAACTCCACTGTTTAGGATTTGAAACAACGCCTGTACATCGTCAGCGTGGTCTATTCAAAAGCATACTGTAGAGATTTTGATATCATTTTCTTCATCCTCCCTCTAAAGGCTCATAGCTTTTGTTCGAGAGTTGAATATCATGAAAGGAAATAAGAATGCATTTTTGAAATAGTGAATATGAATGAATTGATTCAAGACAAACATGTGCAATGCATTGATGAAATAACGAGGTTTGATATGAATAAATGTTCAAACAAATCAAAAGAAAATTACACATTGAAAATTCTAATGAAAGAAAAGTCTTCTTATTAGAACTTGTCACTTTAGATGGTATGCCTTGTAGGGATGGCAGAAGAACTCAGCCTGACCGTCTTGTGTGAATTCTAGCGCTCCTTCATCAATCTGGTCTTTCAATTTTATTTCTCAATTCCCAACAACTGTTGGTGTCATGTCCAGGACTGTTGGAGTGGTACACACATCTTGCATTTGGATTGTACCTTGGGGAGGCTATGTTGGGATTCTGAGGAGGGTCCCTTAATATAACCAACTTGGCCTTCAACATACGTGGCAATGCTTGAGCCAATGACATGATGATTTCGGTGAAGCATCTTTCAGATGTATTCTTGTTATGCCGATTTCCCCGTTGTCGTTAGAGAGGTTATGGTTGGGCTTGTGATGTAGTAGTAATCTGGAAAGCTCTATTCCCAACCTCTTCTCTCACCGGGGGCTGATTAATGCCTTGATCCACAATTTTAACTGTTTGTTTCATGGATCTTCATCCATCTTGGTGAAGCTTGTTGAGGAAGGCTCTTAGCCCTTCTTGTCCTCGAGCTAAGTTTTGGATAAGAGCCATCTGCCCCAGCATCTGGATTCTCATTGCTTCTACCTTATCTTGCATTTGTTCCAATTGTTCATCCTTGTTGTTGTTAGGATGTTCCTTGGTCAGATTCCCGACGAAGAGTGTTTTTAGGTCTTCTTGCCCCTTGGATAGATTCAAGAGAAATTCCTTAAACTGGGCATCTTGAGCTTGGAGATCTATGTTGTCTTGTTGGAGAGCCATTGCTGAAATAAACAGTGAGAACATGAGAGACCTTCTTTGAAACCTGCTTATGCAATGATATGTATGATATGTATGCAATGTTTTCAAGGAACTCACGGGGTAAACAAGAAACTATTAGAATTTGATTGCAGCTTCATTGAAGAAACTTTGTGTCGTTGAGAGTCCTTCTTCAAGAGTCAAGCTCACCATATTGAGTGGGTTATAGCCACTGACTCAAGTTATCGTGTTTTGATCTCCAGACGGCATTGGCTAGAGGAAAATAAATCCCCTTGCCCCTTGCTAGACGTTTGGTTCATCATAACCTGCACCACAGGCCCTTGAGATCCTTGAAATGGTTAAGGAAATGCTATGGTATGATGTTATGATGTGTATGCTATGCGTTTAAGCAAATGTGCGAGGTGATGTAAGCAAGTAAACTCGGCAAGAAATCCAAGTTATTGGATAAGGACTGTAAACAAAACCTGCAAGGAACTCATGTTGTCAGATAATAAAAATGTGCAAGTAGTTCAAGTTGAAAGCACACAAGTCACACAAACAGCCTTAGGTTTAGGCTTGCATGGGTTTTAAGGTAGTACCCTCTTGATGTTTAGTTGGTTCAACCTGTCCTAGAAAAGTAACCGGGTTCTAGAGGTTCTCAATATCACTGACCATCCTTCATCGGTCATGGTTTCAGCTCACGCAATCTTTTCTTGCAGCCGGAACTATCTCGAGAGTATGGTCTCAATGAGTTTAGCATCGAGTATCAACCAGTTCTCAGCTTTACACCGAGGCCGGCTATCTCAATACTTCCTAATGGCCAAGTTGGTCGATTAAAGGTTCTAAGGTCAGTTGATGCTTAACGATACACGTAGCAGCCCCGTATTCTCCTCGTTTCTCCATAAGGGATTCCAGTACCAACCAATGTGCCACATCAACGTAGCTACTGCTTCAGCCGTATCGGTCTACATCGTACAGTTCTCTCACAGTTTATTGCTACTTACCTAAAAGGTATCCCCAGATCCGGGTTAGGATCTATAGTAACCCCAACCAAAACCCTTAAAAGTAAAGCAAACAAAGTAATCAAGAGAAGCAATTTATGATGAACTAGATCCTAAGGTATACCCCACTTATTTATCCCCAGCAGAGTCGCCAGTTCTGTGATACAGTGGCAGAACCAGACTGTTTTGAGAAAATGCTGGTTTGCGTTTTGCGTTTGTGTTTGCAAAATGTCGCGGTAAGAAAGAGTTACCACCAACTTTTATTTTATCCAACTGGAAAGGACAAAAGCACAGAAAAAATCCTTTTTCGAGATTTTGAATACGGGGGGTAGATTATAGAAAGGGAAGGTATTAGCACCCTTTCTATCCGTGGTTTTCCATGGGCTCTTAAGTACTTGCTCATCTTTTAAAAATTGCTTGTGTGTGTTTGTTTTCAAAAAAAAATTGTTTTACTTCGTTTTAACCCTTGCTTCTGTCTTCAAGAGTGTTACGAAGTGTTTTTGAAAACTTTGTTTGAAAAAAAAGTGTAAGTGTGAAAGTTTGATTTTGAGCAAGTACCTACTAGCATCTACCTACTCAAAAAAGGATTGTTTCTATTCTCGTTTCCTTTAGACAGAACTATCCTACTATTAAGGAGTAAGTAGCACCGTCGTTGGAGTTTGAGGGACTATCGAAAGGGACGTAATGGTCATTGAAGGCAACATGTAAGGATACTTTAGCATTTCGAAGGGACTGTCATCATATATTTGTAGGAAACATCAAAGGACAAGATCATGTACTATAGGCAACTTCGAGGGACATCAAGGGACCATGATCTTTATGATGATTTTAACCGAGTGTCTTTGCTAAGGGTATCCCTACGTTCGAGGGACATGACCATTGTTTTCCGAGGCAACCAAGTGAGGCATACCCTAAGAGTGCATATGTGCAAGGTGTGTTATGTTCAGTTATTTTAGTCTTGTGTTAAGTTTGCTAATGTTTGATTATTCTTGCCATACAATCCTATTAGTCATACTTCTAGCAGTTAATAATTGCAGTAATTTAAAAGTGCAGAAATATAAAACCTAGCTATTACAAGGCTTCGGGGAGGGGAATTATGTACATATCGAAAACTGGGGGGGAAAATAAATAAAAGCGGTAAAGGTCCTACTAATCATCTATTACATCCCAATATACAGTTACAATAATAAACTGAAGTGTGAAAGAATAATAACGCGCAAATTTGAAAAGACGTCTAAAAATCCTAAGATATAAAAAAAATCTTTTTTTTGTTTTTTTTTGTTTTAATTTATAAAAATGGCTTAAGTTAAAAAATAATTGATCTAGATCTATATTAAAAAAAAGATAATTATTAAAGATACATGAAATTTAAATAAAAGAAATTAATTCTATGTTTTTTTTGGTATTTTTGTTACGAAAAGGAAAATGAATTAAAATGAAATTAAACCTAAGTTATATTAATTTTAATTTTTAAAAAAAATTAAAGTGTTTAGTTAATTAGTTTACCAAAATTAAAATTTAATTAAGAAAAAATTCTAAATTTATTTTTAGGTGATTTTTATATTTGTTTATTGATAAAAATAAAGAAAGGGGATTAAAAGAAATAAATGAAATGAATAAAACAAGAAAATAAAGATGGGCCTAGTAGCAAAACTAAACAGGGGATGCAATCATCAGAAATCCCTAGGCCCGAATCTTCGAAAGCTTCATGCTCTAACTATGGTGTTTTTTTTATTCTTGCGTGGAACCTATGATTCAACCATCCATAATTGTTCTATATAAACTCAAACAAACTTTAGCATACCATAAAATGTGATTAAAATTAGAGATTCGAAGTTTAAAATTTTACTAAACCGGTGTTGTCAAATGGGGGCATGTTAGGCGTGTGATGGATTGCTCTTGGGCCTTGTAAGACTCCTGAGGACTTCAAGAGGATGGTTTGAGGCTTGATGTCAATTGAGAGAGACCGGAACCTCGAGATATGACTTGCACCAATTCTTTGATTTCTAAAGAGCTTTTTGAAGAGCTTTTAGAGAGCTTTTTAGAGAGGATTTTCGTCCCTTTCAAGCTTGTATGGCTCAATATTTATAGAGGAGAATGAGGAGACAAGAAAGCATGGAAAGAATCTCCCTCATAATGTTGTGTTTTAAGACCATGATCAAAATTTGAAAAAATGTCATATTTGATGATTTTATACCATTTTCACATGTGGATAAACCTGGACATATTTGAAAGCTTATTGCATGAAATCAATAGACATAAACCAGCATAGAACTTTCCCAAAATAGATTCACATCAAAATTTACATTATTTCTATTATTTATTTATTTAATTCTGAATTTTAATGAATAAAATATCAAAATAAATAGTATAAATAGTAGAAAAATGTATGGGTGGGCTTAGAGGTCGCGGACCATGTTATAAACTCAATGCAAGCATACAAATTTGGGCCCATTTGGCAAAAATTGCAATTTTGGACATATTTGACTTTTGACAAATTTCCAAAAAGGGTCAACTTTGCCAATGCATAACTCCCTCAATTTTGACCCTAGAGAGGTGTTCTTGGACTTTTTAGAAAGATTAAGATGTCCTCTAAGAAACATTTTTGGTCTCATCTCAATTGAGTCTTCCATGTTCATGTATGAAGCTTTGACATAAAAGGTGTTTTTGTTGACTTTCAAAAATGACCTATAATGTCCAAATTTATATCTTCTTGTGAGCGCATATTTTGAACTTGGGAGATGAATTTGAATTGTAGGAAATTGCATCCTATTAAAAATGATATTTGTATGGGTCATTTCTGATAAAGTATGAGAAAGTTATGCTTGGTCAAAGTTGAGTTGAGTTTTCCTACAAAACCCTAATTTAACAACTTTTGAGTTTTGATGAATTGTGAGAAATCCTTGAGGAATCATGATCAATCCTTGATCAAATGATGAATAATACATCAAAATGAGGATTTTGACCAAAATTTTTAAAGTTTGACTGTATGTGGGCCACAGTTGACTTTTGCCCTAGCACAGTCGATTTTCAAGCATTTGAATAGTTGACTGAGCAAACTTCTTCTGCAAGGCTTGAAACTTGACATGGGTGATCTTGAGAACATATTAGGACAATGGTGAGCATTTGGGATCCTTTGGACTCACACATCTTGATGCAAATTGAAACCCTAATTTGGGGTGGACTGCCTTAGGAGAGGGTTTGTCTAGTCAACCCTTGGACATCCTTAAGCAATTTAAGGACCTTACTTGGAATGTATTGAGAAATATGGGAGGGAAAATTTTGGGGTACAACAATGTCCATATGCTATAGTAATCTACAATCACTAACCCATAATTCTTGCCACTGACAGACGCAGTTTTTACTGGTCCAAATAAGTCTATGTGCAGAAGTTCTAATGGCTTAGAGGTGGAAACAACGTTTTTATATTTAAAACCAGATTTTGAAAATTTTCCTTTCTGACATGCTTCACACAGAGCATCTGAGCTGAACTTCAAATTAGGAAGTCCTCTGACCAGATTGAGTTTGTTAATTTAATATATTCTTCTCATACTAACATGCCTCAATCTTCTGTGCCAGACCCATTACTCGTTGTTAACAGAGAGAAGGCATTTTACATTCTGACTCTTAAGTTCAGAAAGTTTTATTTTGTAAATGTTCTTTTTCCTCTTTCCATTAAAAAGGGTAGTTCCATCTTTCTAACTAACAACTTTGCATGAATTTTGATTAAAGATTATATTATAACCGTTATCATTAATTGACTTATGGATAATAGGTTATGCATTAATCCATCAACTAGTAGTACATTATTTATAGAGGGAAGATTTCTGTTACCTACTATTCCAAAGCCTATGATCTTTCCTCTTTGGTTGCCTCCAAAGCCCACGTAGCCTCCAGGTTTAAGTTCTAGGCTTTGGAACATATGCCTTCTTCCCATCATGTGTCGAGAGCAGCCAGAGTCCAGGTACCATGACTGGTGTTTTAGCCTTGCTGCTAAAGATATCTACTACATATATAATTTTATCCTTAGGTACCCATATCTTTTTGGGTCCTGGTCTGTTAGTTTTACCAAAATTCTGGTTGAATTTTGGTTTGACATAGTAATCACTACTAGTGTATTTTATGTCATGTGTATGCCCATATATAAAATGTGATTTAAGTGGTGTGCGTTTTATGACTAAGTCCATGGCTTGCTAAGGTGTAGATACCTTACCTTGATATCCTATCCCTTCTCTGCCATTTTTGCTAACTCCATAGATCATTGAAGCCATCTTGCTTCTATCTATGTTTTTAGCCAGAAACTTCTGAAAGCTGTGATCATACTCTTTGATGATCTCATCAGCATTACTGGGAGTCTCTGAAATTATTTTCTTCTGAGAATTTTGCAAATCATTTTCTAATTTTGAAACTTTTTCTTTTAACTCAGAGTTTTCTAATTTGAGACTCTCAGTCTTTTCAGAGTCAGAGGCAAGTTCCTTTTTCAGGTTCTTAAATTTGACTCTGATTTGCTGATACCTTTCCAGAATTTCATTTAGACTTTCTGCAAGGTCAACTTTAGTGAAATTAATAGCAAAGTTAGGGAATACCTCTTTAGTGTCTGATTCTGAGTCTAAACCAGAAGCTTCACTGTCTTCTGATACGTTTGCCATGAGAGCTATGTTTTCTCTTTCATCATCTGACTCTGAGTCAGCTTCAGAGGAGTACGATTCGTCCCATGTTGCCATGAGGCTCTTCTTCTTTTCCTTTAAGAACTTCTTTTTGGGCTTCTCCTTCTAATGCCTTGGACAGTCACTTTTGTAGTGCCCTTCCTCATTGCACTCATAGCAGATGATGTCCTTGTTATTTGGCTTTCTGTATCCTGAAGAACCTTTAGATCTTCTGTGTCCAGAGGAAGACTCAGACTTTCTGTATTTGGAGGAGGATTCATTTTGATTCTCTGGTCTTCTGGGATTTCTGAATTTCCTTTGTCTCTGCTTCCATAGTTGATTCACCCTTCTGGAGAGGAGAGACAGTTCATCTTCTTTTGATGAGGATCCATCAAAAGTTTCTTCTATAGCCTGCAAAACCTTAGAGTCAGATTTTCTGTTATATTTTAAAGCTAGTGGCGTACCTTACTTTTAAAGCTCATCTTCTTCTAGCTCTATCTCGTGAATTTTGAGGGAGCTGACAAGTTCCTCCAGAGATATCTTGTTGAGATCTTTGGCTAGTTTAAGGGTTGTGACCATTGGCCTCCATTGTTTGGGTAGACTTCTGATGATCTTCTTTACATGATCAGCAGTAGAATATCCTTTATCAAGAACCTTCAGTCCAGCAACAAGAATTTGAAATCTTGAGAACATTCCTTCTATGGATTCACTATCTTACATCTTGAATGCCTCATACTTCTAAATGAGCGCAATGGACTTGGTTTCTTTGACTTGAATGTTGCCTTCATGCGTCATTCTCAGAGAGTCAAACATATTCTTGGTTGTCTCTCTGTTTGAGATTTTCTCATATTCTGAATATGAGATAGCGCTGAGGAGTATTGTTCTAGCCTTATGGTGATTTCTGAAGTCACATTTCTGCTTGTCAGACATCATTTTTCTGTCTATCTTCTGACCCCTTCCATCCACTGGATGTATGTATCCATCAGTTACCATATCCCATAGATCAGCATCATGGGCCAGAAAGAAACTCTCAATTCTATCTTTCCAGTAGTCAAAATTTTCTCCATCAAAGACTGGAGGTTTGCCACTGATTTTTTCCTTGTCTTCATGGTAATCATTGCTGATGATTTGGCTTGGTCCCACCATAGTGTTTTTCTGAAGCTTGGATCTTGTACTGACACGGTTAAGTGTTTAACCTCAGAACCAGGTGCTCTGATGTTAATTGAAGAAGTGAAAAACACAAGAAGGGGGGGGGGGGGGGGGGGTTAAATTGAAAACTTGAAATCAAATGCGAAATGACACAGTATTTTTATCCTCGTTCGTTTGATCTCAAACTACTCCATTCCACCCGTCAAGGTGATTTCGCCTCTCTCCAACGAGGTCTTAATCCACTAATCTCAAAAGGATTACAATCACTACTTTAACAACTGTTAAAGTCTTCTTGAGTACAACCACAATCCGGTTAATCTCAAGGAACACTGTATTAAACAAAGATACAAGAATATGTGTACATATGTTTTTCGTTACAAAAACAATTACCACAACTGTGATATTTTACACAAATTTAGAGCGTGGAAATATGAGTAAGCTTGCAGCGTTTTTGAATTCTCGTGTGTAGTATATGCAAATCATAAACGATTTGAACACTGAGATTGTTTATATAGCCAATGGATTCCTGTTGACCATTAAGAGTGATAAATTTCATTAACTCAGTTTCCATTTGGAGAAGATCCTGTCTGAATGAAGCCGTTGTAATTGATGTTGTCTTGAATGAATAGTAACGCTTCAGAATCTTTCATCCTTGCCTGCTGCTGATGCTTCAGCACATTGATGACTTAGATTATTATGCTTTTGTTCAGAGTCAGAGTTGACTTCACTTAAGCGCAGGTTCTGGTCATCAATCTTCAGCGCAAATTCTGATTGCTTCAGCGTGTAGCTTCTATAGCTTATCTTCTAATGCTGCTTTGCTCTGAACTTTTCATACAAAATAACATAATTTTTAGGGTGCATATTTGTTCTATGTATTTGTTATCATCAAAACTCTAATCAAGGGTTGTAGAATCAAACTATGTTCTAACACAATGTTACTTCAGGCGGGTGCAAATTTCTGGGCACTCTAGTATTCAATCATCTTCCACCTTGATATCACGAAAGGCAGACAAGCCAATCTAAATTTTCAGGTTTAAGAAGATGGAACAGGGGTAGCTATTGTACCCCAAAATTTTCCCTCTCTTATTTTTAATATCTTCTCTCACACAGGTGGTTACAAACACTTTCTTAAAGAAAATAAAGAATTTTGAAGATGGACAAGTGCCTTTCATGGGCATCTTAAACAAGGCAGCTTCGATGGGCATCTTAAGTAAGGTTGTCTTTCATTTGGGGCATACAAGGGGTATTTCGACAGGAATGTCAAACAAGTCATTCTTCGATGGCATATCAACAGGGTGACATTTCGATTGTCCCAGTTAAAGAAAATGAGATCGAAAAGAGCAAGAACTGAGAGGTTTCTAGAAGCTCTGATGATGGGCCATTCGAATTCATGCAGATTGGAGACAAAATCGAAGGAGCTCTGATAAGAAAAACTCTGAGCCTTTCGAATTCATGCAGATTGGAGACAAAATCGAAGGAGCTCTGATAAGGAAAAATCTGAGCCTTTCAAATTCATGTAGACCGTGGCTCAAACGGAGAAGCTCTAATGAGGAGAGCCTTGAGCAATTCAAATTGGAACCCAGAGCCATCAAGAAGAATAATGCTTGGGGAAGATCGAAAAAACTCTGATCCTGAGAATATGAGCAATTCGAATCAGGACTCAGAGCCATCGAAGAGAGAAGAATAACAATTCGACCAGTCAATAAGATAATGCTTCGATTGGTCAAGTTCAAAGCCATCAAAGAGAGTAAATCTTGAGACTTAATCGAAGGAACCATGATGAAAGCCTTGATCCAAATTCGAACAAAACACCTATCATAACCTGTCCAGGTTCACTCAAAGTTCAAAATGGCATGTTTTCCTTGCAAATATGGAAATAATTCAATTTTGACCGTGGCTTCAATTCCTGAGTTAAGGGCCAGATTCTTTCCTTGATTGTTATTAACTCCACAATAGCTGATTCGACTAGGGTGATTTTCTTCAAATCAAGTGATCAAAGCAGAGGGTGGCTCAATCTAAGGAGCCATGATAATGAAGTTGGTGCAATTTGAATTAGAATTCAGAGCCTTCGAAGGAAACAATGCTCTGATGAGGAAAGCTCTAAGTAATTCAAGATGGAGTTTAGAGCCTTCGAAGAGAATAAACTCGAAGGGAAATGGATCTGCATGGGCATGTCAGCTTTTGATTTCCATCATATTGGAGGCCCAAACAACTCATAACAGGCTGGCAGTAACGCATGAAAATAGATTGGCAGCTGATTGAATCAAATATAGCAAATTTTTATGAAGAAATCAAATCAAATCTCTTCATCATAATGGACCAATATTTGATACATAAATGTTGACCTAAAATCCCTTGCCTATATAAACCTCATAATCTCAGAGAAAAAGGACACACATATACTGCCTCACAAAAAACGCAGCCTGCCCCACGAAGTTCTAGAAAGTAGCATCAAATTCCAAAGTTATCAAAACTCCATACCTTTGCAGGAACCTTCTGTTCAGATTAACACTCCGATCGTGTTCTTAGAGTTCACACAGACGCACAATCACTCGTGCCCCAACCATCTCACACCCAAGAATGCAGATCAAGGCGCCTCCAGTGGTAAAAATGTTCAATCTCATTTAATCTTAAATTAAACTCATGATTGCATGTTCATGGTTTTTGTTGTTATTTGTGAGAAATTTCACAAAATGTATGCAAGTTGCAGTGTCCAAATGTTAGAACACCATGGATAGGGTTTTCGACGCTGGTTACCTTTGAAACCCATGATACATGCTATTGCAAATCGAAACAACCCCAGATCCGGGTTTAGGGATTGATTTCGAATGGAATGTTTTATATTTTGTTTGGTTTCGAACTAATTAATTTGCAGGACCCAAAGCAGGTTTCAGGTATTTCGAATGAATAAGAAGCTCAGATGGTGAAAGGGAATTCATGCAATCGAAGGGACCGGGGTTCGAATCCCATGCCTTATATTTTCAATTTCTAACGAATTTTCTTGCAGATCTAGCACCCCAAGGCCTTCGAACGATGCCTTCGATCAACCCTCTGGATCGAAAGGCAACTCGGGCTTTTTTCGATCCAGGCTTGCCTTTTTTCAAAATTGCACCCTTTTATTCACTGCTTGTTCCTTCGACTGTGTTGTTTTACTTATGTTATCTCTTCTAGCCTTTTTTAACATAATATCAAAATCAAAAAATAATAAAAAGGCATTAGGTTTAGTTTTTTTTATTAAACTAACTTTGTAAATTAATTATTTAATCATTTTAACCCTTTTTTTTCTAAATTAAAATTAAATAGACTTAGGATCTTAATGTCATGTCATAATCAGATAAAACAAAAAAAGATTTCCTTTTACCTTAGGATTTTTAGGCGTATTTTCAATTTGCACGCTTACTTTAAATTTCGCATTTTTTTTATTATTGTAACTTCCTACTGGTTTGTAATAATAATTAGGATTTTACTTTCCGCATTTTTATAATGTATCTCTCCCAAAGCCGTGTAATAACTTAGGATTTATTTTTCTGCATTTTATTTTCCGCACATTTATTGCTTTATTATTTTACTATATTGCTGTTAGTAAATAGGCTTGTATGGAAAGACTAAAATCAAACGTTAGCTAACCTAACAAAAAGACAAAAAAATAACTGAATCTCAACACACTCGCACATGCGCAACTCTAGGGTACCCCCACTTCGGTTGCCTTCGGAAACGATCACAATTCTCGAAACATGAGAATTTTTAGTGGCTGTCCTTTAGTTCAAGAGATCACAAGTCCCTTGATGACCATTTGGACGCCACCTCCGTTAAAATTGAAATTAGAACTTTAGGACAATTACTAAAAGTTATTTCCTAGTTGCCTTAGGGACCGTAAAAGTCCCTTAGATAGTCCCTCAACATCCAACGAAGGGCTACCTACTCACTAATAGTAGGATAGCACTATCTAAAGGAAAGGAGGAAAAGAACACCTTTTTCGAGTAGGTAGATAACTGTTAGGTACTTGCTCAAAAACAACTTTTTCACACTACACTTTCAAAATATTTTCGAAATGTTTTATCAACACTCTTGAGGACTGATACAAGAGTTATCATAAAGCAAACAAACTTTTCAAAACACAGAAATACGAAATAAATTTTCAAAAATGAGCAAGTACCTAAGAGACCATGGAAAACCACGGATGGAAAGGGTGCTAACACCTTCCCTTTCCATAATCTACCCCCCTTACTAAGAAACTCTCGAAAAAGGTCTTTTTATGTTCTTTTTACCCTTTCCTTTATTGGATAAAAGAAAATTCGATGGCGACTCTTGCTTACCGCAACATTTGCAAACACAAACGTAAAACCAGTATAACAGTCGGTTCTGTCACCGTATCACATTGAGATTCCCTAGAACTCGTTTACTATTGATAGGACAGGTTGAACCAACTATACTACAATAGGGTACTTACCTATGGAATCCATGCAAGCCTAAACCTAAGGATCTATTTGTGTGATTGTATATACCTGTTTGTACAGAACATCATAACAACATAACATGGCATATTACACTAACCATTTCAAGGACTTTTAGGACTTATCTTTGTGTTTGTTTTGTAGGACATGGCTCCCACTCGTTGAAATACTATCCAAGTCAACCTTGTAAGGGTACCTCCTCAACTCAAGGAATTGGCATCAAGAGTTCATGAGAATTCCCCATTCATTAAAATACATGATCGACTCCTCAGTTTGGTCACCTCAAGCTCTGATGAAGATATGGTGAAAGTTCTCTTCCTATTCTTTGACCATTTACATCACTACTTTACATTTCCCGACTATCAGTTGGTACCTACCATGGAAGAGTTTTTTAAATTATTGGGTGTGCCTATTCTCAATCAATTACCCTTCAACGGTATGGAAAGACACCCAGAGCCTGAAGAAATTTCTCAAGCCCTGTATCTGCAACGGTGACGTTGTGGAAAATTGGGAAACAAGAAGCAGTATCAAAGGGTTTCTAGCCAAGTTCTTGTTTGAGAAAGCTCATTATTTTTTGGATAACCTGAACTTACAAGCCTTTGAAGAGGTGTTGGCCTTTCTCATCTATGGGATGATATTGTTCCCTAATCCGGACCAACTCATAGACGTGAATGCGGTCAAGGTTTTCATGTCTCACAACCCGGTGCCTACCTTACTTGGAGACATTCTGCACTCTTTTCACACTCGCATTGTAAAGAGAAGAGGGACCCTTATGTGTTGCACTCCTCTGTTGGCTACGTGGTTTATTTCGCACCTACCTCAGTCTGTTGTGAAGAACGAACAAGGCTTAAGATGGTCTAGCAGGTTGATGTCTCTCACACATTCGGATATTCATTGGTGTCCTCGATCGGTGAAAGAAGTTACCATCATTGATCGCTGTGGGGAATTCCCTAATGTCACTATCCTAGGCATTAGGGGAGGAATCACTTATAACCCTTGTTTGGTGTTGCGATAGTTTGGATATTCTAGGAGGGATGGCCCTCATGATGTATTGGTTCAAGGCATTGTGTTCAACTACGAGGATGATGTTCAAGGGTACCGTCAGAGGTTCATCCAAGCTTGGGGCATGGTAAACAGACTGGATAGTGTTGTACCCCAAAATTTCCCCTCCCATTTTACTCAACAAATGTCAATTGAGGTCCCCAAGTTACTCAAGGAAGTCCAAGAGTTGACCAGACAAGCTCTCTCCTAAGGCAGTATACCTCAAATTAGGGTTTCCATTTTCATCAAGATGTGTGAACCACAAAGGGCTCAAATTCTTTCCAAGGTATTAATATGTTCCAAAGATCATCCATGCCAAGTTCCAGGCCTTGCATAAGAAGTTTTCTCAGTCAACTGCTCAAATGCTTGAGAATCGACTGTATTAGGTCAAAGTCAATTGTGGTCCACATACAGTCAAACCTCAAGATTTTTGGTCAACATCAACATTTTGAAGTGATTTCCATCAGTTGATCAAGGGCTGATCATGATTCCTCAAGGAATGCTCCAAATTCATCAAAACCCAAAAGTTGTTAAATTAGGGTTTTGTAGGAAAAGTCAACCCAACTTTGACCAAGCATAACTTCTTCATACTTTATCAGAAATTTTCCATCCAAGCCTCATTTTGAAGAGGATGCAATTCCCTACAATTCATATTCATCCCTCAAGTTCAAATTATGCACTCATCAAAAGATATGGATTTTTACATTATAGGTCCTTTTGAAAAGTCAACAAAAACACATTTTGGGTCAAAGCTTCATACATGAACATGGAAGATCCAATTTAAATGAGACCAAAAGGGTTGCTTAGGGGACAACCTAAGCTTTCTAAAAAGTCCAAGAACACCTCTCTAGGGTTAAAATTGGAAGAGATATGCCTTGTCAAAGTTGACCTTTTTTGCAAAATTGCCAAAAGTCAAATATGCTCGAAAGTGATTTTTTTTTACCAAATGGGCCTAGCATTTCATGATTGCACCTCACTTATAGCATGGTCGACGACCCAAAAATCCAACCTCATGTTATTTGATTAATTTTTCAATTTATTTGGATTTTTTGTTAATTAAAATTTCAATTAAATCAAATAATTGATGAATAATGGAAAAGATATGTTGTGATCTGATTTTTGGACAGGATCTCAATCAAATAATGCAAGGATATCATGATCAATTTGAATCAAGGAAAATTGGAACAAGAAAGGGATAATTTGGCTCATTATAGCAAGTTTACATATGCCATGAAGATCAAATCAAATCTTCAAAACTTTCAAAGATGTGATCTGTTTTTACAACCCTAATTCATCCTATGATATATATTGAACAATTGCAGATCAAAAGACAAGGTTTTGCAGTCGTAGGGAGTAAGAACAAAAACTAAAAAATTGGATAAAAAGTGCGCATTTGATTTCTGCCCTAGAGGACGATTCCAAGCCATTCAAAGACCCTAATCACTTCCTGGCTATCTCCTGAAGCCAACAACATCATTTGCAGCCTTCAAAACATCAAGAACCATCTCCTAGACACATCACAGTTTGCAAGTTTTTTTAAAATTCGATTATTACAATTTACGCATCATTAGCACCTTTAATTGTTATATTTGAGCTCATTATCATGTTTTCAAGCTAACCACATAGTTTAATTGCATTTTTGGGACCTTTACACGCATCTGCCATTGTTAGGGTTTCTACATGAGTTTTAGGGTCTTTGTATACAGGTAAAATTAGGCTATGAATGAGGTACCATGATGCTCGTGAGGCCAAGACGAGTTGATTGGTACCATTACAATTAATTTATCATGCTCGTATGATATTTTTGAGTTTTGCAGGGCTGTAGTTACAGCAAATGTCTGTAGGTATAGGTCAATAACCTAATACGACGGTTGCAGCAGAGAAGATGAGGCGTGGCAGCCCATGACTGGCTGATTTGAATTTCGCGCACCTTTTTGAGTCCATTACTTTGTTTTATTTATTACGTTTTGTTTTCATTATATAAACAAATTAAAAAGTTAGCGCAGCTGACAATGTATCGTTGGTGGCGAGTATAAGGACCTGGGTTCGATCCCAGGTCCCAACGATTTCCTTATATTATTTTTTCTTCTGTAATCAGGTGTATCATAATCTCAACCATCCACCATGCGCTAGCAATTCTTGACCAGTGGATCTAGGATCAATCCAAATCCAACGCCTGCAGTGAAGGAGTATGATACACCTCCAGGTCAACGCTACACCTAATACAACATGGTGGACTTGGGCTTAGCTTAATGGGCCAAGAATTTCAGCTTCACACCCCCCTTCAGCAATTTATCACAGGCCCATTTTATTATTTTTTTCTATTCTTTTTTTTAATTTCTTTGTTTATTTTCTTTAATTATTTTCCTTTTTTAATTAATACAAAATTATTTTTTATTAAATTAACAAATCAAAATCACAAAAATCTTGTTTTTTTAACAAATATTTTAATTAATTAGTTTAAATAATTTAGGGTAATTTAATCTTCTTTTTATAATTAAAAATAATTAGACTTAGGATTTTAAATTATACATAACTTAATTAATTTTCTTAAAAAATGCATCAAAAATCATTTTTCTCATAAATATATATTTCTTTAATTAATTAATTTAGTTAGAAAATTAGGTTAATTTAATTTCTTTCATAATTTAAAGAACAATTAGAAATTAGGTTTAATTAATTTGCAATTAAATGTTTTCTCAAATAAAAATCCATAAAAAAATCGTTTCTCTCTCAATTAGGGTTTTAGGTTATTTCAATCGTCCTCGCATTTAATTTGTCGTGCGCTTGTTAATTATTTGTCCATTATTTTGTAACTGCTCAGGGTTTGTAATAGTTAACCTAGGGTTTTTATTTACTATTTAAATCCCCGATTTTTGGTCATGTAATTAATTCCCCTCCCTGAAGCCTTGTAATAGCTAGGTTTATTTTTCGCACTTTAAATTCTCGCAACCTTTAACTGTCTAGATGCATGTCTAATAGGATTGTATAAAAAGAATGCTTGAAATTTAAAACGGTAGATCACCTAATGTGCAAAGACTAAATAACTGAAAAAGTTCACATGCACATGTTCACTCCTAGGGTTTGCCTCACTCCGGTTGCCTTCGGTAAACAGTCATTAAGCATAGGAAATTTTAGTGGTCGCCCTCCAGTCTAAAAGATCAAAATGTCCCATTCGAATGTTGCCTCAGAAATGTTGCCTCGGAAATGTTGCCTCGGAAATGTTGCCTCAGAAATGTTGCCTCGGAAAGATCTTAGGACTCTAGGGTTACTACTAAAGTTTTCTAACTATTGCTTTGGTGATTGTACTTGTCCCTTTTGAACGTCCCTTACAACTCCAACGATGGTGCTACCTACTCCTTAATAATGGGATAGAATTGTCTAAAGGAAATAGAACGAACAATCCTTTTTTCGAGTAGGTAGAATCTTATGTACTTGCTCAATAAAAACTTTTCACACAAACACCTTTCAAAACAAATTTTCAAAACAACTTCGTCACATCCTTGAGGATTGATACAAGGGTTATCACGAAGCAAAACCTTTTCAAAACAAACACACACAAGCAATTTCAAAATGAGCAAGTACCTAAGAGCCCGTGGAAAACCACAGATAGAAAGCGTGCTAATACCTTCCCTTTCTATAATCTACCCCCCGTACTCAGAATATCTCAAAAAAAGGTTTTTTCTATTCTTTTTCCTTTTCCATGATTAAATGAAATAAAAGTCGGTGGCGACTCTTGCTTACCGCGACATTTTGCGAATAAAAAACGCAAAACGCAAACCAGTATTAACAGTCGGTTATGCCACCGTATCACAGATAGCAAGACACTGGGGCATAAGAACTCCATCCCTTTGGAGCCTTATCTTAAATGGGTGCGAGCTCGCACTCAAAATCTCACGATGCCTTACCCTGCCATTCTACCCATCATCATGAAACCTATTGCAGATACAAATGTACCTCATACCATTCTCCATCCTGACATGCCAACTACTCTCGAGGAATTACAAAGGTCTAGGATTCAACTTAAAGAGAAACGAGATACCTTAGAAGCCCAGTTCTATGCAAGTGATAAAAAGGTTTTGGAGCTTACAAGACAATTGCACGAAGAACAGAATTTGAATGCCTACATTGCACCAAAGAGGATGCACTCATGGGAATCTTGAGTCCTGTTAGATTTAGGAGTTTATTTTCACTTTTGTCTCTTCCATTTTAAGCCCAAGGGGCATCATTGTAATCATTTAACCTATTGAGTGCAATTAATGTTTGTTCTTTTTTGGTTAAGCAAATTTAAGATCTTAAAAGTCCTTGAAAACATTGCAAAAACATTATCATGCATTCCATTGCATAAGTAGGTATTTCAAGACAGGTTTCTTATTCTTTTCGCTCTTTATTTTAGCAAAAGAAATGGCTCTCGAACAGACGGTGAAGGACTTCCAAGCTCAAAATGCTCAGTTTCAGCAGATGTTCCTGGCTCTGGCCCAGGGGCATGAAGATCTGAAAGCTTTAATCCTCAAAGAGAAGACCAAGAAGCCAAAGAAACCAGTTGAGGTAGTGAATTTGGGAAGAAGGATCATAGGACCAGTTAAGAGAGATATAGATTTCGCAACTACGTCGGATGAAGGGGACAATCAAGGAGAGAAGCCGGTGGAAGAAAACAACAATCCAGGGTCTGAGGAAGATGAACCTGACTATTCTGAGGAGCAATATCCTCCTGCTGATGATAAATACAAACATCTGGAGGATCGGCTCAATGCTATGGAGATCCAGAGGATACCCGGGCTGGATTTTGAGGAGCTAGGACTGATTTCAGGGGTGGTCATCCCGCAAAAATTCAAAGTCCCGACATTTTCTAAGTATGACAGTGTCTCCTGTCCTAAGCTTCATTTAAGGTCGTATGTCAGTAAGATTCAACCCCACACTACTGATAGGGATCTGTGGGTACACTTCTTCTAGGAGAGTTTGTCGCGGACTCAGCTGGAATGGTTCTATCAACTGGAAAGGACCAATGTGCATAATTGGGAAGATTTGGCTGCTTCCTTCTACAAGCTGTACCAATATAATGCTGACCTCGCCCCAACTCTTACGCAATTGCAAAGTATGTATATGGGTTCCGGAGAAGATTTTAAAGATTATGCCCAAAAGTGGAGAGACCTTGCGGGAAGAGCCCAACCTCCTTTGTTTGATAGGGAGATGGTTGACATGTTCTTAGGCACATTGTTTGGTCCATTCTTTAACTATCTGATTGGGAGCTCGTCTGCTGGGTTTACCAAGTTGATCCTGACTGGTGAACGGGTAAAGGCTGGCATTAAAAGTGGTAAAATCCAGAGAGAAGCATCCTCCATTGCATCAAAGAAAGCATGTACTATAAAGAAGGAGGTTAGTGCTGCTTATGGCCAAAGAAATCACAACAAAACTTAGCGTCGTCCGAAAGTAGGGGCTGTTATAATTTCCTATCCTGCCTCAAACCAACAACGAAATAGTCAGCGCAGACCAGAGGCACCCAGAAGACAGTTTACTCGGATCAACTTAACCCTATCCCAGGTTTTACCACACCTGCTGAAGTCCAACTTGGTAACCCTAAAGGAAGCCCCGAAGAATCCTAATTCTTCCACTCCCCGCTACAACCTGAATGCTCGATGTGCCTATCAATCTGAAACTCTGGGGCATGATACAAATGATTGTTGGGCATTAAATAATAAGGTACATGATCTCATTGAGGCGAAGGAGATTAGGTTTGACCTTCCCGAGACACCTAACGTAATAACTGCGCCAATGCCCAAACATGGCCAAGGTGTCAATGATGTTGATGATGATCATTTTATTTCTTCTGGGGATGAGTTAGATACTCCTCTTTTAACTGTTAAAAAGAATTTGTTGCGAGCCAGTTTATTTCCGGGTTATGGTGAAGGTTTCCACTTATGTTTGACTCTACAGGATGGCTGTTTGTTATTAAAGATGGGCGTCCAGAGCCTGATGGTTAACAAAGAATATTGTTCGAGAAAGTTCCTCTTGCAAGAAGTTCATGTGAAGATGTTTTGATAATCACCATTTCTGACAATCCTCCCAGGATCTCCACCAAAAGACCCGTCAGGATTACACCTGTTCCAAAGTTTTCTCCCCTAATCATCACCCTTCCTGGGCCAATACCATACTCCTCGGATAAAGTTGTTACCTGGAATTATGGGGTTGACGTCTATTACCATGGCGTTAAGCAAGACCTATTGGTTGTTGAAGACAAAGGTGCTGAAGGTACTGATCCTAACATCGATAATATCGTCGGGACCCTTAAAACTACAAGAAGCGAATGAGTCTTATCTCCCAAGATCTCTCCAAAAATTGTTGCTACTCCTGTATTCATTCCTGTTGCTACTCCTGCTAGTACTTCCATTACTACTCCTGTGATTATTCATGCTGCTGCTCCTGTCAGTATTCCCATTATTACTCCTACTGCTAGTCCCGTTGTTATCCCTATTACCAAGTCGGCCGAGACTAGGGGCAAAGAGGTATTGGTTGAGCATGACTGGATGAAGGCACGCCCAGAAGTCATTCCTGAGGCTTCTAAAAAGGAGATGGAGGAGATATTAAAGATAATCAAGAAAACTGATTATAATGTCGTAGAGAAATTGGGGCATACCCCTTCAAAAATATCAATGCTGGCCTTAATGCTGTGCTCTGAAGCCCATGCTAAGGATTTAGTAAAATTCCTGAAGTCTCCCCACGCGCCTCAAGATACCTCCGCTGATCAATTCGAGAATAGCGTGGCTAGTTTGACAGCTGACCATGGCCTGAGATTCTATGATGTAGATTTATCTTCCAAGGGAAGGAAACACAATGATGCCCTGCATGTCTCCATTGAGTGCAGGGGCACTACATTAGCCCATGTTCTGGTAGATATGGGTTCATCGCTGAATGTCTTACCCAAGATTGCTCTGGAAATGCTAGATTGCAAAGGACTCACACTAAAGCCCAGTAACATTGTGGTGAGGTCCTTTGACGGTTCTAAAAGAATGTTGCACGGGGAGGTGGACATCCCTATCAAAGTGGGTACTCAGACTTTTAATTCCACTTTCTATATGATGGAAATTCATCTGTCTTACTCCTATTTATTGGGTCGACCTTGGATCCATGGGGCTGGTGTCATTACTTCTACCCTGCATCAGATGCTGAAATACCCAGTCAATGAGAAAATTATCACAGTCCATGGGGAGGAGGAATACATGGTGAGCCACCTGAACTCTTTTAGATATGTTGAAATGGACGAAGAGTTCATTGAGACCCCCTGTAAGAACTTTGAGGAGGTTCCAAAGACAGTTGCTGCAACCAAGACTACTTCCAAAGTCCCGAAGATTACCAGCCCTCCACTGAAGATGGCTTCTCTGAAGGATGCCAATGCAGTAGTCGAAGAAGGTGGGTGTATAATTTGGGGCCAACTTCTGGATATTCTCTACAAATCTGAAAAATTTGGTTTGGGTTTTACTTCAGGAGCCTAGAGAGCTATTCTTCATGCTCGCGCTGGGGGATCACCTTTACGGATCATCAACCATTGAGTCAATGCCCTAGAAGACAGTGATAGTGATCATGACCTGGACAAGTGGATCTTCCCAACCATCAGCGGTGGACTCAATAATTGGGAGGCTAAAGATTTTGTGCCCATTACTTTTATTCAAGGGTAATTTGTCTTTTTGTTTTGAGGATATGTAATATTTGAACAATCAAAACATTAAAGCCTTGTGTCTTACCCGAGGCACAATGGTCTATTTTGTGAGGGTTATTGCTTCATTTTCATATGTCATCAATAAAACATTGGACGTTTTGCATGCAAATTTTATGCTCTTTGTTTTTCTTTTCTGCTCTTTGTTGTACCCCAATTTTTCCCCCTAAGATCCCTTCATCATACCATATTGATTCAATCACAAAAATATCACACTAGGGCTTTTGGTTTTCCTCCCTATCTCTAGTCTTTCTCTTTGAGAAATCACCAAGCACCTTGACTTGTTTTTTCTTTTGTGATCATGCATATTTTGTCTTGATTTTTCCTTTTAATTAATAAAATGCAATGTTGGTTTGTCTTACTTGTTGCTAATGTAGGTAAAGGCAATGAGGTTTAGCAAGTTGCTCCATGGGTTCATGAGTTTATTTCCATGCCCTAGTCAATAAATCTTGAGAAGTTCAAACCTCACCATTGAAGTTGTTTTGGAAGAAATGGCTTGGCAAGGTTATTTTGGTTCACCATATTTCAAGGTTATCAAATTTGATTCAAAAGTACAAGGGGGTTGATTGGAGAGGTTGTTATGACTTGGACAAGGCTTTGTTACCATTGGTCACAAGTGCATATTTCTCTCAACTTTTAAGATATGTAAGTGGTTTTGGTGGCTATGAATTCTCATTTTCATCCTCATTAGCTTCTATTTACAAAGCATTTGTGTTGGTACAAGAAGTTTGTTCAAAATTATCAAAGTCCCTCAAGGCATTTTCTTGATCTAGGAGCTAGGGTTTTCAACTTCAAAGAAGTATATCTTGCTCATATTTTGGTATTTTTGAGATATTCCAAAAACATCCTTCTCTTAAAAGGGTTATTAATAAATCACTTCAAAAGTTTCAAGGATTTTTCATGTGGAAGAAACTTGATGATGAAGAAAGATTACAAGTCCTCCAGATGAATTCCCAATTTCCCATGTGTGACTTCAAATTATCATAATTTGGTCATTTTTTATCACCTTGAGCCCATTATTTTTCCACAATGATCTTGAGGATGTGAACTTTATGCCTTCTTTTATATGCAAAGTGAAATAATGGATGGAAGATGCCCTAAGGATACAAAAGATTATAGGTCATTTCATGACTTTTTGTTAACTTCAACAACTCATAACTCTCTCAATTTTTGGATATTTTGAATGGTTCAAGTTTCAAAATGTCATTCAAGAGGTCTATTTCATGCCATCTTTTTTGGTCAAGAGAAAATTCCAAGTGGAAGGCCATGTTTGGATGAAAAACATTATAGGTCACTTTTGAATGAAAAATTGAAATATTTCTAAGTATGGAAAGTCAACTTCTTTTTCCCAACTTTGACTCAATGCAATTTTCATCTCAAGCATACATTTGATTCCATTCTTTTTCCATTGCAAAGCTTGTAACCTCATATTTCTAAAGCATCAAGAGTCATGCCGTAAAGACCCCTTGAGCTGAGAATTTCATTGGATTGAACTTCGTAACTTGGAACTGAAGTTTCTCCATAAATCAAAATTTGAAGTCTTTGTTTTGACTTCTAATCACAAGTTTTCCTCGCGTTTTTTCCTCTAAACATGTTTAGTGAACTTCCAGAATTGATTAGCATAACAAAACGCACGCTTTGGATGAGTTTTGATCAAATTAGAAGTCACACTTTTCTTGTTTGCAACTTCACACGATTTCCCTCCAAACTTCATCATTTCACACGCTTGGACATTCCATTTGATTCTCTATAAATAGAGGGTCATACCTCATTCATTTTATCAAGCTTGGATAGCCAGAATCACCCTGCCAAACTTGTGCCATAACTCAAAATTCTGCAACTTCGAAATGTATTCTCAAGCCTTTTTTAATCCATTTTTCCATCAATTCACCTTCATTGATCTTCCCTGAAGCTAACCATATAATTACATTCAAGAATCGTGCCCTATATTGCTCCATAGAAGTCCAGTTTCAGAGCTCTGCAACTCAACTTCAATAGGTAGATTCCTTCATTAATTCTTCAAAACTTTGATATCATTGTGATGCTCTCATTTCCCTGGTTCTAGTTTCAACACTTACTCTTATCTGGAAACATGTTTTGACCATGAAATTTCAAATCCCTTTTCAAAACATTCCTTCCAAATTGCTTGAGTTATAGTTTATACAAATTTGTCGCGAGGGTGTGGTTGTCTTCGTCTTAAAGAGGCGAAGCGAATGGCATAGGTTTGGGCTTCTGATTTTACAATTTGAGAGACCTACAAATCACGTTAGCTGGAGGTTGAAGATGACCAATGCGTCATCTTCCAACCAATGAAGGCGTGCCATCTGTTTTTTTTTTGAAAATCTGATTTAATTAATGATCTTATGCTTTATTCACTAATGACCATGATATGCACAACGCGCCAGATCCGTTGGATTTAATTACTAACGCGTTTTATTTTATTTTCTGATTTTTATATTTAATTGTTTTAAACTTCAAAAAATCATAGAAATTTCATTTTTAGTCCAAAAAATCTTTAAAAATTATGAAAAATATTTTTGATTATTCTCTTCCCGATTTTTATTTTTTCACAATTTAATTTTGTGTTTTGGTATTTTTTATAAATTTTCACTTTATTTGAATTGTTTTAAATGTTTAAAAATACTTTGATACATTTTTTAATTCTGAAAAAATTATGGAATAATCCAATGATATTGTGACAAATATTGGTGAACTCATTTATTTTTTATTTTTGAATCTGTTATTTTTTATCATTTTTTATTTATTTTAGTCATTTATTTTAATTTTAAAAATAGTTTCTGACTTTAAAAAATTACCAAAAATTTTGTAAAAATATTTGAGCCCTTTTCTGATTTTTCTATGGTCTCACTTTTTATTTCTTGATTAATTTGAACATAGTTGATATTTTTCCCTTTTATTTCTATTTTAAAAACATTTTAAAACCTTTTTAATGTATATATTAAATGCAATATTATTTTGTGATTATTTTCTGGCTGATCTTGGGTTAAATTTTTGATTATGAACTTTGTTAACATCATTGGATCCATGGTGTTGAGTTTAACTCCATAAAAATGGATGAAATATTTTAATAATAGTTTAATTAAAATTTAATTCAAATGTGGTTTGTATATTCTTTCCCACCCCTCTTCATCTCATCCCCTTCTTATTGCACTAAGTGTTATTGGAGCATGATCTTTATATCATGTCTCAAAACAAATGGTGCATAGATTGATATTGACCGACCTTAAAATTGGCGCGACTTCTATATAAGTCCACTTACGATTGCTTAACATAGTGCTAAATTTTGTCCCGATTCGAATAAATGATCATTCGTGGCCCAAACCTATGTTTGCAAGCCCAAGTATGTTAATTTGATCTCTTTGGTCCAATAACTTTGAGATTCATTGTATGGAGGCTTTGGTTCTACCAATCCTCTAATGGATCTACAACACTTTTGGTCAATGCATATCACTTAAACATCGTTGATCATTAAATGGTATTTGTGAGGATTCCAAATGGATGATATACTTGACAGAAAGTAAATGCAACTTGTTGTATGGAGGCTTTGGTTCTACCAATCCTCTAATGAGTTCCAAATGCAAGTTTCAAGATGGTCATCCGACTAACCACTAATTATTAATTTGTTTTTACTTAATGTCCTTTTATTTTTTATGCTTTATGTACCGTTTACTTTGAGCATTACATTTCATGTCATTTTTATTTTGCTCACTTGAGCTTTTCTTTTCTCTTCTAAGACACCTAGTAATCAACATGAACCATAAAAACCTTTAATGATACTTGGACTATTTGGTTACCATCCTTGGCATTATGGAGCATTTGACTTTTTGGACTTAGGATTAAAGACCTTGGCCTATGATGGAGACCTTGTGACCTTAATTGATATATTGTCTGGAGTTCTTGAGGTTTACCTTAAGACATTGGGTTGTTTGTTTGTTTTGTGTGAAGGTTATTGTAATTACATATTTTATTTGTAATCTAGAATTCACCCGTATACAGCCGTTACTCTGTCCAATTTTTGTGAAGACTTAATACACTTGAAGCTTGGTTCTCTCAAGAGGTCTAGTATCTTTGCTTGTTTGGTTTCAATCCAAAGAATGAGAATTCTATCTTGACTTATAATGTCAAGTATTGGCTTCTTGTTGGTTAGATGGTTCTTATCCAAAGCTTTTACCTTATGCTTTAGGATAGTCCCTTCTTCTCCTCACATCTTCTTTAATTTCAAAAATCCTCTCCCTCATTTTCAAAACTCTTCTTGTCTCTAAACTTGAATCACTTTCATAATAAACTTGGACTTAGGTCCATGCATTTCTCAAAACATTTTCATGAATAAACTTCAATCGACTTAATAATACTTTGGCTTTTTT
Source organism: Vicia faba (assembly GCA_948472305.1). NCBI lineage: Eukaryota > Viridiplantae > Streptophyta > Magnoliopsida > Fabales > Fabaceae > Vicia > Vicia faba. Next base: position 34,754,709 of record OX451740.1, on the reverse strand, counting down.
TTGCGAGAAGACTAAAAATCAATCAATCTCATTTCAAACCATCTTGCCACTTTGGCTTTTTTATTTTAAAGCTTTTCTCAAAACAGATTAGACTCTTGTCAATCCTTGTAGTGATGCAAACAAATATACTTCTATAATATGTAGTGAAGAGAGATATTTTCCACTTGGGTGTTGAGTGAGGCATTGTTGATTTTAAAATCCAAGCCATATCCTCCACTTTGAGATGATGCAAATTCTCCATTCTCATGATTGTGGGTAGTAAGTATGTTTTCCACACGGACAATGATGATGATGTCTTATCTCATAAAATTAACCAACACACTTATGTTTTAATTTTTTTTAAAAAAGAAGAACTACGTGTACTCTAATCCCCTATTGCACGAAAGGTGGTACATAGGCACCAAAGGTTCGCAACCGCGTCGGGTGCAAAAACCATAAAAATATATATTTCTTTTCTCACCTTCACCATCCATTCTTATACAACATTTTATAGCCAAAATATACAGATTTTACAAAGAGGTTCATGCGGAGTACCATAGATGTTTAGGGTGCTAATACCTTCCCTTTGCATAACCTGTTAGAACATAGTTTGATTCTACAACCCTTAGTTAGAGTTTTGATGATAACAAATAAAAAGATCAAATATGCACCTTAAGAATTATGTTATTGTGTATGCAGAAGTTCTGACCAAAGCAGCATCAGAAGTTAAGCCTTAAGAGCTACACGCTCAAGCAATCAGAACATACGCTGAAGATTGATGACCAGAACCTGTGCTTAAGTGAAGTAAACTCTGATTATGAACAAGAGCATAATAATCCAATTCATCAATGAGCTGAAGCATCAGTAGAAAGCAAGGATGAAAGATTCTGAAGCGTTATTATTCATTCAAGACTGAATCAATTACAACGGCTTCTTTCAGATAGGATCTTCTCCAAATGGAAACTGAGTTAATGTCATTTAACACGCTTGATGATCAACGTAAATCCATTTCCTATATAAATAAGCTCAGTGTTCAAATCGTTAACGATTTGCCTAAACTATTCACGAGAATTCAAAAAGCTGCAAGCATTATTCATCATCTTTCCAAGCTCTAATTTTGTGTAAATTATCACAGTTGTGATAACAGTTTTTGTAACGAAAAACAACAACACACATTCTTGTATCTTTGTTTTAAAAGAGTGTTCCTTGTGATTAACCGGATTATGGTTGTACTCAAGAAGACTTTAACAATTGTTAAAGTAGTTATTGTAATCCTTTTGTTATTAGTGAATTAAGACCTCGTTGGAGAGAGGCGAAATCACCTTGACGGGTGGACTGGAGTAGTTTGAGATCAAACGAACCATGATAAAAATATTGTGTCATTGCGCTTTTGATTTCAAGTTTTCAATTCAACCCCCCCCCCCCCCCCCCCCCCCTCTTCTTGTGTTTTTCACTTCTTCAATTGGCATCAGAGCGCCTGGTTCTGAGCTTAAACACTTAACGGTGTCAATACAAGATCCAAGCTTCAGAAAAACACTATGGTGGGACCAAGCCAAAACATCAGCAATGACTACCATTAAGACAAGGAAAGATTTAGTGGCAAACCTCTAGTCTTTGATGGAGAAAACTTTGACTACTTGAAATATACAATTGAGAGTTTCTTTTTGGCCCATGATGCTTATCTTTGGGACATTGTAACTGATGGATACACACATCCAGTGGATGGAAGATGTCAGAAGATAGATAGAAAAATGATGTTTGACCAGCAGAAACGTGACTTCAGAAATCACCATAAGGCCAGAACAATACTCCTCAGTGCTATCTCATACTCAGAATATGAGAAAATGTCAAACAGAGAGACTGCCAAGAACATGTTTGACTCTCTGAGAATGGCGCATGAAGGCAACATTCAAGTCAAAGAAACCAAGGCCCTTGCGCTCATTCAGAAGTATGAGGAATTCAAGATGGAAGATAGTGAATCCATAGAAGCTATGTTTTCAAGATTCCAAATCCTTGTTGTTGGAATGAAGGTTCTTGACAATGGGTATTCTACTGCTGATCACGTTAAGAAGATCATCATAAGCTTACCCAAGAAATGGAGGCCAACGGTCACAGCACTTAAGCTAGCAAAAGATCTCAACAAAATATCTCAGGAGGAACTTGTCAGCTCCCTTAGAAGTCACGAGATAGAGCTAGAAGAAGATGAGCCTCAAAAGCAAGGTAAGCCACTAGCTTTAAAATCTAACAGAAAATATGAATCTAAGGTTTTGCAGGCTGTGGAATAAACTTCTGATGGATCCTCATCAGAAGAAGATGAACTGTCTCTCCTCTCCAAAAGGGTGAACCAACTGTGGAAGCAGAGACAAAGGAAATTCAGAAATCCTAGAAGATCAGAGAATCAGAATGAATTCTCCTCCAGATACAGAAAGATTGAGTCTTCCTCTGGACACAGAAGATCTGAAGGTTCTTCAGGGTACAGAAAGCCAAATAACAAGGACATCATCTGCTATGAGTGTAACGAGCAAGGGCACTACAAAAGTGACTGCCCAAGGCTTCAGAAGGAGAAGCCCAAAAAGAAGTCCTTCAAGGAAAAGAAGAAAATCATCATGCTAACATGGGATGATTCGGACACCTCTGAAGCTGACTTAGAGTTAGATGATGAAAGAGAAAACATAGCTCTCATGGCAAACGTGTCTGAAGAAAGTGAAGCTTCTGGTTCAAACTCAGAATCAGACACTGAAGAGGTATTCCCTGACTTTACCATTAATTTTACTAAGGCTGAACTTGCAGAAAGTCTAAATGAAATTCTAGAAAGGTATCAGCATATCAGAGTCAAATTCAAGAACCTGAAAATGGATCTATCCTCTGACTCAGAAAAGTCTGAGAGTCTCAAATTAGAGAATTCTGAGTTAAAAGAAAAAATTTCAAAATTAGAAAATGATTTGCAAAATTCTCAGAAGGAAACAATCTTAGAGACTCCCAGTAATGCTGATGAGATCATCAAAGAGTATGATCACAGCTTTCAGATGTTTCTAGCTAGAAACATGGATAGAAGCAAGATGTCTTCAATGATCTATGGAGTTGGCAGAAAAGGGATAGGATATCAAGGTAAGGTATCTACACCTAAACAGGCCATGGACTTAGTCATAAAACGCACACTACTCAATTCACATTTTATATATGGGCACACACATGACATAAAATACACAAGTAGTGATTATTCTGTCAAACCAAAATTCAATCATAATTTTGGTAAAACTAACAAACTAGGACCTAAGAAGATATGGGTTCCCAAGGATAAAATTATATATGTAGAAGATATCTTTAGCAGCAAGGCTAAAACACCAGTCATGGTACCTGGACTCTGGCTGCTCTCGACACATGAAGGGAAGAAGGAATATGTTCCAAAGACTAGAACTTAAGCCTAGAGGCTACATGGGATTTGGAGGCAACCAAAGAGGAAAGATCATTGGCTCTGGAATAGTAGGTAATGGAAATCTTCCCTCTATAAATAATGTATTATTAGTTGATAGATTAATACATAACCTGTTATCCATAAGTCAATTAAGTGATAACGGTTTTGATATAATCTTTAATCAAAATTCATGCAAAGTTGTTAGTCAGAAAGATGGGACTATTCTATTTAATGGAAAGAGGAAAAACAAAACTTATAAAATAAAACTTTCTGAACTAAAGAGTCAGAATGTAAAATGCCTACTTTATGGTAACAACGAGCAATGGGTCTGGCACAGAAGATTGGGGCATGTTAGTATGAGAAGAATATCTCAGATTAATAAACTCAATCTGGTCAGAGGACTTCCAGACTTGAAGTTCAACTCAGATGCTCTGTGTGAAGCATGTCAGAAAGGACAATTTGCAAAACCTGCTTTCAAATCCAAAAATGTTGTTTCCACCTCTAAGCCATTAGAACTTCTGCACATTGACTTATTTGGACCAGTAAAAACTGCGTCTGTCACTGGCAAGAAGTATGGGTTAGTAATTGTAGATGACTATAGCAGATGGACATGGGTAATGTTCTTAAGACACAAGGACGAGTCACACTCTGTGTTCGTTACCTTCTGCAACCAAGTTTAGAATGAAAAGGATCTTAGAATTGTCAAAGTCAGAAGTGATCATGGTGGGGAATTTGAAAATAAAATTTTTGAATTATTTTTTAATGAAAAAGGCATCTTGCATGACTTCTCTTGTCCTAGAACTCCCCAACAAAATGGAGTTATAGAACGAAAGAACAGAACATTGCAAGAAATGGCCAGAACCATGATCAATGAGACTAACATTGCTAAGATCTTTTGGGCAGAGGCAATCAACACAGCGTGTTACATTCAGAATAGACTCTCCATAAAACCTATTCTGGAAAAGACTCCATATGAATTTTGAAAAAACATAAAGCCCAACATTTCTTATTTTCATCCATTTGGATGCACTTGCTTTATTTTAAATACAAAAATTATCTGAACAAGTTTGACTCTAAAGCACAAAAGTGTATTATGTTAGGATACTCTGAACACTCAAGAGGGTAAAAAGTATACAATACAGAAACACAGATTGTTAAAGAGTCGATCAGTGTTAGGTTTGGTGATAAGCTTGACTCTCAAAAGTCAAAGCAGAATGAATTCCTTGCAGGTATGGAAGTTGAACTCATAGTAGGTACTGAAGACAACTCGTCAGAAGTTCTCAGCAGAGACGCTCCCACAACATCAGAAAGAGTTACTGCAGGCAATCCAGCACCTTCAGTTGATTAACTTCAAAAAAGGCTATCCAGAAGCAGCATAGCTCACCCGGAAGATAAAATACTGGGAAAGAAGGATGATCCAATCAGAACAAGATCAACATTCAGAAACTCTGAAGAATCCCTCATGGGACTGGTCTCTCTGATTGAACCAACAACAATTCATGAAGCGCTTATGGACAATGACTGGAGTCTGGAAATGCAAGAGGAATTGAATCAATTCACCAAAAATGACGTATGGGATCTGGTTCCCAAACCAAAAGGATTCAATATCATTGGAACAAAGTGGGTGTTCAGAAAAAACTGAACGAGCAAGGAGAAGTCATCAGAAATAAAGCACGACTGGTAGCACAAGGTTATAGTCAGCAAGAGGGGTTAGACTATACAGAAACCTTTGCTCCAGTCGCCAAGTTAGAATCTATTAGACTTTTAATATCATTTGTTGTAAACAATGGCATCACTTTGTATCAGATGGATGTCAAAAGTGCATTTTTAAATGGCTATATAGATGAAGAGGTATATCAACCCAGTTTGAGAATTCCAAACACCCAGAATATGTTTTCAAACTAAAGAAGTCACTCTATGGTCTGAAACAAGCTCCAAAGAGCTTAGTATGAAAGACTAAGTAACTTCCTGTTAGAAAAGGAATTCACCATAGGGAAAGTGGACACAACCTTATTCTGTAAGACAGTTAATAATGACATTTTAGTATGTTAGATTTATGTTGATGACATCATCTTTGGATCTACTAAACCCTCTTTGGGAAGAGAGTTTTCTAAATGCATGCAGGCAGAGTTTGAGATGAGCTTAATGGGGGAACTCAAATTCTTTATGGGCATTCAGATAAACCAAACTCCAGAAGGAACTTACATTCATCAGAGCAAATATGTCAGAGAACTTCTGAAGAAATTTGATCTCTCAGAGTGTAAGCCCTCAAAGATTCTAATGCATCCCACGTGCATTCTGGAAAAGGAAGAGGTATGTAAAAAGGTAGAACAGAAGGTCTACAGAGGTATGATTGGTTCTCTCCTCTATCTGACGACTTCAAGGCCTGACATTTTATTTAGTGTTTGCTTATGTGCTAGATTCCAATCAGATCCTATAGAATCTCACTTAACAACAATTAAGCGAATTTTCAAGTATCTGAATGGTACGACTAATCTAGGTTTGTTTTATAGAAAATCAAATGATTACAGCTTAGTAGGATATTGTGACGCTGACTTTGCTGGAGACAGAGTAGAACGAAAAAGAACTTCTGGAAGCTGCCAGTTTCTGGGAGAAAATATGATCTCATGGACCAGCAAGAGACAGCCCACAATAGCACTATCAACAGCAGAAGCCGAATACATAGCAATTTCTGGATGTAGCACGCAAATACTCTGGATGAAAAGTCAACTTGATGACTTCAACATATTTGAGAGCAACATTCCCATCCTCTGTGACAACACTTCTTCTATATGTCTCAGTAAGAATCCTATTTTTCATTCTAGGGCATAAGCATATAGAAATAAAACATCATTTTATTAGGGACTATATTCAGAAAGGGATTCTAACCTTAAAATTTATTGACACAAACCATCATTGGGCTGATGTCTTTACAAAACCTCTTTCTGAAGATAGGTTTAACTTCATTCTGAAACATCTCAGCATGAAGCTATGCCCAGAATAAAATGTTTTATTTACATATCTTAACCGTCAGAACTTTATTATTTTCTGTGAACAACTGATCAACCTGTCTTCAGAGTTTAGAAGTACAGATTGCATCAGAATCTATCCATGAAGATCTGAACGTTTCATTTCAAGGATAGAAGCGTGCAGTTCACATCATCAAATAGTTGTCATCCTCTCATCAACTACTTTCTGAGGTTGAACACGCGTTCAAATTCTGAAAGGTCAAAGACGCTGATTGGGTGCATTGAGACACTTGTCAAGGGTAACCGTTCAGTATCCTTCTAAATCCCCTAATTTCAGGTTTCATTAATGCATATAATCATGAATAATTATTTCTTTCTCTTACTGCTTACGTTTTCAAGAAACCTATTTAAACTCAAAATTTACTTTTTACACTCATTCTCTTTTACTCTCATCAAAATTTTCTATCATTTCAAGTTCCTGCTTTCAAAAACCCCTTTTCATCTTCCTCAAAAATCCCGTGTGAACAATGGCTTCTTCAAGTCTCAAAAATATTAGTGCTCATGAATCTGCTTCAATGGAACAGTATGAAGAACCCCACAGAACGCTCCTCACACCTATTGATAATCTGGAAGTTCTCTCTAAACTGATTATTAATTTTGAGAACTTGCAAGAAAATGGCTTCAACCTGTATGAAGACGTTACAGCACAAGGATGGCACAGGTACTTTGACCGTCTGTTGGGTCCAACATTTCCCATTCTTGTCAAAGATTTCTGGATACATGCTTCTTCTTCAAATCATCAGGTTACTTCTTATGTCATGGGGAAGAAAATTGTTATTACAGAAGACCTAATTGTGAAACTTCTTAGATACAACGGTGGTGGTGACAGATGCATTGACATGGCTGAGAGATGCTCTAACCTAAGATCAATTGCAAAGGAAATTTTTACTCATGTACTACCCTCCAATAAAATCATAGATTTGAAGGATCACCATAGAATTTGGGCCAGAATCATTCTAGGGTGTATCAACCATAGGAAGCCCACAAGCTCTCTTGATTATATCAACATTGATCAGCAATTTCTGATCTATTTCATTGCTAAAAGGACAAAGGTAAATCTTCCACACATGTTGTTTAACCATCTCAGAACAACTGTGAAGGAAACAAGAGAAGACGAAAGGACCAAGAGGGATTGGACTCCCTTAGGAAGGCTGGTATCAGATATTCTAACAGAGAATAGGCTGCTAGAACATCTGACGGAGGCTCAGGAAATCAGTACATTGGAAGCAACTGCTGGGAAGCCTCTAAACGCTAAAAATCATAAGAAAATGAAGATCATTGAGAATATCAAGAAGGAACCAACTGTTACCCCTTATGAGACCATTACTTCAATAAGGATACCTCTGGAGGATTTTCCTTTATTTTCTGAGATAGACTCCAAACCAGAAATAATAGTCAGATACCTTGAAGTGTGCAAGGCTGATGGAACTGCCCTAGAAATCAACATTCAGGATTTGCACAAGGCTGCTCCAGAGGTTGTTCTGAAGAAATCAAAGAAGAGGAAAGCAACTGGAGAAGGACCCTCTCAGAGGACACCAAAAGCTACCAAAAAGAAAGGTAATCCCTCCTTTGTTTCTGTTATAGAATTAATAAATGTATCAACATCTGAAACCATGCCTTCAAAACCAGAAAATTCATCACCCCGAACCTTTGAAGACTTTGACATAGGGTTTGATCCATCTGAAACTCTAAGTAATTTTCTGAATGAACCTCACTCCACCTCTCAAAATCCAAATCCTGAACATGACCAACCAGAACTTGCCAAAGTTCTGTCTGATATTGATTTATTTGATCAAGATTTTTCCTCTCCCTTACCACAAAATCCAAACTCTCAACAACTACCAGAAATTCCGCAACCACACTCTCCACAAACAGAAATTCCTCTACCAGAAACTTCACAACTTTAATCACCTCAACAAGAAATTCCTCAACCAGAAATACCACAACTAGAAGATCTGAACTCCAACTCACGATAACCAGAAACTCAACCATCTGAAATTCCATCTTCTGATATTCCTGAATCAGAAACCCAACACACCTCCACAAACCAATATGAAGACTCTCATTCAGAATCTGATACCACAATCCCGATACCTGGAATTACATAACCTCTTGCGGTTCACATGCCTCTCACCATTCACGACATTCCAAAAATCCCTTCATCCCTTGAATCCACACCTCTAAACACCCCTACCAGACCAATTATCATTCCTGACTCTCCCACTCCTTCACCCACTAACAGTCCAGCTGACAACGTAAGACTTGTCATTGATCCAATTTTGCTGGAAAGACTAGCTTCCATCTCACACAAAACTGCCATTCCCAAACCTAAACCAACTGAAACCACATCAGATGTTGGTACAAGTTTGTTGATTTTTGAAACAGGAATGCAGGAATGGATAAATTCTTTGAAGCATGCAAGTCAGGAAATGTCTAATCCTGCTGCTTCTGATTATATGTGGGCAAGTTTCAGAAATTGGCTTAGCTCTAAAACGCTGAAGTTGAAGGAATTGTTTTGTGAAAAGGCTCAACTAAACTTTAGTGATAAGCTGAAGGCTTTTCAAGACCAAGTTCTGAGCCAGCTGTTCAAGAAAGATATCCTCTCGCTGGATAATGCTCCCTGGAAAGAGCATTATCCTTCAGATGTAGCTGAACCAGAATCAGAAAGTCTCTCTCTGACTACTTCTCCAGAAGACTTGACTACAGTAGAAGAAATGGTTCACTCACAAAAAGCTACAGAATGCTCTGAGCAACATCAAACTTCTAAAGAGACACCAGCTTCCTCCTTAGTCATGCAAACTCTGGAAGAGTTGAAGAAAGAAAATGCTTTAATCCATGCAAGGCTGGATAAACAGGAGGATACGAACAAGGAGATTAAAAGTATTATAGGTAAACAAGAAGACGCCAAAAAGGAAATCAGAGGCATTTTGGGCAAGCAAGAAGAGTCAAATACTCAGATCAAGAGCTTGCTGGAAGCGTTGTTCACACTTCTTCCCCCTCCTTCTTAGATTTTCTTTTAAATTGTTTATCTGTAACTTTTTAATTTTACCTCTTTGTTTCTAGAACTTTTCATTGCATTATGTTTTAAATATAATTCATCTATTTTGGGTCTGATTATATTGCCTTTTTGATACATGACAAAAAAGGGGAGAAAGTAAGATATTTCCAATAATGGTTACCGAGACAAAAGTCTCAAACATTCTGAATTACTTAACCTTTACTTTCTGAAAAGTTTGAATAGGTACAAATTCTGATAGAAGATACAACTAAAACTCTGATGAGAAGGAACTTAAGGGAAGTAATCAACCCAGGGGGGGTTTCTTTTAAACCCTTTGTTCTATATTTTTAATTGAAAATTCTTGTTTTTGTCATTATCAAAAAGGGGGAGATTGTTAGAACATAGTTTGATTCTACAATCCTTAGTTAGAATTTTGATGATAACAAATACAAAGAACAAATATGCACCTAAAGAATTATGTTATTGTGTATTCAGAAGTTCTGACCTAAGCAGCATCAGAAGTTAAGCCTTAAGAGCTACACGCTGAAGCAATCAGAATATACGCTGATGATTGATGACCAGAACCTGCGCTTAAGTGAAGCAAATTCTGATTCTGAACAAGAGCATAATAATCCAATTCATCAATGTGCTGAAGCATCAGCAACAAGCAAGGATGAAAGATTCTGAAGCATTATTATTCATTCAAGACTGTATCAATTACAACGACTTCTTTCAGACAGGATCTTCTCTAAATGGAAACTGAGTTAATGTCATTTAACACACTTGATGATCAACATAAGTCCATTTCCTATATAAACAAGCTCAGTGTTCAAATCGTTAACGATTTGCCTAGACTATTCACGAGAATTCAAAAAGCTGCAAGCAATATTCATCATCTTTCCAAGCTCTAATTTTGTGTAAATTATCACAGTTGTGATAACAGTTTTTGTAACGAAAAACAACAACACACATTCTTGTATCTTTGTTTTAAAATAGTGTTCCTTGAGATTAACCGGATTGTGGTTGTACTCAAGAAGACTTTAACAGTTGTTAAAGTAGTGATTGTAATCCTTTTGTGATTAGTGAATTAAGACCTCGTTGGAGAGAGGCAAAATCACCTTGACGGGTGGACTGAAGTAGTTTGAGATCAAACGAACCAGGATAAAAATACTGTGTCATTGCGCTTTTGATTTCAAGTTTTCAATTCAACCCCCCCCCCCCCCCCCCCCCCCTTCTTGTGTTTTTCACTTCTTCATAACCAACCCCCTTACCTTGAATATTTTCCCCTCTTTTTGGGTTATTCACTCTTTTCCCATTCCTTTGGAAACAATAAAGTGCGGTTGCGATTCTTATCTTGATCCGTATGAGTCAAGTCAATCCAATGGCTTAGTCTTAAACATTTCTACCGCTACAAAAAATGGCGACTTCACTGGGGGCAGATTGACCTCTTGTTGGTCCATCCTTAAGTGGTTTGAGCCTATCTTTGTTTATATCTGTATATGTGCTATTATTTGTTATATATTATATGTTGTATATATGTTTGTCTAGATTTTCCTGGTTTTCAGGGTGCTTGGTGATTATTTATAAGTCCTATACCCGGACTTTGGCAAACTTTAAGATAGGACGGGCGGTATAGTCATGTTAACTTTGAGGGAGTAATCCTAAAAAAGGAGGCATGAGATCCCCCACTCAGTGGAGGCCCCTTTGACTGTAGTGTCGTTTACCGAGTAATCGGGAAGACGTACTTCTTTCGACCTGGGAGCCTGCTGAAGTTGAGGACCGTAGAATACCTAACCCAATTCAGAAGGAAAGTTTTGAAAAGGAATTTGAAATATCATGGTCAAAACGTGTTTCCAGTAAAAAAACAAGTGTTGCGACTAGAACCAGGGAAATGAGAGCATCACAATGATATCAAAGTTTTGAAGAATTAATGAAGGAATCTACCTATTGAAGTTGAGTTGCAGAGCTCTGAAACTGGACTTCTATGAAGCAATATAGGGCACAATTCTTGAATGTAATTATATGGTTAGCTTCAGGGAAGATCAAGGAAGGATAATTGATGGAAAAATTGGATTGAAAAAGGCTTGTATATGGATTTCAAAGTTGCTGAATTTTGAGTTATGGAACAAGTTTGGCAGGGTGATTCTGGCTATCCAAGCTTGAGGAAATGAATGGGGAATGACACTCTATTTATAGGAAATCAAATGGAATGTCCAAGCATGTGAAATGATGAAGTTTGGAGGGAAATCGTGTGAAGTTGCAAACAAGAAAAGTGTGACTTCTAATTTGATCAAAACTCATCCAAAACGCGCGTTTTTCTATGCTAATCACTTATGGAAATTCACTAAACATGTTCTGAACAAAAGTGTGCAAAAACAGAGTGTTTAGAAGCCAAATCAAGGATTTCAAACTTCTGACTTGATGAAAAATTCAGTTTCAATTTGCCAACTTCTAACCAATGGCATTCTCAACTCAAGGGGTCTTAGGGCATGATTCTTGATGCTTTAGAAAGATGAGGCTACAAGATTTGCAATGTGAAAAGAATGGAGACAAATGGATGCTTGAGATGAAAGTTGTAACGAGTCAAAGTTGGAAAAAAATGTTGACTTTCCATACTTAGAAATATTTCAAGTTTTTCTTCAAACACGACTTATAATATCTTGCATCCAAACATAGCCTTCCACTTGGAATTTTCTCTTGACCAAAAAAGATGGCATGAAGTAAATCTCTTGAATGACTTTTTGAGACTTGAACCATTCAAAATCTCCAAAAATTGAGAGAGTTATGAATTGTTGAAGTTGGAAAAAAAATCATAAAATGACCTATAATCTTTAGTATTCTTAACGCAACTTCCATCCATTTTCTCACTTTGCACATAAAATAAGGTATAAATTTAAAATCCTCAAGATCATTGTGGAAGAAAATAGGCTCAAGGTGATAAAAATTGACCAAGTTATGATCATTTGAAGTCACACATGGAAAATTGGGGATTCATCTAGAGAACTTGTAATCTTTCTTCCTCATTAAGTCTCTTCCTCATGACAACTCCTTGAAACTTTTTAAGTGATTTTTTAATAACCCTTTGAAGAGAATGATGTCTTTGGAATCACTCAAAAATACCAAAAGATGAGCAAGATATAAACCTTTGAAGTTCAAAACCCTAGCTCCTAGATCAAGAAACATACCTTGAGGAACTTTGACAATTTTGAACAAACTTATTGTACCAACACAAATGATTTGTAAATATAAGTTGCTGAGGATGATAATGAGAACTCATAGAAACCACAACCACTTCCATATCTTGAGAATTGAGAGAAATATGCATTTGTGACCAATGGGAACAAAGGCTTGTCCAAGCATGACAACTTCTCCAATCAATCCCTTGTGCTTTTTGAACCAAATTTTATAACCTTGAAATGTGGTTGTTGTACCCCAAAATTTTCCCTCTCACTTATCAAGATTTTTCTCACAAGATCTCTTTGACTCAAGACTAGATTAGGGTTTGACCAGCTCAAGACATCTCCTCATCCACTGATGACCAAAATTAGGGTTTGAGTTTGCACAAGTATTTTTGGACTATAAATGTTTCATATGAATTTCAAGGATCATTATGGACCCCCAAGATTATTCATATCAAGTTTCAAGCTTTGAATCACACTTTTGATCAGTCAATTGGGGAAAAAGACAACCATGGCCAATTTAAAGTCAAACTTCATAATTTTGGATCTGCGTCAACATTTTAGAATCATATGTATCATTTGATCAAGTTTGGACCACAATTCCTCAAGAAATTTGATCAAACCATCAAAAGGGCAAAATGGTCAAAATTAGGGTTTTGACTGAGAAGGGGCAATTTCTGATTTTTGACCTAGCAAATGATAAATTGGGTTGAAGCATGATTTCAAGAGTTAAATTGCACCATCTTGACCTAATTACATGGTTCAAAACATTTCCAATCCATTTGATTGACAGATGAATTTTTCAGTCAACTGATCAAAAGTCAACTGTATACTGAAAAGTCAAACTTTGACTTTTTGGTCAAAATCAAGTGCAAAAGATCATAATTCATCAAAACATGTAAAAATGTGAAACTTTTTCATCAAGAAACCAAGGATTTAAGATTTTGTTTTGAAAAGTTGAAATTTTTAACTTAGAAAATTTTCTAAGTATAGAAAATTTCTTATTTTTTCTCAACTTTGAGCCAAATTATCACCATGATGCAAGATGATTCAAAGGAAACTTTCAACATGAAAATTGTAGATATCCATGAAATATACAACTCCGCTTCACACAATTTCTCCTAAAAATGCTTGGATCTCAAGATATAATTTTGTGAATACATGCTCATGAACCAAAATAACTTATTGAAATTTTGCCCTAGTTAGGCAGATTTTTTACCTAACTTCATGCCAATTTTTCACATATTTCCAAGAGGAGTATTCAAAATAATTTCAAAGATGGGTTGTACAGAACATTGCAAGCTTTCCAAAATGTCCAAGAACTCGAGATCATTCTTGAGTAGGGACAATCGAAGAGATCAAGTTGGTGATTTATCACTTTGATTTCAAGCCATTTCATGAAGAACAAAAATTCAAATCCTCAAGCATGATGAACAAATATTACTTTGCAGGCTCCTAACTTGACTTTCACTCCATAATTAAATGTTTCCATAGTTGTTGGAAGCTTTTAGCCAAGCATTGAGTGCATTGTACAAGAACAATTCCATTTTTGGCACAATGGTGCCATTTCCATTTTGATAAAGCACAACTTTTGCAATTTTCCATTCCTTGAGCCTTTCACTTGTTTTATCTGCACACAAGCAAAGACAAAACCAAAAGTAACTTGCCTGAAACCTCTACCAAACCAGACCATGCTTGTACAACACTTAGGGACTTGTCTCCTCACTTTTCTTCAAAAGCAAGTAATAGAGCCAAAAGGCTATAACTCAAAAAACTGGTGTGGAATTGATTTGAAACCTTTTCTATACTTATACACAAGTGTATTGCAACCTAACACAAGAAGGCTAAGACTCAGAAACTCTCCCAAACACTTTGACATTGAAAATCTTCCATAGCTTGACAGTTTTGCACCATACATAGCCATCTCAAAAACCACTCGTGTGTTTTGAGTTTTAACCACCTAAACACTTAAAATACTTCATATCTAAGTGTTCTAGACCCATGTTCCCTCACTGTAACTCCTCCTCCTCCATCTTCCATTTTTACATATCAAGCTTGCAGGTTGACTTGAGTAGAGAGATTCAGTAACATTCAAGGAAAAGTAAGGATTGTAATACACTCAGGGAGGTCCAGGCAAGCTAAACAGATCCCCAGGCCCTCTCAAAACTTGCTCAAACTCCATTCACGATCTCAACTGAAAGAGGTAAGAACTCAAACTTCTATCTCTTCATACAAGCATCCTTTGGTCTTGATTTGTGAAAAAATGTAGATATCCTTGCACTAAAGCCAACCATGTTCATAGATTTCATTTATATTCATTATGCATAGAAAATTTTGGATTTGAATTTTCTGTAAAAATTAGGTTTCAAATTAGGGAAAGCAAAATTAACTTTGATCTTTGACTTTTAGTTTACATAAGATATATGGTTGAACTTGTGAGAAGAAACACTGTAATTTTCATGTTTGGACTTTCCATTTTCATGGAGAAATGAGAGAGATACAGGTGGTCCGGCCATGGCTCAAGGTTGAAGATGAAGTTGCCTTCAGGGGGCGTTTTCTAATATATATTTATACCTTTGTTTATATGAACGGATGTACAGCCACCCTAGTGGTAAGGCAGCGCGCAAAAATGATATAGGTTATGGGTTCGAGCCTTAGCGCCTGCCTTTTGCAATTTTTCATATTTTTCCAGTTTTTTTTTGTTTGTTTGGCAGCGTAGGCTTCTGAACTTTGGGCCTTGTTTTTTTTTTAACCTCCTGCCTCTTGATTGCTTGCAGCACCCCTTGGCCTATATCATTTATTTATTTTTTTTTATTTTCATTTTTATTTTCTTAAAAATATTTTCTTAATATTAAAACTCATAAAAAATATAAAAATGCTAGATTTATGTTTTGGTTCATTTTATTTTATTTTTCTGATAGAAAATATTTTTATTTAGTTACATATCATATATTTGTTATAATAAACTTGTAAATTAAATTATAACTAGTTTGATATATATATATATATATATATATATATATATATATATATATATATATATATATATATATATATATATATATATATATATATATATATATATATATATATATATATATATATATATATATATATATATATATATATATATATATATATATATATATATATATATACATTTATTAAACATATTATTTTAATACAAAAAGACCAAAATACCTCATAAATACCATACATTATTTTTCAAGACAAAAAAATGCAAAAATACTTACCTTTTCTTAAAGAAATTTATTTTCTCTTAATCAAATAGAATTAGGGTTTATAAAAAAATCTTTTCTAAAAAATAATTTATTTTCCTAATTAATTTGAGATAATCTTGGTTTATTTATTAGGTTTAGGTTAAAAGTTTTTCCACATAAAAAACCAAATAAAATCTTCTTTGCATTCATACATCTTTACATATTTAATTTATCTTGTATATTATTTATTCCAATATTTGTACATATTCAATTTGGTTGTAATAGGTTAATTAGGTTTATATTATTGCATTCCCCATTCATAAATTGTATACCCTCCCACAAATGTTGTAATAGCGTAGTAACATTTAAATTTCGCAATTTATCGCTTTTATATAACATGCTAGTAATTAGGGTTTGTATGGTAAGATAAAATAAACCAAATAGAAAACCCTAATCCAAGACAAAATCAAGCATGAAAATGACACACTTGCACACAAAACACCCCTAGGGTTATCCCATTTGGTTGCCTTATACAAAATGGTCATATTACGCATGTAAAGTGTCTTAGAAAAAACAAAGAAATACAAGATCATAGTCCCTCGATGACGCTATTTAAAGTTGTCTTACAAAAATGATCTTAGTCCCTCAAAAAATGCTAAGATACTTTGCAACATTGCTAATCATGGCTATACAATGACCCACGCCTGTCCCGTTTACATCCAAAGATAGGGTTGCTTACCAAATTAATGGTAAGACAACAATATCAAAGGAAAAGAAAATGAACAAGAAAGACATTTGAGTAGGTAGATTTCTCCTAATTACTTGCTCCATTTCAAAACAAATATCCTTGCTATATTCAAAACAAACACCTTCACACTTTCAAACATCTTACAAACATTGAAAACATTTTCAAAAAAGATCAACATCTTTGTATACATTCTTACGAACGAGAATCATTACAAAGATTACCTAAACAATGGGCTCTTTTACAAAATACTTTCAAAACCACACCAAGTACGATTTCAAACAACAAAAGCAAGTGATCTAGCAAGTAACTAAGAGCCCATGGAAAACCATGGATGAAAATGGTGCTAATACCTTCCCTTTCATAATCTACCCCCGAACTCAAGAAAAAATCTCAAAGGTATTTCCTATGCTTTTTCACCTTTCCTTTTGGATAAAATAAAAGTCGGTGGCGACTCTTGCAAAACCGCAACATTTACGATCAAACGCAAAACAATCAAGTTAGTTCACCCACCGTATCACAGAACATGCGACTCTGCTGGGGAACATTCTAAAAATGGGGTTACCTTAGGGATTAGATCACATTTACTTGCTTACATTTTTTGACTTGTATGCTTTACATTATGGTTCTTTATTTGGGTTTGAATCCTCTACCCGGATTTAGTATACATTATAGGTAAGTAGCAATACGTTGTGGAAACTGTGCGAGGTATACTGATATGGTCTAAGCAATAGCTACGTTAGTGCGACATATTTATGGGTACCGGTAGACTTTGATTTAATCAAAGAGAATACGGGGCCACTGAGTGATGTCATAAAGCACTAATGAACTTTTAGATCCTTTACTTGACCAACTTGGCCTTTTAGGATGTAGTAAGACGACCAGCTTTGATGCAGTCCGAAGTTGGTAGATACTCGATACTACACTCATTGAGGGTTGGTTTCTTGGGATACTTCGGTCGCCACTAAAGAGGCTTGAGATGAAACAATGACCAAGGAAACAATTCGGTGATATTGAGCTCCTTAGATCCCGGTTACTATTACTAGGACGGGTTTAAGCCAACTAAACTTCAAGAGGGTACTTACCTATAAAACTCCATGCAAGCCTAAACCTAGGACTTGTTTGCTTTGTTTATATATGCATACTTGTACATAACATCATGGACATCATGAACATCATATACATCCACTAACCATTTCAAGGATTTTTGGATTCATCTTTGTTCTTGTTTTGTAAGATATGATTCACTTCGCATGAAAATTATTCAAGTCAACCTTGTGAGGATCCCCCCACAGCATAAGGAGATAGCTTCAAGGATTCCTGAAAACTATCCATTCACCGAGAAACATGGTCGCCTACTCAACTTGGTCACCTCCAACACAGATGAGGACATGATGAAGGTGCTCTTTCAGTTCTTTGATCCTTTGCACCATTGCTTAACATTGCCCGACTATCAACTTGTGCCTACTTTGGAAGAATTCTACCAACTCTTGAGGATTCCCATTCTCAATAAAATACCTTTCAACGGTACAGAAAGAGATCCAAATCTAGAAGAGATTTCTCAAGCTCTACACTTGCACTCATCTGATATCACAACTCATTGGGAAACAATGAGTGGTGTCAAAGGCTTCCTAGCAAAGTTTCTGTTTGAAAAAGTCCAAAGCTGCTGGAATTCCTTAGACTTGCAAGCATTTGAGGAAATTGTGGCTCTCCTTATCTATGGGATGGGTTTGTTTCCAAATCCTAACCAACTCATAGATGTCAACACCGTCAAAATCTTCATATCACGCAACCCGGTTGCCTATATTGCTAGGGGATATCCTACACTCTTTTCACACTCGCACAATGAGGAAAAGAGGTGTTCTTATATGTTGCACTCCTCTCTTGGCAAGATGATTTTTTTCTCATCTTCCCCAATCAGTCTTAATGAATGAGCAAGGTTTAAGGTGGTCACAAAGGTTGATGACGCTCAAACATTCAGACATTCATTGGTGCTCCCATTCCAAAGATAATGTTATCATTGTTGACCGTTGTTGAGAATTCCCTAATGTCCCTTTACTTGGCATTAGACGAGGTATCACCTACAACCCTTGCTTAGCCTTAAGACAGTTTGGTTACGCCCGAAGGGATGGCCCGCACGAGATGCTGATTCAAGGTTTGGTATTTGACTACGACAACAACAATCAAGGTCTTCGCCAGTGATTTATCTGAGCTTGGAGGATGTTAAACAAGGTAGATAACAAGACTTTGGGGCACAAGAATTCCACCCCTCTTGAGCCTTACCTCAAATGGGTACGAACTTGCGCTCAGAGTATTATGATGCCTTATCCCTCCACTCTCCCGGTAATCATTGAGCCTGTCAAGGAGGGAGATGTTCCATACACTATTCTACATCATGACATGCCCACATCTCTTGAAGACCTACAAAGGGATTGGATACAACTCAAAGGAGAGCGAGATACTTTCGAATCCCAATTCTACACAAGCGAGAAGAAGGTTTTGGAACTCACTAGGCTACTTCATGAGGAGCGTACTCTGAATGCCAACATTGCACCAAAGAGGATGCGTACTAATTTTTTATCTTAGATTTTTGTATTATTTTGTCCAAGGGGAATTGATGTACTCAAACTTTATCTTATTAATATAACGTGTGCTTCTTTTTGTCTAAAACAAACTTGAATCTTTGAAATCCTTGAAAACATTGCATATGCATATATCATTCATCATAACATAAATAGGTCTTTTGTAACAAGACACCTCATCTCTCTACTGTTTATTTCAGTAAGATGGATCTTGAGAAAACGATGAAAGATCTCCAAGCTCAAATACGCAGTTTCAAAAGTTGCTCATGACCCTAGCCAAGGGGCAGGAAGAATTGAAGACTCTGATGGCTTAAGAAAGAAAAAAGAAAACAAAGAAGAGTCTTAAACATGGTGTAGTGGTGAAAATCAGAGGTCAAACTATTAATTAACTTGAATCGCAAAAGCAAGAGTCGCCACCGTGCTTTATTATTTCCAAGGGAAAAGGGAAAAGAGCGAAATAAAACCCTAAAACATGCAATGTAAAATAATACTTAAATACAATGTGTTTTGAAAGAGATCGAGAGTTCGAGGGTTGGTTATGCAATGGGAAGGTATTAGCACCCAATGCATTTGCGGTACTCCGCAGGAACCTTTTGAAATATCTGTTTTTTGGTTTAAAATTGTTTGTTATATACAAGGGTGTATTTATCTACAACTATGTTTGCTTAAGGGAAAAAATGAGTTTTTATTATTGTGTTCGTGAGGGTTTCGCGACCCTTTGCCTACGTATCCAATGAAGGATTCAAAACACCGTAGTTCCTCTAGAAAAAGGTTGATTTGTTTGTGTTTTTTAGTGGACGACATTAACGCGCGCATTCTAGCAATAGGCACGGCCGGTATCGCGGTAGAACGGGGATAACATGCCCTTGGGGGAGTTTTGATTTGTTGAGTGTTTTTGCATGTTTTAAAATATATTCAAGTAATGATTAAAGAGTGTTTTTTTTGGATTTTGGTTTGTGTATTTGTTGATTTTATCTTGCCTAATTACTAGCATTTGTACAAAGTAAAAAATGAAGAAAGATAAAAACCTACGCTATTACAAACAAGGCATAAAAAATATGAAGGAAAAAATAAGAGAAAAGTAAGAAAAGTGGGTGTCTTTCGATTCTGGCAGGAGCAGACTTCGACTGGCATTTTCTGGCCTCTTTCGATTGGAGTTGGCAGCAGCAGAGTCATGTCTTTCGATTGGGATTTGGCAGGGGCGAAGTCTTGTCCTTCGATTGGCCTGGAAGTCAGTGAGGAAGCCTGGGGCTTTGTTTCATACTCCTGTTTCCTATTCCCTGTTTCTTTCATTTTTAAACATTAAATAACAACATGGCCTGAGGCCATGCTAATAACAATTTGGTAAACAGCTTAACAATTAAAACGAAAGAGCTCAGTTCTAAAAAATATGTTTAAAGGGTAGAATCGAAGGAACAGTGGTATGTACAATGTTTCAAATGAAAAAGGATTGTATTCACATGTTATGAAACGAAAAAAAGTATTATTTACATGTCATGCCAAGAAACGAAAAGTTCAGGGTAAGGGTGACTTACCTTGCTTCAGGCTGGAAAGTGCGTTGGGCCTTGAGTGGTGGCCCTGGACGCTAGATTCGAAAGAAGGGTCACAGGCTGTGCTGGGAGCGTTGGATTCGAAAGAGAAAGCAAATGTGATGCTTCTGTGATTCGAAGGGGGGCTGCAGTATGGTTGTTCTTCAGAATCGAAGGAAGTAAAAGTTTTTGGGATTTTGGGTTTGTTCTCACAAGTATTGAAGGGACTTGAGAGATTTTTGTGTTTGAGAAAACTTGATGTTTTTGAGAATTTTTCTGAAGATTTTCTACAAGGTTTATGAACTTTGAGAGTTTTTGTTGTTTGAGGATTTTTGCAGATTTCTACAGTGTTTGAGAAAATTTGGGAGAGGTTCGTCTGGCCCAAAGGTCCTCTTGAACATGTTGTGAAGCCTTGTATTTATAGGCGAGGTGGCTGAAGCTTTGATATGGTTTTGGAGGGAAAACAAAAATGATTTGAATAGTTTGGGAATGTTGTTTCAATCCTTTTTCCTACGCAACTCTTGTGCACTCTTTTTTGGGCAAGCACAGGACTGTTGTAGCAGGCTCAACAGGGTTTTGGAGCTTAGTGGCGTGGTGGTGCAGGACCGTTGCATAGCAGGCTCAGCAGTGTCTTGGAGCATTGTGGCAGTACAGTAGTCCAACTTGTGAATCGAAGGAGGTCACTTCGAAGGAAATCACTACATGGCCAAATCGAAGCTTGTGACTGAAGGGAGATTGTATTGCCCATCGAAGCTTGTGACTGCAAGAGACTGTATTTCCAAATCGAAGCTTGTGGATCAAAACAGACATATTGGTTCAATCGAAGGCTGTGGATCGAAAGAAGCAATGTTGTCCAATCGAAGGCTGTGGATCGAAGGAAGCAATGTTGCCCAATCGAAGGCTGTGGATCGAAAGAAGCAATGTTGCCCAATCGAAACATGTTTGCAGGCAGTAAACTTGTCCATTCGAAGCAGGCTTGCAGGCAGCCAATTTTGTCTAGGTTGAAGCAGGCTTGTAAGCAGCAACCTTGGTGAATCGAAATAGGCTTGCAGGCAGCAAATTTGTCTAGATCGAAATAGGCTTGCAGGCAGCAAATTTGTCCAGGTCGAAATAGGCTTGTAAGCATCAAAATTTGTCCAAATTGAAATAGGCCTAAACTTGCATTCGAAGGAGACTTTAAGTTCAAAATGAAGGACATGTCCAAGTTGCATTCGAAGGATACCTGTCAGCACATGAAATCAAAGAAACAAAAACACACATTTCGTGCTTGATTA
The DNA here is from genome assembly GCA_948472305.1 of Vicia faba. Lineage (NCBI taxonomy): Eukaryota > Viridiplantae > Streptophyta > Magnoliopsida > Fabales > Fabaceae > Vicia > Vicia faba. The sequence goes on along the minus strand of OX451740.1, from coordinate 34,732,758 downwards.
GAAGTTAGTGATACATAAGCTAAGAATGTTCAAAACACTTGACAATCTCTGCATAATCAATGCTCAAAGGTGAGAGGTAAAAAACCAACTGTATTTAGTGACCTTGCCTTCTGTAAAAAAATGCAAAAAATGCAAATGGGATCTTAGGTCAAAAATTGGGGTACAACAGCTGCCCCTATTTAAGTTTATTCTATCCGGAGATATGAAGATTCGAATCTTCATATCGACGAGATTGAAGGGACTTAAATATAGAATACACAATTTTTGGCCTTAAGATACCGCAATTATGTTTATGATATGATATGAATGTGTATGAATGCAATGCTTTGAATTTTATGGGGAATGACGCCATATGAGACAAACTATGATGGAGAAACCAAGCACATTATACAGTAATCCCGTAGGGGAAGAGACTATAGCTCCACTGGGGAAATAAGAGTCATAGGCTTCAAATGAGAGACTCTTGAATGATCTACATCAGTACGGAGACTGGAAAAGAATTGATTGATATCAGCACTAAGGCTGGAAGAATTGATTGACATCAGTACTGTGACTGGAAAATGATTGACATTAGCACTGAGGCTGGAAGAATTGATTGACATCAGTACTGTGACTGGAAAAGGAAATGATTTACATCAGTACGGAGACTGGAAAAAGAAATGATTTGCATCAGCACTGTGGCTGGAAAAGAAATGATTTACATCATCACTGTGGCTGGAAAAGAAATGATTTACATCAGCATTGTGGCTGGAAAAGAAATGATTTTCATCAGCACTGTGGCTGGAAAACAAAATGATTTGCATCAGCACTGTGGCTGGAAAAGAAATGATTTTCATCAGCATTGTGGCTGGAAAACAAAATGATTGACATCAGTATTGTGATTGGAAAAGGAATGATAAAATGCAAACTTCCCCACGGGACTTTTTCGAAGGGATGCCATTTGCTGAGTAGACATTATTGTTGGGGATACACAAGCTGCTCAAATAAAGAGGCCGCCACTTTCTGTCTTCCAAAAATACTATGGCATACAAGCTGCTCAAATAAAGAAGCTGCCACTTGCTGTCTTCAAAGAATATCAAAGCACACAAGCTACTCATGAAGAGTCCGCCACTTGTTGCTTATAACCCACAAGCTTCTCATGAAGAGCTGCCACTTGCTCTCTTCAAAGAATATTAAAGCACACAAGCTACTCATGAAGAGTCCGCCACTTGTTGCTAATAACCTGCAAGCTTCTCATGAAGAGCTGCCACTTTCCATTTTCCGTACAAGCTGCTCATGAAGAGCCGCCACTTCCCATTTTCCGTACAAGCTGCTCATGAAGAGCTGCCACTTGCCATCTTCCGTACAAGCTGCTCATGAAGAGCTGCCACTTGTTGTTAATAACCTGCAAGCTGCTCATGAAGAGCTACCACTTGCTGTCTTCAAAGAATATCAAAGCACACAAGCTACTCATGAAGAGTCTGCCACTTGTTTCTAATAACCTGCAAGCTGCTCATGAAGAGCTGCCACTTGCTGTCTTCAAAGAATATCAAAGCACACAAGCTACTCATGAAGAGTCCGCCACTTGTTGCTTATAACCCACAAGCTGCTCATGAAGAGCTGCCACTTGCCGTCTTCAAATAATATTAAAGCACACATGCTACTCATGAAGAGTCCGCCACTTGTTGCTTATAACCCACAAGCTGCTCATGAAGAGCTTTCACTTGCCGTCTTCAAAGAATATTAAAGCACACAAGCTACTCATGAAGAGTCCGCCACTTGTTGCTTATAACCCACAAGCTGCTCATGAAGAGCTGCCACTTGTCGTCTTCAAAGAATATTAAAGCACACAGGCTACTCATGAAGAGTCCGCCACTTGTTGCTTATGAACCACAAGCTGCTCATGAAGAGCTGCCACTTGCCGTCTTCAAAGAATATTAAAGCACACAAGCTACTCATGAAGAATCCGCCACTTGTTGCTTATAAACCACAAGCTGCTCATGAAGAGCTGCCACTTTCCATTTACCGTACAAGCTGCTCATGAAGAGCTGCCACTTTCCGTTTACCGTACAAGCTGCTCATGAAGAGCTGCCACTTGCCATCTTCCGTACAAGCTGCTCATGAAGAGCTGCCACTTGCCATTTTCCGTACAAGCTTCTCATGAAGAGCTGCCACTTTCCATTTTCCGTACAAGCTGCTCATGAAGAGTTTCCACTTGCCATTTTCCGTACAAGCTGCTCATGAAGAGCCCGCCACTTGCCATTTCCGTACAAGCTGCTCATGAAGAGACTGCCACTTGCCGTTTTCAAAGGTGTCAATAACATACAAGTTGTCCATGAAGAGACTGCCGCTTGATGTTTCCCAAAGGTATCAATAACATACAAGTTGCCTCATGAAGAGACTACCGCTTGCTGTTTTGAAAAGGTGTTGATAACATACAAGTTGTCCATGAAGAGACTGCCGCTTGCTATTTTGAAAATGTGTTGATAACATACAAGTTGTCCATGAAGAGACTTCCGCTTGCTGTTTCCCAAAGGTATCAATAACATACAAGTTGCCTCATGAAGAGACTGCCGCTTGCTGTTTTGAAAAGGTAAATAACATACAAGTTGTCCATAAAGAGACTGCCGCTTGCTGTTTTGAAAATATGTTGATAACATACAAGTTGTCCATGAAGAGACTGCCGCTTGATGTTTTGAAAAGTTGTTAATAACATACAAGTTGCCCCATGAAGAGACTGCCGCTTGTTGTTTTCCAAAGATACCCATAAAATATCGTGAAGATATTGCTGGAGGTGAGAGTCAATAATTTCATCTAGGATGCACAAACTGCTCATGAAGAGACCGCCATCTGTCATAAAGAAATCAGAAATAATCAAACTGCTCAAATAAAGAGTCAGTCGCTTGTTGTCATGTTGATATTCTAGCAGAAGGTTGTGATAACACTACTAGGGAATAAAGTTCATCTTCAATGGGGAACTATGAATAGATTCTTCTTGAGGAGACCAAGTATTTGAATTGCAAAATAACTGCACTCTCCATCTAGGTTTCACAGCCTAGAGAGATCCACAGGGTATCATTCACAAGAGACAAAGCTCAATCCAGGAATAAACTGGAGAGAAAATAGTCAAATAAGACTCCACCCAATGAGGAAACAACTCAAATGGGGATTTATCCTATCCAAAGATGGAAAAGGAAAGCTAAAGCAAGATTCTTCCACGATAGTTAACTCAGTGGGGAATTAGAAAAGAGGCGCACTTTCTGCTTAAGTTGACACTCTATTTGGAAAGAGCAAATACACTATTTGAATAGACATAATCAAGGTATACGAACTCAATGACATCAACAAATACAAATGTGCGTGCATGATGCAAGTGTGCATGAATAAATGAATGTCATGTATATGCTGACAAAACAAATGGAGGAGATAGACAGCGGATGATAAGACATCACAGCACAACCCGACACTCAGCTAATCTCAACAGGATGGGAACATTACTGGAGATAGATAAAAAGTCATCATTGGAGTAAGGTCCTTTTACAAGGCTTAAAGCTTTCTGGAGAGGAAGATATTTTCCGGTAGAAAACCCAAAGTCCATTCTTCTATCGCAAACAATCCATTGAAAGGATAACCACAAACAATGTTTCAGCTGGAAAAAGCCATGCTTAGCTGGAGATACTGGGAACACCACCCTCTGATAATGTGTGCAAAACATATCTTGACAAACCTGGATTGCCACTGGGACTAATTTTGGATGCCCAAAGTTTACTGCTGATAAGCTGTATGTTGCACGACAATTCCTGCAAATAACTTCACTTCTAAAATGCCCCAAGCTATATGGTTGATGAAGAGAAATCGTCTCAAGAGGATTTTACAAAAGACCTGGAATTCACCATGCTCTGGTGTCTTCAAACTCTTAGAGAGATTCGTCGAATCTTGACGTGATTGCCCCAGATTGACTGTAGTTGGCACAACAAAGTCTTCAAATTTTTCCCCAAAAGAGTAAACAAGTTGGGAAAGCATTAACGAGGAGAAGCAACATGTCCGTGCTCAAGATCTTCAGGTGACATGCCCCTGGATATGATTTTCTTGAAATGATTCGCCAATTACTCAATCATAGTTTCAGGCCTTGAAAGAATAAACTCATCACTGGTGCTTATGTGTGAGCTTCCTTGATGTCAAACAAATGTTTTGCAGTTAGAAGAAGCTTATTATGAGAATGAAAATTCTAATGCAACAGTTATGTAAGTCTTGAAGATCTTGAAAAGATATCGCGCAAATTTTACGAGTCAGAGCACCATTAATTTTTGTATAGCAAAAGCATATGATACCAACATGACTATTTAACAAACATTCATGGGAGTCAGGAACACTATCTCATTGAAATATGCTTTCAAAATAACCTTGCTTCAATTAGGACTTTTGAAGGTTGTAACGTGGTCTGGTTCACGGTTTTTAGAAAAAAGATTTTTAAGGCTCAAACTTTTTAGGTGCCCACCCATTCTTCGTGATGTTCTCCAACCCTATGTTTAGTTAATTCAACATGAGTGTTCATATCTCAAAAGGATTTTGTGACGGTTAAGGAAACGATGAGGCTTTCGGAGTAGAAACCACCCTCATGTCTTCGTGTTTGTAGTCACCATTTTGTTCTTTGCTGAGGAATTTTATTTGTATTCCTTTCTTTGCAATTTTTGTTTTCCCTAACTTTTTCCTGAACTAATTCTTTTGAATTGATAGTCCAGCGGGATGCCCTAATTTTTGCCTAAGCCACATGTTTTCAAATTTTCGACTTAGCAGGCTTTTACTTTTTCTTGATTTGATTTTTGAACAAAATGTGTGACATTAGCTTGTCTTTACTTGTGGAGAGGATTGTGATTGCCTCATTTCTTGATGAATGGGGGATAACATTGTGATTCCAAATCCTCTGGATTCATTATACATGAAGGATGGTCCTCACAGTTTCTCTTCAGAAATATCTTCCTTTTGAATTTTGAACACTCAATCAGATTAACTGAAAACTACCCTGCCCCAGGTTAAAATTCGAGGTTTTTTCCGTATAGAAAAAGAAACTCTTACTTCAAGGCTCAAAAGGGGTTAGCAAGGGATTATCTTCCTTATACCTCTGGTGTTTAGGGATTTGAAACAATGCATGTACATCATCAACAAGATTTTATTCAAAAGCATACAACCAGAGATTTTGTGTTCTTTAGATCATCATCCTCCCTCAAATCTCTGCCTAGGCAAGAGAATGGGCAACAAGTTGGTATCATAATGCAAAAGCAATTTAAAATTTGAAAACAAATATGAGTGGAACGAATGAATTTCTTCAAGACAAACATACTCATTGTATTAAGATGATCATTCAGATGCAAACAAGTTCTCACATGCAAACAATGTTTTGATAAACAAGAAAGTTTACAAAAAGCATGAATAAGTTAATGATCTAGGAAGGCTTTCCATCTGGACTTGAATCACCAAAGACATCCTTCAAAACTCAAAGTAACCATCAATCGTGTTCACTCTTCGGCACATGCTTGATTTGAACTTCAAAACCAGCGCTCTTGAATGGAAAGATACCACTTCTGACCAACTTCAGTGAAGACTTTTATCATTGCTTCCTCCCTCCTAGAAGGATTGACTCGGGCGACAACCAGAATTTCAACCAAGCCAGTTAAGCGCTCCACACTAGCTTTCGAATTAGTCAACTCTCTGCGGAGTTCAGAAATCTCTTGCTTGATGTTCTCCATTGTTCTCTTAGCATTAGTGTTGTACTTGTGAGACCAAAGGAAGAAAGAGACTTGGAAAAAGACCTTTGAAAGCGAAACCAAAAATGTAGAATGATGCATGATATACAAAAGAGAGTTTTTATTTGACTTTCAAAGAACTCAAGATATTAAGTTGTAAACATCAAAGTATGAAGATAGAAGATGAATTCTAAATTGGATCAAAGCGTTGATCAAGTTATCATCAAGATCAATCATCCATTTTGGTGGATTAGGGGTTTTCACCCTATCAACACCCAAGATCCATTGAGCTTGACGAAACTTGTGATGTTTACAAAGAAAGACCTTCAAATTCCTTGAAAATCAAGTGAAAATGGGTTTTATGGATGCATGAATGCATGGCTATGCAACAACCACTAGCAAGGTCACAAATAAAGTTGAAAGGTTCAACGTCACGAGCATGGAGTCAAGGTAAGGACCATCCCCAAGGTATGTACTAACGGTTTAATCACACCTGCAAGACAAGGTTCTAAGAGTTCCCAGAGTCAGCATTCCTCTTTCGAATATTACCGACGTCCTAATTACTCGGTAATCAGCAATATTCTTAAGAGAAATTCGTCTGAGTGCAGCATCGCGTGACAATTACTTCTGGATTACTCCGTTATAATCTTCGCGTTACACCTAAAAGGCCAAGATGGGTTAGGGTTCTACGGTTCTCAGTTTCTATGGCTCCCAGGTCGAAAATAATAATGTCTTCCCGATTACTCGGTAAACAAATATTACGTTCAAAAGGGCCTTCCACTGAGTGGGGGATCTCATGCCTCCTTCTTCTGGATTACTCCCTCAAAGTTAACATGACTATACCGCCCGTCCTAATCCTATGTGTAACCTAAGTCCGGGTAGAGGACTTATCCTTTGTAATCAACACCCAAATAACCACAATATATACACATATAAACAAACAAGTAATAATAACAAAAAAACAAATATGACAAATTAGGCTTAACCCACTTACGGATGGACCAGCAAGAGGTCAATATTTCCCCAGCAGAGTCGCCAATTCTGTAGCAGTGAAAATCGGAGGTCAAGCTATTAATTAAATTGACTCGCAAAAGCAAGAGTCGCCACCGCGCTTTATTATTTCCAAGGGAAAAGGGAAAAGAGCGAAATAAAACCCTAAAACATGCAATGTAAAATAACACTTAAATACAATGCGTTTTGAAAGAGATCGAGAGTTCGAGGGTTGGTTATGCAATGGGAATGTATTAGCACCGAATGCATCTGCGGTACTCCGCAGGAACCTTTTGAAATATCTGTTTTTTGGTTTAAAATTGTTTGTTATATACAAGGGTGTATTTATCTACAACTATGTTTGCTTAAGGGGAAAAATGAGTTTTTATTATTGTGTTCGTGAGGGTTTCGCGACCCTTTGCCTACGTATCCAATGAAGGAATCAAAACACCGTAGTTCCTCTAGAAAAAGGTTGATTTGTTTGTGTTTTTTAGTGGGCGACATTAACGCGCGCATTCTAGCAATAGGCACGGCCGGTATCGCGGTAGAACGGGGATAACATTCCCTTGGGGGAGTTTTGATTTGTTGAGTGTTTTTGCATGTTTTAAAGTATATTCAAGTAATGATTAAAGAGTGTTTTTTTTGGATTTTGGTTTGTTTATTTGTTGATTTTATCTTGCCTAATTACTAGCATTTGTACAAAGTAAAAAATGCAGAAAGATAAAAACCTACGCTATTACAAACAAGGCATAAAAAATATGAAGGAAAAAATAAGAGAAAAGTAAGAAAAGTGGGTGTCTTTCGATTCTGGCAGGAGCAGACTTTGACTGGCATTTTCTGGCCTCTTTTGATTGGAGTTGGCAGCAGCAGAGTCGTGTCTTTCGATTGGGATTTGGCAGGGGCGAAGTCCTGTCCTTCGATTTTCCTAGAAGTCAGTGAGGAAGCTTGGGGCTTCGTTTCATACTCTTGTTTCCTATTCCCTGTTTCTTTCATTTTTAAACATTAAATAACAACATGGCCTGAGGCCATGCTAATAACAGTTTGGTAAACAGCTTAACAATTAAAACGAAAGAGCTCAGTTCTAAAAAATATGTTTAAAGGGTAGAATCGAAGGAACAGTGGTATGTACAATGTTTCAAACGAAAAAGGATTGTATTCACATGTTATGAAACGAAAAAAAGTATTATTTACATGTCATGCCAGGAAACAAAAAGTTCAGGGTAAGGGTGACTTACCTTGCTTCAGGTTGGAAAGTCCGCTGGGCCTTGAGTGGTGGCCCTGGACGCTGGATTCGTAAGAAAGGTCACAGGCTGTGCTGGGAGCACTGGATTCGAAAGAGAAAGCAAGTGTGATGCTTCTGTGATTCGAAAGGGGGCTGCAGTATGGTTGTTGTTCAGAATCGAAGGAAGTAAATGTTTTTGGGATTTTGGGTTTGTTCTCACAAGTATTGAAGGGACTTGAGAGATTTTTGTGTTTGAGAAAACTTGATGTTTTTGAGAATTTTTCTGAAGATTTTCTACAAGGTTTATGAACTTTGAGAGTTTTTGTTGTTTGAGGATTTTTGCAGATTTCTACAGTGTTTGAGAAAATTTGGGAGAGGTTCGTCTGGCCCAAAGGTCCTCTTGAACATGTTGTGAAGCCTTGTATTTATAGGCGAGGTGGCTGAAGCTTTGATATGGTTTTGGAGGGAAAACAAAAATGATTTGAACAGTTTGGGAATGCTATTTCGATCCTTTTTTCTACGCAGCTCTTGTGCACTCTTTTTTGGGCAAGCACAGGACTGTTGTAGCAGGCGCAGTAGGGTTTTGGAGCTTAGTGGCGTGGTGGTGCAGGACCGTTGCATAGCAGGCTCAGCAGTGTCTTGGAGCGTTGTGGCAGTACAGTGGTCCAACTTGTGAATCGAAGGAGGTCACTTCGAAGGAAATCACTACATGGCCAAATCGAAGCTTGTGACTGAAGGGAGATTGTATTGCCCATCGAAGCTTGTGACTGCAAGAGACTGTATTTCCAAATCGAAGCTTGTGGATCGAAACAGACGTATTGGTTCAATCGAAGGTTGTGGATTGAAAGAAGCAATGTTGTCCAATCGAAGGTTGTGGATCGAAGGAAACAATGTTGCCCAATCGAAGGTTGTGGATCGAAAGAAGCAATGTTGCCCAATCGAAACATGTTTGCAGGCAGTAAACTTGTCCATTCGAAGCAGGCTTGTAGGCAGCCAATTTTGTCTAGGTCGAAGCAGGCTTGTAAGCAGCAACCTTGGTAAATCGAAATAGGCTTGCAGGCAGCAAATTTGTCTAGATTGAATAAGGCTTGCAGGCAGCAAATTTGTCCAGGTCGAAATAGGCTTGTAAGCATCAAAATTTGTCCAAATCGAAATAGGCCTAAACTTGCATTCGAAGGAGACTTTAAGTTCAAAATGAAGGACATGCCAAAGTTGCATTCGAAGGATACCTGTCAGCACATGAAATCAAAGAAACAAAAACACACATTTCGTGCTTGATTAGAAGTTAGTGATACATAAGCTAAGAATGTTCAAAACACTTGACAATCTCTGCATAATCAATGCTCAAAGGTGAGAGGTTAAAAACCAATTGTATTTAGTGACCTTGCCTTCTGTAAAAAAAATGCAAAAAATGCAAATGGGATCTTAGGTCAAAAATTGGGGTACAACACATGGGAAGAAGATTTCATGGGCAGACAAGAAGGACTTTGGATTTTGCAACAACATCCGATGAAGGAGAGGGGAAAGGCAAGGAAACAGTTGTCCCGTCAGAATTGGAAGAGGAAGAAGAAGAAGAGGACTACTCTGAGGAACAATATCCTTCAGCTGATGACAAGAACAAACATCTTGAAGAGGAGTTGAGCGCGATGGAAATCCAAAAGGTGCCAGGCTTGGACTTTGAAGAATTGGGGCAAGTGTCAGGGATTGTGATTCCTCAGAAATTCAAAGTGCCTACATTTGACAAATATGACGGAGTGTCATGCCCTAAAATGCACCTCCGATCATACGTAAGGAAAATTCAACCCCATACCACTGATAAAGACTTATGGGTGCAATTTTTCCAAGAGAGTCTATTTGGAACACAGATTGACTGGTTCTACCAATTAGAAAGAGCCAATGTTCACAATTGGGAAGATCTTGCTGCAGCTTTCTACAAGCAATATCAATACAATCTGATTTGGCGGCTACCCGTACTCAAATCCAGAGTATGGCCATGGTTTCCAATGAAGGTTTCAAAGACTATGCACAAAAATGGAGAGATTTGGTTGGAATAGTTCAAACCCCTCTGTCTGAGAGAGAATTGGTAGACATGTTCTTAGGCACTTTATTTGGTCCCTTCTTCAATCATTTAATCGGAAGTTCATCTGCAGGGTTTACTGAACTAATATTAACCAAAGAGAGGATAGAAGCCAGTATTAAGAATGGAAAAATCCAGAAAGACACATCTTCTTCTACAGCTGTAAGGAACCCTTTCATCGGGAAGAAAGAGGTAGTTGCTGTATATCCGCAAAGAAACCAAGATAGAGCCGAACGCCGACCAATGGTGGAGGATGTTATGATCAAAAAAGCCTACATCTGATCAACAAAGAAATAATTAACCAAGGGTAGAAAGGCCAGTCAGGCAGTTTACCAGAATCCATATGACTCTGTCTCAAGTATTACCTCATCTGCTAAGATCCAACTTGGTAACCTTGAAAGAAGCTCCGAAAAACCCCAACACAACATCCCCTAATTATCATCCGAATGCCCGTTGTGCATATCACTCTGAAAGTCCTGGTCACGATACTAATAACTGTTGGGCCTTGAAGAACAAAATACAAGACCTCATTGAAGCAAAAGAAATTGAGTTTGATGCGTCCGAGAAGCCAAATGTCATTTCTGCTCCTATGCCCAGACATGGGCACAATATCAATGCCATTGAAGAAGATTTGTTTGTTACCTCAGTTGACGAGCTCATGACCCCACTTCCGACTATTAAGATAAACTTGTTGAAAGTCGGTGTGTTACCGGGCTATAATGAAGTTTTCCATCTCTTCATGTCCTCACCATTTGGATGTCCTTTGTTGAAGGAAGGCATTCAGTGCCTAATAGATAACAAAGAGATTTTGTTTGAAAATACTCTTGTTTCACCTATTCCTGTTAAAGATGTTTCTATCATTACAATTTCCGTCAATTCTTCCAGGGTCTCCACCAAAAGACCTGTTAGAATTACATCGGTTCCGAAAGAAGCTCCTTTAATAATCACAATTCCTGGGCTAGTCCCATATGAATCAGACAAGACCGTGTCATGGAATTACGGAGGGGACATTTACTACCATGGCGTCAAGCAATACTGGTCGGCCGCCAAAGAGATAAATTCCGAAGAAGAAGATTCTGACATCAGCAATATTACCGGAACTAGCAAAATTACCCGAAGTGGTAGGATATTTTCTCCAGAAATTGCTCCCCCAAAAGTAGTTTTTGGACCCGTAATTATCCTTGTAGCTGCTCCAAAGGTTACTCCTACACCCATAATCATCTTTGCAAGTACTCCAATTGACAAAGTTGTTACAACCCCTGTAATCACTCTTACTGGCACTCCTGCTGCCGAGTTAACCGAGGCTCGAGGAAAAGGTGTTATGGTTGAGCCTGTCCGGACGAAGGCTCGGTCATTGACTATCCCTGAGACCTCCAAGAAGGAAATGGAGGAGATATTAAAAATTATAAATAAAAACGACTATGATGTAGTTGAACAAATGGGGCAAACTCCCTCTAAGATCTCCATGCTGGCATTACTACTATGTTTCGAGGCACATGCAAAAGCCTTGGTGAAGTTCTTAAAAACCGTCCATGTACCTAAAGAGACGTCTGCTGATCAATTTCAAGACTGTGTGGCCAGCCTAACTGCGGACAATGGTTTAGGTTTTTCATATGCTGGTTTGACACCGAGGGGAAGAAAGCATAATGAGGCGTTGCATGTCTCATTGGAATGTAGAGGCACCACTCTGGCACATGTTTTGGTGGCTACTGGCTCATCTCTGAAAGTATTACCCAAAAAATCTCTTGACAGACTTGACTGTGAAGGGTTGACTTTGAAGCCAAGCAGCATAGTTGTAAGGGCTTTTGATGGTTCAAAGAGAATGGTACATGGGGAGGTAGACATTCCCATAAAAGTTGGAACCCAAACTTTCAATTCAACTTTTTATGTGATGGACATCCGCCCTTCATACTCCTGCCTGCTAGGCCGACCATGGATCCACAATGTTGGCGCTGTTACCTCTACATTACACCAGATGCTGAAATATTCGGTTCAAGTGAAGATTATCACCGTCCATGGAGAGGAAGAATACACGATCAGCCATCTCAATTCCTTTAGATATGTTGAATTGGACAGTGAATTCATTGAAACTCCATTTCAACACTTTGAAGAGGTCCCTCAAGAGGTGGCAGTGACCAAGGTTGTTCCCAAGATTACAAGGCCTCCACTCTGGATGTCGTCACTAAAGGATGCTAAAGCAGTAGTAGAAGAAGGGGGATGCACTATCTGGGGACAACTCCCAGATATCCCATATAAGTCTGACAAGTTTGGCCTAGGTTTCACTTCAAGTGCTCAAAAGGTTGTACGTCGTGCTCGTGCTGGAGGGCCACCCTTGAAGATCATCAACCGTGAGGTCGACATGGTAGAAGATGGTGAAGATGGCTACAACCTGGAGGATTGGATCTTCCCGATCGTCAATGGAGGGCTCAACAATTGGGAGGCTAGAGACTTCATCCCAATCACTTTCATCCCTCAGTAATTTATCTTTACATTTTGTTGGATCTGTAATATTCAAAATAATTCACACTCTTAAAACCTTGTGTATTACCCGAGACGCAATGGTCCATTTGTAAGGGTTATTATCTCATTTTTCATGTGACATCAATGAATCATGGGCGTTTTCGCATACAAACTGTTGTGCTCATTGTTTTTCTTTTACATTTTACTTTCTTTCAAAGATAGTTATACCCTTACACACACCCACACTCACAATGAAGGTATACATCCATTCTGGATCCCATGGGTAACGATACTGCTATGGCCTTTTGTGACTCTGAGAATATGATCTACCAAGCCGAAGACGAAGGTGAGGAAGTTTGTGAAGTACCAGGGGAACTTGCCAGACTGCTACAACAAGAAGAGAGAACCATTCAGCCTCACGAGGAACCCGTGGATACGATCAACCTAGGTACCGAAGAAGATAAAAAAGAGGTCAAGGTGGGTGCCAATCTGGAACCCAGTATCAAGAAGCGTCTGATTCAGTTGTTACATGATTATGTCGAAGTCTTTTCCTAGTCATATGAAGACATTCCAGGACTTGATGAAGATATTTTGGTACATCGTCTTCCTACAAGAGAGGATTGTTCGCCAGTAAAACAAAAGGTTCGCCGCATGAGGCCTGATATGTCAGAAAAGATTAAAGTAGAGGTCATGAAGCAATTCAACCTTGGATTCTTGGTTGTCACCTCTTACCTCCCAATGGGTGGCCAATGTTGTTCCCGTACCCAAAAAGGATGGAAAAGTGCGAATGTGTGTGGACTACCGAGATTTGAATAGGGCAAGCCCTAAGGATGATTTCTCACTCCCCCACATTGATATCCTAGTTTACAATACGGCACAACACAAAGTATTTTCCTTCATGGACAGATTCTCAGGTTACAACCAAATCAAAATGGCGCCTGAGGATATGGAGAAAACAACATTTGTCACACAGTGGGGCACGTTCTGTTACAAGGTGATGCCATTCGGACTGAAGAATGCTGAGGAAACCTATCAACGTTCCATGGTAGCTTTATTTCACGACATGATACATCATGAAATAGAAGTCTACGTGGACGATATGATAGCCAAATCTCAAATAGAAGAAGAGCATCTTAATCACTTAGAAAAACTGTTTGAAAGACTGAAGAAGTACAAGCTGAGGTTGAATGCAAACAAATGCATATTTGGGGTAAGATCTGGTAAACTCCTAGGCTTTATCATCAGCAACATGGGTATCGAGGTCGATCCTGCCAAAGTTAAAGAAATACAAGAGATGCCTGCTCCTCGTACTGAGAAGGAAGTCAGAGGATTCTTGGGACGTTTAAACTATATCTCCAGATTCATTTCTCACCTGACAGCTACTTGTGAGCCAATCTTCAAATTATTGAAGAAAGATCAAGTAGTCAAATGGAATGATGAATGCCAAGTTGCTTTTGACAAAATCAAAGAATACTTACAAGAGACTCCTATGTTGATGCCACCAGTCGAGGAAAGACCGTTGATCATGTATCTGACTGTTTTAGAAAACTAAATGGGGTGTGTATTCGGGAAGCATGACGAGTCTGGACGAAAAGAGCTCGCTATTTACTACCTGAGCAAAAAGTTTACCGACTGTGAAACCAGATATTCACTGCTAGAGAAAACTTGTTGCGCTCTGGCATGGGCTGCTCACCGGCTAAGACAGTATATGCTGACTCATACTACCTTGTTGATATCTAAGATGGATCCTGTAGCGATAAAAAACGTAGCGGGGTAAATCGGAGATCGAACTATTAATTAATTCGTCTCACAAAAGCAAGAGTCGCCACCGCGCTTTATTGTTTCCAAGGGAAAAGGGAAAAGAGCGAAATAAAACCCTAAAATATGCAATGTAAAATAAAAGTAATGAAAATACAAAGCGTTTTTGAAAAGAGGTCTAGAGTTCGGGGGTTGGTTATACAAGGGGAAGGTATTAGCACCCAATGTATCTATAGTATCCTATAGGAACCTTTTGAAATATCTGTTTATTAAAATGTTTGTTTGATTAAAAAATAAATTGTTTTGGCCAAAGAGGGGTACGGACGGGTTTTTGAAGATACGACGACCTAATGTCGAAGTTTTGACTTAAAAGGTATGAGTTTTGAAAAAATCGAATATTTGGGAAAATTATCTTAAGTTTTAATGAAATGGAGGTATTCGCGTGATTGGATTTGAGGACATGAAGTCAACAAATTTAATCATTTTTCCCTTGGATTTAGACGTAAACAGAATAACCAAGTAAAGACTGAATAATCAAACAGAAAATTAGATAGATAATGATTAAATAGCTAAGTGATAGACTAAATGGTGTGAACATGCATTTTTTATATTTTTGTTTAATATGTATAAAGCAAAAGAATTTAATTAAAGAAAAGAAAATGTTTTAACTTTTAATTTTTTATGTATTTTTTAGTATTAATACAAATAATTAAATACCCTAATGTCTTATACTAATTCAAGTATTTTAACTAATCTTTTTATATATAAAGTCTTAATTAATATATAAAAAAGTATTGTTCATTAGGAATTAATATAAATAAAATTAATATATTTAAGTAAATTATATATGAAAAAATGGTTTATATTATTTAAAATTATAAAAGAAAGATAAATCAAATTTTTGGTTTATGAATGTTTAAAACAAAAATAAAAGGAAAAAAAAAATGAATGGGCCAAAGAGTTTTTAAGGGGGCCCAAATTAAGAACAAACAGAAATGGGATGGGGGTGTTCTAATGAAATTCGTTGGGTTTTAGGCATAGGAAATGGGTTAAGCCCAATATTTCATAACTTGTTTAGGGTTAAACGTTTGTCTTAGTTTGGGGAAAAACGGATTAGGGTTACAGCTTCGTTTGTTCATCCTTTGTTCGTCTTCTTCATTTGCTCTCATGCCCTCGCCTCTGAATTTTCCCTTGCCCATGGCCACCGGCCTCTTCAAACCTCCTCTTCCCTCCAACAAAACGCTAGGGCGACAGATTCAAGGTAATAATCTTCGTTTTAAATCTCCTTAGGGTTTTATTGTTTGCATGTTATGATCTCGCCCCTTATTGATCCTGACTTCCTATTGTTATGGTTATTTGAGGTACATGAAAGAAAAAAAGAGGGAGAAACATTACCTTTGGAGACGGAGGAGGAAAGGGTTGAGGAGATCTGTGGCGGCCAAGGCGGTGAGGGACGAAACGCGTGATGCTGGGCTTGCTTGGATTCTTGGTTTGTGTTTCTTTGCCCCTTTGATTCGTGGTTTGATGATGATTTTGAAAAAAACCTTATGTGATATTTTTCTTCTTCTTCTGTTGACCTTGCTTTTGTTGCCTTGAATGAACGCCCTGATTTTTTCTTTGTCTTTGTCGCCTATGAGTTTCCTTGTGTGCTTATGTCGCCTATGAGTTGCCTTGTGTGCTTATGTCGCCTTTGTTGATTCTGAGGTGATGATTACTGACATGCTTGCTTATTAATGTTGGCCATGCTGAATAGGCTATTGTTGGAACATTGGTTTTGACTAGCTTTCCCTTTCTTCTTTCTGTCTCACTTCTGTTGCCTTTTGGATTGTTAAGTTGCCTTGTATATTTGTTTTGAATCTGGTTTTAAAGTCTTGACAGTTTGTGTTTGAGCATGGTTTTGATTGGGGCTGGAAACAGGTTGCTGACGGTTAATGGTTTGATAGATTATTGGCTGGAGGTTTTTTGATGTTCTAAAAGGCTTGAAACAGGTTGGGTTTAAGCCTTATGCAGGTTATGTGTTTGGATAATTTTCTGGTTAGGCTATGTGTTTATGGTTTCGGTTATGGCTTTCAGCAGGCTTGACCATTAATGTTTATGCAGTGTTTGGACATGTTTATGTTTGATTGCTTCAGGCTGTTGGACAAGTGAGGTTTTAATGGTCATGGTTTTATGGTTTGGTACAAGTTTTGGCTTGTGATACTTTGTTTGACAGGTTATGGTTTATGCTTCATGCAGGTTAACTTGGCTGGATGCTTGAGTTTTTGGCATGGTTCCAGGGGTTTGGACAGTAGGTTGTATGTTGTTTTGAATGCAGGTTCTTAAGGTTTTTGGTACTTTTAGAAATAAGCTTCAAAACAGGTTTTTCCACTCTGGCCTTTTCTTGAGAAATTTGTTGTTGTTATAATATCCGTTGCTGGCCTACCCTTTTGACAGTTCAGGTTTTGTATATTTTAACTATTTTCCTTTTGATACCTCTGCACTTCTACTGTTCCATTCAGTTTGCTTTGTATCCTTTTCTATGCTTCCCTTTTTCTACTGTGTTACTGCAGTTTTGTTTTCTATCTCTTTTCTGCCTAAGGCCAAAACCTGTAAACCCAAAATCTTTTCTCTCTTCTCTCTCCTTAGTACAGTTTGAAACATTAAAATGTTATATGTACTTTGTGTTCTGAAAAAGCAAAGGCTGGGAAATTATGAATTTAGAAATATTTTGCTTGCATATATGGTTTTGATCTGCACATTTCCTTCTTTAGCTATCTGCATTGTTACAGTATGGAGGAGCCTTGTATTTTGACCTCCTCCCATATGTTGGATAGTTTACGTTGGACTTTGTTTTGAAAATGTAACTTTGACTTGCATATGTTGTTGGTTTTGAAATATGCAGTTTTGACAACTGAAATGTGCAATTGGTTTTGAAATATGCAGTTGGTTTTGGCAAAATTGAATTTGTGCATATTTTTAACTTGTGCATTCATATTTATCAATAAATATTCATCCCTTTTCGTGAACCGGGAGAAATCCCGTGATTTGCAAAGAGGGTAAAAACTGATTCCAGCCGTTTGCTTTTAATGATGAACTCTAAATTAATCGTCTGCTTTTAATTATCTATCTATCTCTGACTTTTTCTTTAATTCTTCTTTGCAGGTAAAATCAAATGAGCATCAAAGAAGTATTGGGTAGAAGATGAAGATTTAGAACTTAGAAAAATTAGGATAGTTTTTATTTCACTTTAAACATTTGTAAAAATTATCATTGTAAATACTTTGTAAATAAATACGGTATTTAAACAACAATTGTAACAATTAGAATAAAATGAATAAAACTCTATTATTTTACCAGTTAATTCTTTTCTTCTTTCCAATTATTTACTTTATCATTTATAATTCTTTAAATTATAACAACTGAAAATGAATTCCAACTATTAAATTCAGAATAATAAATAATTAAATAAACATCATTGATCAATTAATAAACTTCTTTTCAAATATTTACTTTATTATTTATAATTCTTTAAATTATATAATAACTGAAAATAAATTCCAATTATTTAAACTCAGAATAATAAATAATTAAATACACATCATTGATCAATTAATAAACTTCTTTTCAAATATTTACTTTATTATTTATAATTCTTTAAATTATATAATAACTGAAAATAAAATCCAATTATTTAAACTCAGAATAATAAATAATTAAATAAACATTATTGATCAATTAATAAACTTCTTTTCAAATATTTACTTTATTATTTATAATTCTTTAAATTATATAATAACTAAAAATAAATTCCAATTATTTAAACTCAGAATAATAAATAATTAAATAAACATCATTGATCAATTAATAAACTTCTTTTCAAATATTTACTTTATTATTTATAATTCTTTAAATTATATAATAACTGAAAATAAATTCCAATTATTTAAACTCAGAATAATAAATAATTAAATAAACATTGTTTTAGCATTGATCAATTAATGAACTGGGCGTTTCAAAAATAACCAGCTCTCGATTTGAAAAAGTTATGAATTTAAAATCTGCTTTGAAAATTGATAAAAATAGGTCAAAACACTTGCAATGTAATGATGCAGATGGGAGATGGTATCTTAGGTCAAAATTTGGGGTACAACAGCTGCCCCTATTTAAGTTTCTTCTATCCGGAGATATGAAGATTAAAATCTTCGTCTCGACGAGATTGAAGGTACTTAAATACATAATACGCAAATTTTTGCCCTAAGATACCGCCATTATGTTTGATATGAATGTAGTGATTGAATTCACAGAGAAAGATATTGTATGAAAACAAGATAATGCGGGAGAAATCAAACACCAACAAAACGCAGGGACATAGATTATACACTACTGGGGAAATGAGCCATCGACTTCAAATAATAGACTCTTGACGGCGAATAAAAATTTGAGAGAATACAGACTCTGACCCTAACAAAGAAGGTATCTTGCATAGGCCATAAAAACAGATTATTGACCCAAAATATCCGTGAGTTCACAACTCAAGGTCAAAGATAAACAGAAAGTATCAATTTTGCTGATAATGGATTACCGACTTCTGAAGGTAAAGATTCATAACAAACTTCTCGGCGAGATTTCCGGAGATATACTAATTAATGCTGAAATAATAATAAGGTTGTAGATACACAAGCTGCTCAAATAAAGAAGCTGCCACTTGCTGTCTTCCAAAAAATATTATGACATACAAGCTGCTCAAATAAAGAGGCTGCCACTTGCTGTCGTCCAGGGGTGTCAATAACATACAAGCTGCTCAAATAAAGAAGCCGCCACTTGCTTTTTTCCAAAAAAAATACCAATAACATACAAGCTGCTCAAATAAAGAAGCTGCCACTTGCTGTCTTCCAGAAAAATAATAACGTACAAGTTGCTCATGAAGAGATTGCCGCTTGCCGTTTCCAAAAATAATAATAACGCACAAGTTGCTCATGAAGAGACCGCCGCTTGCCATTTTCCAACGATGTCTATAACGTACAAGTTGCTCATAAAGAGACCGTCGCTTGTCGTTTTCCAAAATAATAATAACGCACAAGTTTCTCATGAAGAGACCGCCGCTTGCCGTTTTCCAAAATAATAATAACGCACAAGTTGCTCATGAAGAGACCGCCGCTTGCCATTTTCCAATGATGTCTATAACGCACAAGTTGCTCATGAAGAGACCGTCGCTTGCCATTTTCCAAAATAATAACGTACAAGTTGCTCGTGAAGAGCTGCCGCTTGTCGTTTTCCAAAAAAATAATAACGTACAAGTTGCTCATGAAGAGACCGCCGCTTGCTGTTTTCCAACGATGTCTATAACGTACAAGTTGCTCATGAAGAGACCGCCGCTTGCCGTTTTCCAAAAAAATAATAATGTACAAGTTGCTCATGAAGAGCTGCCGCTTGTCGTTTTCCAAAAAAATAATAACGTACAAGTTGCTCATGAAGAGACTGCCGCTTGCCGCTTTCCAACGATGTCTATAACGTACAAGTTGCTCATGAAGAGACCGCCGCTTGCCGTTTTCCAAAAAAATAATAACGTACAAGTTGCTCATGAAGAGACCGCCACTTGTCGTTTTCCAAAAATATTTCAGGAGAAAGTTGCGATAACACTGCCGGAGAATAAAATCTTCGTCAAAGAGAACCATGAATCAATCCTTCCTGAGGAGATCACATACTTAAATGTGCAAAATAAATGCACCATTCGTCTAGGTCGCGACTTCACCGGGGAAAATCATGAGATAGCCTACGCAAGAGACAACAACTTCATCCAGGAATAAACTAGAGGGAAAACAGTCAAACAAGACTCCACCCAATGAGGAAGTAACTTGATCGGGGGATTCATCCTATCCAGAAATGGACAAGGCAGGCTAAATCAAAAATCATCCACGAGGATTAGCTCAGTTGGGGAATTTTAGAAAGGAAGCACATTTTCTGCCTAAGCTAACCTTCTACTTGGAAAGAAACATGTACGATGTTTGAATAAACAAAGTATACAACCCAAAATCAACGACAAATGTGAATATGCATACTGATGTAAGTGTAAATGAGTAAATGAATGTTATGCTGACAAAACGAACAGATGGAATATCTTGAAGACGATAAGATGTCACGAAATAATAGATACTCGGCCAATCTTAAGAAAACGGAAAATAACTGGAACTGGAACCACAAGGCAACGTCAGAGCGTAACACGCTACAAGGCTCAAGTCTTCTGAGGAGAAAAGCCTTCCAATCCAATCCTCTAATACCAATAGACTACTGGCATGAGACAAAGCGTACCACACTTCAGAAATCTGCTCAAACAAAGGTAACCAAAACAACGCTTAACATGAACGGCTGGGGAGTCACCAAACTTAGTACCACGAGAAACACAAATTTACACAACCAACACCTCATGACGATTTTGAAATAAAACATGTTCATCATGCAAGGATAAATTACTGTACTGTTTTGCATTTCATGGCTTGACCATCCTCGGAACAACTGTTAATATTCCTTTCATTATTCACGACACATTTTTAAAATAAGAATATTTTAAATAACTTTGTTTCAAATATTTCCGTAAAAATTAAAATTTTGCCCACAAAAGGTAAATGCTCAAATTTCATTAATAAGATGGTAGTTCGCTAACAACGCGACTCCAAAGGTTTACAAAAGTTTGGCAAATAGTACATGAAAGAAAAAGGTTACACAAAAACAATGATCACTATTCTCCCTAACAACTTCGAATTCCGAAATGTGTTCAAATACCAAGACTGGTTTGACCAAAACATGCCTAAGCCGCCCCTTCAGGTTTTCAATTTAGCAAACTGTCAACTCAAACCTAAGCGAAATACTTCTTGACTGCATCGGCGTTCATGGAGCGTGGGAGCTCTTCACCGTCCATATTGGTGAGAATCAAGGCACCTCCAGAGCAAACTTTCTTAACGACATACGGTCCTTAATAATTCGGAGCCCACTTGCCCCTAAAATCAGGTTGGAAAGATAATATCTTCTTGAGCACAAGGTCACCTTCTCTGAACTCGCGTGGTCGAACCTTCTTATCAAAAGTCTTCTTCATTCTCTGCTGATACAATTGACCGTGACACAATGCTGTCAATCTCTTCTCTTCAATTAAATTCAACTGATCATATCTACTTTGACACCATTCAGCTTCAGAAAGTTTAGCTTCCATCAAAACTCTCATAGACGGGATCTCAACCTCCACAGGAAGTACTGCTTCCATGCCATAAACCAGGGAAAATGGGGTTGCACCTGTTGAAGTTCGAACTGAAGTACGGTATCCGTGTAAAGCAAACGAAAGCATTTCATGCCAATATTTATAAGTTACCACCATCTTCTGGACAATCTTTTTGATGTTCTTGTTAGCAGCTTCAACTGCCCCATTCATCTTCGGTCTGTAAGGAGAAGAATTATGATGTTCGATCTTGAACTCTTCACAAAGCTCTCTCATCATCTTGTTATTCAAATTCGAACCATTATCAGTGATGATCTTGCTCGGGATACCGTATCGACAAACGATTTGATTCTTGATAAATCTGACTACCACCTGTCTGGTTACATTAGCATAAGATGCTGCTTCCACCCATTTAGTAAAATAATCGATCGCTACCAAGATGAAACGATGACCATTTTAAGCTTTAGGTTCAATCATTCCAATCATATCAATGCCCCACATAGAGAAAGGCCAAGGTGAAGAGATAACGTTGAGGAGGGTCGGTGGCACATGTATCTTGTCCGCATAAATCTGGCATTTATGACATTTCTTCACATATTTGCAGCAATCAGATTTCATCGTCATCCAATAGTAACCAGCTCTCAGCATCTTTTTAGCCATCGCATGTCCGTTGGCATGAGTGCCGAAGGATCCTTCATGTACTTCTTGCATCAACATGTCTGCTTCACGTCTGTCTACACATCTGAGCAAGACCATGTCGTAATTCCTCTTATATAATACTTCTTCATTGAGGATGAAACTACTTGCCAATCTTCTCAATGTCTTCCTATCTTTATTGGATGCCCCAGGCGGGTACTCTTGAGTTTGAAGAACACGTTTAATATCATAGAACCACGGTTTGTCGTCGGTAACCTCTTCTACTAAGGACACGTGAGCAGGTCTGTCGAGGCGCATAACTCGGATTGTAGGCACATCGTTCCAACCATTCACTTGAAACATTGAAGACAAAGTAGCTAAAGCATCAGCCATTTGGTTTTCATCTCTAGGGATATGATGTAATTCCACTTTGTTGAAGAAAGTTAACAATCTTCTAGCATAGTCTCTGTAAGGGATCAAACCAGGATGACGAGTCTCCCATTCTCCTTTGATTTGATTAATTACCAATGCCGAATCTCCGTAAATATCAAGAATCTTAATCCTTAGATCCACTGCTTCTTCGAGACCCATAATACATGCCTCATATTCAGCCATGTTGTTCGTGCAGTCAAACTTCAATCTTGCCGTGAACGGGATATGAGTACCTCGGGGAGTGACGATGATTGCCCTAATTCCATTTCCATAAGAGTTCACAGCTCCGTCAAATATTAAACCCCAATGGGATTCGGGATCAGGTCCTTCTTCAGGTAACGGCTCTTCACAATCTTTAGCTTTCAAGTACATAACATCTTCATCTGGGAAATCAAACTTGATGGATTGATAATCGTCAATTGGTTGGTGAGCCAAATGGTCGGCTAAAATACTCCCTTTGATTGCTTTCTGAGTGTGATACTCAATGTCATATTCAGATAACAACATCTGCCAACGGGCTATTCTTCAAGATAAGGCGGGCTTCTCAAAGATATACTTGATCGGATCCATTTTGGAGATCAACCAAGTGGTGTGGTTAATCATATACTGGCGAAGACGACGAGCAGCCCAAGCTAAAGCACAACATGTTTTCTCAAGTAATGAGTATCGAGACTCACAGTCTGTGAATTTCTTACTCAGATAATATACAGCATGTTCCTTTCTTCCAGTCTCATCTTGTTGACCAAGCACACATCCCATGGAATCTTCCAATATAGTCAGGTACATAATCAAAGGTCTTCCTTCCACTGGAGGAATCAAAATGGGAGGTTCAAGAAAATATTCTTTGATGCTATCAAAAGCTCTCTGACAATCTTCTGTCCACACACATCCTTGGTTCTTTCGGAGAAGCTTGAAAATCGGCCCACAGGTAGCAGTCATATGAGATATAAATCTAGAAATATAGTTCAGTCTCCCAAGGAATCCTCTTACTTGTTTTTCTGTCTTGGGTGCGGGAATTTCCCGAATAGCTTTGACTTTATCAGGATCTACCTCAATACCTTTCTGACTGACAATGAAACCCAGAAGTCTTCCAGAACGAACACCAAAAGTGCATTTGTTGGGATTCAGACGGAGTTTATACTTTCTCAAACGCTGGAATAACTTCAATAAATGTTCCAAATGATCTTCTGCAGTTTGTGATTTGACAATCATGTCATCTACATACACTTCTATCTCTTTATGCATCATATCATGGAACAAAGCAGTCATGGCCCTTTGGTATGTTGCACCAGCATTCCTCAAACCAAACGGCATAACCCGATAACAAAATGTTCCCCACGGTGTAATGAAAGTTGTCTTCTCCAAGTATTCTGGTGCCATATTGATTTGATTGTAACCAGAGAAACCATCCATGAAAGAAAAGACTTTGAACTTTGCGGTACTGTCGACCAATACGTCAATGTGCGGTAATGGGAAGTCATCCTTTGGGCTGGCTCTATTCAGATCTCTATAGTCTACACACATTCGAACTTTGCCATCTTTCTTAGCAACAGGCACTATATTGGCTAACCACTGAGGATAGACCGATGTAACAAGGAAACCGGCATTAATCTGTTTTTGAACTTCTTCTTTGATCTTGTCATCCATATCGGGACGAGTCCTTCTCAACTTCTGCTTAATCGGCGGACATTCAGGTCTCAACGGTAAACGATGCTCCACAATATTGTTGTCCAAACCTGGCATATCTTGGTAGGACCAAGCAAACACATCAACATACTCTCTGAGAAGCTCCAACATTTTCTCTTTGACCTCTAGGATAAGCAATGCTCCGACTTTAACTTCCTTTTTATCTTCTTCATTACCCAAATTGATCAACTCTATAGGCTCTTCAAACGGTTGAATAGTCTTTTCATCGTGCTCAAGTAAACGGGAAATTTCATCAGGAACTTCTTCGCTATCCTCTTCTTCGGCTCTGAACACAGGGAATTCAAAGTTGGGAGAGGGCATAGGATCATTGTTTTCAATGGTTAAGTCATGGATTAATCTGCACATATGATTATGCTTTATTTTAGAAATCAATTAATATGAATGTTGTACAAATGAAACAAAATATTATTATATTTTCCTATTACTACCAATTAATTTTCATTACTATTTCCCAGAAAAAGTGAAAAATAAAACAGTAGTGGACAAAATAACATTTTTATTCATGAAGGGAAATACTTGAAACAAAGAGCCCAGACATTTTCTCTTTTGCCTTGGGCAGAGCAAAAGGATTTATTTTCAACATAGCCCGACACAAATACTTTTCGCCTTGGGCAGAGCGAATTTTTTCAAAAATAAAACAAAACATTACTCAGAAATGTGCATCACAACAGGAACATCTACAACAATCCAGTTCTGGCAAACCACTCCATGCGTTACAAAATCGGGTAAATCCTCTTCAGAATCGTCTCCTATTATAGCATCAACTTCAGGAGGAGTCGGATGGATAAAACCTGCGCTTCGGAAAACCTCTTGTATTGGACGAGTAACTACTTCCTGCTTGACTCTTGCAGACACGGGATGAAAACCAAGACCTTCTCCAGACTTGTTCTCGGGCAAAGTCAACACCTGGCCCCAACCCTCAGCCGAACCACTTTCAACCACTCGTCGCGCATCCTCAAAAGAAGAAATAGATGTCCCTTGCTTCTTCACTTCATTATTAGCAACAGATAGAGCTTGGAATTAGGTTCCAACATCCTCATCAGCATCAATAAAAGAGAAAGATGACAAATGGCTTACCAACATAGCCTGCTCTCCACCAATCATTACCAGCTTTCCATGCCTTACAAACTTCAATCTTTGATGGAGCATGGAAGTGACTGCCCTGCATCATGGATCCATGGACGACCCAATAGGCAACTATAGGCGGCACGAATATCCATTACTTGAAAATTGATCTGAAAAGTATGAGGACCAATTACTATAGGAATATCCACTTCACCAATGACAGTCTTCCTAGAACCATCAAACGCTTTGACAATTACCCCACTAGGTCTCATGGGAGCACCTTGATATGAGAGTCGAGATAATGTAGTCTTGGGCATTACATTTAACGACGAACCTGTATCTACCAACACACTTGATAAAGTATCATTTCCACAACTTATTGAGATATGAAAAGCCATATTATGGTTCCTTCCCTCCTCCGGAAGCTCTTCATCACTGAAACCCAAATTGTTACACGAAGTAATATTTCCCACAATTCCATCAAATTGGTCAACCGTCACATCATGATCCACGAATGCCTGGTCCAAGACCTTCATCAAAGCTTCTCTATGGGCACCAGAATCTCTCAGTAAAGCAAGCAAAGAAATCTTGGAAGGAGTTTGCAATAGTTGGTCCACAATCTTATATTCACTTCTCTTGATGAGCTTCAGAATCTCATCATCATCGGGATGTGGGATAGGTTCATTGGATCGGCCTATCTCAACCCTTGGTTCAACATTTCTCGCTGGAATTTCTGCCGGTACGGGCCTCCTGACTTGAACTTCTGGTCTCTTCAAAGGTACTTCCGCAAAGACACGTCCGCTTCTCGTAACTCTACTTACATCAGCGATGTTAACAAAAGATGGTCTTGTTGGTATAGGGACTTCTACCCCATTCTCAATCATTGTGGCATTATACTTATACGGTATAGCTTGGTCTGAGTTGTAAGGCACAGGACCAGGTGGATAAATGATCAAAGGAGCAACAGGTGCAGTCTGACTGTCGTAAACAATCTCAACTGGTTTAGGCAAATTGAATTATGGTATTATAACATTCACTTTATCCTCCGGATCTCTGTCATATGTAATAGTGATAACCCTCTGGTCTAACAATTTTTGAATATCCCCCTTCACAATAGGGCAATCAACCTCTCTTGAACAAAATTCACAAACATCATAATCATGATAATGCCTAAAAAAAGCAAGTCTTCTTAAGCTCTGATGTAACCTGATCAACGAATCTCTTATGTGTTCAACTTGAAAAACTCGGAACTTTCTTGGACAACCTTCCACCATATTCACTGATGCTGCCCCATGTCGAGGCAAAGGATTATCTCTAACATTTGGGTTAACATCCTTGAAAGACAAGATACCATTCTTAATCAACCTCTGCACGTCCGCCTTTAGAGCAAAACAATTTTCAATGTTGTGCCCCGACGACCCTTGATGATATTCACAAAACTGATCTGCCTTGTACCACAGATAAGTACTATTTGGCGCGACAGGAGGAGGCTTCGTCGTTATGAGGTTTTTTCTGATCAAGGCGGGGAACAACTCAGTATAAGTCATGGGAATGGCCTCGAATTGCGGTTTCCTTGGTGAACGGTTCTGGTTGTTGAATGGATAAGCCTGTTGTCGAGGCTGCTGCTGAAATGGTCGTTGTTGAGTTGGTGGGGTTTGATGAGTTGGGGTCATCAATGCTGGGCGGACAGCCGGAGTGACTGCCGCAACGTGTGAGTAACCTCTCCTTGGTCTCCCTGGGAAGATTACGCTGACATCCTGTTCTTTTATTTTTGGGAAAATACTTCCAAACTTCTTGGTACTGCTAGACGAACTTCCTTCTTTAACCAAACGTCCTTCACGAATCCCTTCCTCCAACCGCATGCCCATACTCACCATTTCGGTGAAGTCACTGGGTGCGCTGGCAATCATTCTTTCATAGTAAAAGGAACCTAAAGTCTTCAAGAATATCTTTGTCATCTCTTTCTCCTCAAGAGGAGGATAGATTTGAGCAGCAACTTCGCGCCACCTCTGGGCGTATTCCTTAAAAGACTCTCTGTCTCTCTGGGACATCGCCCGGAGTTGATCCCTGTCCGGCGCCATGTCAACGTTGTACTTATACTGGTGAACAAAAGCTTCACTAAGATCGTTGAAGTTGCGGATCCGAATGCTGTCCAAACCCATATACCACTTTAGAGCAGCACCCGTCAAACTGTCTTGAAAATAGTGAATCAACAAGTCATGATCATCATAATATGTAGACATCTTCCTCACGTACATAGTCAAATGACTCTGAGGACATGAATCACCCTTATATCTTTCAAAGTCTGGCACTTTGAATTTTGCTGGAATCTTGACATTCGGAACTAAACACAGGTCATGAGTGTTCTTTCCAAACAAATCCTTCCCCTTTAACGCTCTTAGCTCCCTCTGCATTTCTTGGAATTGGTCTTGAAATTATTCCATTCTATCAAAAAGACCCAAACTTTCAGCAGGCTCGGAAGGATAAGTAGGTTCATTCAAGTATGGCATAGAGTGAACCGCAGGAGCGACAGTTGTCATCACTGGTTGCAGGAAAGGTGTTACAGACGGGATTACCGGCGGCATAGCAGTTGTCTCTGGTTGAGGAAAAGACATAGTAGGTTGAAACAAAGGCTGTACGACAGACTGATATCCTTCTAGCACAAAGTTGTAAGGCATTCCCCACGGAAAACCTTTTGGCATCTGATGTGGAAGCGGAGAGTTGATTTGAGTCACAGATGTTGGAACGGTGACAATCTCGGAAACCACAGTAGTTGAAGTCTGAATCTCGGCAGCTGCAGTCGATGGCTGATTCTGAGCAGCCATCAAACTTTCCACTAGCGCAGTTAACTTTTCCATACCGACACGAAGGGTAGCGACCTCCTCACGAAGCTCGTGGTTTTCCTGTTCTAGATCTTCCATCTTCCTCTGACGATTGGCTCGAGTATCGTATCGATGAGACAGCTTGACAATCTTTCGGAGTGGAAAAAGAAACAAGGATAAGACTCTAGAAAACATGTGAAGTGGAATGTTGGATGATGCATGATATGTGATGCAAATGATAATTCATTTTGATAATTTTTTCAAGGAACTTCAATAATTTAGCATACATCAATGGTAAAGGAATTTGGAACAACAAAAACTCACTTCATTAATCAAAAGCGGTAAATTACAACTTACAACTTTGGAACAACAAAACAATAAATTACAACTTTGGGATAACAACCCAATAATAAAGCAGTAAACTACAACTTTGGAACATGAAGCGCATAATAAAAGCAGTAAATTACAACTTCGGAACATGAAGCCCTTTTACAGAGTTTTACAAAATGACATCAGTAAAATAAAACTAAAAGCTAAAGATCACTCAGAATCATCAGATGAAGGACCAAATGCCAACTGTAACTGGAGCTTCCTGATCTTCTCTTCATAAAAGTATTCCATCTCTTTCTTCTCAGCTACCAGTCGATCAATGATTTCCTTTTGTGGATTAGGAACGAGAGCAACGCTTACCGAACCTTCCTTATTTCTCTTCCTTTCACTTGCATATTTCTTCAGTAAAGCGTCCTTTTGACGAAGCTTCTCATCATGATCAATGAACCAGCCGTCTTGAATAAATAGCAAATCCTCCTTTTCCTTTAGTTGTCGATCCAGGACCCGATTCTCATATTCAGACATATTATACTTTTCTTTCCAAGCATCTCTCTCGGACTTCATCCTAGCCATATTTCCTTGGTATTCTCCCATATTCTCGATAGGGATATCAACAGATGATGATGCAACAGTAGGGAATAAAGGTTTCTCAGGTTTATAGGGCATCTTGAAAGCACAAGCCCTAGCACGGACCCATTGTAGGTAAGGCTCCAAAGAAACGACGGCACCCCTATGTCCTAACATATCTCTCCCTTTCCTATGGATGTGGCGCCAAGCTCCTTCGATCTCCCTCTTAGCTGCCTGGTGATCTTGTCCTTCTTGTAGAAAGAAACCACTCACATGGATGTTGTTTGGCTTGTCCCTCATCGGGTATCCAAACTAACGGCGCGCGAGAACAGGGTTATAGTTAATTCCACCTTTCGTACCAAGAAGAGGCACGTTAGGAAAAGCACCACAGCTATCGATGATCTTCACGTCATAGTAAACTCGATTATACCAATCAATGTCGAAATGAGTGAGAGCCATAATTTTTGGCGCCCATCGCGGCTCCTTCTCGAGATCCTAGAAAACATCAGACCTAGGTAGATGAGAAACATACCACTGATACAGCAACTGTGCACAACAAATAATCATCCCTCCTTGATAAGAGTTTCGAAGATGGATGGAGTAGTAGGTATCTCCTAGCAGCGTAGGGACCGGATTTCCAATCAAAAAAATTCTGATGGCGTTGATATCCACAAACTTATCAACGTTAGGGAACAAGAATAGACCATAAGCGAGTAAAGCAAAGACGTCTTCGAAGGCAATAGTATCTTTTATCTCAGCGAAATGACGAGCTTTCCTCAACAAAAACTGCGCATACAAGCCTCGGATTCCCCCTTTTGTAGTCATGTTCTCCTCTATCTCTGACTTCTTCAAGTGGGTGATGGTCGCTATCTCGTGAGATTTGGGTTCCTCTTCTAAGCCAGAAAAAGGAACACAATCGGTGATCGGCAAACCGAGTATGTAGGAGTACTCTTCTAAGGTGGGCATTAATTGGTAATCAGGAAAGGTGAAGCATCGGTACAAAGGATCATAGAATTGGACCAACGTATTAAGGATGCCTTCCTTCATCTTGCGCTTCATGAGAGGTATAATGGACCCATACTTTCTCTGGAAATCCGTCGGGTTCTTGATCTTAGGAATTAAACTCTTCAGTTCTTCAATCTCGGGCTCCTTAAAACTAAAACTTCGAGTATTTCTCCTTCCAAATTCCATAATAATAGTACCTGAGATGTATGCACAAATCATTCTTAAGTTCCTTGAAAAACAAGTTTTTTACAAGAAATGTTGATGAATGCATGAATGAATGATAATGCAACAGTTACACACAAGTTCACAAACATGGGGTTCAAAGGTTCAACGTTTCGAGCATGGAGTCAAAGGTAAAGCCCGCCCCAAGGTATGTACTACGGTTTAATCACACCTGTAAGACAAGGTTCTAAGAGTCCCCAGAGTCTACATTCCCCCTTCGGATATTACCAACGTCTTGATTACTCAATAATTAGCAATATTCTCAAGAGAAACTCATCCGAGCGTAGCATCGCGTAACAACTACTTCCGAATTACTCCGTTATAGTCTCCGCGCTACACCTAAAAGGCTAAGATGGGTTAGGGTTCTACGGTTCTCAATTTCTCTGGCTCCCAGGTCGAAAATAATAATGTCTTCCCGATTACTCGGTAAACAAATATTATGTTCAAAAGGGCCTTCCATTGAGTGGGGGATCTCATGCCTCCTTCTTCGGGATTACTCCCTCAAAGTTAACATGACTATACCGCCCGTCCTATTCTTAAGTGTAATTTAATCCGGGTATAGGATTCGTCCTTTGCAAAAAAACCCAAACAACCCCAATTTAAACACATAATCAAACAAATCAAACAATAATAAAAAAGATAAAACAAACTAGGCTTAACCCACTTAGGGATGGACCAGCAAGAGGTCAATCTTTCCCCAGCAGAGTCTCCAATTCTGTAGCGATAAAAAATGTAACAGGGTAAATCGGAGATCGAACTATTAATTAATTCGTCTCACAAAAGCAAGAGTCGCCACCGCGCTTTATTGTTTCCAAGGGAAAAGAGAAAAGAGCGAAATAAAACCCTAAAATATGCAATGTAAAATAAAAAGTAATGAAAATACAAGGCGTTTTTGAAAAGAGGTCTAGAGTTCGGGGGTTGGTTATACAAGGGGAAGGTATTAGCACCCAATGTATCTATAGTATCCTATAGGAACCTTTTGAAATATCTGTTTATTAAAATGTTTGTTTGATTAAAAAATAAATTGTTTTGGCCAAAGAGGGGTACAAACGGGTTTTTGAAGATACGACGACCTAATGTCGAAGTTTTGACTTAAAAGGTATGAGTTTTGAAAAAATCGAATATTTGGGAAAATTATCTTAAGTTTTAATGAAATGGAGGTATTCGCGTGATTGGATTTGAGGACATGAAGTCAACAAATTTAATCATTTTTCCCTTGGATTTAGACGTAAACAGAATAACCAAGTAAAGACTGAATAATCAAACAGAAAATTAGATAGATAATGATTAAATAGCTAAGTGATATATAACCACAACAATGACTAAATAACAGACTAAATGGTGTGAACATGCATTTTTTATATTTTTGTTTTATATGTATAAAGCAAAAGAATTTAATTAAAGAAAAGAAAATGTTTTAACTTTTAATTTTTTATGTATTTTTTAGTATTAATACAAATAATAAAATATCCTAATGTCTTATACTAATTCAAGTATTTTAACTAATCTTTTTATACATAAAGTCTTAATTAATATATAAAAAGTATTGTTCATTAGGAATTAATATAAATAAAATTAATATATTTAAGTAAATTATATATGAAAAAATGGTTTATATTATTTAAAATTATAAAAGAAATATAAATCAAATTTTTGGTTTGTGAATGTTTAAAACAAAAATAAAAGGAAAAAAAATGAATGGGCCAAAGAGTTTTTAAGGGGGCCCAAATTAAGAACAAACAAAACTGGGATGGGGGTGTTCTAATGAAATTCGTTGGGTTTTAGGCATAGGAAATGGGTTAAGCCCAATATTTCATAACTTGTTTAGGGGTAAACGTTTGTCTTAGTTTGGGGAAAAACGTATTAGGGTTACAGCGCCGTTCGTTCATCCTTTGTTCGTCTTCTTCGTTTGCTCTCATGCCCTCGCCTCTGAATTTTCCCTTGCCCATGGCCACCGGCATCTTCAAACCTCCTCTTCCCTCCAACGAAACGCTAGGGCGACAGATTCAAGGTAATAATCTTCGTTTTAAATCTCATTAGGGTTTTATTGTTTGCATGTTATGATCTCGCCCCTTATTGATCCTGACTTCCTATTGTTATGGTTATTTGAGGTACATGAAAGAAAAAAAGAGGGAGAAACATTACCTTTGGAGACGGAGGAGGAAAGGGATGAGGAGAGCTGTGGCGGCCAAGGCGGTGAGGGACGAAACGCGTGATGCTGGGCTTGCTTGGATTCTTGGTTTGTGTTTCTTTGCCCCTTTGATTCGTGGTTTGATGATGATTTTGAAAAAAACCTTATGTGATATTTTTCTTCTTCTTCTGTTGACCTTGCTTCTGTTGCCTTGAATGAACGCCCTGATTTTTTCTTTGTCTTTGTCGCCTATGAGTTGCCTTGTGTGCTTATGTCGCCTATGAGTTGCCTTGTGTGCTTATGTCGCCTTTGTTGCTTCTGAGATGATGATTACTGACATGCTTGCTTGTTAATGTTGGCCATGCTGAATACGCTATTGTTGGAACATTGGTTTTGACTAGCTTTCCCTTTCTTCTTTCTGTCTCACTTCTGTTGCCTTTTGGATTGTTAAGTTGCCTTGTATGTTGGTTTTGAATCTGGTTTAAAGTCTTGACAGTTTGTGTTTGAGCATGGTTTTGATTGGGGCTGGAAACAAGTTGCTGACGGTTAATGGTTTGATAGATTATTGGCTGGAGGTTTTTTGATGTTCTAAAAGGCTTGAAACAGGTTGGTTTAAGCCTTATGCAGATTATGTGTTTGGATAATTTTCTGGTTAGGCTATGTGTTTATGGTTTCGGTTATGGCTTTCAGCAGGCTTGACCATTAATGTTTATGCAGTGTTTGGACATGTTTATGTTTGATTGCTTCAGGCTGTTGGACAAGTGAGGTTTTAATGGTCATGGTTTTATGGTTTGGTACAAGTTTTGGCTTGTGATACTTTGTTTGACAGGTTATGGTTTATGCTTCAGGCAAGTTAACTTGGCTGGATGCTTGAGTTTTTGGCATGATTCTAGGGGTTTGGATAGTAGGTTGTATGTTGTTTTGAATGCAGGTTCTTAAGGTTTTTGGTACTTTTAGAAATAAGCTTCAAAACAGGTTTTTCCACTCTGGCCTTTTCTTGAGAAATTTGTTGTTGTTATAATATCCGTTGCTGGCGTACCCTTTTGACAGTTCAGGTTTTGTATATTTTAACTATTTTCCTTTTGATACCTCTGCACTTCTATTGTTCCATTCAGTTTGCTTTGTATCCTTTTCTAGGCTTCCCTTTTTCTACTGTGTTACTGCAGTTTTGTTTTCTATCTCTTTTCTGCCTAAGGCCAAAACCTGTAAACCCAAACTATTTTCTCTCTTCTCTCTCCTTAGTACAGTTTGAAACATTAAAATGTTATATGTACTTTGTATTCTGAAAAAGCAAAGGCTGGGAAATGATGAATTTAGAAATATTTGGCTTGCATATATGGTTTTGATCTGCACATTTCCTTCTTTAACTATCTGCATTGTTACAGTATGGAGGAGCCTTGTATTTTGACCTCCTCCCATATGTTGGATAGTTTACGTTGGACTTTGTTTTGAAAATGTAACTTTGACTTGCATATGCTGTTGGTTTTGAAATATGCAGTTTTGACAATTGAAATGTGCAATTGGTTTTGAAATATGCAGTTGGTTTTGGCAAAATTGAATTTGTGCATATTTTTAACTTGCGCATTCATATTTATCAATAAATATTCATCCCTTTTTGTGAACCGGGAGAAATCCCGTGATTTGCAAAGAGGGTAAAAACTGATTCCAGCCGTTTGCTTTTAATGATGAACTCTAAATTAATCGTCTGCTTTTAATTATCTATCTATCTCTGACTTTTTCTTTAATTCTTCTTTGCAGGTAAAATCAAATGAGCATCAAAGAAGTATTGGGTAGAAGATGAAGATTTAGAACTTAGAAAAATTAGGATAGTTTTTATTTCACTTTAAACATTTGTAAAAATTATCATTGTAAATACTTTGTAAATAAATACGGTATTTAAACAACAATTGTAACAATTAGAATAAAATGAATAAAACTCTATTATTTTACCAGTTAATTCTTTTCTTCTTTCCAATTATTCACTTTATCATTTATAATTCTTTAAATTATAACAACTGAAAATGAATTCCAACTATTAAATTCAGAATAATAAATAATTAAATAAACATCATTGATCAATTAATAAACTTCTTTTCAAATATTTACTTTATTATTTATAATTCTTTAAATTATATAATAACTGAAAATAAATTCCAATTATTTAAACTCAGAATAATAAATAATTAAATAAACATCATTGATCAATTAATAAACTTCTTTTCAAATATTTACTTTATTATTTATAATTCTTTAAATTATATAATAACTGAAAATAAAATCCAATTATTTAAACTCAGAATAATAAATAATTAAATAAACATCATTGATCAATTAATAAACTTCTTTTCAAATATTTACTTTATTATTTATAATTCTTTAAATTATATAATAACTGAAAATAAATTCCAATTATTTAAACTCAGAATAATAAATAATTAAATAAACATCATTGATCAATTAATAAACTTCTTTTCAAATATTTACTTTATTATTTATAATTCTTTAAATTATATAATAACTGAAAATAAATTCCAATTATTTAAACTCAGAATAATAAATAATTAAATAAACATTGTTTTAGCATTGATCAATTAATGAACTGGGCGTTTCAAAAATAACCAGCTCTCGATTTGAAAAAGTTATGAATTTAAAATCTGCTTTGAAAATTGATAAAAATAGGTCAAAACACTTGCAATGTAATGATGCAGATGGGAGATGGTATCTTAGGTCAAAATTTGGGGTACAACAGCTGCCCCTATTTAAGTTTCTTCTATCCGGAGATATGAAGATTAAAATCTTCGTCTCGACGAGATTGAAGGTACTTAAATACATAATACGCAAATTTTTGCCCTAAGATACCGCCATTATGTTTGATATGAATGTAGTGATTGAATTCACAGAGAAAGATATTGTATGAAAACAAGATAATGCGGGAGAAATCAAACACCAACAAAACGCAGGGACATAGATTATACACTACTGGGGAAATGAGCCATCGACTTCAAATAATAGACTCTTGACGGCGAATAAAAATTTGAGAGAATATGGACTCTGACCCTAACAAAGAAGGTATCTTGCATAGGCCATAAAAACAGATTATTGACCCAAAATATCTGTGAGTTCACAACTCAAGGTCAAAGATAAACAGAAAGTATCAATTTTGCTGATAATGGATTACCGACTTCTGAAGGTAAAGATTCATAACAAACTTCTCTGCGAGATTTCCGGAGATATACTAATTAATGCTGAAATAATAATAAGGTTGTAGATACACAAGCTGCTCAAATAAAGAAGCTGCCACTTGCTGTCTTCCAAAAAATATTATGACATACAAGCTGCTCAAATAAAGAGGCTGCCACTTGCTGTCGTCCAGGGGTGTCAATAACATACAAGCTGCTCAAATAAAGAAGCCGCCACTTGCTATTTTCCAAAAAAAATACCAATAACATACAAGCTGCTCAAATAAAGAAGCTGCCACTTGCTGTCTTCCAGAAAAATAATAACTTACAAGTTGCTCATGAAGAGATTGCTGCTTGCCGTTTCCAAAAATAATAATAACGCACAAGTTGCTCATGAAGAGACCGCCGCTTTCCATTTTCCAACGATGTCTATAACGTACAAGTTGCTCATGAAGAGACCGTCGCTTGTCGTTTTCCAAAATAATAATAACGCACAAGTTGCTCATGAAGAGACCGCCGCTTGCCGTTTTCCAAAATAATATCTTCGAAAGGGTGTCATACTCCCTTTACTGTCAGACTTTGCTTCAATTGTACAAACAACATGTCGGAATACAAAGCATGTATCTTTGGTCTCAGAGCTGCCATAGACTTGGGAATCAAATCCTTAGATGTATTCAAAGACTCGGCTTTAGTTATCAACCAGATCAAAGGGGAATGGGACACCAAACACCCACATCTTATCCCTTACAAAGAATATGTTTTGACATTGCTACCACATTTTGAGAAGATTACCTTCGAGCATTTCCCGTGAGAAGAAAATCAGCTAGCAGACGCACTAGCCAAAATGTCATCTATATTTAAACTTAATTGGGATAACAAGGCTCCCCAGATCACCATTGAAGGAATGGATGAACCAGTACATTGTCACGAGATTAATACTGAAGAAGTGGTGGACCAGCCTTGGTTTCACGAAGTCAAGAGGTATCTCGAGTCTCAAGAGTATCCAGAAAGAGCTTCAATCAATGATAAAAAGTTCTTAAGGAGATTCTCTGCTAAGTTCTTCCTTAGTAATGGCATCTTGTACAAACGCAATCATGACTCTGTGTTACTTCGGTGCATAAATAAGATTGAAGCTGAAAGGATCATGGTTGAATTGCATGAAGGCACTTTTGGCACCCATTCCAGTGGTCATACGATGGCAAAGAAAATCGTACGGGCAGGCTATTACTGGTCTACCATGGAAGAAGATTGCTATCAACACTCTCAAACCTGCCATAAGTCTCAAATTTATGCTGACAAAGTACATATACCTATGGTTCCTCTGAATGTCTTGACAGCTCCTTGTCCCTTTGTTATGTGGGGAATAGATATGATTGGGGAAATCAAGCCGACAACCTCCAATGGACACCACTTCATCCTAGTGGCAATTGACTATTTTACAAAGTGGGTGGAGGCAGCTTCCTTCGCTTCCCTTACCAAGAATGTTGTTGCCCGTTTCATCAAACAAAACCTTATTTGTCGGCACGGTATCCCAGAAAGGATCATAACTGACAACGGTACAAATCTTAATAACACTATGATCACCGCGTTGTGCGAGCAATTCAAGATTCAACATCACAATTCTTCTCCCTATCGGCCAAAGATGAATGGTGTTGTCGAAGCTGAAAATAAAAACATTAAAAAGATCATAGAGAAAATGACAGTCACGTACAGAGACTGGCATGAGATGTTACCATTCTCTCTCCACGGATATCGTACCACGGCTCGCACATCAACCGGGGCAACACCTTATTCTTTTGTTTACGGCATGGAGTCTGTCTTGCCTATCGAGGTTCAGATTCCCTCTCTGAGGATTATAAAGGATGCAAGATTGAATGAAGACGGCTGGATTCAGACTCGACTTGATCAACTGAACTTGATTGATGAAAAGAGACTTACTGCTATTTTCCATGGTCAAATGTATCAAAAACGGATGATCAAGGCTTTCAACAAGAAAGTCAGACGCCAAGTGTATCAAGTTGGAGATCTAGTGATCAAACGCATCATCTTGCCACAAGGTGATCCTAGGGGAAACTGGACTCCTACCTATGAAGGACCATTTATAATCAAAAACATTTTCTCTGGTGGCGCAATGATCTTGATCACCATGGATGGTGACGACCTGCCGCACCCTGCGAACATGGACATAGTCAAAAGATACAACGCATAAGAGACCTTCTAGGTTGACATACCTAGGAAAAACAAGGGCATCCCGACGAACAAAAAAGGTTCAGGCAAAAATTAGGGATAAAACAAAAAAATCTGTACACCCGGTAAGTTGAAAACCCGAAAGGGCAACTTGGGAAAAAAAGGGTTTCCTGGTAGACTGAAAACCCGAAAGGGCGGTCCAGGCAAAATTTAGGGAATTAAAGCGTATGACTATGTCCCGTTGGATCACTTTATGGACAAACTTTGACTTCCACTGACAAACTCAGAGTTTCTGATCAATTCAATCAGCTTTGGACAAGGCAACAAATAGATAAGACACTCGGAGATACGAAGGCTATAGCAGAATGGAAACCCCATGGGATTGTCACACATAGCTATCTTTTCTTTGTATCAAAATTTTCTTTTTTTACGACAACATTCTGTTACTAGAATGTTTATCTCCTTGTACTAAAATACTTACTCAAAGTCAATACAAAGATATCCCTTTGAAAGTGCAAAAACTATTTGTCTTTTTCTTTACACTTGTGTTTTGTTTACAAAAACGTTCAATGATTCATTGTTGAACATAATTATTGTTTACAGATAAACAAAATGGGAAGAACAATTATTGATAGGTTGAAAAGATAGGAAAATATCTCTAGGCCATTCCATAAGTAATCCCCTGCAGTACGTCATTTAAATCCCCAACAGAACAAAGTTCAAATTATTGATCCCCAGTAGAAGTTGTCAAATTTCTCAGGACTCCCCAACAGATTCTAAAAGCAGTACATGGTACTGCCCTTACAATAAAGTTTATTTCTCTCAGTATAAATTCATCGATACTTCTACTTCGAGGCATGAAGACTCATATATCCTTAGCAACAGTCGGGATTTATTTTCCCCAGTCCAACAGCAGTGCAGCAAACTAGCTCATATACGCATGCATTGCATCCATATATCATAAACATTCATAACACGAATGCATTTTACTATGCATTTCATACAACATAAACATTATTTTCTAGCTAACATTTTACCCGTTTCAGGATAAGGTTAATAGCTACCAATAAAAAATATTCAAAATCTTTTGATACAGTTCAGATAAGCTCCAGACACGGATGCCATTTTGATACTCATTCAGATTCAACCTCTTGATACAGTACATATACGCTCCAAACACAGATGGCATCCTGATACTCATTCAGATTCAGATACAGTTCAGATACGCTCCAGATACGGATGCCATCCTGATACTCATTCAAATTCAGATATAGTTCAAATACGCTCCAAACAAGGATGCCATCCTGATACTCATTCAAATTCAGATACATTTCATATACGCTCCAGATACGGATGCCATCCTGATACTCATTCAGATTCAGATACAGTTCAGATACGCTCCAGACACGGATGCCATCCTGATAACCCATTTAGATTCAACCACTTGATATAGTACAGATACGCTCCAAACACGGATGCCATCCTGATACTCATTCAGATTCAACCTTTTGATACAGTTCAGATACGCTCCAGATACGTATGCCATCCTGATACTGATTCAGATTCAACCTTTTGATACAGTTCAGATACGCTCCAGATACGGATGCCATCCTGATACTCATTCAGATTCAAGCTTTTGATACAGTTAAGATATGCTCCAGATACATATGCCATCCTGATACTCATTCAGATTCAACCTCTTGATACAGTTCAAATACGCTTCAGACACGGATGCCACTCTGATACTCATTCAGATTCAACCTCTTGATACATTACAGATACGCTTCAGACACGGATTCCATCCTGATACTCATTCAGATTCAACCTCTTGATACAGTACAGATACGCTCCAGACACGGATGCCATGCTGATACTCAATCAGATTCAACCTCTTGATACAGTTCAGATACGCTCCAGACACGAAAGCCATTCTGATGCTCATTTAGATTCAACTTTCAAATACGGTGTAGATACGCTCCAAACACGGATGCCATTCTGATATTCATACAAACAAGGTTTTTAGATACAGTTCGGGTTCGCTCTAGACATAGACGCCATTCTTATACTCATTCTTCCAACTTATAAAATGCAATTCAGCAATCACTTATGGATGGCATCTACAAGCCCATCTCCCACGGTTTTCTATCACCTCTCCAAATGGCGTCTTTAAGCCCATTCCCTCAACCTTAACATTAGCGAGTGCAAATTTCTAGGCACTCTAGTGTCTAATCATCTTCCACCTTCGAGTCACGAATAACAAAACTCGCCAATCTAACTCTTCAGGTTTAAGAAGATTGAATAGGGAAAGTTGTTGTACCCCAAAATTTTCCCTCTCACTTATTAAGATTTTTCTCACAAGATCTCTTTGACTCAAGACTGGATTAGGGTTTGACCAGCTCAAGACATCTCCTCATGCACTGATGACCAAAATTAGGGTTTGAGTTTGCACAAGGATTTTTGGACTATCAATGCTTCATATGACTTTCAAGGATCATTATGGACCCCCAAGATTATTCATGTCAAGTTTCAAGCTTTGAATCACACTTTTGATCAGTCAATTGGATAGTTGACCTAAAAATCAACTGTATTGGGGAAAAAGTTAACCATGGCCAATTTACAGTCAAACTTCATAATTTGGATCCATATCAACATTTTAGACTCATATGTATCATTTGATCAAGTTTGGACCACAATTCCTCAAGATATTTGATCAATTCATCAAAAGGGCAAAATGGTCAAAATTAGGGTTTTGATTAAGAAGGGGCAATTTCTGAGTTTTGACCTAGCAAATGATCAATTGGGTTGAAGCATGATTTCAAGAGTTAAATTGCACCATCTTGACCTAATGACATGGTTCAAAACATTGCAAATCCATTTGATTGATAGATGAATTTTTTAGTCAACTGATCAAAAGTCAACAGTATACTGAAAAGTCAAACTTTGACTTTTTGGTCAAAATCAAGTGCCAAAGATCATAAATCATCAAAATATGTCAAAATGTGAAACTTGTTCATCAAGAAACCAAGGTTTTAAGATTTTGTTTTGAAAATTTGAAAATTTTAACTTAGAAAATTTTCTAAGTATAGAAAATTTCTTATTTTGTCTCAACTTTGAGCCAAAATATCACCATGATGCAAGATGATTCAAAGGAAACTTCCAACATGAAAGTTGTAGATCTCCATGAAATCTACAACTTTTCTTCACACAATTTCTCCTAAAAATGCTTGGATCTCAAGATATAATTTTGTGAATACATGCTTATGAACCAAAAAAACTTAGTGAAATTTTGCCCTAGTTAGGTAGATTTTTTACCTAACTTCATGCCAATTTTTCACATAGTTCTAAGAGTAATATTCAAAAGCATTACAAATATGGGTTGTATAGAAAATTGCAAGCTTTCCAAAATGTCCAATAACTCCTTGAGATCATTCTTGAGTAGGGACAATCGAAGAGATGAAGTTGGTGATTTATCACTTTGATTTCAAGCCATTTCGTGAAGAACAAAAATTTAAATCCTCAAGCATGCTGAACAAATCTTACTTTGCAGGCTCCTAACTTGACTTTCACTCCATAATTAAATGTTTTCACAGTTGTTGGAAGATTTTAGCCAAGCATTGAATGCATTGTACAAGAACAATTCCATTTTTGGCACAAAGGTTCCATTTCCATTTTGATAAAGCACAACTTTTGTAATTTTCCATTCCTTGAGCCTTGCACTAGTTTTATCTGCACACAAGCAAAGAAAAAACCAAAAGCAACTTGCCTAAAACCTCTACCAAACCAGACCATGCTTGTACAACACTTAGGGACTTGTCTCCTCATTTTTCTTCAAAAGCAAATAATAGAGCCAAAACGCTATAACTCAGAAACCTGGTGTGGAATTGATTTGAATACTTCTCTATACTTATACACAAGTGTATTGCAACCTAACACAAGAAGGCTAAGACTCAGAAACTCTCCCAAACACTTTGACATTGAAAATATGCCATAGCTTTACAGTTTTGCACCATACATAGCCATCTCAAAAACCACTCGTGCGTTTTGAGTTTTAACCACCTAAACACTTAATATACTTCATATATGAGTGTTCCAGACCCCTGTTCCCTCACTGTAAATCCTCCTCCTCCATCTTCCATTTTTACATGTCAAGCTTGCAGGTTGACTTGAGTAGAGAGATTCAGGAACTTTCAAGGCAAAGTAAGGATTGGAATACACTCAGGGAGGTCCAGGCAAGCTAAACAGATCCTCAGGCCTTCTCAAAACTTGCTCAAACTCCATTCACGATCTCAAATGAAAGAGGTAAAAACTCAAACTTCTATCTCTTCATACAAGCATCCTTTGGTCTTGATTTGTTAAAATAAAATGTAGATATCCTTGCACTAAAGCCAACCATGTTCATAGATTTCATTTATATTCATTGTGTATAGAGAATTTTGGATTTGAATTTTCTGTAAAAATTAGGTTTCAAATTAGGGCAAGCAAAATTAACTCTGATCTTTGAATTTTAGTTTACATAAGATATATGGTTGAACTCGTGAGAAGAAACACTGTAATTTTCATGTTTTGACTTTCCATTTTCATGGAGAAATGAGAGAGATACAGGTGGTCCGGCCATGGCTCAAGGTTGAAGATGAAGTTGCCTTCAGGGGGCATTTTCTAATATATATATATTTATACCTTTATTTATATGATCGGGTGTACAGCCACCCCAGTGGTAAGGCAGTGCGCAAAAATGTTATAGGTCATGGGTTCGAGCCTTAGCGCCTGCCTTTTGCAATTTTTCATATTTTTCTAGTTTTTT
The DNA here is from genome assembly GCA_948472305.1 of Vicia faba. Classification (NCBI taxonomy): domain Eukaryota; kingdom Viridiplantae; phylum Streptophyta; class Magnoliopsida; order Fabales; family Fabaceae; genus Vicia; species Vicia faba. The sequence continues at coordinate 34,690,258 of OX451740.1, read as the reverse complement.
TTGTTTGTTTGGCAGCGTGGACTTCTGAACTTTGGGCCTTGTTTTTTTCTAACCTCCTGCCTCTTGATTGCTTGCAGCAACCCCTGGCCCATATCATTTATTTATTTTTTATTTTCATTTTTATTTTCTTAAAAATATTTTCTTAATATTAAAACTCATAAAATATATAAAAATGCTACATTTATATTTTGGTTCATTTTATTTTATTTTTCTCATAGAAAATATTTTTATTTAGTTACATATCATATATTTGTTATAATAAACTTGTAAATTAAATTATAACTAGTTTGATATATATTTTTTTTATATACATTTATTAAATATATTATTTTAATACAAAAAGACCAAAATACCTCATAAATACCATATATTATTTTTCAAGACAAAAAAATGCAAAAATACTTACCTTTTTTTAAAGAAATTTATTTTCTCTTAATCAAATAGAATTAGGGTTTATAAAAAAATCTTTTCTAAAAAATAATTTCTTTTCCTAATTAATTTGAGATAATCTTGGTTTATTTATTAGGTTTAGGTTAAAACCTTTTCCACATAAAAAACCAAACAAAATCTTTGCATTCATACATCTTTGCATATTTAATTTATCTTGTATATTATTTATTCCAATATTTGTACATATTCAATTTGGTTGTAATAGGTTAATTAGGTTTATATTATTGCAATCCCCATTCATAAATTGTATACCCCCCTCTCACAAATGTTCTAATAGCGTAGTAACATTTAAATTTCGCAATTTATCGCTTTTATATAACATGCTAGTAATTAGGGTTTGTATGGTAAGATAAAATCAACCAAATAGAAAACCCTAATCCAAGATAAAATCAAGCATGAAAATGACACACTTGCATACAAAACACCCCTAGGGTTATCCCACTTGGTTGCCCTATACAAAATGGCCATATTACGCATGTAAAGTGTCTTAGCAAAAACAAACAAATACAAGATCATAGTCCCTCGATGACGCTATTCAAAGTTTCCTTAAAAAATGATCTTAGTCCCGCAAAAAATGCTAAGATACTTTGCAACATTGCTAATCATGGCTATACGATGACCCACGCCTGTCCCGTTTACATCCAAGGATAGGGTTGCTTACCAAATCAATGGTAAGAGAACAATATCAAAGGAAACGAAAATTAACAAGAAATACATTTGAGTAGGTAGATTGCTCCTAATTACTTGCTCCATTTCAAAACAAATATCCTTGTTATTTTCAAAACAAACACCTACACACTTTCAAACATCTTACAAACATATAAAACATTTTCAAAAAAGATCAACATCTTTGCATGCATTCTTACAAATGGGAATCATTACAAAGATTGCCTAAACAATGGCCTCTTTTACAAAATACTTTAAAAACCACACCAAGCACAATTTCAAACAACAAAAGCAAGTGATATAGCAAGTAACTAAGAGCCCATGAAAAACCATGGATGAAAAGGATGCTAATACCTTCCCTTTTCATAATCTACCCCCCGAACTCAAGAAACAATCTTAAAGGTCTTTCCTGTTCTTTTTCACCTTTCCTTTTGGATAAAAGAAAATTCGGTGGCGACTCTTGCAAAACCGCAACATTTTCGATCAAACGCAAAACAATCAAGTCAGTTCTCCCACCGTATCACAGAACTGACGACTCTGCTGGGGAACATTCTAAAAGTGGGGTTACCTTAGGGATTAGATCACATTTACTTTCTTACAATGTTTGACTTGTATGCTTTACATTATGGTTCTTTTTTTGGATTTGAATCCTTTACCCGGATTTGGGGTACATTATAGGTAAGTAGCAATACGTTGTGGAAACTGTGTGGGGTATACCGACATGGTCTAAGAAATAGCTATGTTAGTGCGACATATTTGTGGGTACTGGCAGCCTTTGAGTTAATCAAAGAGAATACGGGGCCGATGAGTGATGTCATAAAGCACTAATGAACTTATAGAACCTTTACTTGACCAACTTGGCCTTTTAGGATGTAGTGAGATGATCGGCTTTAGTGCAGTCCGAAGTTGGTAGATACTCGATACTACACTCATTGAGGGTTGGTTTCTTGGGATATTTCAGTCGCCACTAAAGAGGCTTGAGCTGAAACAATGACCAAGGAAACAATCCGGTGATATTGAGCTCCTTAGAACCCGGTTACTATTACTAGGACAGGTTTAAGCCAACTAAACTTTAAGAGGGTACTTACCTATAAAACTCCATGTAAGCCTAAACCTAGGACTTGTTTGCTTTGTTTGTATATGCATACTTGTACATAACATCATGGACATCATGAACATCATATACATCCACTAACCATTTCAAGGATTTTTGGATTCATCTTTGTTCTTGTTTTGTAGGATATGGATTCACTTCGCAGGAAAACTATTCAAGTCAACCTTGTGAGGATCCCACCACATCCTAAGGAGCTAGCTTCAAGGATTCCTTAAAAGTCTCCATTCACCAAGAGACATGGTCGCCTACTAAACTTGGTCACCTCCAACACAGATGAGGACATGATGAAGGTGCTCTTTGAGTTCTTTGATCCCTTGCACCATTGCTTAACATTTCTCGACTATCAACTTGTGCCTACTTTGGAAGAATTCTCCCAACTCTTGAGGATTCCCATTCTCAATCAAATAACTTTCAACGGTACGGAAAGAGATCCAAAGCCAGAAGAGATTGCTCGAGCTCTACACTTGCACTCATCTAATATCACAACTCACTGGGAAACAAGGAGTGGTGTCAAAGGCTTCCTAGCAAAGTTTCTCTTTGAAAAAGCCCAAAGCTATTGGAATTACTTAGACTTGAAAGACTTTGAGGAAATTGTGGCTCTCCTCATCTATGGGATGGTTTTGTTTCCAAATCCTGACCAACTCATATATGTCAACACCGTCAAAATCTTCATATTATGCAACCCGATGCCTACATTGCTAGGGGATATCCTACACTCTTTTCACACTCGCACAATGAGGAAAATAGGTGTTCTTAAGTGTTTCACTCCTCTCTTGGCAAGATGGTTTATTTCTCATCTTCCCCAACCAGTCTTAAAGAATGAGCAAGGTTCAAGGTGGTCACAAAGGTTGATGGCGCTCAAACATTCAGACATTTAATAGTGCTCCCGTTCCAAAGAGAATGTTATCATTGTTGACCTTTGTGGAGAATTCCCTAATGTCTCTTTACTTTGCATTAGGGGAGGTATCACCTACAACCCTTGCTTAGCCTTAAGACAGTTTGGTTACGCCCGAAGAGATGGCCTGCACGAGATGCTGATTCAAGGTTTGGTATTCGACTATGACAACGACAATCAAGGTCTTCGCCAGAGATTTATCCGAGCTTGGAGGATGTTAAACAAGGTGGATAGCAAGACTTTGAGGCACAAGAATTCCATCCCTCTTGAACCTTACCTAAAATGGGTATGAACTCGCACTCAGAGTCTTATGATGTCGTACCCCTCCATTCTCCCGGTAATCATTGAGCTTGTCAAGGAGGGAGATGTTCCATACATTATCCTACATCCTAACATGCCCACATCTCTTGAAGACCTACAAAGGGATTGAATACAACTCAAAGGAGAGCGAGATAATTTCGAAGCCCAATTCTACGCAAGCGAGAAGAAGGTTTTGGAACTCACTAGGCTACTTCATGAGGAGCGGACTCTGAATGCCTACATTGCACCAAAGAGGATGCGTACTATTTTTTTATCTTAGAGTTTTGTATTATTTTGTCCAAGGGGCATTGATGTACTCAAACTTTATCTTATTAATATAACGTGTGCTTCTTTTTGTCTAAAATAAACTTGAATCTTTGAAATCCTTGAAAATATTGCATATGCATATATCATTCATCATAACATAAACAGGTCTTTTGCAACAAGTCTCCTCATCTCTCTACTGTTTATTTCAGTAAGATGGATGTTGAGAAAACAGTGAAATATCTCCAAACTCAGAATACGCAGTTTCAACAGTTGCTCATGAACCTAGCCAAGGGGCAGGAAGAATTGAAGACTCTGCTGGCTGAAGAAAGAAAAAAGAAAACAAAGAAGGTAACCGGATTCTTAAACATGGGAAGAAGATTTCATGGGCAGACAAGAAGGACTTTGGATTTTACAACAACATCCGGTGAAGGAGAGGGAAAAGGCAAGGAAACAGTTGTCCCGTCAAAATCGAAAGAGGAGGAAGAAGAAGAGGACTACTCTGTGGAACAGTATCCTCCAGCTGATGACAAGTACAAACATCTTGAAGAGTGGTTGCGCGCGATGGAAATCCAAAAGGTGCCAGGCTTGGACTTTGAAGAATTGGGACTAGTGTCAGGGATTATGATTCCTCCGAAATTCAAAGTGCCTACATTTTCCAAATATGACGGAGTGTCATGCCCTAAAATGCACCTCCGGTCATACATAAGGAAAATTCAACCCCATACCGCTGATAAAGACTTATGGGTGCACTTTTTCCAAGACAGTTTGTCTGGAACACAACTTGACTGGTTCTACCAATTAGAAAGAGCCAATGTTCACAATTGGAAAGATCTTGCTGCAGCTTTCTACAAGCAATATCAATACAATTCTGATTTGGCGCCTACCCATACTCAACTCCAGAGTATGGCCATGGTTTCCAATGAAGGTTTCAAAGACTATGCACAAAAATGGAGTGATTTGGCTGGAAGAGTTCAACCCCCTCTGTATGAGAGAGAATTGGTAGACATGTTCTTAGGCACCTTATTTGGTCCCTTCTTCAATCATTTAATCGGAAGTTCATCTGCAGGGTTTACTGAACTAATATTAATAAGAGAGAGGATAGAAGCCGGTATTAAGAATGGAAAAATCCAGAAAGACACATCTTTTTCTACAGTTGTAAGGAAGCCTTTCATCAGAAAGAAAGAGGTAGTTGTTGTATATCCGCAAAGAAACCAAGATAGAGCCGAATGCCGACCAATGGTGGGGGATGTTATGATCCCAAAGCCTACATCTGATCAATGGTGGCAGATTATCTTGCTCACCAACTAGTTGATGATTATCAGTCCATAAAGTATGATTTCCCCGATGAGGATGTGATGTTTCTAAAAGTGAAATATTGTGATGAACCATTGCTTGAGGAAGGTCCTGATCCTGAATCTCGTTGGAGTATGATATTTGATGGAGTTGTGAATGCCTATGGTAAGGGAATTGGTGTTGTGATTGTCACTCCACATGGATCACACATTCCTTTTACTGCAAGGTGGACATTTGATTGTACTACTAATATGGTATAATATGAGGTTGCATCATGGGTCTCAAGGAATCTATTTGTTGTACCCCAATTTTTCCCCCTAAGATCCCTTCATCATACCATGTTGATTCATTCACAACAAGATCACACTAGGATTCTTGGTTCCCCTCCCTATATTTAGCTTTGCCCTTTTTAGGAATCACCAAGCACCTTGACTTATGTTATTTTGTAATCATGAATATTGTTTTTGTCTTGATTTCTTCTTTTAACTAAATAAAATGCAATGTTGGTTTGTCTTGCTTGTTATCCATGTAGGTAAAGGCAATGGGATTTAACAAGTTACCCCATGGGTTCATGAGTTTATTTCCATGTCCTACTCAATAAAGCTTGAGAGGTTAAAACCTCACCATTGGATTGGATTTGTAAGAATTGGCATGGCAAGGTTGTTTTGGTTCATCACATTTCAAGGTTATCAAGTTTGGTTGAAAAACACAATGGATTGATTGGAGAAGTTGTCATGGTTGGACAAGATTTTATTCCATTTGGTCACAAGTGCATATTTATCTCAATGTTCAAGATATGGAAGTGGTTTTGGTGGCTATGAGTTCTTATTATCATCCTCAACAACTTCTGTTTACAAATCATGTGTGTTGGTACAAGAAGTTTGTTCAAAATTGTCAAAGTTCCTCAAAGCATTCTCTTGATCTAAGGAGCTAGGGTTTTGAACTTCAAAGGAATATATCTTGCTCATCTCTTGGTATTTTTGAGTGATTCTAAAGACATCTTTCTATTCAAAGGTTTATAAACAAATCACTTAAAAAGTTGCAAGGATTTGTCATGAGGAAGAGACTTAATGAGGAAGAAATAATACAAGTCCTCCATATGAATCCCCAATTTTCCATGTGTGACTTCAAATGATCATAACTTGGTCAATTTTTATCACCTTGAGCCCATTCTTTTTCCATAATGATCTTGAAGGTGTGAAGTTTATGCCTTATTTTATGTGAAAAGTTAGAAAATAGATGGAAGTTTCCTTAAGGATGCAAAAGATTATAGGTCATTTCATGATTATTTGCCAACATCAACTAGTCATAACTCTCTCAATTTTTGGAGATTTTGAATGGTTCAAGTTTCAAAACGTCATTCAAGAGATCTACTTCATGCCATCTTTTTGGGTCAAGAGCAAATTCCAAGTGGAAGGTCATGTTTGGATGCAAGACATTATAGGTCATTTTTGAAGAAGAACTTGAAATATTTCTAAGTATGGAAAGTCAACTCTTTCTCTCCAACTTTGACTCAACACAACTTTCAGCTCAAGCATCCACTTGATTCCATTATTTTTCCATTGCAAAGCTTGTAACCTCATCTTTCTAAAGCATCAAGAATCATGCCCTAAGACCCCTTGAGCTGAGAATGCCATGATTTTGAAATTGGTAACTTGGAACTGAAGTTTCCTTACAAGTCAGATTTTGAAATCTTTGTTTAGGTTATAATCACAAGTTTTCCATGCGTTTTTGCCTCTAAACATGTTTAGTGAACTTCCAGAATGGATTAGCACAACAAAACGCGCGTTTTGGATGAGTTTTGATCAAGTTTGCAGTCACACTTTTCTTGTTTGCAACTTCACACGATTTCCCTCCAAACTTCATCATTTCACACGATTGAACATTCCATTTGATTCCCTATAAATAGAGGGTCATTCCCCATTCATTTTCTAAAGCTTGGATAGCCAGAATCACCCTGCCAAACTTGCTCCATAACTCAGAATTCAGTAACTTCAAAATCCATTATCAAGCCTTTTTCAATCCAATTTTTCCATCAATTCACCTTCCTTGATCTTCCCTGAAGCTAACCACATAATTACATTCAAGAATCGTGCCCTATACTGCTCCATAGATGTCCAGTTTCAGAGCTCTGCAACTCAATTTCAATAGGTAGATTCCTTCATCAATTCTTCAAAACTCTGATATCATTGTGTTGCTCTCATTTCCCTGGTTCTAGTCGCAACACTTACCTTTTAATGGAAACACGTTTTGACCATGAAATTTAAAATCCATTTTCAAAACTTTCCTTCCAAATTGCTTGAGCTACAGTGTATATAAATTTGGCGCGAGGGTGTGGTTGTCTTCGTCTTGAAGAGACGAAGCGAATGCATAGGTCCGAGCTTCTGATTTTATAGTTTGAGAGACTTGCAAATCACATTGGTTGGAGGTTGAAGATGACCTACGTGTCATCTTCCAACCAATGATGGCACGCCACTTGTTATTTTTGAAAATTTGATTTATATTTGATTTTGTACTTTATTCACTGATGACCGTGATATGCACAGCTCGCCAGATCCCTTATATTTGATTACTAATGCGTTTTGACTCTCATCAAGTGGTCCACATATTTTTACTTTTATTTTCTTTTCTGATTTTTATATTTTAATTGTTTTAAATTTCAAAAAATCATAGAAAATTCATTTTAAGTCCAAAAATTCTGAAAAAATTATAAATTTTTTTTATTATTCTCTTTCTGATTTTTATTTTTTCACAATTTAATTTTGTGTTTTGATATTTTTTATAAACTTACACTTTATTTGAATTGTTTTAAATGTTTAAAAATACTTTTATACATTTTTAAATTCTGAAAAAATTATGGAGTGATCCAATGATATTGTGACAAATATTGGTGACCTTATTTTATTTTTGTTTCTGACTTTACTATTTTTTATAATTTTTGGTTGATTTTACCCATTTTTCTTTCTGAGCCTTTTTCTGATTTTTCTATGGTCTTACTTTTTATTTATTGATTAATTTGAACATAGTTGATGTTTTTCTCTTTATTTTCTATTTTTAAACATTATTTTTAAATCCTTTTGTATATATTAAAATGTAATATTATTTTGTGACTATTTTCTGGCTGATCTTGGGTTAAATTTTTGATCATGAACTTTAACATCATTGGATCCATGGTGTTGAGTTTAACTCCACAAAAATGGATGAATGATTTTAATAATAGTTTGATTAAATTTAATTCAAAAGTGGTTTGTATATTCTCTCCCAACCCTCTTCATCTCACCCCTTTCTTATTGCACTAAATGTTGTTGGAGCATGATCTTTGTATCATGTCTCAGAATAAATGGTGCATAGATTGCTATTGACCGACCTCAAAATAGGTGTGACTTCTATATAAGTCCACTTACGATTGCTTAACATAGCGCTAAATTTTGTCCCGATTCAAACAAATGATCATTCGTGGCCCAAACTTATGTTTGCAAGCCCAAGTATATTAAGTTGATCTCTTTGGTCCAATAACCTTGAGATTTATTGTATGGAGGCTTTGGTTCTACCAATCCTCTAATGGATCTACAACACCTTTGGTCAATGCAGATCACTTAAACATCGTTGATCATTAAATGGCACTTGTGAGAATTCCAAATGAATGATATACTTGAGAAAAAGCAAATGCAACTTGTTGTGTGGAGGCTTTGGTTCTACAAATCCTCTAATGAGTTCCAAATGCAAGCTTCAAGATGGTCATCCAACTAACCACTAATTGTTTACTTGTTTTACTTTATTCTTTTTTTATGTTTTATGTACCATTTACTTTTAGCATTTACATTTCATGCCATTTTCATTTTTGCTCATTTGAGCATTTACTTTTTGGTCATTTTTACTCTGCTCACTTGAGCTTTTTTTTAAGATACTTAATAATCAACATAAACCATAAAAATCTTTAATGGTACTTGGACTATTTGGTTACTATCCTTGGCATTATGGAGCATGGGACTTTTTTCTTGGACTTAGGATTAGAAACCTTGGCCTATCTTGGAGACCTTGTGATCTTATCTGATTATTTTTTCTGGAGTTCTTGAGGTTTACCTCAAGACATTGGGTTGCTTGTTTGTTTTTGTGTGCAGGTTTTTGTGATTACACCCTTGTTTGTAATATGGAATTCACCCGTATACAGTCGTTACTCTGCCCAATTTTTGTGAAGACTTAATACACTTGAAGTTTGGTTCTCTCAAGAGGTCTAGTATTTTTTTGCTTGATTGGTTTCAATCCAAGAAATGGGAATTCTATCTTGGCTCATAATGTCAAATATTGGCTTCTTGTTGGTTAGATGGTTCTTATCCCTAGCTTTTACCTTATGCTTTAGGATAGTCCCTTCTTCTCCTCCCATCTTCTTTAATTTCAAAAGTCTTCTTCCTCCTTTTGAAAACTCTTCTTGTTTTTAAAAATTGAACCACTTTCATAATAAACTTGGACTTATGTCCAAGCATTTTCAAAACTTTTTCATAAATAAACTCCAATCAACTTAATAACACCTTGACATTTTTTGTGAGAAGACTAAAAGTCAATCAATCTCATTTCAAACCATTTTGCAACTTTGGCTTTTATCTTTAAACTTTTCTCAAAAGATTGAACTCTTGTCAATCCTTGTAGTGATGCAAACAACTATACTTCTACAATATATAGTGAAGAGAGATATTTTCCACTTGGGTGTTGAGTGAGGCATTGTTGATTTTAAGATCCAGGCCATATCTTCCACTTTGAGATGATGCAAATTCTCCTTTCTCATAATTGTGGGTAGTAGGTATGTTTTCCATACGGACAGTGACGATGATGTTTTATCTCATAAAATTAACCAACACATGTGTGTTTTAAATTTTTAAAAGAGGAACTACGTGTACCCTGATCCCCTATTGCATGAAAAGGTGGTACTTAGGCACTAAAGGTTCACAACCACGGAGGGTGAAAAATTATAAAATAAATATATTTCTTTTCTCACTTCCATCTTCCATTTTTATACAACATTTTACATAGCCAAAATATACAGATTTCACAAAGAGGTTCCCACGGAGTACCGTAGATGTTTAGGGTACTAATACCTTCCCTTTGCATAACTAACCCCCTTACCTTGAATCTTTCCCCTTCTTTTTGGGTTATTCTCTCTTTTCCCATTCCTTTGGAAACAATAAAGCGCATTAGTGATTTTTATTTTGATTATTATAAAGTCTAGTCAACTCAATGGCTTAGTCTTAAACATTTCTACCGCTATAGAAAAATGGCGAATTCATTGGTGACAGATTGACCTCTTGTTGGTCCATCCCTAAGTGGGTTAAGCCTATCTTTGTTTATATTTGTATATGTGTTATTATGTAGCAGTTGCTTTACTAAGTGATCCGATGCATCGTTGCTTTACTTTTCCTGACTATTAGTTGATTCCCACACTGGAGGAGTATTCTTATGTATTATATTTACCTGTTACTGATCGTGTTCCTTTTACTGGTTTGAAGGGTGAGCCAAAACCATATGAGATTGCTGCTTTGATTCATATGGGGAAATCTGAGGTGGAAGCCCATATGACTACTAAAGGAGGAATTAGAGGATTACCAGCTCAATTCTTATTTGAGAAAGCTCATTACTTTGCCAGAATGAAGAGTATAATTGCTTTTGAGGCCATCTTTGCTCTACTTGCTTACGGGTTGTTCTTATTTCCTAATGTGGACAAATTTATTGACATTAACGCTATCAGGATCTTCATGATTGGAAACCCAGTTCCTACATTGTTGGGTGATGCTTATTACTCTATTCATCTTAAGATGGGGGGATGATTATCTGTTGTACGCCTCTGTTGTACTAGTGGTTTATCTCTCATATGCCTCAGTCTGATGCTTTTTGGGATGTCAAAAAGGAACCCCGTTGGGCTCCTAAGATCATGGAACTTACTTACCCGGATATTGATTGGTATCACCGAGCTTACCAAGATATAGAGATTATTGACAGTTGTGTTAGATTCCCCAATGTACCTCTTCTTGGTACAAAGGGAGGAGTTAACTATAACCCTGTTCTTGCACGGCGACAACTTGGTTATCCAATGAGGGATAAACCGAATAGTATTCATTTGAGCAATTTCTTTCTGAAGGAAGGAGAAGACCATATGGAAGCTAGGGAGCAGATTGCGAAGGCCTGGCGTCACATTCATAAGAAGAGTATGAAGGATTTGGGACCTAGGGGTGCTGTTTCTTTGGAGCCATATCTTCAGTGAGTCCGATCGAGAGCTATTCAGTTAAAGATATCGTATACTTGGGAGACACCCATGCCTGATCTATTTATGAAGACCACTCCTCCCTTATTAGGTGATCTAGAAGAGCTACAACTTGCTTTGGTTAGGATGCAACGGGAAAAGGATGCTTGGAAGAACAAGTTCCAAACTTTAGAGAGTTCCTATAAAGTAGACTTGAAGGAGAAAGACGACTTGATTGAGATCCTTGAGAGTCGAGCGGTAGAGTTTATGGAGTGGCAGGGGGATTTATTTTCTCCTAAGCCCCAATCAGGTGATGATTACTCACTTCCTGATTCAAATGATTGGAAGGAGGTTGCCATCAAACATGCGGAAGAAAACCAGAGGTTGAAGGCTCAAATTTCCAGGCTCACGGGAAAGCGCCAGCGTATAGAGTGATCTCCATCAGTTCTATTTCTCAGGGTTTTAGATTTTATTTTCATCTTGTACTTGGGATCATTGAAACTTGTAATCCATTTTGAAGATATTATAATAAAATTTTCAGTATTTCAAACGTGTTATTACTCTGATATTTGCAATGTGTCTATAAATCTATAAATCCCTTGAAATATTAAATAACAAAGTAAAAATAATCATGTGCATTACATATCATGCATCATATTGCACATTTTTCTTGCATTTGTTATGCATATCCAGGTGTCTTACTAAGCTTCTTTACTTCGTTCAGCAAGCTGACTCATCACTACAACACTCGGGCTAATTTTAGAAAGAAGATGGACAACTTAGAACAAGAGAATCGCGAGCTGCGCGAGGAAGTTTCTACTTTGAAGGCCAGCATGGCCAATATAACTACTCTGATGGAAGCTCTGGTGGCTGCTCGGAATCAGCCACCGAGTGTTCAACCTTAACCAACAAGGGCAACTACTGAAGCTTCAATTGTTCCCGTATTTGCTACTCCAGCTGTTGTTCAGAATCGCATTCCCCAAGGTTATCCATGGGGAATGCCAGAGAATTTTGCACCTGAAGGTTTCAATCTTGGTCCTCAAGATACTCCAGTTGTTCAGACTATTGTTACTCCTGCACCTCCTGTGGTGCATGTTCCTGTTGCACCTCCTTCGGTGAATATGGTTCCGTTTGTTAATGATGATGTGTATTGTCCTTTCCCTCCACCGAGTGAAGACTTGGGTCTTTATGACAGAATAGATGATTTTCAAGAGAAGTTTGACAAGATGCAAAGAGAGATGAAGGCCCTCAAGGGAAAAGAGCTATTTGGGCAGAATGTGAATGAGTTATGCTTGGTCCCGAATGTTAAGATACCTGCTAAGTTTAAAGTCCCGGAGTTTGAGAATGATAAGGGCAACACTTGCCCTCGTGCTCATATGGTGATGTACGTAAGGAGAATGTCTACCCATACTGATGATCAGCGTCTACTGATTCACTTTTTTCAGGATAGTTTGATCGGTGATGTGCTGAAGTGGTATATGAGTTTGGACATCGCCAATATCCATACTTTTAATGATTTGGGAGAAGCATTCATCAAAAAATACAAGTACAACGTGGACATGGCGCCTGACCGTGATCAACTCAGGGCCATGGTCCAGAAAGACAGGGAATCATTCAAAGAATATGCGCAGAGATGGCGTGAGGTAGCCGCCCAGGTGATTCCTCCCATGGAAGAGAAGGAGATGACTAAGATTTTCTTGAAGATGCTGGGTGATTTCTACTAAGAGAGGATGGTAGAAAGTGCGCCAAGTGACTTTACTGAAATAGTAGGAATGGGTATCCGCATAGAAGAGGCTATAAGAGAAGGTCATTTAACAAAGAGTGAAGGATTTGGAGGTGCGAAGAAGCCATCTTATGGGTTTACCAAGAAGAAAGAAGGAGATGCAAATGTTGTTATACAAGAGAGGAGGGTAAACACTCCTAGAAGGAATTATCAGCGTCATCAGCAAGTCGCCTCAGTTACTCTCGTTATGAATGTCGCTCCAACTACCGTTACTTATCAGAGACCGTCACAGCAGGGGAATCAAGGGTATAATCAAAGAAGGGAGAGTTATGACCCTATTCCCATGAGCTATACATAATTACTACCGGAATTGATTCAGAATAAGTTGGTTCAGACCCGACCACCTCTCGTCGTACCATCACCATTGCATTGGTATTACAAGGCAGACCAAACATGTGCTTTTCATCAGGGAGCACCAGGGCATAATGTTGAGAATTGTTATCCTTTAAAGACTGAGGTACAAAAATTGGTGAAGTCTGGTGTTCTATCTTTCAAGGACGTGGGACCTAATATGAAAGATAATCCTCTACCCAAGCATGGGGGACTAAATGATGTGAATATGGTAGCCGGTTGTCCAGGCGACTTCCAGATTTTTTATATTAATATGGTTAGAGGAGATTTGGTAAAAATGCATGCATACCTCTGTGAATTTAGCTACTATACGCATGACCATGCCGGTTGTTCTATTTGCAATACAAACATACAGGGTTGCAATAAGATAAAGGTTGATTTACAGGAGATGACGGATGAGGGCCTAATCCATATAATCAGGCCTAGGGCAGAGTATGAAGAAGAAGTGAATATGGTTTCTGGATGTCCTAGAGAATTCATAATTTTTTATGTAGAGTATATGAATGAGGACCTCGTGCAGTTTCATGCTACCTTCTACCATACGGATGGTCAGGTGGAACACCAATATGGATCTTGCCGAGTTTGCTGTCGAGACCCTCGAGGATGTTCAATCGTGAAGAAGGGTGTTCAATTGTTGTTATACAATGGAACTATCAAGGTCACAAGTCGGAGGGATGATTACCATGAAGTTAATATGGTTGAGGTCTGTTTGACTGAAGAAGAGTCAGATGAAGAGTATGCTTCCGCATATGAGTATTTCTCTTCAGACGAAGATTTGTTTTCCAGAAATGACTTATTAATGACTGATTGTGTTGAAGAAGGGGTAAACGTCATTGTTCCTTGTTTTGGTGCACCCTCCCATTTTGAAGTTGAGTATCATAGCAAGCCAGTTGTTACCCCATTGGTGATTAGTTTTCCAGGTCCTATCCCCTATAAGTCATATAAGGTTGTGCCTTACAAATACAATTCTACAATCTTAGAGGATGGAGTGGAAGTTCCCATCCAGCCAATTCCTGATGTTGGAAATAGAGATGAAAAATAGCAGGGTGACCCGCAACGGTCGTGTGTTTGCATCAGTTGTTCAAAGAGATATTAGTGCTAGAAAGAAAATTGTAGAGAATGATGAACCTAAGAAGGATACGGGTGAGACTAGTGGATCTACATTAGAGAAAGAAGTGGATGATATTTTGAAGATAATTAAGATGAGCGACTACAGAATTTTAGACCAACTACTGCAGACTCCTTCAAAAATATCTATCTTAGCTTTATTGATGAACTCCTTTACTCACAGAGAATCCTTGATGAGGGTACTGGACCAAGCTTTTGTGGAGAATGATATGCCAATAGACTAATTTAGCAGCGTAATAGGAAACATTACTTCATGTAATAACTTGAGTTTCTGCGATGATGAATTACCAGATGAAGGAAGGAATCACAACTTGGCCCTCCACATCTCTATGAACTGCAAGAATGATTCACTATTCAATGTGTTGATTGATAATGGATCCGCGTTGAATGTTATACTGAGGAGTACGCTTATGAAGTTGATATATCAAGGAACGCCTATGCGCCCGTGTGGCATCATTGTGAAAGCGTTTGATGGGTCAAGGAAATCTGTTATTGGTGAAGTGGAATTTCCTATTCATATATGACCACATTTGTTTCAGATAACTTTCCAGGTTATGGACATTGTTCCCACTTATAGTTGTTTGCTAGGACGGATTTGGATACATGAGGCAGGGGCTGTCACATCAACTTTACACCAGAAGCTAAAGTTTGTACGTGAAGGGAAATTAGTGATCATAAATGGGGAGCAGGCATTATTGATATCTCATTTGTCCTCTTTCAGCATTGTAGAGGCGGATGAAGCTGCTGTTGGAACCCAGTTCCAAGCCTTATCCATTGACAACATAAGAGGAAATGAGAATTCCATGGTTCCGCTGAAGGACGCGCATCAGGTTGTGCGTAATGGTCATAATGAAGTTTGGGGACGAATTGTGGATCCACCCGCGAACAAGAACATAACTGGCTTGCGGTTCTCTTCGAAGAATGACAAAGGTAAGGGCATGAAGTCGAAGTTTGCTGCAGGAAGGTATCAAGACATTTTCTGTAGCTGGGGTTATCTTCATCCGACTGTTTCCAGGATTAACGCCATTGTTGAAGATGAAGTAGAGCAGGAAATGCCAAATTATGTGACGCACAGAGTTAGGGTTCAGAATTGGATCACCATTCATGTTCCCTCTTGCATACATGTTTCAAAGTAATTTGATTTGTTAATATTTTTGAAAAAGCTTTCACTCTGCCCAAGGTGGAAGTATTAATGTTGTAGGGCTTATCTGTTTGTTGTGACTTTTAAAATCAATAATAAAAGTTGTCTTTGTTTCCCAAATTATGTCTTTATTTTCTACTTTATCTTGGAAAATGGTAATCATAAAAAACCTTTCAAAATAAATAATATCTGAAATTCAATCTACATGATCACTTGTTATATGTGTCAGCTTCAAAATGCAATCACAAATCAGATTAATTAAAAAACCCGTTGAATACATTGACCCTGCACCCTCTCCCAACTTTGAATGCCCCGTGTATGGGGCTGAAGAAGAAGATTATGATGAGATTCCAGAAGAGGTCTCACGGTTGCTTGAGCACGAGGAAAATACCATTCATCCATATAAAGAGCCATTGGACGTGATCAATTTAGGTTCAGAAGAAGATCCGAAGGAAGTCAATATTGGAGCATTGTTGCATCCTGATGTGAAGAGCAGGTTGATTGAGCTGTTGAAAGAGTATGTGGATATTTTTGCTTGGTCTTATCAAGATATGCCTGGTCTAGATACAGATATTGTAGAGCACCGTTTACCGTTGAAGCCAGAGTGTCCGCCAATTAAACAAAAGTTGAGAAGAACTCACCCAGATATGGCAGTAAAAATCAAAGAGGAGTTTCTAAAGTAGATTAATGCTGGTTTTCTTGTGACGTCAGTGTATCCTCAATGGATTGTGTGATACGGTGGCAGAACCGACTGTTTTGAAATGCTGGTTTGCGTTTTGCATTTTTTTATTCGCAAAATGTCGCGGTAAGAGTCGCCACCGACTTTTATTTTATCCAATCAAAAAGGAAAAAACGTACAGAAAAAATCCTTTTTCGAGATGTTTCTGAGTACGGGGGGTAGATTATAGAAAGGGAAGGTGTTAGCACCCTTTCTATCCATGGTTTTCTATGGGCTCTTAGGTACTTGCTCATCTTTTAAAAATTGCTTGTGTATGTGCTTTGTTTTGAAACAGTTTGACTTCGTGATAACCATTGTATCAGTCCTCAAAGGTGTGACAAAGTTGTTTTGAAAATTGTTTTGAAATGTGTAGGTGTGAAAAAGTTTTGGTTTGGAAGTTTCAAACCTCACCTTTGAAGTTGTTGTGAAGTTGATATGGAAGTAGTTTTGGTGGACACGAGTCCTCATCATCATCCCCAACAAATTATATTCCCAAAGGAAGAATATTGGCACAAAAAATTTGTTCAAACTTGGCAAAGTTCCACCAAGCATTCTCTTGATCTAGAGGCTAGAGTTTTGGACTTCAGAGGGGCATATCTTGCTCATATTTTGGTATTTTTGAGTGATTCCAAAGACATTTTTCTCTTCAAAGAGTTACCAACAAATCACTTCAAAAGTTCCAAGGATTTTCATGTGGAAGGAACTTGGTGGAGAAGAAAGATTACAAGTCATCCAGATGAATCCCTCTTTTTCCATATGTGACTTCAACTGGTCATAACTTGGTCAATTTTTATCACCTTGAGCCCATTTTTTTTCATGATGACCCTAAGGATGTGTACTTCATGAATTCTTTTATGTTCAAAGTAAGAAAATGGATGGAAGTTGCCTTAAGAATGCAAAATATTATAGGTCATTTCATGATTTTTGGCCAACTTCAATAAGTAATAACTTACTCAATTTTTGGATATTTTGAGTGGTTCAAATTGCAAAATTCCATTCACGAGATATAATTCATTCCATCTTTTTTGGTCAAGAGAAAATTCTAAGTGGAAGGCCATGTTTGGATGCAAGAGATTATAGGTCTTTTTTAAAGAAGAATTTAAAATATTTCTAAGTATGGAAAGTCAACTCTTTTTCTTCAACTTTGACTCCATGTAGTTTTCAACTCAAGCATCCATTTGATTCCATTCTTTTTCCATTGTAAAGCTTGTTGCATCATCTTTCCAAAGCATCAAGAACTTTGCCCTCAGACCCCCTGACGTGGAAATGCCATTGGATTTAACTTGGTAACTTGGAACTGAAGTTTCACCATAAGTCAGAATTTGAAATCCATGTTTTGGCCTTTAAAAATCAAATTAGCTCGCGTTTGTGATCTAAACATGTTTAACCAAGTTTCCAAATTGGATTATAGCCTTGAAACGCAAGGATTTGATGAGTTTTGATGCAAATCATATCACACTTTGCTCATGCATCATGTTCACACGATTTCCCTCCAATTTGCATCATTCCACACGCTTGAGCATTCCATTTGATTCCCTATAAATAGAGGGTCATCCCCCATTCAATTTCCCAAGCTTAGATAGCCAGAATCACCCTGCCAAACTTGCTTCACAACTCAGAATTCAGTCACTTTGTAATCTATTCTCAAGCCTTTTTCAATCCATTTTTTCTCTCAATTCACCTTCCTTGATCTTCCCTGAAGCTAACCATATAATTACATTCAAGAATCGTGCCCTATATTGCTCCATAGAAGTCCAGTTTCAGAGCTCTGCAACTTAACTTCAATAGGTAGATTCCTTCATCAGTTCTTCAAAACTCTGATATCATTGTGTTGCTCTCATTGCCCTGGTTCTAGTTGCAACACTTACTTTCATCTAGAAGCACATTTTAACCATGAAGTTTCAAATCCCTTTTCAAAGCATTCTTTCCAAATTGCTTGAGTTACAGTTTATATAAATTTGTCGCGAGGGTGTGATTGTCTTCGTCTTGAAGAGACGAAGCGAATTGAATAGGTCTGAGCTTCTAATTTTACAGTTGGAAAGACCTGTAATTCGTGAAGGCTGGAGGTTGAAGATGACCAACGTGTCATCTTCTAACCAATGAAAGCGTGACATTTGTTATTTTCAAATTCTAATTTATTTAATGATTCTGTACATTATTCATTAAAGAACATGATATGCACAGCGCGCCAGATCCCTTGGATTTGATTACTAACGCGTTTTGACTCTCATCCAATGGTCCACATCTTTTTCTTTTATTTTCTTTTTCTGATTTTTATATTTTAATTGTTTTAAATTTCAAAAAATCATAGAAAATTCAATTTTAATCCAAAAAATCTGAAAAAATTATGAAAAATATTTTTGATTATTCTCTTTCTGATTTTTATTTTTTCACAATTTAATTTTTTATTTTGGTATTTTTTATGAATTTTACACTTATTTGATTTGTTTAAAATGTTTAAAAATACTTTTACACATTTTTAAATTCTAAAAAAATTATGGAATGATCCAATAATATTATGAAAAATATTGGTGACCTTATTTTATTTTTTGTTTCTGACTTTACTATTTTTTACTATTTTTGTTTATTTTATCCATTTATTTTAATTTTTAAAAATAGTTTTTGACTTTTAAAAATTACCAAAAAATTTGTAAAACTACTTGACCTATTTTCTGATTTTTCTAGGGTCTTTTTTTTTATTTCTTGATTAATTTGAATATAATTGAAAGTTTCCTCATTATTTTTCCTTTTTTTTTTACCTTTTTAAACCCTTTAATGAATATATTAATTATATTATTATTTTGTGATTATTTTCTGGCTGTCTTGGTTTGATTTTTTGGTCATGGCTTTATTAACATCATTGGATCCATGGTGTTGAGTTTAACTCCACAAAACATGGATGAATGATTTTAATAATAGTTTGATTAAATATTAATTCAAATGTGGTTTATCTTTTTACCCTAATTCCTCTTCATCTCATCCCCTTCTCCATGCACTAAATGTTGTTAGAACATGATCTATATATCGTGTCTCAAAACAAATGGTGCATAGATTGCTATTGACCGGCCTCAAAATAGGTGCAACTTCTATATAAGTCCACTTACGATTGCTTAACATAACGCTAAATTTTGTCCCGATTCGAATAAATAATCATTCGTGGCCCAAACTTATGATTGCAAGCCCAAGTATGTTAATTTGATTTCTTTGATCCAATAACCTTGAGATTCATTGTGTGGAAGCTTTGGATCTACCAATCCTCTAAAGGATCTACAACACCTTTGGTCAACGCGGATCACTTAAACATCGTTGATCATTAAATGGTACTTATGAGAATTCCAAATGGATGATATACTTGACAAAAAGCAAATGCAACTTGTTGTGTGGAGGCTTTGGTTCTACCAATCCTCTAATGAGTTCCAAATGC
Organism: Vicia faba; assembly: GCA_948472305.1. NCBI lineage: Eukaryota > Viridiplantae > Streptophyta > Magnoliopsida > Fabales > Fabaceae > Vicia > Vicia faba. The sequence continues at coordinate 34,670,496 of OX451740.1, read as the reverse complement.
AAGTTTCAAGATGGTCATCCAACTAACCACTAATTATTAACTTATTTTATTTTATGCTTTTATTCTTTTATGCTTTATGTATTATTTATCTTTTAACATCTTTTATTTCATGCCATTTTCATCTTTGCTCATTTGAGCATTTATATTCTTGTCATATTTACTTTGCTCACTTGAGCTTTTCTTTTTCTTCTCCTAAGATTCTTAATAACCAACTTAAACCCTAAAAAACTCTTAATGGTACTTGGACTATTTGGTTACTATCCTTGGCATGATGGAGCAATGGACTTTTTTTTAGACTTAGGATTAGCAACCTTGGCCTATCTTGGATACCCTGTGATCTTATCTGATTATTTTGTCTGGAGCTCTTGAGGTTTACCTCAAGACATTGGGTTTCTTGTTTGTTTTTGTGTTCAGGTTTTTTGTGATTACATCCTTTGTTCGTAATTTAGAATTCATCCGCATACAACCGTTAGTTTTGCCCAATTTTTGAAGACTTGATGCATTTGAAGAGGTCTAGTATCTTTGCTTGCTTGGTTTCAATCCAAAGAATAGGAATTTTATCTTGGCTCATAATGTCAAGTTTTTGGCTTCTTGTTGGTTAGATAGTTCTTATCCTTAGCTTTTACCTTATGCTTTAGGATAGCCTCTTCTTCTCCTCCCATCTTCTTTAATTTCAAAAATCTTCTCCCTCCTTTTGAAAACTCTTCTTGTTTCAAAATTTGAACCACTTTCATAATAAACTTGGACTTAGGTCCATGCATTTTCAAAATATTTTCATAAATAAACTTCAATCAATTTAATAATACCTTGACATTTTTTGTGAGAAGACTAAAAGTCAATTAATCTCATTTCAAACCATTTTTCCACTTTGGTTTTTATCTTTAAACTTTTCTCAAAAGGTTAGACTCTTGTCAATCCTTGTAGTGATGCAAACAACTATACTTCTACAATATGTAGTGAAGAGAGATATTTTCCACTTGGGTGTTGAGTGAGGCATTGTTAATTTTAAAATCCAAGCCATATCCTCCACTATGAGATAATGCAAATTCTCCTTTCTAATGATTGTGGGTAGTAAGTATGTTTTCCACACGAACAATGACGATGATGTCTTATCTCTTAAAATTAACCAACACACTTTGTGTTTCAAATTTAAAAATAAAAAAAAAGAACTACGTGTACCTTGATCCCCTATTGCACGAAAGGTGGTACGTAGGCATTAAAGGTTCGCAACCGCGACGGGTGAAAAAATCATAAAAAATATTTCTCTTCTCACCTCCACCATCCATTTTATACAACATATTTTTATAGCCAAAATATACAGATTTTACAAAGAGGTTCCTGCGGAGTACCGTAGATTTTTGGGTGCTAATACCTTCCCTTTGCATAACCAACCCCCTTACCTTGAATCTTTTCCCCCTTTTTTTTGGGTTATTCACTCTTTTCCCATTCCTTTGGAAACAATAAAGCGCGGTGGTGATTTTTATTTTGATTTGTATATAGTCTAGCCAATCCAATGGCTTAGTCTTGAATATTTCTACCACTACAGAAAAATGGCGACTTCACTGGGGAAAGATTGACCTCTTGCTGGTCCATCCCTAAGTGGGTTAAGCATATCTTTGTTTATATCTATATATGTGCTATTGTTGTTTATGTGTTATATTTTGTATATATGTTTGTCTGGATTTTCCTGGTTTTCAGGGTGCTTGGTGATTACTCATAAGTCTTATACCCGAACTTGGATAGACTCTAAGATAGGACGGGCGGTATAGTCATGTTAACTTTGAGGGAGTAATCCCAAAAAAGGAGGCATGAGATCCCCCACTCAGTGGAGGCCCCTTTGACTGTAGTGTCGTTTACCGAGTAATCGAGAAGACGTACTGCTTTCGACCTGGGAGCCTACTGAAACTGAAGACCGTAGAATACCAAACCCATCTTGGCCTTTTAGGTGTAGTGCAGAAGCTATGAGGGAGTAATCCGGAAATAGTTGTCACGCGATACTACGCTCGGACGAGTCTTTCTTGATAACATTACTAATTACCGAGTTAATCGAGAAGTTGGTAACATCCGAAGGAAGGATGTAGACTCTGGGAACCTCTAGAACCTTGTTCGGCAGGTGATAACTTTTTAGACCAACACCTTATGGGTAGTACCTTCAACCTCATGCTCGTGATGTTGAACCTATGAACCCTACATGTGTGATTTTGTGTGTGATTGTTGCATCATGCATCCATGCACTCATAAGCATCTTTTGAAGAATACAATATTTCAAGGGATTTAAAGGTTGACTATTTGTGAATATCTCAGGTACTGTTAACCATGGATTCTGGAAAGAGAAAGACCGGGAAATACGGTTTCAAGGATCCCAAGATAGATGAGTTGGTCAGTCTAATTCCAGAGATTGAGTGTCCTGCAGACTTTCGGAAGAAGTATGGATCCATCATCCCTCTTATGAAGATGAAGATGAAGGAGGTTATTCTCTCGACCTTGGTCCAGTTCTATGATCCGGTGTATCACTGCTTTACTTTTCCCGATTATCAGTTGATGCCTACACTGGAGGAGTATTCTTATCTATTGGATTTACCTGTTACCGATCGTGTTCCTTTTTCTGGTTTGGAGGGAGAGCCAAAACTACATGAGATTGCTGCTTTGATTCATCTGGGGAAGCCTGAGGTGGAAGCCCATATGACTACTAAAGGAGGGATTAGAGGATTACCAGCTCAGTTCTTATTTGAGAAAACTCGTTACTTTTCCAGAATGAAGAGTACGGTTGCTTTTGAGGCCATCTTTGCTCTACTTGCTTACAGACTGTTCTTATTTCCTAATGTGGACAAGTTTGTCGACATTAATGCTATCAGGATTTTCATGATTGGAAACCCGGTTCCTACACTGTTGGGTGATGCTTATTACTCTATTCATCTTTGGAGTTCTTATCATGGGGCAATGATTATCTGTTGCACGTCTTTATTGTACCGGTGGTTTATCTCTCATATGCCTCAGTCTGATGCTTTTTGGGATGTCAAGAAGGAACCTCGTTGGGCTCCTAAGATCATGGCACTTACTCACTTGGATATTGATTGGTATCATCGAGTTTATCAGGATGTAGAGATTATTGACAGTTGTGGTAGTTTCCCCAATGTACCTCTTCTTGGTACTAAGGGAGGAATTAACTATAACCATGTTCTTGCACGGCGATAGCTTGGTTATCCGATGAGGGATAAACCAAACAGTATTCATTTGAGTAGTTTCTTTTTGAAGGAAGGAGAAGACCACATGGAAGCTAGGGAGAAGATTGTGAAGGCCTGGTGTTGTACCCCAAAATTTGCCCTCCCATATTCTTCAAGAAATTGCAAAGTCAAGCTTCAAAATTCCCCAAGGGTTGCACAGTGCAAGAGCCTCCTAAGCAGTCAAAATTAGGGTTTGTGTTCTGATTAAGAAAATGAAGTTTTCAAAGGTCCAATCAAGTCTCACATGCCTACAAATATGGTCAAGCATCCTCATATCAAGTTTCAAGACTTTCAGCACAAAATTGCACAGTCAAAACCCTAATTGCACTACAGTCAACTGTAGGGGCAAAATGGTCATTTGACAGTCAAAAGTTCAAATTTTTGGTCAACATATCATTTTGAAGCCACAAACATCATTTGATCAATGCTTGATCATGATTCTCAAAGCTTGGCTCAAAAATCATCAAAATGCAAAAGTTTCCTTATTTGGACAGCTGAAAAAGTCAACTAAATTGACCAAGGCATAACTTTCACATGGATTATCAGAAAAATTCCATCCAAATCTCATTTTTAAGAGAAAGACATTTCCTACAACTCATCTTCATACTTCAAGTCCAAGAAATGCTCTCACAAAAAGTTATCAATTTCAACATTATAGGTCATTTTCAAAAGTCAACAAAAAGGGACTTTAAGTCAAAGGCCATAACTTGAGATTGGTAAATCAAAATGACATGGGACCAAAGACATTGGTTAGAGGACTCAACGACCTTTCCAAAATGTCCAAGAACATGAGAAAATCTTAAAAATTGAGCAAGTTATGCCTTGTGGAAGTTGGGACATTTTTGGACATTTTGAAAAGTCAACATTGATTCAAATGACCTAAAATTGCTAATGGGCCCATTTTTCTTCCACAATCCATCATCCATGGCATGTGCACGACCACTTGGCCCAAAGGGAAGTATTTCTTCATTTTTTATTTATTTATTTGAATTTTTATTTATAATAATTCATTTAAATCAAATTAAATACATGGAAAATACTTAACCTACTATTTCAAATCTTTTTATACATGATATGCCTTCAATATTTCGTGCATGGTTAAGATTTGAAAGAATCACTTTGATTGGATCATGATTAGTACAAAATTACATGAAAAAGATTGAAAAAAATATGATTGAAAATCAAATCTCATAAATCATGAATGCAAGAGATTCTGATCAAGTTTGTTGACCTAATTGATTCAATACATAAGCCTGAACGAAAACCTAATGCATTAGACCATTGAAGCTGCGCAGAAACCATTCACCAACTTGAAATTTTTCTCAAAAAAACTCAATTCTGAAAACTCACTTGCAGGGTGATACAAGCCTCAAAACCTATTCCATTAGCTTCCTCAAGGATCATAGGACATATTCCAATCAAAGACATCCCTCAAAACTCAAAGAATCGTTGTACAGAAGCTAACTTTTCTTGCTTTTTTTTCACAATCGTGCATCCCAATTCATGTGCATTTAGCCTTTTTTAATGTTTGATTCATGTTCCTTGTGTGATTCTAAAGCTAACCATGTGATTTGATTGAATTATTATGCATTGTGTACGATTTCACCATTGTCAATTTTTAGGGTTCACAGAATTCCAAATTAGGGATTTTAAAACAAGGAAAAATTGGAGCATAAGAATTGGACCATTCACTTCAGCATACTCAGACGATCATGAACCCATACTCGCGCTCAATTTATGAGTGTCCTAGGGCTAGTCGCTATTTTCTGGTATATGGTCTTAGGCAACGCGTGAAAACCGTTGCCAATGTTTTGTGTATTTCAGGAAAATAAAACCACGCGAAGAGGACGATGATGTGTGGAGCGGTGATTGGAAGATTCAAATCTTCGCGCGTGTTTGAAGCCACTGACCATCTTTCTTTTGTATTATTTGTTAGTGGTTATATAATAAACACGCGTGAATTGGTTCAGTGGCATATGTGTTGGCTGGTAAAGTGCATGACCTGGGTTCGAGCCCCAGGTCTTCAGTATTCTCATTATTATTTTGCAATTAATGATCACATGCAGATTCCATATTGAGACGCACCATACACCTTCTCCATCAAGCCATCCACGCGTCCAAGGGCATCAAATCAAAGGCCCTGATCCAAGGAATATGATGAACCATGGTCAACGCTGCAGCATGCTACCTGGAAAAGGTCAAATGGACCAAGGTTAATGGGCCAGATTCTTGGGCTATACCTCCATGTTGGGGACTACAACCCCCCTTGGTTTGCAAATTCTTTTAACTTTCTTTATTTTTCCATCAAATCGGGTCCTGGTTTAATTTTGGCGATGTGGACCCGCGCCTTTGTAATAGCTTAGAATTTACTTTTCTCGCAACTTTTTAACTGCTAATAAAATGCATGCAAGAATGAATGACAAAATAAAAACAAAAGCGTAGATCACCATGACATGACAAGACAAAAATAAACGAATATGACACACAAATCACACACCACCCCTAGGGTACGCCTCACTGTTGCCTTGCCTCGAAAGGTGATCGTCGAGTAGAGGATGTCTTAGTAAGTCCTCATGATCCGAGAACCTGGCATGAGGGTAGCTTCTAAGGTGTCTTCCCATTGCTCTGGTGATCACCATGTCCCGAATCTCGAATTGACCCGAACACCTCCAACGGTGGTGCTACCTACCTCTCAATGGTGGGACGGCACTACTTTAAAGGACATTTACACAGACGAATTCCTTAGGGTAGGTAGGTTCTCGTAGATACTTGCTCTAATTTCAAAACAAATCAAAAAATACTTTTCACACCAACACATTTTCAAAAAGCTTTCGAAAGCAATTTTTCAAACACTCTTGAGGACCGATACAAGAGTCGAACTGGAATTTTCAAAGAAACTTTTTAAAACCCACAGTTGAAAAGCAAACCAAACATTTTGAAAACACAATGAGCAAGTATCTAAGAGCCCATGGATAACCATGGATAGAAAGGGTGCTAACACCTTCCCTTTCTATAACCTACCTCCCGAACCGAGAGCAATCTCTTTAAGGAATTTTTCTGTGCTTTTGTCCTTTCCAATTGGAGAAAATAAAAGACGGTGGCGACTCTTGCTTCCGCGACATTTCGCGAACCAGCGTTAAACAGTCAGTTCCAGATCCACCGATCACAGAACTGGCGACTCTGTTGGGGACTCTTAAAAGTGAGGTGTACCTTAAGGTTAGTTCATAACTGTGTTTTCAATTGTATTGACTTGCTTGCTTTAAATTGTGGGTTGCATGGGAGTTACATAGATCCTAACCTGGATCTGGGGATACCTTGTTTAGGTAGCATAAGCTGTGAGGGACCTGTCCGGCGTATACCAACATGGGTGAAGCAGTGGCTACGTTGGTGTGGCTCTTTGGTCTGTACCAATATCCCTCGTGTTGAAACGGGGAGAATATGGGTCTTCCAAGGAGTCATTAAGCACCAACAGACCTTAGAACCTTAAATGACCCAACTTGGCCATTAGAACAGTAGCAGTATGCTACGCCCATTGAGGCTAAACTCTCGTGATGGTTCTGGCCGCAAGAAAAGATTGCGATGCTGGAGTTATGACCGATTGAGGGTAGTCAGTGATATTGGGATCCTCTAAGAACCCGGTTATTTTGATAGGACAGGTTGAGCCCACCAACTTCAAGAGGGTAATACCCAGACCCCATGCTGGCCTAAACTCTAAGGGTTTCTTTTGTGTGACTTGTGTGCCTTCGTACTTGACTAATTGCATGCGTGTTATCTGACACATAAGCTACTTGCAGGTTTTGTTTATAGTCCTTAACTAGGACTCATGACAGGTTTTACTCGAGTTTCTTGCAGGTTTTTGTTTATAGTCCTTAACTAGGACTCATGACAGGGCTTACTAAGTTTCTTGCAGGTTTTGTTTATAGTCCTTAATTGGGACTCATAACGGAGTGTGCTAAGTTTCTTGCAGGTTTTGTTTATAGTCCTTAACTAGGACTCATGACAGGTTTTACTTGAGTTTCTTGCAGGTTTTGGTTTGCAGTCCTTAATTGGGACTCATAACAGGGTTACTCACATTACTCCATGCATACCATAACATCATACCATTGCATACATCCTAACCCATTTCAAGGATCTCAAGGGCTTGTGATGCAGGTCATGGTGAATCAACTGTCCCAACAAGGGGCAAAGAGGATTTATTTTCCTCTAGCCAAGGTAGTCAGGGGCTATGACCCACTTGATATGGTGAGCTTTGACTCCTGAAGAAGGTTCCCTAACCAAGGTTGTTTGGAAATCAAAACCAGACATGATGACTAAAGTCAGAGGCTATGACCCACTGGATATGGTGAACCTTTGACCCTTGAAGAAGGATTCTCAGCAACGTGGAGTTCCTTCAATCAAAATACCGGACCCAAGTTCTAATAAATTTTCTTGTTTATCCCGCGAGGTCCCTGAAAACATTGCATATACATATCATGCACATCACTGCACAACAGGTACCCTTGTTGCAGGTCACTTACCTTTCTCGTTGTTTATTTCAGCAATGGCCTTCCAACCAGATAACCAGGACTGTCTTGCTCAAGAGACTCGGTTCGGGGAAATCCTCCTGAATCTATCCAAGGGGCAGGAGGAGTTAAGGACACTTCTCATGGAGACCTTTGTCAGGAACAGTGTTGAGGATGAAAGGCTGAAGCACCTACAAGCTGAGGTGGATGCATTGAGGGTCCAGATGCTGGGGCAGGTGACTGCCATTCAAGGGTTAGCTCAAAGACAAGAAGAGCTCGGGATTCTCATCAACCAACTGCTTCAGGGTAACCAACTGGGGCAAACGTCTAAGGGTAAAAAGCCAATCATCGTTCGACCATCTTTGAGACAAAGAGGCAAGGAGAAAGCTCCTCATGTGGCTTCAGTACCACCAATTCAGTATCAACCTCACCAGCTTCAACCAGACAAGCCCAAAAGGCAATTCACCAAGCTCAACGTGTCGCTACCTCGAGCCTTACAACAACTGCTGAGGTTGAACTTGGTAACTCTAAAGGATCCTCCTAAGAATCCCAACATGACACCTTCAAGGTATAACCCCAACGCTCACTGCGCTTATCATTCTGACAGCCCAGGGCATGCCACAGAGGATTGTTGGACTCTGAAAAATAAGATCCAGGACCTGATTGAGGAAGGAGCTGTGGAATTCACCCATGATGGTCGGGATGAGTGCTTCTACCATCCCTATAGGAGGCACCATTTGAAGTAACAAGCCCGAAGATGAGAAGAATTTTTGTTCATTCAAAATGTTCAAGTTACAATTTTCTTTTGTTCAAACATTTACTCATTGTTAAACATTGTTATTTCATTAATGCATCGCATATGTCTGTTTTGAAGCAATATATTCGTATTCACTATACGCAAATTACTTTCATATTTTTTCTGATGATCAACTCTTAATTAATAATTCTAAGCCTCTTGAGGGAGGATGACGAAAACGATACCGCTATCTTTACAGTATGCTTTTGAACAGACCCCGCTGATGAGGTACAGGCATTGTTTCAAATCCCTAAACACTGGAGTTATAAGGATGATAATCCCTCGTCAACCCATCCGAGCCAAAGAAGTAGGAGTTTTTCTTTTTAAAAATTAAAACCCTTAATCATAACCTGGGGCAGGGTAGTCTCTCAGTTGATCCAAGTGCATAACGAATGGCACCAAAGAGATCCTTACAAAAAAAGATAGTGATGGTTCCGAATATTCAATAAAGAAAGGCAGTCATTATATCTCAAAAATAAAAACCCATTAAGTCAAAACCCATGAAGGAGACTTACAAAACTGGGGCATCCCGCTGACTGTAATTCCAAAAAAGGAAACAGTTCAGGCAAAAAAAGAAAGGGATAACAAAAATCAGACAAGAAAGAGGTCTTACAAACCCTCAACTAAAAAGGAATGACTGCTTATTCAAAATAAGTTATCAACATCTGAATCATCACCGGAAAATCAGAGCAAAGACTCAAACAAGGTCTAACGTATGATCAACTGAGTTTAGGTTTGGAGAACATCACGAAGAGCGGGTGGGTACAAATAATTTGAGCCTTTATCCTTTGTTTCTTAAACCGTGAACCAGGCCACGTTATAACCCTTAAAAGTCCTAGCTGAAGCATGGGTTAGTTCGAAAGCATATTGTTACGAAAGGTATCCTGACTCCTTAAGGCCTATGGTAAATACGGAGTTGACATCACGTTTTACAAACATTCACTTGTTTTATGAAAAGAATGCATTTTCAAAAATCTTCAAGACAGACATAAGCTTTGCATTTTTGATATAACATTGTTTACATATGACTATTTGTTTGAACAGCAGGGAAATTCGCACGACGAATGCCTAATGAACAGAAGCACTTCCAATCAGGGGGCAGACCTGGCCAGTGTCCATCATCTGGGGCCGTCCAGTCAAGATTCGTAGAATCTCTCAAATGCCAAAATAGCCTGGGGCAAATCTCCGCCTGAGTCACTTGGGGCACTCCAGCAACGAATCTTGCCTGATCAAACACTTTCTGGTGGCATGACTAAACACTTCAAGCAGGGGCAACTCCCTACATCCTGAGAGCATGGACATAGTCGAAAAGATACTACGCAAAGTCAAAGACCCGCTAGGTTGACATACCTAGGCAAAAATAAGGGCTTCCCGACGAACCAAAAGGGTTCGGGAAAAAATAAGGGATGAAATGAAAAAATATGTACACCCGGCAAGTCGAAAACCTGAAAAGGCGGCTTGGGCAAAAATGGGTATCCCGGTGGGCTGAAAACCCGAAAGGGCGGTCCAGGCAAAAGTTCGGGATCAAAGCGTACGACTATGTCCTGTTATCTTGTCACCTGCCTACCAGAAGAAGGTTTGACCATCAACAACTACCAAGCACCCTCACAGATCTTCCTCTCATACCTCAGAAACAGGGGCAATAAAGAGTTGTCTAAGCAACCTAATTGTTCTGCCCTCCAAGGTATCGAGGTAGGTTCAACTGAAGAACATAACCATTATATCTTGATTCCCCAGAGAGTAAGTCAGCAAGACAGTACACTCTCCTCAAGCAAAGCTACTATCAAATCTTAAGGAAGTTGGGTATCCTCCAGCAGATCTCAACATTCCCCGGCAGCATATATATTCTTAACGAGCATCCCCGGCAGTCTTGGTCTAAAAGATTGTTCCCTGGCGGTATATCAAACATCCAGTGGAGCTTCCCCCGCAGTTCAAAACCTCCCCAGGAGAGTCCAATCTAGTTTCCCAGGAAAGTTGGAATTCATCTCCCCAAGCAATAAGCTTATCCCCAGTAGATTCTGGAAGCTTATCCCTCGCAGAGCACGAACGCGTCGCCCGGCTTTATTTAAAGAGTTATTTCCTTAACAGGATATAACTGGGTTATCCTCAGCCAAAAGCCATGGAAAGAGCGTCCCCGACGAAATTTTTCTTATCCCCAGCAAAGTCTATTAAACACTTCCAGCGCAACGAGGGTATCCCCAGCGAGCTATTATCAACAACTCAGCAAAGTACCTCTCTCCCCGCAGAGTATTGCTCCCCAGCAAGATCGCTAAAGTATTTTTCTCCCCGCATAACCTTCCATTTACCAAGTTTATTCCTCAACGAAGTCATCTTCTCCTACCGGTATTCTTGCAATTATCATCCCCAGCAGGAGTAAAAGCTTATTCTTCAATATCAGCCCAGGAGTGATTTCCCGGCACCCGTCAAGGATTTACTTTCCTAGACGAAAAACACATTCATAAAACATCACATACATCATTATAGCATGCATGTACGCATCATATCATACAAATCTCATTTATGTTGAGAACATCATTGCTTCGTCCATATCATGCATGGCATATGACTGACCTCTACCTTTCAGGAAAGATTCAGCTAAATTCTCAATCATATTTCAAGACCTAGACCGGTTCAGTTAATCGACTCCAAAGATTTCTTATCCAGTCCAAGGCCTTCTCTAGTCCAGCTAAATCGACTCCCAACAGATTTTTCAGATGAAGACTCAGTAGAAGTTATTAGGTTTTTCTTTTAGGTTATAATTTCCTATGGTTCTCTCCCCGACGGCGCGTGAGATGTAATTCCCTTTTAGGTTATAATTTCCTATGGTCCTCTCCCCGACGGTGCGTGAGATGTAATTCCCTTTTAGGTTATAATTTCCTATGGTCCTCTCCCCGACGGTGCGTGAGATGTAATTCCCTTTTAGGTTATAATTTCCTATGGTCCTCTCCCCGACGGTGCGTGAGATGTAATTCCCTTTTAGGTTATAATTTCCTATGGTCCTCTCCCCGACGGTGCGTGAGATGTAATTCCCTTTTAGGTTATAATTTCCTATGGTCCTCTCCCCAACGGTGCGTGAGATGTAATTCCCTTTTAGGTTATAATTTCCTATGGTCCTCTCCCCGACGGTGCGTGAGATGTAATTCCCTTTTAGGTTATAATTTCCTATGGTCCTCTCCCCGACGGTGCGTGAGATGTAATTCCCTTTTAGGTTATAATTTCCTATGGTCCTCTCCCCGACGGTGCATGAGATGTAATTCCCTTTTAGGTTATAATTTCCTATGGTCCTCTCCCCGATGGTGCGTGAGATGTAATTCCCTTTTAGGTTATAATTTCCTATGGTCCTCTCCCCGACGGTGCGTGAGATGTAATTCCCTTTCAGGTTATAATTTCCTTTGGTTCTCTCCCCGACGGTGCGTGAGATGTAATTCCCTTTCAGGTTATAATTTCCTATGGTTCTTTCCCCGACGGTGCGTGAGATGTAATTCCCTTTCAGGTTATAATTTCCTTTGGTTCTCTCCCCGAAGGTGCGTGAGATGTAATTCCCTTTCAAATTATAATTTCCTTTGGTTCTCTTCCCGATACTGCGAAGATGGTAATTCCCACCAAAATTTTCTCAACGAGCGTTGTTGAAGTTAAAGTCACCCAAGGTTCTCTTACCATTCATGCTAAGGTAGAAACCATCCCTGGTTCATTCATCATCTTGTGAAGCTCCAGACTCAGCTCCTGTAACCAGTCAGGACATATCTATACCAAGCATCTGAAAACCAACTCCTGCAACATGTCAGGTACTCATTTTTCTGTTTTGCAGGTACGCAAGTTCTCGCTAAGGAATCTCTTATGCGATCAACGTCCAGATGGCATCTATAAGCCCATCATCCCCCATCAATCTCCAAATGGCATCTATAAGCCCATTTCCATCACACTGCTACTATGTGAGCGCAAATTTCTGGGCACTCTAGTGTTCAATCATCTTCTACCCTCGGATTACGAAAGGCACGTCAGCCAATCTGCATCCTCAGGTCTAAGAAGATTGAACAGGGGCAACTGTTGTACCCCAAAATTTGCCCTCCCATATTCTTCAAGAAATTGCAAAGTCAAGCTTCAAAATTCCCCAAGGGTTGCACAGTGCAAGAGCCTCCTAAGCAGTCAAAATTAGGGTTTGTGTTCTGATTAAGAAAATGAAGTTTTCAAAGGTCCAATCAAGTCTCACATGCCTACAAATATGGTCAAGCATCCTCATATCAAGTTTCAAGACTTTCAGCACAAAATTGCACAGTCAAAACCCTAATTGCACTACAGTCAACTGTAGGGGCAAAATGGTCATTTGACAGTCAAAAGTTCAAATTTTTGGTCAACATATCATTTTGAAGCCACAAACATCATTTGATCAATGCTTGATCATGATTCTCAAAGCTTGGCTCAAAAATCATCAAAATGCAAAAGTTTCCTTATTTGGACAGCTGAAAAAGTCAACTAAATTGACCAGGGCATAACTTTCACATGGATTATCAGAAAAATTCCATCCAAAGCTCATTTTGAAGAGAAAGACATTTCCTACAACTCATCTTCATACTTCAAGTCCAAGAAATGCTCTCACAAAAATTTATCAATTTCAACATTATAGGTCATTTTCAAAAGTCAACAAAAAGGGACTTTAAGTAAAAGGCCATAACTTGAGATTGGTAAATCAAAATGACATGGGACCAAAGACATTGGTTAGAGGACTAAAGGACCTTTCCAAAATGTCCAAGAACATGAGAAAATCTTAACAATTGAGCAAGTTATGCCTTGTGGAAGTTGGGAAATTTTTGGACATTTTGAAAAGTCAACATTGATTCAAATGACCTAAAATTGCTAATGGGCCCATTTTTCTTCCACAATCCATCATCCATGGCATGTGCACGACCACTTGGCCCAAAGGGAAGTATTTCTTCATTTTTTATTTATTTATTTGAATTTTTATTTATAATAATTCATTTAAATCAAATTAAATACATGGAAAATACTTAACCTACTATTTCAAATCTTTTTATACATGATATGCCTTCAATATTTCGTGCATGGTTAAGATTGGAAAGAATCACTTTGATTGGATCATGATTAGTACAAAATTACATGAAAAAGATTGAAAAAAATATGATTGAAAATCAAATCTCATAAATCATGAATGCAAGAGATTCTGATCAAGTTTGTTGACCTAATTGATTCAATACATAAGCCTGAACGAAAACCTAATGCATTAGACCATTGAAGCTGCGCAGAAACCATTCACCAACTTGAAATTTTTCTCAAAAAAACTCAATTCTGAAAACTCACTTGCAGGGTGATACAAGCCTCAAAACCTATTCCATTAGCTTCCTCAAGGATCATAGGACATATTCCAATCAAAGACATCCATCAAAACTCAAAGAATCGTTGTACAGAAGCTAACTTTTCTTGCTTTTTTTTCACAATCGTGCATCCCAATTCATGCGTATTTAGCCTTTTTTTAATGTTTGATTCATGTTCCTTGTGTGATTCTAAAGCTAACCATGTGATTTGATTGAATTATTATGCATTGTGTACGATTTCACCATTGTCAATTTTTAGGGTTCACAGGATTCCAAATTAGGGATTTTAAAACAAGGAAAAATTGGAGCATAAGAATTGGACCATTCACTTCAGCATACTCAGACGATCATGAACCCATACTCGCGCTCAACTTATGAGTGTCCTAGGGCTAGTCGCTATTTTCAGGTATATGGTCTTAGGCAACGCGTGAAAACCGCTGCCAATGTTTTGTGTATTTCAGGAAAATAAAACCACGCGAAGAGGACGATGATGTGTGGAGCGGTGATTGGAAGATTCAAATCTTCGCGCGTGTTTGAAGCCACTGACCATCTTTCTTTTATATTATTTGTTAGTGGTTATATAATAAACACGCGTGAATTGGTTCAGTGGCATATGTGTTGGCTGGTAAAGTGCATGACCTGGGTTCGAGCCCCAGGTCTTCAGTATTCTCATTATTATTTTGCAATTAATGATCACATGCAGATTCCATATTGAGACGCACCATACACCTTCTCCATCAAGCCATCCACGCGTCCAAGGGCATCAAATCAAAGGCCCTGATCCACGGAATATGATGAACCATGGTCAACGCTGCAGCATGCTACCTGGAAAAGGTCAAACGGACCAAGGTTAATGGGCCATATTCTTGGGCTATACCTCCATGTTGGGGACTACAACCCCCCTTGGTTTGCAAATTCTTTTAACTTTCTTTATTTTTCCATCAAATCGGGTCCTGGTTTAATTTTGGCGATGTGGACCCGCGCCTTTGTAATAGCTTAGAATTTACTTTTCTCGCAACTTTTTAACTGCTAATAAAATGCATGCAAGAATGAATGACAAAATAAAAACAAAAGCGTAGATCACCATGACATGACAAGACAAAAATAAACGAATCTGACACACAAATCACACACCACCCCTAGGGTACGCCTCACTGTTGCCTTGCCTCGAAAGGTGATCGTCGAGTAGAGGATGTCTTAGTAAGTCCTCATGATCCGGGAACCTGGCATGAGGGTAGCTTCTAAGGTATCTTCCCATTGCTCTGGTGATCACCATGTCCCGAATCTCGAATTGACCCGAACACCTCCAACGGTGGTGCTACCTACCTCTCAATGGTGGGATGGCACTACTTTAAAGGACATTTACACAGATGAATTCCTTAGGGTAGGTAGGTTCTCGTAGATACTTGCTCTAATTTCAAAACAAATCAAAAAATACTTTTCACACCAACACATTTTCAAAAAGCTTTCGAAAGCAATTTTTCAAACACTCTTGAGGACCGATACAAGAGTCGAACTGGAATTTTCAAAGAAACTTTTTAAAACCCACAGTTGAAAAGCAAACCAAACATTTTGAAAACACAATGAGCAAGTATCTAAGAGCCCATGGATAACCATGGATAGAAAGGGTGCTAACACCTTCCCTTTCTATAACCTACCTCCCGAACCGAGAGCAATCTCTTTAAGGAATTTTTCTGTGCTTTTGTCCTTTCCAATTGGAGAAAATAAAAGACGGTGGCGACTCTTGCTTCCGCGACATTTCGCGAACCAGCGTTAAACAGTCAGTTCCAGATCCACCGATCACACCTGGCGTCACATTCATAAGAAAAGTAGGAAAGATTTGGGACCTAGGGGTGTTGTTTCTTTGGAGCCATATCTTTAGTGGGTCCAATCGAGAGCCATCCAGTTGAAGATGCCGTATACGCGGGAGACACCCATGCCTGATCTATTTGTGAAGACCACTCCTCCTTTGTTAGATGATCTAGAGGAGCTACAACTTGCTTTGCTCAGGATGCAACAGGAAAAGGATGCTTGGAAGAACAAGTTCCAGACTTTAGAGAGTTCCTACAGAGCAGACTTGAAGGAGAAAGATAATTTGATCGAGATCCTTGAGAGTCGAGTGGTAGAGTCTATGGAGAGGCAAGGGGATTTATTTTCTCCTAAGCCTCAAGCAGGTGCTTATTTCTCATTTCCTGATCCGAATGATTGGAAGGAGGTTGCCTTCAGACATGTGGAAGAAAACCAGAGGCTGAGGGCTCAGATTTCCAGGCTCACAGGGAAGCGCCAGCGTACAGATTGATCTTCATCAGTTCCTTTTCTCAGGATCTTAGATTGTATTTTCATCTTATACTTGGGATCATTGAAACTTGTAATCCATTTTGAAGTTATTACAATAAAAAAATTTCAGTATTTCAAAAGCTTTATTACTTTGATGTTCGCAATATATCTATAAATATTAAATCCCTTGAAATATTAAATAATGAAGTAAAAATAATCACGTGCATTGCATATCATGCATCATATTGCACATATTTCTTGCATTTGTTATGCATACCTAGGTGTCTCACCCAGCTTTTTACTTCGTTCAGCAAGCTGACTCATCACTACAACACTCGGGCTAACTTCAGAAAGAAGATGGACAACTTAGAATAGGATAATCGCGAGCTACGCGGAGAAGTTTCTTCTTTGAAGGCTGGTTTGGCCAACTTGACTGATGGAAACTCTGGTGGTTGCTTAGAATCAGCCACCGAGTGTTCAACCTCAACCAATAAGGGCAAATGCTGAAGTTCCTACTGTTCCTGTATCCGCTAATCCGACTGTTGTTCAAAACTGTATGCCTCAGGGTTATCCGTGGGGAATGCTGGAGAATTTTGCACCTGAAGGTTTCAATTTGGGCCCCCAAGATGCTCCAGTGGTTCCAAATGTTGTTACTCTAGCACCTCCTGTGGTGCATGCTGTTCCTGCTGCACCTCCTTCGGTGAATTTGGTTTCGTTTGTTAATGAAGATGTATGTCGTCCTTTCCCTCCGCCGAGTGAAGACTTGGGTCTTTATGATAGAATGGATGATTTCCATGATCAGTTTGACAAGATGCAAAGATATATGAAGGCTCTTAGAGGAAAAGAGTTATTTGGGCAGAATGTGAATGAGCTGTGTTTGGTCCCGAAAGTTAAAGTGCCTGCTAAATTCAAGGTCTCGGAGTTTGAGAAGTACATAGGCAACACTTTCCCTAGTGCTCACTTGGTGATGTACGTAAGGAGAATGTCTACTCACACCGATGATCAGCGTCTGCTGATTCACTTTTTCCAGGATAGTCTGACCGGCGCAGTGTTGAAATGGTACATAAGTTTAGACAGCGCCAACATCCATACCTTTAATGATTTGGGAGAAGCATTCATAAAACAATACAAGTACAATGTGGACATGGCGCCCGATCGTGACCAGCTTAGAGCCATGGTTCAAAAAGACAGAGAATCGTTCAAAGATTACGTGCAAAGATGGCGCGAAGTGGCTGCACAAGTGATTCCTCCCATGGAGGAGAAGGAAATGACTAAAAAGTTTCTGAAGACGCTAAGCGCTTTCTACTACGAAAGAATGGTAGCAAGTGCCCCAAGTGATTTTACAGAGATGGTAGGAATGGGTGTCCGCCTAGAAGAGGCAGTAAGAGAAGGCCATTTGGAAAAGGGTGAAGGATCCAGAGGTGTGAAAAATCCAGCTTACGGGTTCACAAAGAAGAAAAAGGGGGATACAAATGTTGTCATACAAGAGAGGAGGGTAAATGCTCCTAGAAGAAATTATCAGCGTCACCAGCAAGTTGCCTCAGTGACTCCTGTTATGAATGCCGCTCCGACTACCGTTGCTTATCAAAGACGGTCCCAGCAGGGGAACCAAGGGAATAATCAGAGAAGGGAGAACTACAACCCTATTCCCATGAGTTATGCAGAGCTACTACCAGCATTGATCCAAAAAAATTTGCTCCAGACGTGACCACCTCCAGCAGTACCATCACCATTGCCTTGGTATTACAAAGCAGACCAGACGTGTGCCTTTCATCAGGGAGCACCAAGGCATAGTGTTGAAAATTGTTATCCTTTAAGGACTGAAGTGCAAAGGTTCGTGAAGTATGGAATTTTATCTTTCAAAGACATGGGACCTAATGTAAAGGACAATCCTCTACCATGGCACGGGGGAGTGAATGATGTGAGTATAGTGGCTGGTTGTCCAGGTCACTTCCGGATCTTTGACATTAATCTGGTTAGAGGGTATTTGGTAAAGATGCATGCAGACCTCTGTGAATTCAGTTATTATACGTATGACCATGCCGGTTGTGCTATTTGTAGTACAAATATACAGGGTTGCGAGAAGATAAAGGCTGATTTACAGGAGATGATGGATGAGGGCTTAATCCACATAATCAGGCCTAGGGCAGAATATGAAGAGGAAGTTAATATGGTGTCTAGATGTTCGGGTGAATTCAGAATTTTTGATGTGGAGTATTTGAATGAGGATCTCGTGTAGTTGCATGCCACTTTCTGTCGTACTGCTGGTCAGGTGGAACACCAATATGGATCTTGCATAGTTTGCTGTCGAGACCCCCGAGGATGTTATATTATGAGAGAGGGTGTTCAATTGCTGTTAGACAATGGAACTATCAAGATCACAGGTCAGAGAGATGATTATCACGAGATTGATATGGTTGAAGTTTGTTTGATGGAAGGAGAGTCAGAGGAAGAGTACGCCTCTGCGGATGAGTATTTTTCTTCAGACGAAGATTTGTTTTCCAGAAATGGTCTTTTGAGGGCTGATTATGTTGAGGAAGGGGTAAATGTCATTGTACCTTGTTTTGGTGCACCCGCTCACCTCGAGGTGGAGTACCATAGCAAACCAGCTGTGACCCCACTGGTAATTAGTCTGCCAGGTCCTATTCCCTATAAATTAGATAAGGCTGTGCCTTACAAATACAACGCTACAATGTTAGAAGATGGGGTGGAAGTTCCCATCCAGCCAATTCCAGACGTTGGAAATATAGCTGATAATAGCAGGGTGACCCGTAGTGGTCGTGTGTTTGCGCCGGTTATTCGAAGAGACGTTGTTGCTGGAAAGAAAATTGCTGAGAATAATGAGCCTAAGAGGGCTGCCGGAGAGACTAGTGGAGCCACATTGGAGAAAGAAGTGGATGATATCTTGAAGATAATTAAAATGAGCGACTACAAAATTGTGGACCAGTTATTGCAGACCCCTTCAAAGATATCCATCATAACTTTATTGATGAATTCCTCCGCTCATAGAGAATCACTGATGAGAGTACTAGACCAAGCATTTGTAGAGAATAACATGTCGTTAGACCAATTCAGCAGCGTAATTGGAAACATTGCGTCATGTAACAACTTGAGTTTTTGCGGTGATGAGTTACCAGATGAAGGGAGGAATCACAACCTGGCCCTCCACATATCTATGAACTGCAAGAATGATTCGCTATCCAATGTGCTAATTAATAACAAATCCTTGTTGAATGTTATACCAATAAGTACTCTCATGAAGTTAAAGTATTAGGGAACACCTATGCGCCCGAGTGGCATCATTGTGAAGGCTTTTGATGGGTCGAGGAAATCTGTCATCGGTGAGGTGGACTTACCCATCCACATAGGACCACACTTGTTCTTGATAACTTTCCAGGTTATGGACATTATTCTCGCGTATAGTTGTTTGCTGGGACGGCCATGGATACACGAAGCAGGGGCTGTCACTTCAACTCTACATCAGAAGCTAAAGTTTATGCGCAAAGGGAAGGTAGTGATCATAAATGGGGAGCATGCGTTGTTGATATTCCATCTATCCTCTTTCAGTATTGTAGAAGCGGATGAGGCTGTTGTTGGAACCCAGTTCCAAGCTCTATCCATTGAAAACATAAGGGGGAATGAGAATTATGTGGTTTCCCCGAAGGATGCGCAGCAGGTTGTGCGCAATGGTCATAATGCAGTTTAGGGGAGACTTGTGGATCCACTTGTGAACAAGAACAGAATTGGTTTGGGTTTCTCTTCGAGGAATGCCAAAGGCGAAAGTTTGAAGTCAAAGTCTTCTGTGAACAGTTATCATGATGTTTTCCGCAGTGGAGGCTACCTCCATCCAATTGGTTTTGGAATTAATGTTGTTGAAGAGGATGAAGCGGAGAAGGAAGTACCAAACTATGTGACGCATGGAGTCCGAGTTCAGAACTGGGTCACCATTGATGTTCCTTCTTGCATACATGTTTCAAAGTAATTTGTTTTGTTAATCTGCTTATTTCTTTTCAAAAGCTTTCACTCTGCCCAAGGTGGAAGTATTAATGTTGTAGGGCTTATCTGTTTGCTATAATTGTTAAGATCATTAATAAAAGTTGTCTTTGCTTCCAAAAAAAATTATGTCTTTTATTTTCTTCCTTTTTCTTGGGAAATGGTAATAATAAAAAAAAACCTTTCAAAATAAATAATAACTGAAAATTAGTCTGCATGATCACTTGTTATATGTGTCAGTTTCTAAAAACAATCATAAATCATATGTGCAGATTAATTAAAAAACCCGTTGAATACAATGACCCTGCACCCTCTCTCAACTTTTATTGTTCTGTGTTTGGGGCTGAAGAATAAGATTATGATGAGATTCCAGAAGAGGTCTCACAGTTGCTTGAGCACGAGGAAAATACCATTCAACCATATAAGGAGTCTTTGGAAGTGGTTAATTTGGATTCAGAAGAAGGTCTGAAGGAAGTTAAGATTGGAGCATCGTTGCATCCTGATGTAAGGAGCGGGTTGATTGAGCTGTTGATAGAGTATGTGGACATTTTTGCTTGGTCTTATCAAGATATATCTGGTCTAGATACAGACATTGTCGAGCATCATTTGCCGTTGAAGCCAGAGTGTCCTCCAGTTAAACAAAAGCTGAGAAGAACCCACCCGGATATGGCTGTAAAGATCAAAGATGAGGTCCTAAAGCAGATTAATGATGGTTTTCTTGTGACATCAGTGTATCCTCAATGGATCGCCAATATTGTCCCAGTACCGAAAAAAGACGGAAAAGTCTGCATGTGCGTAGATTACAGAGATCTAAATAAAGCTAGTCCAAAAGATGATTTTCCATTGCCTCACATTGACATGTTAGTGGATAGCACAAGAAAATTCAAGGTATTCTCGTTCATGGACGGATTTTCCGGGTATAATCAAATAAGAATGGCTCCAGAGGACATAGAAAAAACAACGTTTATCACACCCTGGGGAGCATTCTGTTACAGAGTGATGCCCTTCGGGTTGAAGAACGCTGGTGCAACATACCAAAGGGCTATGACAACCCTATTCCATGATCTGATGCACAAAGAAATCGAAGTATATGTTGATGATATGATTGCCAAATCCCAAACTGAATAAGGGCATGTAGAAGATCTGTTGAAGTTGTTTCGGCGTTTGAGGAAGTATCGTCTCTGCCTGAATCCAAATAAATGCACCTTCGGAGTTAGATCGGGAAATTGTTGGGTTTTATTGTTAGCCATAAAGTAATTGAAGTTGACCCTGATAAAGTCAAAGCAATTCAAGAAATGCCAGCACCAAGAACTGAAAAGCAAGTCAGTGGTTTCCTCGGGCGTTTGAATTATATCTCCAGATTTATTTCCCACATGACTGCAACATGTGAACCGATCTTTAAGTGTTTAAAGAAAGATCAAGGTTGTGTGTGGACAGATGACTGCCAAAGGGCATTTGAAAGTATTAAAGAGTATCTGCTTGAACCTCTTATCTTTCTCCCTCCCGTAGAAGGAAGACCGTTAATTATGTATCTAACAGTGTTAGATAAATCCATGGGTTGTATTTTCAGACAACAGGATGAAACGGGAAAGAAAGAGTTCGCCATTTATTATCTCAGCAAAAAGTTCACTGATTGTGAGTCGCGGTATTCTATGCTAGAAAAAACATGTTGTGCTTTGGCCAAGGCGGAAAAACGTTTGCGGCAGTATATGTTGAATCATACTACTTGGTTGATCTCCAAAATGGATCCAATCAAGTATATTTTTGAAAAGCCTGCTCTTACTGGGAGAATTTCCCGCTGGCAGATGTTGTTATCTGAATATTATATCGAGTACCACACTCAAAAGGCTATCAAAAGTAGTGTGTTGGCATATTACCTTGCTCACCAGCCGATGGAAGATCATCGGTCTGTAGAATATGAATTCCCTGATGAAGATGTGATGTTCTTAAATGTGAAATATTTTGATGAACCATTGCCTGAGGAGGGCCCCGACCTTGAATCTCGTTGGAGTATGGTATTTGATGGAGCTGTGAATGCTTATGGTAAAGGAATTGGTGTTATGATTGTTACTCCTCATGGATCACACATTCCTTTTACTGCAAGGTTAACATTTGATTGCACTAATAATATGGCGGAATATGAGGCTTGCATCATGGGTCTTGAAGACGCTATTGATCTCAGAATCAAGATTCTAGATGTTTATGGTGATTCGACTTTGGTAATAAATCAGATTAAAGGAGAATGGGACACTCGTCACCCTGGCTTAATCTTATACAAAGATTATGCTAGAATATTACTACCCTTCTTCAATAAAGTTGAATTCCATCACATTCCTAGAGATGAAAATCAAATGGCGGATGCTCTGGAAACTCTGGCTTCCATGTACCAAGTGGATACTTGGAATGATATACCCTAAATTATGGTTCGACGGCTAGATAGGCTCGCTCATGTGTTTGCAACAAAGGAGGTAGCAGATGAAAAACCTTGGTATCATGATATCAAGCATTTTCTTCAGACTCAGGAATACCCGTTTGGT
This sequence comes from Vicia faba, assembly GCA_948472305.1. Taxonomy (NCBI): domain Eukaryota; kingdom Viridiplantae; phylum Streptophyta; class Magnoliopsida; order Fabales; family Fabaceae; genus Vicia; species Vicia faba. The sequence continues at coordinate 34,647,837 of OX451740.1, read as the reverse complement.
GTGCCAAAGAAAGATAGAAAGACACTGAGAAGGTTGGCAGGCAGTTTCTTCCTCAGTGAAAATGTGTTATAGAAGAGGAATTTTGACACGGTCTTGCTCAGATGCGTGGATAGACATGAAGCAGACATGTTGATGCATGAGATCCATGAAGGTTCATATGGCACTCATGCTAATGGACATTGAATGGCTAAAAGGATGCTAAGGGAAGGTTATTATTGGTTGACAATGGAATCCGATTGTTACAAATTTGGAAAGAAGTGCCATAAATGCCAAATTTACGCAGATAAGATCCATGTACCTCCGAAACTTCTCAATGTGATTTCCTCCCCGTGGCTTTTCTCTATGTGGGGTATTGACATGATCGGGATGATAGAACCCAAAGCTTCGAATGGACACCGTTTCATCTTGGTAGCAATTGACTACTTTACCAAATGGGTAGAGGCTGCTTCGTATGCCAATGTTACCAAGCAGGTGGTTGTGCGTTTCATCAAAAACAATCTTATATGCCGGTATGATGTGCCAAGCAGAATCATCATTGACAATGGTTCGAATTTGAACAACAAGATGATGACTGAACTGTGCGAAGAATTCAAGATTGTCCATCACAATTCATCTCCATACAGGCCAAAGATGAATGGGGCTGTTGAAGCTGCTAATAAGAATATCAAGAGAATTATCCAAAAAATGGTTGTTACTTATAAGGATTGGCATGAAATGCTCCCTTTTGCTCTACATGAGTATCGAACATCCGTCCGCACTTCAACAGGAGCAACCCCATTTTCTCTAGTGTATGGAATGGAAGTTGTACTCCCTGTCGAGGTAGAGATTCCCTCGTTGTGTGTGATAATAGAAGCCGAATTGACAGAGGCTGGATGGGTTCAGAACATGTTTGACCAATTGAATTTGATTGAAGAGAAGAGAATGACAACTTTGTGTCATGGGCAGTTATATCAGAAAAGAATGAAGAAAGCATTTGACAAAAAGGTCAAACCTCTTGAATTCAGAGAAGGAGACCTCGTGCTCAGGAAGATCATGTCTTTTAACACTGATTCTAGGGGCAAATGGACTCCAAATTTTGAAGGCTCGTATGTTGTCAAGAAAGTCTTCTCTGGTGGTGCATTAATTCTTGAAACTATGGATGGCGAGGAGTTCCCATGTCACATGAATGCTGACGCAGTCAAGAAATACTTCGCCTAAAGAAATAAAAGAATAACTCGCTAAGTTGAAAACCTGAAAGGGAGGCTTAGGCAAAAAAGAGCGTCTCGGTAGGCCGAAAACCCAAAAGGGCAGTCTAGGCAAAAATTAGAGACATAAACAGAATAAATTTACCGCTAAGTTAAAAACCCGCAAGTGCAACTTAGGCAAAAGTTAGGGACTTTCTTGGCAAGTAACTACGTCAGACGAGACTTGATCGTTGAAGCAACAATCCTCTCGGATCCTCACCATACTTCAACGGAAGCTGCTGCCCAGGAGTTCAAAAGTTGTTAGGGGGGATAGTGGTCATTGTATCTCAATGTATCTTTTCCATTTACCATTTCCAAAACTTTGTAATCATCCATGGAGTCTCGCCATTCACATACTACCATTATATTAATGAAATTCGAGCTTTTGCCCAACTCTTTATGTTCTTATTTTTATTTAGCTTGCAAAGACTTCATTTATTACTGATAATAACTGTTAAAGCAAAAAGATTAAAAAAGCAAAATTGGCTTTTCAAAAAAAAAGAGAGATCTTTACAAATTCCATTTACTTTGGGATTTGTGATGAAACAATGACAACAAGAATGGTAGTCCCAAGAATGGACAAACTCCGGTTGTTTTAAGAAGATTTACTCCCTTAATGAACGTTTGCTCAGGTCATTTTGCTGGTAGGTGTGCAATCTTTGTGTGTTTCTCAGATAGTTAAAGACGATATCAGTAGGTGCAAGGTATTGGGTTTATGATCCCATTATCACCAGTCAAGTCTTGGTTCGCTTTTGATTTTGGGTTTGCATGGTCAGAAGCCTCTGTCCCAGATTTCCCCAGCAAAGTCTTCCCTCATATAATGAAAGGTTTTATTCCTTTGGTGTGCTGGGATGTCTCTCTTTTTGCAATTTTGGCAATAATATTGACTTTTTGACTTCCCGGGAAGATTATCCCAGGGCATCTCTTGTTGGAATGAGTATTTGTGATGAAATTTTTCTCCAGGGATGTAGGCTTGAATCCCCAAATGAGGTTTGGTTGTGTCGGCATTAGTCTGCTTTATTTGAGGCTGGTCTTGCAATCTCTAGTAGGCATGTTGCTTTTGGAAAATTGTTTTCTCCGATGAAACTGGAAGAAAGATGTTATATCCTGGTATTTGTTTGATTTGGCTATGTTCGGATTATGTTTCTCCTCAGTGAAGTTAAAGCAGGCAATAGGGTTGGTTTCTGCAGTTGCTTTTACCTTTCTTGAATTGATCTTTCTGGTTGAAGTTTAGCCCAATATTGTTAGTACCTGAGGCGGTTTTGTTTGTTTGTACTGATCATGTATCCTTTTACCAGCATATGCACGATATCACTCATACATTCATACATACATCATGCATTGCTAAAAATAATCGTTCATTGATGTAGTGTTCTGACTTTTCCTGCAGCGCTCTTTGCTTAGTTTAATTTGGTTTTCCATCTTAAGTTTATTTCTAAAAAGATGAGTCTGCATTGGCCGTCTTGCTCCAGTGTATTTCTGAATTGGATTTGTGGCTACATGACGACATCATTTATTATGGATCTCTGAAAACATTGAGTTTTGGTTTGTGCATTTATTTTGCACAGGAAGACTTTATCTCCTCAGCATGAATATCGTGGCACTTCCCCGGGAAATCATATTTCCATTCGTAGAAAGTAATTTCTCTTTGCAATTCACCTCGACAATAAGTGGAAGTCTCTTTATTTGAGACCGATTACGTATTACCCTTTCCAAGCAGATTTCCTTGGTTAAAGAAGATGTTGAGACACGTTCTTGGCAAAACACCAGAATCTTGGGGAAAACTTGATATATTATCTTTTTGCTATCTTCAGTGAACGTTGATAGTTCATCGTCAGTGAACGGAGGTGATATGATATATTTTCTCATTCTACCTTCAGTGAATGTTGGTAGAACATCGGCAGTGAACGTATGTGTTTGTTATCTTTTTGCTATCTTCAGTGAATGTTGATAGTTCATCGTCAGTGAACGACGGTGATATGATATATTTTCTCTTTCTACCTTCAGTGAACATTGGTAGTACATCGGCAGTGAACGTTGGTGTTTGTTATCTTTTTGCTATCTTCAGTGAACGTTGATAGTTCATCGTCAGTGAACGGAGGTGATATGATATATTTTCTCATTCTACCTTCAGTGAATGTTGGTAGTACATCGGTAGTGAACGTCGGTGTCTGTTATCTTTTTGCTATCTTCAGTGAACGTTGATAGTTCATCGTCAGTGAACGGCGGTGATATGATATATTTTCTCTTTCTACCTTCAGTGAACGTTGGTAGTACATCGGCAGTGAACGTTGGTGTTTGTTATCTTTTTGCTATCTTCAGTGAACGCTGATAGTTCATCGTCAGTGAACGGCGGTGATATGATATATTTTCTCTTTCTACCTTCAGTGAATGTTGGTAGTACATCGGCAGTGAACGTCAGTGTTTGTCATCTTTTTGATATATTCAGTGAATGTTGATAGTTCATTTTAAGTGAACGGCGGTGATATGATATATTTTCTCTTTCTACCTTCAGTGAACGTTGGTAGTACATCGGCAATGAACGTCGGTGTTTGTTATCTTTTTTCTATCTTCAGTGAATGTTGATAGTTCATCGTCAGTGAACGGCGGTGATATTATATAATTTCTCTTTCTACCTTCAGTGAACGTTCGTAGTACATCTGTAGTGAACGTCGGTGTTTGTTATCTTTTTGCTATCTTCAGTGAATGTTGATAGTTCATCGTCAGTGAACAGCGGTGATATGATATATTTTCTCTTTCTACCTTCAGTGAACATTGGTAGTACATCGGCAGTGAACGTCGGTGTTTGTTATCTTTTTGCTATCTTCAGTGAAAGTTGATAGTTCATCATCAGTGAACGGCAGCGATATGATATATTTTCTCTTTCTACCTTCAGTGAACATTGGTAGTACATCGGCAGTGAACGTCGGTGTTTGTTATCTTTTTGCTATCTTCAGTGAACGTTGATAGTTCATCGTTAGTGAACGGCGGTTGTGATACGGTGGGAGAACTAACTTGAGGTTTTGCGTTTGTGTTCGCAAATGTTTCGGTTTAGCAAGAGTCGCCACCAACTTTTATTTTATCCAAAAGGAAAGGTAAAAAAGCACAGGAAAGACCTTTCAGATTGTTTTTTGGTTCGGGGAGTAGATTATGAAAAGGGAAGGTGCAAGAACCCTTTTTATCCATGGTTATCCACGGGCTCTTAGTTACTTGTTTAGATCACTTGCTTTTGCTTTTCAATTGTTTGAAATGGTGCTTTGTGTGTGGTTTTGAAAGATGTTTTGAAAAGAGGCCATCGTTGTGGCAACCTTTGTAATGATCCTTGTTTGAATATATACAATGGTGTATTGTCTTTTGAAAAGATAATTCAATGTTTGAAAGTTTGTTTTGGGAAATGTTTTGAAATTGTGTTGTGAGGTGTGTTTGAAAATAGCAAGGATGTTTGCAAGTTTTGATCAAGTAACTAAGAGTTGTCTACCCTATTTTACTCAAAGGTATTTCCTATACATTTTTAACCCTTTTGACAGTTTTGTTTTACCATTGCATTTGGTAAACAACCTTGTATTAGGATGTTAAACGGGACAGTCGCGGGTCATCGTATTAACCATGATAGCAATTATGCTAAGTATCTTTAGCAAAATTTTTGAGGGACTAGATCATTTTGTATAGGCAACCAAGATAGCGTCATCGAGGGACTATGATCTTTTTGTTTTGTTTTTGTTTTGCCAAAGTAATCAACATGCATGACATGGCCCTTTTAAAGGAAACAAGTGGATGAAACCCTAGGGGTGTTATGTGTGCATTGTGTATTGATTTCATGCATTTAGATCTTGGATTAGGTCATCTAGCGATTGATATTTGAATCTTGCCATACACGCCTAATTACTACACAGTATATTGAAAGCAATAAATTGAGGGAATTAAAAGTCTATGCTATTACAAAAGTATCCGGGAACGGGGGTACATATGTACGAATGGGGATTGCAAGTAAAAATAAGCCTTAAGTTATTATTACAACCATATTGAAATGTATAATATAAAAAAGAAATAGACTTGTTTAGAAAATGTTTTTGTCTTTAAGGAAATAAAATAAAAGAAAAATATTTTTATGTTTTTTATGTTAATAAAAAAAAGACGAAAAGGAAAATAAATGCAAAATAGAAAAAGCGTGTTGCTGCAAACAAAGAAACAAGGATCAGAAGTTCTGAAGCCAGGCGCATGACTCAGGAGGAAAAGTAAGGGGGATCAGGGGTTCTGGATTCGTACACTCTGAGGTCCTGCAAAGCATGTTAGCGGAAAAAACATAGAAGTCCTGGATTGCTATGTGCTGAACTTCTGAATGTTAGGACAATGAGAAAACCTTAGAATCTCTGTGCGTGCCAAAATAGTAGGAAGAACTCAGAAGTTCTGTATGGTGCTAAGACAGTGAAAGAACAGTTAGTAGTTCTGCATGTTATCAGTGCACGGAAATCAGAATTTCAGTGTATTTGTCATGTAGGGAGAACACAGAAGTTATGTGTTTCGTTAACAGTATGTGAGTCATCAGAAGTTCTAAGTGTTACAACAGTGAGTGAACATCAGAAGTTCAGTGTTGTGCTAAAGCTGTGAGTGAACATCAGAAATTCTATACAATATTTCAACTCTTATTCAACACATCAGCAATTTATTCAGTTCAGCAAATCAGAATGATCACAGCATAACAAATCATAGAAGTTCTAATCCTAAGTCTGAGCCTAGCATTATTCTAGAAGTTCTGACCATAGTTTTTCTACTTAAGAAATGATATGTACAACATTAATACTATGATATTTACATGCTAATGATGTTCAGAATGAAAAGCAAGAAAAGTCAAAAAGACTTACCTGGAGCGTGCTTAGAGCTTTGAGTGGCTGCCTTTGGATGTTCTGAGTCAGCAAGAGAGACGGAAGAGTGGTTGTGTCCTTTTGTTCAAAGGGAAGAACAAAGGTTTGTTTTTTTATGTATGACAAATCTGGTTTTTAAGAAGGTTTCAAAACTACCCTTTTCTCTCTTTTGGCCAATCTCTCTCTTCAAAAGCCAGCCCCTTGAACGTGTGATGGAGCCAAGTATTTATAGATGATTTTGCAGTGATTTTGGGGGAAAAACAAATAGAATTCGAACCTGTTTTGGCATCCTATTCTTTTGCTTTTTCATCACAGTTTTCGTATGCTAGTTTGGTGTAATCATAAGATGCAGGAGTAGGCTGAGCCAGCTGTTGGTCATAGGTCTGCACCAAGTTCTATAAACAAGGTTTTGGGATTTGGTCAAGTTCTGACCAAAGCATTGAAAAATATCCTTCATGTGCTGAAGCGCTGCCTTGTCTTTGAAGCAAGCATGGTGGCTGTCAGCATGAATTAAGGAAAAGCAAAATGCAAAGCATGGGCTTAGTAGCAAAGTTGCTATCCCAAGACAATAGAGGTACACGTGGTGAAATTCCTTTGGATAAAGACTCAGAAGGTGGTTGTGAGCATTAAATGAGCATTAAATGATGATGAGACTTATCACAACCAGAAATCCTGAAACGTGAAACTCTACACCAAGGCTTTGTTCTGGATCAGAAGTTCTGCTTCAGCGTAGCATTCCATCTTCTGATCCTCTTATCTTCTGGCTCCATCATGTTCTGAAGGAACTTTTAGACTTTCTAGAAAGCTTGCAGCACGCTCCTTAACCCTCTTTGCATTACCTTAGCAAACTCTGACTGAACTTGCGTAGATGCTGAAGAGCCGTGTTCTGACTGAAGACTATATGTTGAACCATGTTTACAACTTCTGACTGCACCTGCCTGGATTCTGAAGTGTCATTTTTCTTTAATACTTAGAAAAATTCTAAATATTTATAATTTTGACCTCTTGGATTTTGATGAAACAAAACTTCATATTTCAACGTGTCTTGATGAAATATGATTCTTGAAGCTTGATTTTGATCCAAAAGTCAAAGTTTGACTTTTCAGCGTGTAAATGACCATTTTGCCCTTATGGATGATTTCCTTGAAAAATTGTAGTTCAAGGCTTGGAATTGGATGGAAGCAAACTTGAGGATCCAAGGTGATTCTTTGAGAAATGAGAGGGCAAATTTTGGGGTGCAACAGCTGCCCCTGTTCAGTCTTCTTACACCTGAAGAGTTAGATTGGTAATTCTGTCATTCGTGACTTGAAGGTGGAAGATGATTGGACACTAGAGTGTCCAGAAAATTTACACTCGAAGTTTTGTTAGTTGATTATGTAGGGAATGGGCTTAAAGATGCCATTTGGAGAGGTAATGGATATTCGTGGTGATGGGCTTAAAGATGCCATCCAGAGGTGATTGTTGGACTGTATCTATAAGCTGGAACTGGATGATTGCCAGCATGACGTCCGTGTCTGGAGCGCCTTTGAACTGTATCGGAAGGTTGGGTTGTTTGATGATGAGTCCGTGTAAAACTGCATCTTGGGAAGAGAGCGAACCGGTGTAGGGTTTCCTGATGATGAGTCCGTGTAAAACTGCATCTGGAATTGAGAAGGAACCTGTGTAGGGTTACTTCATGATGAGTCTGTGTAAAACTGCATCTAGAAATAGAAGGAACCGATGTAGGGTTTCCTGATGATGAGTCAGTGTAAAACTGCATCTTGGGAAGAGAGGGAACCGGTGTAGGGTTTCCTGATGATGAGTCAGTGTAAAAATGCATCTGGAATTGAGAAGGAACCTGTGTAGGGTTACTTCATGATGAGTCCGTGTAAAACTGCGTCTAGAAATAGAAGGAACCGGTGTAGGGTTGCCTGATGATGAGTCCGTGTAAAACTGCATCTGGAATTGAGAAGGAACCTATGTAGGGTTACTTCAATGATGAGTCCGTGTAAAACTTCCTCTAGAAGGGAGGAACCTGTGTAGGGTTTCCTGATGATGAGTCCGTGTAAAAACTGCATCTGGAATTGAGAAGGAACCTGTGTAGGGTTTCCTGATGATGAGTTTGTGTAAAACTTCATCTAGAAATAGAAGGAACGGGTGTAGGGTTTCCTGATGATGAGTCCGTGTAAAACTGCATCTTGGGAAGAGAGGGAACCGGTGTAGGGTTTCCTGATGATGAGTCCATGTAAAACTGCATCTAGAATTGAGAAGGAACCTGTGTAGGGTTACTTCATGATGATCAAGTAGATGGCTGTTCTGTATGGTTTCAAGTATTAATCTACAATCAGTCGTCCACAGATAGTTTTCCTGGCTTGTTACAAGTATTAATCCGGAACTTGAAAAGGTTGCTGGTAGCCATCTGTTGATTGTCCTTTTCCTGGAAAAGGCAAAACGTTTGTTGTATGCAATGTCGTGATGCATGAAATGCATGATGTCATGATGTTCTCAAAACAAATGAGATTGTATCGTATGCACTTATCATGTATGTAAATAGGAGGTATGAAATGTGAAATGTTTATGAATGTATTTTTGTTTGGGAAAATAAATCCTTGACAAACGTCGGGGAGTTTGTTAAGTCTCGGACTGCTGTTGAAGAGTATGTGTGTCTTCAAACTTTGCTTAGAATGTTTCCACTAGGGATTCTTGTTTTGTTGTTTGAGGAGAACTCCACTGGGGAATATTGAAAACTCTGTGGGGAGAATGTTTATTCCTGCTTGAGAAAAGAGTTCAGGAGTCTCTGTTGTCTGTTGCTCTTACTGGGGAGTCGAAGTTTAACTGATATCTGGTCGGGTCTAGGTTTCACAGTAACTTGTCGGGGATTATAGAGTAGTCTACTGGGGAAGAGGAGTTGTGGTCCTTTGATTTGTAGTAGTTGGAAAGGCCACCTCAAGCTAGGGATTTCTTCCATTTATTGGGAAAATAAACCCCGTTGCCGGTCTGCTAGAGAGGTGATGACTTCGTTGGGGAAAGTCCTCGAGGATTTTTGAAGTTGTCCCAGCTGGGGAAAGGTTTTCAGGGTTTAAACTCTTGCTGGGGAATCATCCTATGAGAAGGATTTTGGGGAGATTTGTCACTACCCCTAGAAGCGAGTGTTTGTGGCACTACCAAAATATTTGATTGTACGTAACTCTTTGCTGAGATTGACGTTCAATGCCCCAAGTGATGGAAATGGAGGTTTGCCCCTGGTTGCTATGCAATTCTTGGGAGATTTCTTGGAACCTTGACTGGGCTGCCCCAAGTGTGCTGGATAGTGACATGTCATGCCCCCTTGTTGATAGGAGATTTGTCAATGGAAGTGTCATCCTTCTTGAATTGATTTTGTTCACTGAGAGAGCTTTCGTTCATCAGATATTCGTTGTGTGAATTTCTCTGTTGTCAAACAAATAGCCAAATGTGAACAGTGATATTCAAGTAATGCAAAGTTTATGCTGTTAGAACAAAGTTTGAATCTACTACCCTATATTTAAGTTTTGATGATAACAAAGTGAAAAGATATATTATGTATATGATTCATGTATGAACTATCTGCTGCCTAAAATTATTATGTTCTGACTTGCAGATACTCTGATTGATATAAGCAAGATCACACCTAATCAGCATCAGAATTTGGTTCCTGACATCAGCATCAGAAGTTGCCATATCAGAATGTCAGAATCAGATGATCAACTCACGTATATGCTGAAGTCTGATGAACAGAACTGCGCTCAACACTCTGATAAAGAAACACAACAGTTCATCAGCAGCTAAGCAGATTCAGAATGTGCCAAGCCAGAACTTGCATTGAAAGCAAATTAATACCAACGGCCTCATTTCAGACAAGATCTGCTCAATAAGGAAAGTTTGTTAATAGCATTGAATCAAGAATATTGCATCCAACGTTCAACATCTCAGTGCTATATAAACAAGACTTTGAAGATTGAATTGGCTAATGCTCTCCAAATCTTTACACGCATAAAAGCTGATCAAAATCTTCCTTCTCTCAGTTTTGCTAAACACTACACATTCTGATATTCTATCATTGTTTAGCAATCTAGTTTCTAAGCTTTAAGTTGTGTATACATCACAGTTGTGATACAGTTTTGTAGAAAACATTCACACACTTAGATTTGATTTCTTTGTAAGAAAGTGTTTCCTTGACAAACCGGGTTGTGGTTTGCATCAAGAAGGCTTTAGCAGTTGTTAAAGCAGTCTGTAATATTCAGTTGAATATAGTGGATTAAGACCTCGTTGGAGAGAGGCGAAATCACCTTGACGGGTGGACTGAAGTAGTTTGAGATCAAACGAACCAGGATAAAAATATCTTGTTCATTGCATTAGATTTCAGTTTTACAATTCAACCCCCCCTTCTTGTGTTTTTCACTACTTCAATTGGTATCAGAGCGCCTGGTTCTGAGCTAAAACACTTAACCGTGTCAGTACAAGATCCAGCGTCAGAAAAACACAATGACAGGAAACGTTTCTCACACCAGCAATGACAACAATGAGGACAGAGACAGATTCAGCGGCAAACCTCCAGTCTTTGATGGAGAAAACTTTGATTACTGGAAAGACAGAATTGAAAGCTTCTTTCTGGCACATGATGCTGATCTGTGGGATATGGTGACAGATGGATACACGCACCCTGTGAATGCAAGCGGTCAGAAGATTGATAGAAAAACAATGTCTGACCAACAAAAGCGTGACTTCAAGAATCACCACAAGGCCAGAACCATCCTCCTCAGCGCCATCTCCTATACTGAATATGAAAAGATCTCCAACAGAGACACAACAAAGAACATTTTTGACTCACTCAGAATGACGCATGAGGGCAACATTCAGGTCAAAGAAACTAAAGCTCTGGCGCTCATTCAGAAGTATGAGGCGTTCAAAATGGAAGAATCTGAATCCATTGAAACAATGTTCTCAAGATTCCAGATTCTGGTAGCTGGTCTCAAGGTTCTGGACAAAGGATACTCTACTGTTGACCATGTCAAGAAAATCATCAGAAGTTTACCCAAGCAGTGGAGACCAATGGTTACAGCTCTGAAGCTAGCTAAAGATCTCAACAAAATCACTCTGGAGGAACTTATCATCTCCCTCAGAAGTCATGAGATAGAGCTAGAAGCTGACGAGCCTCAGAAGCAAGGTAAGCCTTTAGCATTAAAATCTAACAAAAAATTTGAGTCTAAAGTTTTGCAGGCAGTTGAAGAAACATCTGATGGATCCTCATCAGAAGAAGACGAACTCTCTCTCCTCTCCAGAAGAGTAAATCAACTGTGGAAGCATAGACAAAGGAAGTTCAGGAATCCCAGAAGATCTGATCAGAACGAGTCTTCTTCCAGATACAGAAGGACAGATTCTTCCTCTGGATACAGAAGATCTGAAGGCTCCTCCAGTAGCAAAAAGTCAAACACCAAGGACATCATCTGCTATGAGTGCAATGAGCAAGGACACTATAAGAGTGACTGCCCAAAGCTTCAGAGGGAAAAGCCCAAAAAGAAGTTTGGAAGAGAGAAGAAGAAAAGTCTCATGGCTACATGGGATGACTCTGACTCGTCTGAAGCTGACTCAGAATCAGATGATGAGAGGGCAAACATAGCTATCATGGCTAACATCTCAGAAGATAGTGAAGCTTCTGAATCAGACTCAGAATCAGATACTGAAGAGGTATTTCCTAACTTTGCTGTTAACTTTACAAAGGCTGAACTTGCTGAAAGCCTTAATGAGATTCTGGAACGGTATCAGCAAATTAGAGTTAAATTCAGAGACCTGAAAAGGAATCTTGAATCTGACTCTGATAAGACTGAGAGTCTCAAATTGGAGAATTATGAGCTGAGAAATAAGATTTCAAAATTAGAAAACACTTTACAAAACTCTCAGAAGGAACCAATTTCTGAAACTCCCAGCAACGCTGATGAGATCATCAAGGAGTATGATCACAGTTTCCAGAAGTTCCTCGCTAAAAGCATAGATAGAAGCAAAATGGCTTCAATGATCTATGGAGTTAGCAGAAACGGCAGGAAAGGAATAGGATACCAAGGTAAGGTTCCTACACCAAAGAATGTCATGGACTTAACCATTAAACACACTCCTCTAAATTCACATTTTGTGTATGGTCACACACATGATATCAAATACACTAGCAGTAAGTACTCTGTGAAACCAAAATTCAACCAGAGTTTTGGTAAAACTAACAAATCAGGACCCAAGAAAATCTGGGTACCTAAGGATAAAATAATACATGTTGTAGATATCTTTAGCAGCAAGTCAGAAACACCAGTCATGGTACCTGGACTCTGGCTGCTCGCGACACATGATGGGAAGAAGGCATATGTTCCAAAGCCTGGAACTTAAGCCTGGAGGCCACGTTGGCTTTGGAGGCAATCAGAGGGGAAAGATAATTGGCTCTGGAACTGTAGGTAATGGAAATCTTCCCTTTATTAATAATGTTCTGCTAGTAGATGGATTGATGCATAATCTGTTATCCATAAGTCAATTAAGTGATAACGGTTATGATATAATCTTTAATCAAAAATCATGTAAAGCTGTTAGTCAGAAAGATGGGACTATCCTGTTTAATGGTAAGAGGAAAAACAACATTTACAAAATCAAACTTTCTGAACTAAAGAGTCAGAATGTAAAATGTCTTCTGTCTGTTAACAACGAGCAGTGGATCTGGCACAGAAGATTGGGGCATGTTAGTATGAGAAGAATATCTCAGATTAACAAACTCAATCTGGTCAGAGGACTTCCTAGTTTGAAGTTCAATTCAGATGCTCTGTGTGAAGCATGTCAGAAAGGCAAGTTTGCAAAACCTTCTTTTAAATCCAAAAATGTTGTTTCTACCTCTAAGCCATTATAACTTCTGCACATTGACTTATTTGGACCAGTTAAAACTGCTTTAGTCAGTGGCAAGAAGTATGGGTTAGTAATCGTAGATGACTATAGCAGATGGACATGGGTAAAGTTCTTAAGACACAAGGACGAGTCACACTCTGTGTTTGTTACCTTCTGTAACCAAGTTCAGAATGAAAAGGATCTTAGAATCGTTAAAGTCAGAAGTGATCATGGTGGAGAATTTGAAAACAAAGACTTTGAGTCATTCTTTAATGACAGAGGCATTCTGCATGATTTCTCTTGTCCTAGAACTCCCCAACAAAATGGAGTTGTAGAACGAAAGAACAGAACATTGCAAGAAATGGCCAGAACCATGATCAATGAGACAAACGTTGCTAAGACCTTCTGGGCAGAGGCAATAAACACAGCGTGCTACATTCAGAATAGAATCTCAATAAGACCTATTCTGGAAAAGTCTCCATATGAATTGTGGAAGAATAGAAAGCCCAACATTTCATATTTTCATCCATTTGGATGTACATGCTTTATGTTAAATACAAAGAATTATTTGAACAAGTTTGACTCTAAAGCACAGAAGTGTATTATGTTAGGATACTCTGAACGCTCAAGAGGGTACAGAGTATACAATACAGAAACACAGATTGTGGAAGAATCAATCAGTGTTCGTTTTGATGATAAGCTTGACTCTGAAAAGTCAAAGCAGAATGAAGTTTTTGTAAGTATGGAAATTGAATTTACAGGTTCTGAAGACAGGTCATCAGAAGCTCTCAACACAGACACTCCTTCAACGTCTGAAAGGAGCACTGCTAGCAATCCTACAACAGCTGCTAATCAACCTCAAAAGAGATTACCCAGAAGCAGCTTGGATCACCCAGAAGAGACTATCTTAGGAAGAAAGGAAGATCCAATCAGAACAAGAGCAAGCTTCAGAAACTATGAAGAAACTCTCATGGGACCTGTGTCTCTGATTGAACCTTCTTCTATTGATGAAGCACTTCTGGATAATGACTGGATTCTGGCAATGCAAGAAGAGCTGAATCAATTCACCAGAAACGATGTATGGGATCTCGTTCCCAGACCAAAAGGATTCAACGTCATTGGAACAAGATGGGTGTTCAGAAACAAGCTAAATGAACAAGGTGAAGTCATCAGAAACAAGGCACGACTGGTTGCACAAGGTTATAGTCAGCAAGAGGGGATAGACTATACAGAAACCTTTGCCCCAGTCACCAGGTTAGAATCTATCAAACTTTTAATTTCATTTGCTGTTAATAGAGGCATCACTCTGTATCAGATGGATGTCAAAAGTGCATTCTTAAATGGTTATATAGAAGAAGAAGTCTATGTACACCAACCCCCTGGTTTTGAAAATACAAAACATCCAGAACATGTTTTCAAACTAAAGAAGTCACTATATGGTCTGAAACAAGCTCCCAGAGCTTGGTATGAAAGGCTAAGTAACTTTCTATTAGAAAATGAATTCACCAGAGGGAAAGTGGACACTACTCTATTCTGTAAATCAGTTAAGAATGACATCTTAGTCTGTCAAATTTATGTTGATGATATTATTTTTGGTTCTACTAATCCTTCTCTTGGAAGAAAATTTGCTAAGTGTATGCAGGCAGAATTTGAGATGAGCCTCATGGGGGAACTGAAATTCTTTCTAGGAATTCAAATCAATCAAACTCCAGAGGGAACTTACATTCATCAGAGCAAATACATCAGAGATCTTCTGAAGAAATTTGACCTCTCAGAATGTAAGCCATCAAAGATTCCAATGCATCCCACGTGCATTCTGGAAATAGAAGAGGTAAGCAAAAATGTAGAACAGAAAGTCTACAGAGGTATGATTGGTTCTCTCCTCTATCTGACTGCTTCAAGACCTGACATATTATTCAGTGTTTGTATCTGTGCTAGATTCCAATCAGATCCTAGAGAATCTCACTTAACAGCTGTTAAGCGAATTTTCAAGTATCTGAAAGGTACTACTAATCTGGGTTTGTTTTATAGAAAATCTAGTGATTACAGCTTAGTAGGCTACTGCGATGCTGATTTTGCTGGAAACAGAGTGGAACGTAAAAGTACTTCTGGAAGCTGCCAGTTTCTGGGAGAAAATCTGATCTCTTGGTCCAGCAAAAGGCAATCAACAATTGCGCTATCAACAGCAGAAGCTGAGTACATAGCAGCAGCAGGATGTAGCACACAAATGCTCTGGATGAAAAGTCAGCTTGAAGACTTCCAGATTTTTGAGAGTAACATTCCTATACTCTGTGATAATACTTCTGCTATTTGCTTAAGTAAGAATCCCATTTTACATTCTAGAGCTAAGCATATAGAAATAAAACATCACTTCATTAGGGACTATATTCAGAAAGGAATTTTGAACTTAAAATTTATAGATACAGACCATCAATGGGCTGATATCTTTACTAAACCCCTTTCAGAAGATAGGTTTAATTTCATTCTGAAACATCTCAGCATGAAAGTCTGTCCAGAGTGAAAATGTTTTAATTCCATATATTTACCTTCAGAATGTAATTGCTTTACTGTGAACTTCTGATCAATCTTCTTTCAGAAAGATAGAACATGCAGATTGTATCAGATGCAAGTCTAAAGATCTGAGAGTCTAAGCTCAAAGACAGACGTGCTGATCACTACATCAAACAAGTGTCATCCAATCATCAGCAAATCTCTGAAGCAGAACGCGTGCACGCTTCTGAGAAGGCAAAGCGCTGATTGGGTGCATTGAGACACATGTCTGGTAACCGTTTTTAAGTATCTTTCTCAAATCCCCCAAAATCAGCAAGCATTTAATGAAAAGTAATCATGCTTTTAAAATGCAATCATGATTTTTCTCTTTCTTAAAAAACGTTTATTTTTTCAAAATATTCTGAAACTCTATTTAAACACATAAACCGCTCATTCTAATTCTTTACAGTCTCTCACTAATACTCAAGCATTCTCTGCATTTTTTCTGTGTTCATCTCTTGCAAAACCTTTTTTTCTCAGTTTCTTCTAAAAAATCTTTTAGTGTGAACATGGCAACCTCCAGCAGTGCTTCTGCAGGTCATCAGAAGAAAGCATCATCTGAGCAGTATCAAGTGCCATTCAGAGCACTCCTCACTCCTGTGAAGAATCTTGAAGTGTTATCTGAATTGATCATTGATTTTGGAAGCTTGAAGGAGAACGGTTTTGACCTAACTGAAGAAGTTAGGGCACAGAAATGGGAAAGGTATTTTGACAGATTGGTTGGACCAACATTCCCTATGTTAGTCAAGGAATTCTGGATTCATGCCAAGGCTTCAACACATCTAGTCACCTCCTTCGTTATGGGGAAGAAGATTGTGATCACTGAGGATCACATTGCAAGGTTAATCGGTTACAGTGGCGGTGGCGTCCGCTGTGTCGACATGGCTGAAAGATGTGCTGATGTGGGCGTGATAGCTGCAAGGATTTTCACCCATGGGGTGCCCAGCAGCAAGATCAAAGATCTGAAGGATCATTAGAGTTTGGGCTAAGATAATTCTGGGGTGCTTCAACCATAGGAAGCCAACCAGTTCACCTGATTACATAAATGTGGATCAGCAGTTTCTGATCTACTTTATTGATCAGAAGGTAAAAATCAATTTGGCTCATTTTCTGTTCAACCACCTCAGAACAAGTGTGAAGGAAACCAGGGAAGAAGAAAGAACCAAGAGGGATTGGATACCCTTTGGAAGGTTGATATCAGATATTCTGACAGAGAATAGGCTGATAGAGCATCTGATAGAAGCTCAAGTGCTAAGCACCATTGAACCAACAGTTGGGAAACCTCTGAACGCAAAGAACTTGAAGAAAATGAAGTTGATAGAGAATATCCAAAAGGAACCCAGAGCTACTCCTATTGCTGATATCACCAGCAGAAGAGTTCCTCTGAGTGACTTTCCTTTGTTTTCTGAGATAGAATCTAAACCAGAGGTGGTTCTCAAATACTTGGATGCATGCAAGGCAGATGGCACAGATCCAAATCTAATTATCAAAGCTCTGCATCAACCTCAGCAAGAAGTGACTCTGAAGAAGACGAAGAAGAGGAAGGCACCTTCAGAAGGATCATCCCAGCAGACACCCAAGAAAACAGGTAATTTATCTGTTGCTTCTGTTTTAAATTCTTCTACTATTCCAGCATCTATTCCTCCTCAAACCTCTCATAGAATCTCAATCCCCATCCCTACAATAGATGAAACTGTACCAGAAGATGACCCTTCTGAGGCATTAAAACTCAGAAGACCCAGAACCAAACATCCCAAACCAACAATCTCAACAACATCAGCAATTGACAAAGTGCTGTCTGACATTGATCAACACACTTCTGATCAACCAAACTCTGAACCACAAATTGTCCCTCCTCCACAACCAGAACAACAGCAACCTGCTGAAGAACCAGAACAACAACAACCACTCTCATCAATTCCAGAAGAACCCCTTATCCCTGAACAACCAGAAATTCCAACAACTTATCCTCAACCAGCAATTTCGTCTCCCTCTCCTCAACCAGAAATTAATCCCCCATCACCTCAACCAGAGTTTCATCAATCTGAAACTCCTTCTCCTCAACCATCTGAACCTCATTCACCTCAACCATCACCTCTGGCAATCCAGCTGTCAGGTGGAACAACAATCACCTTGGCACAATTGCCATCCTCACCAGAATCTACACCACCAAATACTCCCAAAACACCACCCAGTCCAATCATAATTTCTGATTCTGAAACTCCATCTCCAAAACAAACTGCTGCCAAGAAAACCTCTGAAAACCCCAGCAGGACCTTCATAGACTTAACCAGTCTTGACCGTCTTGCTGATATGAAACATAAAATTGCCATCCCAAAACCAAAACAACCAGATGTTGGCTCTGGTATTATGGATTTTGAAACAGGTGTGCAACAATGGATTGCTTCTTTGAAGCAAGTCTGTCTTGGAATGATTGACCCAGCTGCTTCTGATCAGCTCTGGTCACAATTCAGACTTTGGGTACGTGCTGAAGCCCTCAAGTTGCAGGATATCAACTATGAGCAGGCACAACAGAATTTCAGGAAGCTTCTGAATGAAGTTGGAAGTCAGCTTCTGAAAGAAGACGTGCTCCCTCTGGATAGTGAACCTTGGTCTGAGAAATAGCTAGCTTCAAAGGTGCAACCAGAAGAAGACAAGACCATTCAAGCTGAAGAAAGTCAAGCAGAAGATGTTGCAGAAAGCTCTCAGAAGCTTCCTGCTTCTGATGCTTCTCAAGCTGCCTTGGACAGGCAGACTCTGGAAGAACTAAAGCTGAATGACATGCGTCTGCAGTAGAGGATGGATGAAAACGACCAGAAGATGAAAGAAAGAATGGATGTGCAGGATAGCAAGATTGACACTGTTGTCAGCATGGTGCACAAGCAGAATGAGACTGCTGATCAGATCAAAGCCATGCTGGAGAACCTGTTCACACGCTTGCCTCCTCAACCTTAATTTTTTTTCATTTATGTCTTTTTCATGTTTTCTTTGATTTTCTGATGTACTGTTTTGAATATGTTTTGTTTGATTCTGAACCTTTTAATATGACAAGTTTTTCTGATCTTAATTGTTTTAGCACTCACCTACACTTTTTGATTGCTGACAAAAAGGGGGAGAACAAGAATGATATTTTAAACAATAACGGATTACTAAGACAGAAATTCTCAAACATTCTAACTCTATTACTTGAAAATATTTTTCTGTTTTGCTTAAAGTCTACAGGTACAAGGAAGCTCCTGGACACTCTGAAGACTAAAAGCTATGAAGCTCTGATCCGCCCTGATACTTTGATCCAAAGCAAAGCTCTGACAAGAAAAGCTCTGATATGCTGATCTGAAGCTCTGCTCTGATATGCTGATCCAAAGCTTCTGATAGTCAAAGACTCTGATACTCTGATGTTCAAAGAAAGGCAAAAAGATCTGATCCTGAAGAACACTTGTAATCAAAGAGAAGTAATAAACTCAGGGGGAGTATCTCTCAACTCTGATATCTTTTTACTCCTTATCCTTGATAAACTCATTACTCTGATGCATCTCTCTTATACCTTTTCACGTTATGTTCATTTAAAAAATATCCAGTTTTTGTCATCATCAAAAAGGGGGAGATTGTTAGAACAAAGTTTGAATCTACTACCCTATATTTAAGTTTTGATGATAACAAAGTGAAAAGATATATTATGTATATAATTCATGTATGAACTATCTGCTGCCTAAAATTATTATGTTCTGACTTGCAGATACTCTGATTGATATAAGCAAGATCACACCTAATCAGCATCAGAATTTGGTTCCTGACATCAGCATCAGAAGTTGCCATATCAGAATGTCAGAATCAGATGATCAACTCACGTATATGCTGAAGTCTGATGAACAGAACTGCGCTCAACACTCTGATAAAGAAACACAACAGTTCATCAGCAGCTAAGCAGAGTCAGAATGTGCCAAGCCAAAACTTGCATTGAAAGCAAATTAATACCAACGGCCTCATTTCAGACAAGATCTGCTCAATAAGGAAAGTTTGTTAATAGCATTGAATCAAGAATATTGCATCCAACGTTCAACATCTCAGTGCTATATAAACAAGACTTTGAAGATTGAATTGGCTAATGCTCTCCAAATCTTTACACGCATAAAAGCTGATCAAAATCTTCCTTCTCTCAGTTTTGCTAAACACTACACATTCTGATATTCTATCATTGTTTAGCAATCTAGTTTCTAAGCTTTAAGTTGTGTATACATCACAGTTGTGATACAGTTTTGTAGAAAACATTCACACACTTAGATTTGATTTCTTTGTAAGAAAGTGTTTCCTTGACAAACCGGGTTGTGGTTTGCATCAAGAAGGCTTTAGCAGTTGTTAAAGCAGTCTGTAATATTCAGTTGAATATAGTGGATTAAGACCTCGTTGGAGAGAGGAGAAATCACCTTGACGGGTGGACTGGAGTAGTTTGAGATCAAACGAACCAGGATAAAAATATCTTGTTCATTGCATTAGATTTCAGTTTTACAATTCAACCCCCCCTTCTTGTGTTTTTCACTACTTCATATGCTTGTCTTGAAGTTTTGAAAATGCGTTTTTGGAAAGTAAAGAAGTCTGTAATTCAACTATGGGTTTTGAGTAAAGCCTTACAGGAGTCAGGATACCTTTTGTAACAGTATGCTTTCGAACTAACCCATGCTTCAATTAGGACTTTTGAAGGGTTGTAACGTGGCTTGGTTCACGGTTTAAGAAACAAAGGATAAAGGTTCAAATGTATTTGTACCCACCCGTTCTTCGTGACGTTCTTCAGTCCTAAACTCAGTTAATTGTACGTTTGAACTCCAATTGAGTTTGGAATGATGTTTTGGTGACGGTTCAGACAAGATAAGTTTGTCAGAAGGCAGTCATTTTTACAATTTTTTCATGTTGTCGAGGATCTGTAGTGACCTCTTTTTGATTTGTTATCCCTGATTTTTCCTGACTGTTCTTGTTTTGAGATTACAGTCAGCGGGATGCCCCAGTATCTTAAGTCTCCTTTGTAGGTTTTGACTTAGTGGGCTTTTTATTTTGAGAGATAATGACTGCCTATGTGATAGGGAACCATCACCGTCTTTTGATTTCATAGGAATGTTTCCTGACGTCATTCGTTGTATTACGATATGAGAGTTTGCGGCTTAACGCGCGTTTGAATTAACTGAGAGACTACCCTACCCCAGGTTTTGATTAAAGGTTTCAATTTGTGTTAAAACAAAAAACTTCTACTTCTTTGGCTCGAAGGGGTTGACTAGGGATTATCTTCCTTCTAACTCCAGTGTTTAGGATTTGAAAGAAATGCCTGTACATCGTCAACAAGGTATGTTCAAAAGCATATTGTATGAGATTATGGCATTTTTTTCTTCATCCTCCCTCTAAAGGCTTTTTGTAACTTTTAGCAATAGTTGAATATCATAAAGACAGTAAAAAGCATAGTTTAAATGCAATGAAAACGAATGAAATAATTCAAGACAAACATATGCAATGCATTAATGAAACAAAGTTTGACATTAACAAATAATTGTTTGAATAACAAAAGAGATTACAACTTGAAAATTCAAATGAATAAAAGTTCTTAATGACTTGGCAAAGGGGTAGTGATCACGTTTGGAGTCTCTGGAGGGTCAAACTCGATCTCCTTGGTGTCAATCAAATTCTGAATCTTATACTTCAATGCCCAGCAATCGTTAGTGTCATGCCCGAGACTGTCAGAATGATAAGCACATGTTGCATTAGGATTGTAGTTGGGAGAAGAAGTTTTAGGGTTTAGATGAGGTCCTATCAATGTAATCAAATGCATCCTCAACAAGTGTTGCAGTGCTTGAGACAGTGGCATGTTGATTTTGGTGAACTGTCTTTTAGGCTCGTCTGGCCTTCGTTGATTTCCCCTTTGCTGTTGTCGGTGTGACGCAGAACCAGAGATCAGGACTGCCCCTATGTGTTGGTCACGGCGACTCTTTTGACTGTACACATCAATGGACTCTTTCTTCCCACTGTAAGGCTTTTTCTGAGCATCAGAAGGTGTAGCTTCTTGAATCTTCCCACTTTTGATGCTAGCTTCGACCCTTTCGCTGGCCAGTATTAGCTCGGTGAACCCGAATGAAGAGCTTCCGATCAAGTGTTTAAAGAAAGGCCCTGTCAAAGTTCCCATGAAGATATCAATCAGCTCCCTGTCAGTTAAAGGGGGTTGCACTCTACCAGCCAAATCTCTCCACTTTTGGGCGTATCTTTTGAAGCTCTAGTTGGAACTCATGGTCATGTTCTGCAATTGCACACGAGTTGGTAGATCAGCATTGTACTAATATTGTTTGTAAAAAGAAGCAGCTAAATCCTCCCAGGTGTGGATGCGAGAACTCTCCAATTGATAAAACCACTCGAGTTGAGTCCCTACCAGGCTTTCTTGGAAGAAATGGATCCAAAGCTTTGGATCAGTTGTGTATGGTTGAATCTTGTGGACATAAGACTTTAGGTGCATCTTAGGGCAAGAGACTCCATCGTACAGGGCAAAGGTAGGGACTTTTAACTTTGGCGGGATGACTAATCCAGAAACTAAACCCATGTCTTCTAAATCCAAACCAGGTATCTGTTGAACCTCCATTGCATTGAGGCGATCCTCCAACTGTTTATATTTATCATCAGCGGGAGGATATTGTTCTTCATAGTAGTCAGCTTCAGCTTCATCAATCTCCAGACTGTGGTCTTCTTCAAGACTATCCCCCATGTTGGATGGAGTTGAAAGATCTAGAGCTTTAGGTCTTCTTCTCAAGTTCAAGATGCCTACTGACTTTTTGGACTTTTTCTTCTTGTCTTTTAGAAGGAGAGCTTTCAGGTCCTCTTGCCCTTTACCCATAGCCAGAAGCATTTGTTGGAATTGAGCGTTTTGAGCTTGGAGATCTTTCACTGTTTGTTCCATATCCACCTTACTGAAATAAACCGTAGGAAGATAAGGAGACCTGTATGGGAGAAACCTGTCATGATATGATGTATGATATATGGATGCATGTTTTCAAGGATCTCGCGGGGTAAACACAAGAAAATGTTAGAGGTTGAACTTTGATCAACATCTTTGATTGGAGAACTTTGTATCGATGGATGTCTTTCCACGAGAATCAAGCTCACCATGTCAAGTGGGTCATAGCCCTCGATTCAAGTTGTTGTACTTGATCTTTAACGGCGTTTGTTTAGAGAAAAATGAATCCTCTTGCCCTTTGGTAGACATCTGGTTCAACGTGACCCTACATCAAAGACCCTTGAGACCCTTGAAATGGTTATTGAAAATGTTATGGTATGATGTTATGATGTTATGTACATATATGAAAAAGTAAGAAAGTGTATATACAGACAATCATATTCACACAAAGCAGACAAGTCCTTAAGTTTAGGCTTGCATGGAGTTTGTAGGTAAGTACCCTCTTGAAGTTAGTTGGCTCAACCTGTCCTAGAAATAGTAACCGGGTTCTAAGGAGCTCAATATCACCGGATTATTTTATGTGTTCACTGTTTCAGTTTAGCAACTTTACTGGCGACCGAAATATTCCAAGAAAATAACCCTCAATGAGTGTAGTATCGAGTATCTACCAACTTCGGATTGCACCAAAGCCGTCATCTCACTACATCCTAAAAGGCCAAGTTGGTCAAGTAAGGTTCTAAAGTCAGTTGATGCTTCACGACACCACGCGACGGCCCCGTACTCTCCTTGATTCAACTCAAGGGTTACCGGTACCAACCAATGTGCCACATCAACATAGCTAGTGCTTCAACCATGTCGGTATACCCCGCACAATTCCCTCGCAGTTCATTGCTACTTACCTAAAAGGTGCCCCCAAATTACAGTGTAGGATTTAAAACAAACCCAAACAAGGAACCAAAAAGTAAAGCATACAAGTCAAATAAAGTAAGCATGTAAAGGTGATCTAAACTCGAAGGTAACCCCACTTTTTAGATTCCCCAGCAGAGTCGCCAGTTCTGTTATACGGTGGGAGAACTGACTTGAGGTTTTGCGTTTGTGTTCGCAAATGTTTCAGTTTAGCAAGAGTCGCCACCGACTTTTATTTTATCCAAAAGGAAAGGTAAAAAAGCACAGGAAAGACCTTTCCGATTGTTTTTGGGTTCGGGGAGTAGATTATGAAAAGGGAAGGTGCAAGCACCCTTTTCATCCATGGTTATCCATGGGCTCTTAGTTACTTGTTTAGATCACTTGCTTTTGTTTTTTGATTGTTTGAAATGGTTCTTTGTGTGTGGTTTTGAAAGATGTTTTGAAAAGAGGTCATCGTAGTGGCAACCTTTGTAATGATCCTTGTTTGAATATATACAAAGGTGTATTTTCTTTTGAAAAGATAATTCAATGTTTGAAAGTTTGTTTTTGGAAATGTTTTGAAATTGTGTTGTGAGGTGTGTTTGAAAATAGCAAGGATGTTTGCAAGTTTTGATCAAGTAACTAATAGTTGTCTACCCTATTTTAATCAAAGGTATTTCCTATACGTTTTTAACCCTTTTGACAGTGTTGTTTTACCATTGCATTTGGTAAACAACCTTGTATTAGGATGTTAAACGGGACAGGCGCGGGTCATCGTATTAACCATGATAGCAATTGTGCTAAGTATCTTTAGCAAAAATTTTGAGGGACTAGATCATTTTGTATAGGCAACCAAGATAGCGTCATCGAGGGACTATGTTCTTTTTGTTTTGCCAAAGTACTCAACATGCATAACATGGCCCTTTTAAAGGCAACAAGTGGATGAAACCCTAGGGGTGTTATGTGTGCATTGTGTATTGATTTCATGCATTTAGATCTTGGATTAGGTCATCTAGCGATTGATTTTTGAATTTTGCCATACACGCCTAATTACTACACAGTATATTGAAACAATAAATTGCGGGAATTAAAAGTCTAAGCTATTACAAAAGTATCCGGGAATGGGGGTACATATGTACGAATGGGGATTGCAAGTAAAAATAAGCCCTAAGTTATTATTACAACCATATTGAAATGTATAATATAAAAAAGAAATAGACTTGTTTAGAAAATGTTTTTGTCTTTAAGGAAATAAAATAAAAGAAAAATATTTTTATGTTTTTACGTTAATAAAAAAAAGACGAAAAGGAAATTTAAATGCAAAATAGAAAAAGCCTGTTGCTGCAAACAAAGAAACAAGGATCAGAAGTTCTGAAGCCAGGCGCCTGACTCAGCAGGAAAAGTCAGGGGGATCAGAGGTTCTGGATTCGTACACTCTGAGGTCCTGCAAAGAATATTAGAGGAAAAAACATAGAAGTCCTGGATTGCTATGTGCTGAACATCTGAATGTTAGGACAGTGAAAAAACCTTAGAAACTCTGTGCGTGTCAAAATAGTAGGAAGAACTCAGAAGTTCTGTATGGTGCTAAGACAGTGAAAGAACAGTTAGCAGTTCAACATGTTATCAGTGCACAAAAACTAGAAGTTTAGTGTATTTGTCATGTAGGGAGAACTCAGAAGTTATGTGTTGTGTTAACAGTATGTGAGTCATCAGAAGTTCTAAGTGTTACAACAGTGAGTGAACATCAGAAGTTCAGTGTTGTGCTAAAGCTGTGAGTGAACATCATAAATTCTATATAATATTTCAAATCTTAATCATCACATCAGCAATTTATTCAGTTCAGCAAATCAGAATGATCACAGCACAAAAAATCATAGAAGTTCTAATCCTAAGTCTGAGCCTAGCATTATTCTAGAAGTTATGACCATAGTTTTTCTACTTAAGCAATGATATGTACAACAGTAATACTATGATATTTACATGCTAATGATGTTTAGAATGAAAAGCAAGAAAAGTAAAAAAGACTTACGTGGAGCGTGCTTAGAGCTTTGAGTGGCCGCCTTTGGATGTTCTGAGTCAGTAAGAGAGACGGAAGAGTGGTTGTGTCCTTTTGTTCAAAGGGAAGAACAAAGGTTTGTTTTTGTATGTATGAGAAATCTGGATTTTTATGAAGGTTTCAAAACTACCCTTTTCTCTCTTTCGGCCAATCTCTCTCTCTCTTCAAAAGCCAGCCCCTTGAACGTGTGATGGAGCCAAGTATTTATAGATGATTTTGCTGTGATTTTGGGGGGAAAAACAAATAGAATTTGAACCTGTTTTGGCATCTTGTTCTTTTGCTTTTTCATCACAGTTTTCGTATGCTAGTTTGGTGTAATCATGAGATGCAGGTGTAGGCTGGGCCAGCTATTGGTCATAGGTCTGCAACAAGTTCTATAAACAAGGTTTTGGGATTTGGTCAAGTTCTGACCAAAGCATTGAAAAATAGCCTTCATGTGCTGAAGCACTGCCTTGTCTTTGAAGCAAGCATGGTGGCTGTCAGCAGGAATTAAGGAAAAGCAAAAAGCAAAGCATGGGCTTAGTAGCAAAGTTGCTATCCCAAGACAGTAGAGGTACACGTGGTGAAATTCCTTTGGATAAAAACTCAGAAGGTGGTTGTGAGCATTAAATGAGCATTAAATGATGATGAGACTTATCACAAACAGAAATCCTGCAACGTGAAACTCTACACCAAGGATTTGTTCTGGATCAGAAGTTCTGCTTCAGCGTAGCATTCCATCTTCGGATCCTCTTATCTTCTGGCTCCATCATGTTCTGAAGGAACTATCAGACTTTCTAGAAAGCTTGCAGCACGCTCCTTAACCCTCTTTGCATTACCCTAGCAAACTCTGATTGAACTTGCATAGATGCTGAAGAGCCGTGTTCTGACTGAAGACTATATGCTGAACCATGTTTACAACTTCTGACTGCACCTGCCTGGAGGCTGGCTTAGAAGTTCTGAAGTGTCATTTTTCTTAAATACTTAGAAAAATTCTAAATATTTAGAATTTTGACCTCTTGGATTTTGATGAAACAAAACTTAATATTTCAACGTGTCTTGATGAAATATGATTCTTGAAGCTTGATTTTGATCCAAAATTCAAAGTTTGACTTTTCAGCGTGTAAATGACCATTTTGCCCTTATGGATGATTTCCTTGAAAAATTGCAGTTCAAGGCTTGGAATTGGATGGATGCAAACTTGAGGATCCAAGGTGATTCCTTGAGAAATGAGAGGGAAAATTTTAGGGTGAAACAGCAGTGATATGATATATTTTCTCTTTCTAACTTCAATGAATGTTGGTAGTACATCGGCAGTGAACGTCGGTGTTTGTCATCTTTTTGATATCTTTAGTGAATGTTGATAGTTCATTGTCAATGAACGGAGGTGATATGATATATTTTCTCTTTCTACCTTCAGTGAGCGTTGGTAGTACATCGGCAGTGAACGTCGGTGTTTGTTATCTTTTTGCTATCTTCAGTGAAAGTTGATAGTTCATCATCAGTGAACGGCGGTGATATGATATATTTTCTCTTTCTACCTTCAGTGAACGTCGGTGTTTGTTATCTTTTTGCTATCTTCAGTGAACGTTGATAGTTCATCGTCAGTGAATGGCGGTGATATGATATATTTTCTCTTTCTACCTTCAGTGAACATTGGTATTACATCGGCAGTGAACGTCGGTGTTTGTTATCTTTTTGCTATCTTCAGTGAACCTTGATAGTTCATCGTTAGTGAACGGCGGTGATATGATATATTTTCTCTTTCTACCTTCCGTGAACGTTGGTAGTACATCGGCAGTGAACGTCGATGCTTGTTATCCTCCTCTCTGATTCTTTTCTTGTGGTTTACCAGTGATTTATTTTCCTGGTAGGATTGCTCTTTTGTTTCTACATTTCATGTTGCATCCCCAATGCTACTTTGCGTCTCTTTTATTCCATTCATATGCATTCATATGCATAAATGTTTGCATGGCATCTTAGGACCAAAAACAGGGTTTGTTTTATATTTAAGTTTCTTCGATCACGTCGACACGAAGATATTTAACCTTCGTATATCTGGATTGAAGAAACTTAAATAAGGGCAGCTGTTGTACCCCAATTTTTGCCCCTAAGATCCCTTCATCATACCATATTGTTTCAATCACCACAAAATCACATTAGGGCTTTTGGTTCTTCTCCCTATCTCTAGCTTTGCTCTTTGAGGAGTTACCAAGCACCTTGACTTGTCTTCCTTGGTGATCATGGATATTTTGCTTTGATTTTCTCTCTAAATTAAAAAATACAATATTGGTTTGTCTTACTTGTTAATAATGTAGGTAAAGGAAATGAGGTTTAGCAAGTTGCATCATGGGTTCATGTAGTTTTCAGCTCAAGCATCTATTTTATTCCATTCTTTTTCCATTGCAAAGCTTGTTGCCTCATCTTTCCAAAGCATCAAGAATTTTGCCCTAAGACCCCCTGAGGTGGAAATGCCATTGGATTGAACTTGGTAACTTGGAACTGAAGTTTCACCATAAGTCAGAATTTGAAATCCATGTTTTGGCCTTTAAACATCGAATTAGCACGCGTTTGTGATCTAAACATGTTTAACCAAGTTGCCAAAGTGGATTAGAGCCTTGAAACGCAAGGATTTGTGAAGTTTTGATGCAAATCAGATCACACTTTGCTCGTGCATCATGTTCACACGATTTCCCTCCAATTTGCATCATTCCACACGCTTGAGCATTCCATTTGATTCCCTATAAATAGAGGGTCATCCCCCATTCAATTTCCCAAGCTTAGATAGCCAGAATCACCCTGCCAAACTTGCTTCACAACTCAGAATTCAGTCACTTTGAAATCTATTCTCAAGCCTTTTTCAATCCATTTTTTATCTCAATTTACCTTCCTTGATCTTCCCTGAAGCTAACCATATAATTACATTCAAGAATCGTGCCCTATATTGCTCCATAGAAGTCCAGTTTCAGAGCTCTGCAACTCAACTTCAATAGGTAGATTCCTTCATCAATTCTTCAAAACTCTGATATCATTGTGTTGCTCTCATTGCCCTGGTTCTAGTCGCAACACTTACTTTCATCTGGAAGCACGTTTTGACCATGAATTTTCAAATCCCTTTTCAAAGCTTTCTTTCCAAATTGCTTGAGTTACAGTTTATATAAATTTGTCGCGAGGGTGTGATTGTCTTCGTCTTGAAGAGACGAAGCGAATGGCATAGGTCTGAGCTTCTAATTTTACAGTTGGAGAGACCTGCAATTCGTGAAGGCTGGAGGTTGAAGATGACCAACGTGTCATCTTCTAACCAATGAAAGCGTGACATTTGTTATTTTCAAATTCTGATTTATTTAATGATTTTGTACATTATTCATTAAAGACCATGATATACACAACACGCCAGATCCCTTGGATTTGATTACTAACGCGTTTTGACTCTCATCCAATGGTTCACATCTTTTTCTTTTATTTTCTTTTTTTGATTTTTATATTTTAATTGTTTTAAATTTCAAAAGATCATAGAAAATTCATTTTTAATCTAAAAAATCTGAAACAATTATGAAAAATATTTTTGATTATTCTCTTTCTGATTTTTATTTTTTCACAATTTAATTTTGTGTTTTGGTATTTTTTATGAATTTTACACTTATTTGATTTGTTTAAAATGTTTAAAAATACTTTTACACATTTTTAAATTCTAAAAAAATCATGGAATGATCCAATAATATTATGACAAATATTGGTGACCTTATTTTATTTTTTGTTTCTGACTTTACTATTTTTTACTATTTTTTTTTTATTTTACCCATTTATTTTAATTTCTTAAAATAGTTTCTGACTTTTAAAAATTTCCAAAAAATTTGTAAAACTACTTGACCCATTTTCTGATTTTTCTATGGTCTTATTTTTTATTTCTTGATTAATTTGATATAATTGATAGTTTCCTCATTATTTTTCCTTTTTTTTTTTACATTTTTAAACCCTTTAATGTATATATTAATTATATTATTATTTTGTGATAATTTTCTGGCTGTCTTGGGTTGATTTTTTGGTCATGGCTTTATTAACATCATTGGATCCATGGTGTTCAGTTTAACTCCACAAAAAATGGATGAATGATTTTAATAATAGTTTGATTAAATATTAATTCAAATGTGGTTTATCTTTTTACCCTAATTCCTCTTCATCTCATCCCCTTCTCCTTGCACTAAATGTTGTTAGAGCATGATCTCTATATCATGTCTCAAAACAAATGGTGCATAGATTGCTATTGACCGGCCTCAAAATAGGTGCGACTTCTATATAAGTCCACTTACGATTGCTTAACATAACGCTAAATTTTGTCCTGATTCGAATAAATGATCATTCGTGGCCCAAACTTATGATTACAAGCCGAAGTATGTTAATTTGATCTCTTTGATCCATTAACCTTAAGATTGATTGTGTGGAGGCTTTGGTTCTACCAATCCTCTAATGGATCTACAACACCTTTGGTCAACGCGGATCACTTAAACATCGTTGATCATTAAATGGTACTTATGAGAATTACAAATGGATGATATACTTGACAAAAAGAAAATGCAACTTGTTGTGTGGAGGCTTTGGTTCTACCAATCCTCTAATGAGTTCCAAATGCAATTTTCAAGATGGTCATCCAACTAACCACTAATTATTAACTTGTTTTATTTTATGCTTTTATTATTTTATGCTTTATATACTATTTATCTTTTAGCATCTTTTATTTCATGCCATTTTCATTTTTGCTCATTTGAGCATTTATATTCTTGTCATTTTTATTTTGCTCACTTGAGCTTTTCTTTTTCTTCTCCTAAGATACTTAATAATCAACTTAAACCCTAAAAAACTCTTAATGGTACTTGGGCTATTTGGTTACTATCCTTGGCATGATGGAGCAATGGACCTTTTCTTGGACTTAGGATTAGCAACCTTGGCCTATCTTGGATACCCTGTGATCTTTTCTGATTATTTTGTCTGGAGCTCTTGAGGTTTACCTCAAGACATTGGGTTGCTTGTTTGTTTTTGTGTGCAGGTTTTTTTGTGATTACATCCTTTATTCATAATCTAGAATTCACCCGTATACAGCCGTTACTCTGCCTAATTTTGAAGACTTAATGCATTTGAAGAGGTCTAATATCTTTTCTTGCTTGGTTTCAATCCAAAGAATGGGAATTTTATCTTGGCTCATAATGTCAGGTTACTGGCTTCTTGTTGGTTAAATGGTTCTTATCCTTAACTTTTACCTTATGCTTTAGGATAGCCTCTTCTTCTCCTCATATCTTCTTTAATTTCAAAATTCTTCTCCCTCCTTTTTAAAACTCTTCTTGTTTCTAAATTTGAACCACTTTCATAATAAACTTGGACTTAGGTCCATGCGTTTTCAAAATATTTTCATAAATAAACTTCAATCAATTTAATAATACCTTAACATTTTTTGTGAGAAGACTAAAAGTCAATCAATCTCATTTCAAACCATTTTTCCATTTTGGTTTTTATCTTTAAACTTTTCTCAAAATGTTAGACTCTTGTCAATCCTTGTAGTGATGCAAACAACTATACTTCTACAATATGTAGTGAAGAGAGATATTTTCCACTTAGGTGTTGAGTGAGGCATTGTTGATTTTGAAATCCAAGCCATATCCTCCACTATGAGATGATGCAAATTCTCCTTTCTCATGATTGTGGGTAGTAAGTATGTTTTCCACACGGACAATGACGAGGATGTCTTATCTCTTAAAATTAACCAACACACTTTGTGTTTCAAATTTTTTTTAAAAAGAGGAACTACGTGTACCCTGATCCCCTATTGCACGAAAGGTGGTACGTAGGCACTAAAGGTTCGCAACCACGGCGGGTGAAAAAATCATAAAAAATATTTCTCTTCTCACCTCCACCATCCATTTTATACAACATATTTTTATAGCCAAAATATACAGATTTTACAAAGAGGTTCCTGCGGAGTACCGTAGATGTTTAGGGTGCTAATACCTTCCCTTTGCATTACCAACCCCCTTACCTTAAATCTTTTCCCCATTTTTTTTGGGTTATTTTATCTTTTCCCATTCCTTTGGAAACAATAAAGAGCGGTGGCGTTTTTTATTTTGACTTGTATAAAGTCTAGCCAATCCAATGGCCTAGTCTTGAACATTTCTACCACTATAGTATAAAATGTTTTTGTTGTGAGCAAGCGAGTAACTGAGAGCGAACCTACCTACTAAAAAGGTATTAGATATGCTTTTCCTCCTCTTTTAGATGTTTCTATCTTACCATTGTTTTGGTAAGAAGCCCCATCGTTGGATGTGAAGGGACGAGCGTTGGGACGTTTGAATAGTCATAGAAGGCAACTTATGAGACGTTTTAGTAATGTCGTTTAAGGACTAGATCATTTTACCGAAGGCAACCTCGAGGGTCATCGAGGGTGTGATGCAGTGGGAGAACTGACTTGAGGTTTTGCGTTTGTGTTTGCAAATGTTTCGGTTTAGCAAGAGTCGTCATCGACTTTTTATTTTATCCAAAGGAAAGGTCAAAAAGCACCGGAAAGACCTTAGAGATTGTTTTTGGGTTCGGGGGATAGATTATGAAAAGGGAAGGTGCTAGCACCATTTTCATCCATGGTTTTCCATGGGTTCTTAGTTACTTGTTTTATATCACTTGCTTTTGCTTTTCAATTGTTTGAAATGGTGCTTTTGTGTGTGGTTTTGAAAGTATTTTGAAAAGAGGCCTTTGTTTAGGCAACCTTTGTAATGATTCTTGTTTGAATGTATACAAAGGTGTTTGTCTTTTGAAAAATGTTTCAATGTTTGAAAGTTTGTTTGGAAAATGTCTTGAAATTGTGTATGTGTTTTTGAAATTAGCAAGGATGGTTTGCAAGTTTGATCAAGTAACTAGGAGTTGTCTACCCTACTCAAAGATCTTTCCTACACATTTTTAACCCTTTGACATTGTTGTTTTACCATTACATTTGGTAAACAACCCTATCTTTGGATGTTAAACGGGATAGGCGTGGGTCATCGTATGACCATGATAGCAATGGTTCCAAGTATCTTAGCAAGCTTTTTTGAGGGAGTAGATCATTTTTGTATAGGCAACCAATATAGCGTTATCGAGGGACTATGATCTTTTTGTTTTGTTTTGTTTTGCCAAGATACCTAGTATGCATACCATGGCCATTTTTAAGGCAACAAGTGGATGAAACCCTAGGGGTGCTTGTGTGCATTGTGTTGTCATTTTTCATGCATTTTTGTTTTGTATTTAGTCATGTTATTTGTTTGATTTTGGTCTTTGCATACAAAAAACCTAATTTACTAATCATGCATATAAAAGCAATAAATGCGTAAAAGTGAATCTAAGACTATTACAACATTATTATGGGGAGGGGGATACAAGTTTGAATAATGGGGTATTTGCACAAAATATAGCCCTAAAACTATTACAACCATATTGAATTTATTTGTACAAATAAATAAATAGACAAATATTTAAATATACAATAAAATATAAATATGCAAAAATGTTTTTTTATTTTATTTTATATATGTAAAATAAATTTATTTAATGTCTAAAAAAATAATAAAATAAATGATTATTTTTGAAAGGGTGGAAACCCTAGTTTTTGTTTTAAGAAAATATATATATATATTATATTATTTATTCATATACAAGAAAATAAATAAAATATATACAAAAGTGTTAAAAAAATAAAATGTGTGAGAAAATATTATTTAAGTGTATAAATAATAAAAGTAAAAATATATGATATTTTTGTATTATTTATGAATTTATTTAAGAAAATAAAAGTATATATTATTTAATAAACTATTCTTATGCCAAAAAATTAATAAAAATAATAAAATAAAATGTGAAAATTTAAGAAAATATTTTTGGTGATTTTTAATGTTTGGAAAAAATAAATAAAAGGCAGAAATGTAAAAGAAATGAAAAAAATATATAAAATATAATAAATGGGCCAAGGGGGTGCAGAAAGCAGGATGGCGGGTGTCAATAGCAGGACAAAGCCAGACCCAACCCAGATTCCACTTCATCCTCGTCCTTGAGACATAAATACGCGCGCCATGGTTCAAATCTTGTTCTCCTGCATACGTGCTTAAAAACAAAAACTTGCAACATGAAAGTTATAGAGCATTAAACCACGGTTCTAACCATATAAAAAACTTGATCTAACCCTCAAAGACCAGAGAGAATTTCCTTGGCCCTAAATTCTAACCTAGTTTTTTCAGCAACTTTAACATCCAAATTCTCCTAGCTCAGTTAACATAAATGAATTCTATGCATATGTACAACTCAAGGACAATGAGGACTACATTTTTGCTTCACAAACCTAAGCCTAATGGTTCCTAAATAGAGAAATAGAAACTTAGAAAATACATGTTTCAGTCAAGTTTGGATATGGCAATGTAGGGGTTTTTGATGAGGCCTGAAGGTCGTGTTAGCTTGCCTGAAGTTCACTCAACCTTCCCCAATGCTTGGTTTGCTTTGAAGTGGCCTGAATCTCTTTGTAGAACTCAACTTAAAAAGCTTCAAAGTAAAAATGGTGAAGTGTGAAAATGGAGTTACAGTGGCTTGAGAATGGTCTGGACAACTTAGGTGTATTGTTTAGAATGTGTTTGAAGTGATTTGGGACAAAACGCACGAGTGGAAATGGTTTTGGCTTTTGATTTGCCGAACTTGCCCTGTTTTGGGCAAAAGTTAGTGTTTTAGTGTTTTAGGGTGTTTGAGAACTTGTTAGCTCGTGCTTCTAGCCTTAGACAATATGTTGAACTTGTTTGAAATGAACACAAAGCTTGCTCTTATCAGATTGAAGAGTTGTGGATTTTTTGCACACTTGCTTGTTTTTGAAGTAAAAGGTGAGTGGACAATGCCAAGGCCTGTACAGGCTAGCTCAAAGCCTTCACATAGTGGGTGAACTTTGCCTGACATTCATGGACTTTGTTTGCTGCAAGAGATTGGGTTCAAGGCTCAAGGGAAACAAAAATGCATAAAGTGAACTTTATGGAAATGACATTGTTATATTTTTGCCAAAAATGGATTAATTCAATGTGTAATGTTCTAAAGCTCAGAACAAAGCCTCTAACCAATGTATTTGCATTTAATTTATGAGTGTAGAAAGGATTAGAACCTGTAAACCAAGTACAAGCATGCTTTGGACATAATTGCAAGTTGTAACATGGTGCAAAATGCCTTGGCCAAAAGTGATAAATTGCCATTTTCAAACTTTCGATTCTCCCTAACCATGAATGATCTTGGAGAGTTCTTGGACATTTTGGAAAGCTTTTAACATGCTCTACAATCCATACTTGAAATTCATTTTGAGATTCCACTTGGAACTATGTTAAAAATTTCCATGAAGATAG
Source organism: Vicia faba (assembly GCA_948472305.1). Taxonomy (NCBI): domain Eukaryota; kingdom Viridiplantae; phylum Streptophyta; class Magnoliopsida; order Fabales; family Fabaceae; genus Vicia; species Vicia faba. The sequence goes on along the minus strand of OX451740.1, from coordinate 34,613,122 downwards.
GTCAAAATCCTGCCTAAATTAGGGAAAAATTTCACTAAGTTAGAAAGTTTTTGGACCCTTATTCACAAAATCATAACTTGAGATCCAAGCATCTTTTGGGAAAACTTTGTGTATCAAAGTTGTAGATTTTGTGGAGGACTACAACTTTCATGTTGGAAGTTTTCTTTGAATCCAATTTCATCATGGAGAAAAAGTTGGGAAAGGTTGGGGAAAAATAAGAAATTTTCATACCTTAGAAAATTTCTAAGTTATGAAAATTTTCCATTTTAAACCCTAATTTTCAAAATTAGGTTTCTTGGTGAACAAGTTTCATATTTTGACACATCTTGATAAAAAATGACCCTTGGCACTTGATTTTGACCAAAAAGTCAAAGTTTGACTTTTCAGTATACAATTGATTTTTGATCAGTTGACTGGAAAATTCATCTGTCAATCCAATGCATTTGAGATCTTTTGAACCTTGTGATTAGGTCAAGATGATGCCATTGAGTCCTTGAAACCATGCTTGAACCCAATTTTCCATTGTCTAGGTGAAAAATCAGAAATTGCCCTTTTATAGTCAAAACCCTAAAAATGACCATTTTGCCCTTTTGGTGATCTGATCAAATTTCTTGAGGAGTTATGGTCCAAACTTGATAAAATGGTTCATATGAGTTTATAATGTTGATGTGGATCAAAAATCATGAGGTTTGACTGTAAATTGGCCACAATTGACTTTTAGGTCAACTGTATAATTGACTGGGCAAAAATTTGATTCAAGGCTTGAAACTTGCTATGGGAAATCTTATAAGTCCAACATGAAGTATGAAAGTCACATGAGGCATTGGAAGTCCAAAAATCTTTGTGCAAACTCAAACCCTAATTTCAGGTCAACAGTGCAAGGAGATGTCTTGAGCAGAGCAAACCCTAATCCTGTTTGGAGTCCAAATAGTTTTGTGAGGGGAAACTTGATAAAATGAGAGGGCAAAATTTGGGGTACAACAGCTGCCTCTGTTCAATCTTCTTGAACTTGAAGAGTTAGATTGGCGAGTTTTTCGTTCGTGACTCGAAGGTAAAAGATGATTAGACACTAGAGTGCCCGTAAATTTACACTCGTCAAAATGTAGTTGAGGAAATGGGCTTAAAGATGTCATTTGGAGAGGTGACAGAATCTTGTCGGAGATGGGTTTAAAGATGCCATCCAAGAATGTTTGTTAAAAATCAGGAGAATGAACATCAGAATGGTATCCGTATTTGGAACGTATCTGAGTTGTATCTGGAGATTGGATCTGTATGAGTGATGGAATGGCGTTCATGTCTGAAGCGTATCCGAGCTGTAACTGTATTTGAATCTGAATGAATGACAGAATGACTTCCGTGTCTGAAGTGTATCTGTATTGTACCTGAAATCTGAATTCTGAATAAGCGATAGAATGACATCCGTGTCTGAAGCATCTCTGGGATGGGGAAAAAGTCAGAATAAGTGATAGAATGGCAACCGTGTCTGGAGCGTATCTGGACTATATCTGAAGTTGAGATCCGTATGAGTAGAAGAATGACTTTTGTGTCTGGAGTGTATTTGAACTGTAATTGAGATCTGAATAAGTGACAGAATGACTTTCGTGTTTGGAGTGCATCTGAACTTGAAATTGATAGTTGAATCTGAATGAGAGATAGAATGGCTTCCGTGTCTGGAGCGTATCTAATCTGTATCTGATTGTTGAAGTCTGAATGAGTGACAGAATGGCATCCGTGTCTGGAGCGTATCCGAACTGTATCTGACTTTGAATTCTGAATGAGTAATAGAATGACCTCCGCGTCTGGGGTGTATCCATACTATATGTGAATAAGAGATCTGAATGAGTAACAGAATGACTTCCGTGTCTGGAGTGTATCCGTACTGTATCTGAAATCTTTGAATATTTGTTAAAGATAGCTTTTAATCTTATCCTAAAAAGGGTAAAATGTTAGCTGAAACACAAATTTATGTTGCATGAAATGTATGATGCAATAAAATGTGTTTTATGACATATGAATGTAATTTATGCGCATGTAAGCTGATTGGCTGTATTGCTGAGGAAAATAAATCCTTGATAGCTGGAGATAATAAAATCCTTGAGTGTTGTCGGGGAAAATAAATCCTTGACTGCTGTTGGAGATTCAAAAATTTGATTGCTGAGGATGAGAAATCCTTGGACCACTGTTGGGGATAGAAAATCCTTGGAAACTCGCGGGGATTATCAAAACTTTGACAACTTCTGTGGGGATGTGAGAATCCTTCATGACTTTCCTGGGGATATAGGGATCCTTCAAGTCTTTGGAGTTGGAGTATTGACAAAAATTCTGCTTGGGAAAATAATGCCATGTACTGCCTGAGAAATCTGCTTGGAGAATCCATAGAACTTTGATGACTATGGCTGGGGATTACACAATGGGAATCCTTACCCGGCTGGGGAATAAGGAAACTTTGATGATTTCTACCGGGGATTAAACAAAGGAAAACCTTGATCTACTGGAGAATAAGGAAGACTCTGATGGCTTCTGCGGGGAACTAAGAATGAGAAACTTCGATCTCCTGGGGAAATTGAACCCTTGGGGGCTTCACCAGAGAAGTGAGGATGAGAATCTTCGATCTGCAGGGGATTTAAAAATTCTGACAAATTCATGCTGGGAAGTAATGAAAACCCTGGCAACATTACTGGGGAATCAAGAATGAGAATTTTCAATCTTCTAGGGGAATTTGAATCCTTGGGGACTTCAAGCTAGGGAGTTAAGAATGAGAATCTTCATTCTGTTAGGGAGTAAAAACTTAGTGGGGAATAGCTATACTACTGGGGAGTAGCTATCCTGCTGGAGAGTAAGTTTAGGACTCTGGGGGAAAAGCTTATTCCTGTTAGGAAAAGTTCAAGAGTTTGGGTTGTATGCCAATCTACTGGGGAATTATCCTAGTTTAGGGATAAGACAAAAGTTAACTATTATCTGGTTGACTCTCAGACTTTAAGATAACTTGTTGGGGAATCTGGAGAAAACTGAATAGTTTTTGCTGTAGATTCATAGTTAGAAATTCGACTCCGTTGGGGAAGAAGGTTTCATCTTCGTTGAGGGTCTGTAGTTCAAAGTTTTTGCTCCACTAAGGATTGGGAGTTTGAAGGTTTAACTCTGATGGTGGATTAAGGGTTTGAAATATAACTCCGCCGGGGATTGGGAGTTTGAAGTTTCGACTCTGGTAAGAATCTTGAAATTTAATTCTGCTGGGGATATGGACGATGTACTGTAGGGGATTTCTCTTGGAATAACCTCAAGACGTTTTCCCATACTTTCAATCAGTCAGTAATTGTTCTTTCACATTTCGTTTATTTGTAAACAGTGATTATATTCAAATGCATATGCTCATTTAATAAACGATTGGACATTTTCAAATAAAACACAAGTGTAAAAAGGAAAAAGACAAATAGTTTTCTGCACTTTGAAGTATGTTTGTATTAACTTGTGTAAGTATGTTGTACAAAGGAGACAGACATCCTAGTAAGAGAATGTTGTCGTAAAAATGAGAAAAAGTTATACAAAGAAAGATGGCTATGTGTAAAAATTCCATGGGGTTCCCATTCTGCTATAGCCTTCGTAACTCTGAATATCTTGTCCATTCGTCGCTTCGTCCAAAGATGATTAAGTTGATCAGAAGCTCGGAGCTTGTCTGTGAAGAGATTGTCCTTAAAGTGATTCGACGAGACATAGTCATACGCTTTAATTCCCTAACTTTTGCCTGGACCGCCCTTTCGGGTTTTCAGTCCACCGGGAAACCCTTTTTTGGCCAAGTCGCCCTTTCGGGTTTTCAACTTGCCGGGTGTACAAATTTTTTATTTATCCCTAAGTTTTTCCTGAACCGCCCTTTCGGGTTTTCGGTTCACCGGGATACCCATTTTTGCCCAAGTCGCCCTTTCGGGTTTTCAACTTGTCGGGTCGTTTATGCGTAGTATCTTTTGACTATGTCTACGTTCGCAGGGTGCGACAAGTCGTCGTTGTCCATGGTGGTTAAGATCATTGCCCCACCAGAAAAGATGTTTTTGATCACAAATGGTCCTTCGTAAGTAGGAGTCCATGTTCCCCTGGGATCACTTTGCGGCAAGATGATCCGCTTGATTACAAGATCCCCGACTTGATATACCTGGCATCTGACTTTCTTGTTGAAAGCCATGATCATGCGTTTTCGATACGCCTGACCGTGGCAAATAGTAGTAAGTCGCTTTTTGTCAATCAAGTTAAGTTGATCAATCCGGGTCTGAATCCAATCATCTTCACTCAAACCAGCATCTTTCATGATTCTCAAGGAGGTAATCTGAACCTCGATAGGCAAAACAGCTTCCATGCCGTATACCAAAGAATAGGGTGTTTCCCTAGTTGAAGTGCGTGTCGTGGTACGGTACCCGTGCAGAGCAAATGGTAGCATTTCATGCCAGTCCTTGTAGGTGACTGTCATCTTTTGTATGATCTTCTTGATATTTTTGTTAGCAGCTTCGACATCACCGTTCATCTTTGGCCGATAGGGGGATGAATTTTGATGTTGAATCTGGAACTGCTCGCACAAAGCGGTGATCATAGTGTTATTCAGGTTTGTACCGTTGTCAGTGATGATCCTTTCGGGGATACCATATCGGCAAATAAGATTCTGCTTGATGAAGCGGGCAACCACATTCTTTTTTACGGATGCGAAGGACACTGCTTCGACCCACTTGGTGAAGTAGTCAATGGCCACCAGGATGAAACAGTGTCCATTGGATGTTGTAGGCTTGATCTCTCCAATCATGTCGATTCCCCACATAGAGAATGGCCAAGGAGATGTTAAGACATTGAGAGGAACTGGAGGTATATGTACCTTGTCTGCATAGATTTGACATTTGTGACAAGTACGGGAATGTTGATGTCAGTCAGCTTCCATGGTAGACCAGTAATAGCCTGCCCGTAGAATCTTCTTAGCCATTGTATGTCCGCTAGAATGGGTGCCAAAGGTACCATTGTGTAGTTCAGCCATGATCTGTTCAACTTCAATCTTGTCCACACAACGGAGTAGAATGCAATCATGATTGCGCTTGTATAGGATACCATTGCTCAGGAAGAACTTGGAAGAGAATCTCCTTAAAAACTTTTTGTCGTTGACTGAAGCTCCTTCAGGGGTATCTTGGGCCTCGAGATACCTTTTGACTTTGTGAAACCACGGTCGGTCCACTACTTCTTCGGTATTAATATCGTGACAATGTGAAGGTTCGTCCATCCGTTAAATGGTGATTTGGGGAGCCTCATTATCCCAGTTAAGTTTAAACATGGATGACATTGTAGCTAGAGCATCTGCTAGCTGATTTTCTTCTCGCGGGAAGTGCTCGAAGGTAATCTGCTCGAAATGAGGTAGTAATGTCAAGACATGTTCTTTATACGGGATGAGGTTTGGATGTTTAGTATCACACTCTACTTTGATTTGACCGATAACCAAAGTTGAGTCCCCAAATACAATCAAAGATTTGATTCCCAAGTCTATTGCAGCCTTGAGACCAAAGATACAAGCTTCATACTCGGCCATGTTGTTGGTACAGCTGAAGCAAAGTCTGGTGGTGAAAGGTGAATGGCAACCTTCTGGAGAGATAAGTACCGTGCTGATACCGTTGCCAAGTGCATTAGAGGCCCCATCAAAGTACAGGGTCCATCGGGATCCTTGTTCAGGTCCGTCATACGGTCTGAAATCCTTAACGTTGTCCAATGTCATGATATCCTCGTCGGGGAAGTCGAACCTCATGGATTGGTAATCTTCGACAGCTTGATGGGCCAGATGATCGGCTAGCACACTCCCCTTTATAGCTTTTTGGGTCGTGTAATGTATATCGTACTCTGTTAGGATCATCTGCCATCTAGCGATTCTTCCGGAGAGAGCAGGCTTCTCAAAGATGTACTTAATCAGATCCATCTTAGAGATCAATAAAGTGGTATGAGTCAACAGATACTGCCTTAGCCGGCGAGCAGCCCATACCAAAGCGCAGCAAGTTTTCTCGAGCAGTGAGTATCGGGTCTCACAGTCGGTAAACTTTTTGGTAAGGTAATAAATGGCATGCTCTTTTCGGCCAGACTCGTCATGTTGGCCCAGCACGCACCCCATTGAATTATCCAAGACAGTCAGATACATGATTAGCGGTCTTCCTTCGACGGGTGGCATCAAGATAGGAGGTTCTAACAAATACTCCTTGATTTTATCGAAAGCAACTTGACAGTCATCATTCCATTTATCCACCTGATCTTTCTTCAACAGCTTGAAGATTAGTTCATAGGTAGATGTTAGGTGAGAAATGAACCTTGCAATGTAGTCTAGGTGTCCCAAGAAACCTCTGACCTCCTTCTCAGTGCGAGGGGCAGGAATTTCATGTATAGCTTTGACTTTGGCAGGATCAACCTCGATGCCTTTGTTACTGACAATGAAACCCAAGAGTTAGTCGGACCTGACTCCGAAAGTTCACTTGTTAGGGTTCAGTCTGAGCTTGTACTCCTTCAACCTGAAAAACAGCTTTTGCAGATGGTTGAGGTGTTCTTCTTCTGTTTGTGAATGGGCTATCATGTCGTCTACGTAGACCTCTATCTCATGTGTATCATATCATGAAACAAAGCCACCATGGCGTGTTGATAGGTTGCCCCGACATTCTTCAGTCCGAATGGCATCACTTTGTAGCAGAACGTACCCCACTGTGTAACAAAGGTAGTTTTCTCCATGTCTTCAGGTGCCATTTTAATCTGGTTGTAACCTGAAAGTCCGTCCATGAAATAAAATACCTTGTGCTGAGCTGTATTGTCAACCAAGATGTCAATGTGCGGTAGTGGAAAGTCATCTTTAGGGCTAGCCCTGTTTAAGTCTTTGTAATCCACGCACATTCTTACTTTGTCGTCCTTCTTAGGCACGGGCACAACGTTAGCAACCCATTATGGATAGGAAGTAACAGCAAGAAACCCAACATTGAATTGCTTCATCACTTCAGCTTTGATCATTTCAGACATATCGGGCCTTATTCGGCGGACTTTCTGTTTAACTGGTGGACAATCTTCTCTTGTAGGGAGACGGTGAACCACAATATCTGTATCAAGTCTCGGCATGTCTTCGTAGGACCAGGCGAAGATCTCAACATATTCATTCAACAGTTGAATTAAGCGCTCTTTGACACTTGGCTCTAGGTTGGAACCCACTCTAACTTCTTTTATGTCTTCCTCAATTCCTAAGTTGATTGTCTCTAACAACTCCTCATGTGGTAGAATAGTCCTTTCTTCCTATTGTAGCAGTCTAGCCAACTCTCCAGGCACCTCACAATCTTCATCACCTTCGTATTCGGCATGGTAGACCAGATCTTCAGAGTCACTGAAGGCCGTAGCAGAATTGTTACCCATGGAATCCGGAATGGATGGGTACCTGCATTGATGAGTGTGGGTGTGTTTAAGGGATAGCCACCTTTAAACAAATAAAATGTAAAAAGAAAGACAACGAACACAAAAGTTTATATGTGAAAACGTCCATAATTCATTAAAATGGCATATGAAGATAAAAAATCAAACCCTTACAAATGGACCTATGTACCTCGGGTAAGGCACAAGGTTAAAAGTGTACGAATTGTTTAAGAATTATTACAAACCAACAGAAATGTTTGAAAGATAAATTATTGATTGATGAAAGTAATGGGAACAAAGTCCTTTGCCTCCCAATTGCATAGTCCTCCGTCAACAGTAGGGAAAATCCAGTCTTCCAAATTGCTTTCCTCTTCACTATCCTCCAAAGCATTAACTCCGTGATGGGTGATTTTCACTGGTGGCCCTCCAGCCCGGGAGCATCGTATATCCTTTTGAGCAGAAGAAGTGAAACCCAAACCGAATTTATCAGATTTGAAAGGAAAATCGGGAAGCTGCCCCCAGATTGTACTTCCTCCTTCTTCAATCACAGCCCTAGCATCTTTGAGCGACGACATCCAAGGCGGAGGTCTGGTAATCATGGGTACAGAAGGCACTGTTTTGGTTGCCGCAATCTCCTGAGCTACCTCTTCAAAATGATGAAAGGGGGTTTCGATGAATTCACCATCCAATTCTACATAGCGGAAAGAATTTAGATGGCTTATCATGTATTCCTATTCGCCATGAACAGTTACAATTATCCCCTGGACAGGGTACTTGAGCTTCGGATACAGAGTGGAAGTGAAGGCTCTAGCATGATGAATCCAGGGTCTTCCCAACAAGCAAGAATAGGAGGGACGGATGTCCATGACATAGAATGTGGAGTTGAAGGTTTCAGTTCCCACTTTAATCGGGATGTCCACCTCCCCGTGGGCCATCCTTTTAGAACCATCAAAGGCTCTGACAACGATGTTGTTGGGCTTCAAGGTTAAAGCTTCACGATCTAGCCTATCCAATGCTTTCTTTGGTAAGACGTTCGGGGATGAACCAGTGTCTACTAGAACGTGTGCTAGAGTAGTCCCTTTGCATTCCACTGAGAAATGTAAATCGTCATTATGTTTTCTCCCTTTTGATGTTAAATCAGCATCGGAGAATCCTAGACCATTGTCAGTTGTTAGGCTAGCTACACATTCCTGGAACTGATCCGCAGAGGTTTCTTGTGGCACGTGGGCCGTCTTCAAGAATCTGATCAAAGCTTTAGCATGAGCTTCCGAACAAAGCAGCAAGGCCAACATATAGATCTTTGAGGGGGTTTGCCCCAGTTGCTCCATAACATCGTAATCGCTTTTCTTGATTATTTTCAAAATCTCTTCCATTTCTTTCTGAGTGGTTTCAGGGATGATCAACGGCTGAGCCCTCGTCCTGACAGGCTCTTCTTGGATCCCTTTTCCTCTATCATCAGTAGCAACAGAGGGGATAACCACAGGAGTCACAACTTCTTCAATAATTGGGGTTCTCGCAGATATGTTTACCGGCACAGGGGTAACCTTAGGAGCAGCTGAGGGTCCGAAGATTGCCTTTGGAGGCGCAATCTCCGGAGAGAAAATTCTTCCACTGCGGGTGATTTTACTCGTTCCGGCAATGTTTCCAATGTCGGAAGTCTCTTCATCTGAACTCTCTTCAGTTGATTCAATTTGTTTAATACCGTGGTAGAAGATCTCTCCCCCATAGTTCCATGGTATTGATTTGTTGGACTTGTACGGGACGGGCCCCGACATGGTTATCTTCAAAGGTACAATCTTCAGATCGGATGTAATCTTAACAGGTCTTTTGGAGACCTTGGAAAGATTGGCGGATATGGTAATTATTGAAATATCATTGACAGGAGTCAATGTAACAGGAGTCTTTTCAAAAAGGATCTCTTGGTTATCCATTAGGCGTTGGATGCCTAACTTCAACAACGGACAGTCGGTTGGTAAGGATGAACAAAGGTAGCAATCTTCTTCACAACCTGGGAAAATCCCAGCCTTCAACAAATTCAGCTTGATTATCGGTAGCAGAGTCATCAAATCATCAACAGTAGCAACAATAAGATCTTCTTCAACATCATGGGCATTGTGAGCATGTTTTGGCATCGGAGCAGAGATCACATTTGGCTTTTCAGGGGCGTATAATTCAACTTCTTTAGCATCTATTAAATCCTGAATCTTATTTTTGAGGGCCCAACAATTGTTGGTGTCATGCCCCAGGCTGTCTGAATGATAAGCACACTTTGAATTTGAATGGTAGTAAGGGGAAGATGTATTCAGATTCTTCGGTGCCTCTTTCAACCTTGCAAGGTTTAACTTCAAGAGATGAGGGAGAACCTGAGCAGGTGTCATGTTTATCTGGGTGAATTTTCGTGCAGGCCTTTCCACCCTTGCTTGGTTGGTTCTGGGTTGATTGTTTCTAGGATGATCAACTACAGTCTTCTGAATCATTACAGCCCCCACCGCTGGCCGACGCTCAACTCTTCCTTGACTTCTTTGGGAGTAGACAGTTGAGACTTATTTCTTTGCTGGAAAGGTCTATTTGATGGCAGCGGTAGTAGATGCATCCTTTTGAATTTTTCCTCTCTTGATTCCGGCTTCAACTCTTTCACCAGTCAGAATTAACTCGGTGAACCCCACAGACGAACTTCCAATCAGGTGATTGAAAAAGGGGCCTGACAGTGTACCCAAGAACATATCTACCAGCTCCCTCTCAAATAGAGGTGGTTGTACTCGTCCCGCCAAGTCTCTCCATTTCTGGGCATACTCTTTGAAACCTTCATTTGAGACCATGCCCATACTTTGTAATTGAGTACGGGTTGGTGCTAAATCCGCATTATATTGATACTGTCTGTAAAAGGTCGCCGCAAAATCCTCCCAATTATGCACATCAGACATCTCTAGCTGGTAGAACCAATCTAACTGCGTCCCTGAAAGACTGTCCTGGAAGAAATGGACCCACAGATCCTTGTCAGAAGAATGCGATTGAATTTTTCTGACGTAAGACCGCAGATGCATCTTTGGACAAGACAAACCATCGTATTTAGAAAAAATGGGCACCTTGAACTTAGGGGGAATCACAATTCCAGAAACCAACCCCAGCTCCTCGAAGTCCAGCCCAGGCACTCTTTGTACCTCCATAGCTGCCAGACGTTCTTCCAGATTCTTGTACTTGTCATATGCAGGAGGGTACTGCTGTTCAGAATAGTCTTTATCCTCTTCTTCTTCTTCCTCAGAGTCAGATGGCACTACAGTCTCTTTACCCTTTCTCACCCCTTCATCAGATGTTGAGGGGAAATCCAGGACCCTTCTAGCTTGACCTTCAAATCTTCTACCCAAAGTAGCCACACCAACTCTCTTATTTTTCTTTTTCTCCTTTTCCTTTTCCAGTAAAGTTTTGAGCTCCTCCTGACCCTTAGCCAAGGTCATGAGTAGCTGTTGGAACTGTGAATTATGTGCTTGTAAGTCTTTGATCGTCTGCTCTATATCTATCTTGCTGAAATAAACAACAGAGAGATAAGGAAACCTGGTGTGAAGACATGCTTATGCATATGATGAATGAGATGTATTCATGTAATGCATTCAAGGATTCAGAAATTCAAATTTGTTTTAAACCAAAAAAGAACACACGTCATATTAATAAGATAGAATTCGTAAGTACACCAATGCCCCATGGGCAAAATAATACAAAATTCTAATGTAAAAATACGTTGCGCATCCTCTTTGGTGCAATGTAGGTGTTGAGAGTCTGCTCTTCGTGAAGTTGACGAGTAAGTTCCAAAACCTTCTTCTCACTGGCGTAGAATTGGGCTTCGAACGTATCGCACTCTCCCTTGAGCTGTATCCAACTCCTTTGCAAATATTCAAGTGATGTTGGCATGTCAGGATGTAGGAGGGTGTATGGAACCTCTCCTTCCATAACAGGCTCTTTGATCATAGGAAGCATGTAAGGGTAAGGCATCATAAGACTTTGAGCACGGATTCATACCAACTTGAGGTAAGGCTCAAGGGGGATGGAATTCTTGTGTCCCAAGGTCTTACTGTCTACCATGTTGGGCATTCTCCAAGCTCGGATAAACCTTTGTCGAAGTCCTTGATCGTCGTTGTCGAAGTCAAAAACCAAGTCTGGAATCAGCATGTCATGTGGGCCATCCTTTCGGGCATACCCAAACTGTCTCAGAGCCAAGCAAGGGTTATAGGTAATGCCTCCCCTGATGCCAAGTAGAGGGACATTAGGGAATTCCCCATAACGATCAATGATGATAACATTTTCTCTAGATCGAGAACACCAATGAACATTTGAATGTGTAAGAGTCATCAATCGTTGTGACCATCTCAAGCCTTGCTCATTCTTCAAGAATGATTGGGGAAGATGAGAAATAAACCATCTTTCTAGTAGAGGAGTACAACACATGAGAACACCTTTTTTCCTCATTATTCGAGTGTGAAATGAGTGGAGGATATCCCCAAGAAATGTAGGCACTGGATTCTGGGACATAAAAATCTTGACAGCATTCATATCTATAAGCTGGTCAGGATTAGGGAACAAGACCAAACCATAGATGAGAAGAGCTACTATCTCCTCAAAAGCTTGTAAGTCTAATGAATTCCAGCATTCTTGAGCTTTCTCAAACAAAAACTTTGACAAGAAACCCTTGACACCACTTCTGGTTTCCCAATGACCTTTGACATCAGATGGTTCCAAGTGTAGGACTTGAGCAACATCTTCGGGCTTTGGATCTCTTTCCGTACCGTTATAGGGTAGTTGATGGAGAATAGGAATCCTCAAGAGTTGAGAAAATTCCTCCAAAGTAGGCACTAGCTGGTAATCAGGAAATGTGAAGCAGTGGTGTAGGGGGTCAAAGAACTGGAAGAGAACTTTCACCATGTCCTCCTCAGTGTTGGTGTTAACTAAGTTGAGAAGACGACCATGCCTCTCGGTGAATGGAGAATTCTCTAGAATCTTGGAGGCAATCTCCTTGAGTTGAGGAGGAATTCTCACAAGGTTGACCTGAATAGTTTTCCTGCGAAGTGATTCCATTACCTACAAAACAGGAACAAAGATGAAGATCCAAATCCTTGAAATGGTTAGTGGATGCATATGATGCTTCATGATGTTATGATGTTATGCACAAGTATATATGTACAAGCAAGTCAAACAAGTTCCTAGTTTCAGGCTTGCATGGGGTTTCATAAGTAAGTACCCTCTCGAAGTTTAGTTGGCTCAACCTGTCCTAGAAATAGTAACCGGGTTCTAAGGAGCTCAATATCACTGGATTATTTTCTGTGTTCATTGTTTCAGTTTAGCCACTTTACTGGCGACCGAAATATTCCAAGAAAACAACCCTCAATGAGTGTAGTATCGAGTATCTACCAACTTCGGACTGCACCAAAGCCGGTCATCTCACTACCCCAAAAAAGGCCAAGTTGGTCAAGTAAAGGTTCTAAAAGTCCATTAGTGCTTCATGACATCACTCAGCGGCCCCGTATTCTCTTTGATTAACTCAAAGGCTACCGGTACCCACAAATATGTCGCACTAATATAGCTATTGCTTCAACAATGTTGGTATACCCCGCACAGTTTCCACAACGTATTTCTATTTACCTATGAATGTTTCCCAAATCCGGGTAGAGGATTCAAACCCAAACAATAGAACCAAATGTAAAGCAATCAAGTCAAGCAAGATAAGCATGTAAAGGTGATCTAAAATCCTAAGGTAACCCCACTTTTAGTATTTTCCCCAGACGAGTCGCCAGTTCTGTGATGCAGTGGGAGAACTAACTTGAGGTTTTGCGTTTGTGTTCGCAAATGTTTCGGTTTAGCAAGAGTTGCAACCGACTTTTTATTTTATCCAAAGGAAAGGTCAAAAAGCACAGGAAAGACCTTAGAGATTGTTTTTGGGTTCGGGGGGTAGATTATGAAAAGAGAAGGTGCTATCACCCTTTTCATCCATGGTTTTCCATGGGCTCTTAGTTACTTGTTTTAGATCACTTGCTTTTGCTTTTCAATTGTTTGAAATGGTGCTTTTGTGTGTGGTTTTGAAAGTATTTTGAAAAGAGGCCTTTGTTTAGGCAACCTTTGTAATGATTCTTGTTTGAATGTATACAAAGGTGTTTGCCTTTTGAAAAATGTTTCAATGTTTGAAAGTTTGTTTGGAAAATGTCTTGAAATTGTGTATGTGTTTTTGAAATTAGCAAGGATGGTTTGCAAGTTTGATCAAGTAACAAGGAGTTGTCTACCCTACTCAAAGATCGTTCCTACACATTTTTAACCCTTTGACATTGTTGTTTTATCATTACATTTGGTAAACAACCCTATCTTTGGAAGTTAAACGGGACGGGCGTGGGTCATCGTATGAACATGATAGCAATGGTGCCAAGTATCTTAGTAAGCTTTTTTGAGGGACTGGATCATTTTAGTATAGGCAACCAAGATAGCGTCATCGAGGGACTATGATCTTTTTGTTTTGTTTTATTTTGCCAAGATACCTAGCATGCATATCATGACCATTTTTAAGGCAACAATTGGATGAAACCCTAGGGGTGCTTGTGTGTATTGTGTTGTCATTTTTCATGCATTTTTGTCTTGTATTTAGTCATGCTATCTGTTTGATTTTGGTCTTTGCATACAAAAAACCTAATTTACTAATCATGCATATAAAAGCAATAAATGTGTAAAAGTGAATCTAAGACTATTACAACATTATTATGGCGAGGGGGATACAAGTTTGAATAAGGGGGTATTTGCACAAAATAAAGCCCTAAAACTATTACAACCATATTGAATTTATTTGTACAAATAAATAAATAGACAAATATTTAAATATACAATAAAATATAAATATGCAAAAATGTTTTTTTATTTTATTTTTTATATGTAAAATAAATTTATTTAATGTCTAAAAAAATTAGAAAATAAATGATTATTTTTGAAAGGGTGGAAACCCTAGTTTTTGTTTTAAGAAAATATATATATTATATTATTTATTTATATACAAGAAAATAAATAGAAATATTTACAAAAGTGTTAAAAAAATAAAATGTGTGAGAAAATATAATTTAAGTGTATAAATAATAAAAATAAAAATATATGATATTTTTGTATTATTTATGAATTTATTTAAGAAAATAAAAGTATATATTATTTAATAAACTATTCTTATGTCAAAAAAATAATAAAAACAATAAAATAAAATGTGAAAATTTAAGAAAATATTTTTGGTGATTTTTAATGTTTGGAAAAAATAAATAAAAGTCAGAAATGTAAAAGAAATGAAAAAATATATAAAATATAATAAATGGGCCAAGGGGGTGCAGAAAGCAGGATGGGGGGTGTCAATAGCAGGACAAAGCCAGGCCCAGCCCATATTCCACTTCATCCCTGTCCTTGAGACAGAAATACGCGCGCCATGGTTCAAATCCTGTTCTCCTGCATACGTGCTTAAAAACAAAAACTTGCAACATGAAAGTTATAGAGCATTAAACCACGATTCTAACCATATAAAAAACTTGATCTAACCCTCAAAGTCCAGGGAGAATTTCCTTGGTCCGAAATTCTAACCTAGTTTTTTCAGCAACTTCAACATCCAAATTCTCCTAGCTCATTTAACATAAATGAATTCTATGTATATGTACAGCTCAAGGACAATGATGACTACATTTTTGCTTCAAAAACCTAAGCCTAATGATTCCTAAATAGAGAGATAGAAACTTAGAAAATTCCTGTTTCAGTCAAGTTTGGATATGGCAATGTAGGGGTTTTTGATGAGGCCTGAAGGTCGTGTTAGCTTGCCTGAAGTTCACTCAACCTTCCCCAATGCTTGGTTTGCTTTGAAGTGGCCTGAATCTCTTTATAGAACTCAACCTGCAAAGCTTCAAAGTAAAAATGGTGAAGTGTGAAAATGGAGTTACAGTGGCTTGAGAATGGTCTGGACAACTTAGGTGTATTGTTTAGAATGTGTTTGAAGTGATTTGGGACAAAACACACGAGTGAAAATGGTTTTGGCTTGTGATTTGTAGAACTTGCCCTGTTTTGGGAAGAAGTTAGTGTTTTAGTGTTTTAGGGTGTTTGAGAACTTGTTAGCTCGTGCTTCTGGCCTTACACAATGTGTTGAACTTGTTTGAAATGAACAGAAAGCTTGCTCTTATCAGATTGAAGAGTTGTGGAGTTTTTGCACACTTGCTTGTTTTTGAAGTAAAGGGTGAGTTGACAATACCAAGGCATGTAAAGGCTACCTCAAAGCCTTCACATAGTGGGTGAAATTTGCCTGATATTCATGGACTTTGTTTGCTGCAACAGATTGGGTTCAAGGCTCAAGGGAAACAAAAATGCATAAAGTGAACTTTATGGAAATGACATTGTTATCTTTTTGCCAAAAATGGATTAATTCAATGTGTAATGTTCTAAAGCTCAGAACAAAGCCTCTAACCAATGTATTTGCATTTAATTCATGAGTGTAGAAAGGATTAGAACCTGTAAACCAAGTACAAGCATGCTTGGACAGAATTGCAAGTTGTAACATGGTGCAAAATGCCTTGGCCAAAAGTGATAATTTGCCATTTTCAAACTTTCGATTCTCCCTAACCATGAATGATCTTGGAGAGTTCTTGGACATTTTGGAAAGCTTGTAACATTCTCTACAATCCATATTTGAAATGCATTTTGAGATTCCACTTGGAACGATGTTAAAAATGGCCATGAAGATAGGTCAAAATCCCGCCTAAATTAGGGCAAAATTTCACTAAGTTAAAAAGTTTTTGGACCCTTATTCACAAAATCATAACTTGAGATCCAAGCATCTTTTGGGAAAACTTTGTGAATAAAAGTTGTAAATTTTGTGCAGGAATACAACTTTCATGTTGGAATTTTTCTTTGAATCCAATTGCATCATAGTGAAAAAGTTGGGAAAAGTTGGGAAAAAATAAGAAATTTTCATAACTTAGAAAATTTGTAAGTTATGAAAATTTTCCATTTTAAACCCTAATTTTCAAAATTAGGTTTCGTGGTGAACAAGTTTCATATTTTGACACATCTTGATTAAAAATGATCCTTGGCACTTGATTTTGACCAAAAAGTCAAAGTTTGACTTTTCAGTGTACAGTTGATTTTTTATCAGTTGACTGGAAAATTCATCTGTCAAACCAATGCATTTGAGATCTTTTGAACCTTGTGATTAGGTCAAGATGATTCCATTGAGTCCTTGAAACCATGCTTGAACCCAATTTTCCATTGGCTAGGTAAAAAATCAGAAATTGCCCTTCTACAGTCAAAACCCTAAAAATGACCATTTTGCCCTTTTGGTGATCTGATCAAATTTCTTGAGGAGTTGTGGTCCAAACATGATCAAATGGTTCATATGAGTTTATAATGTTGATGTGGATAAAAATTATGAGGTTTGACTGTAAATTGGCCATAGTTGACTTTTTCCCCAATACAGTTGATTTTTAGGTCAATTGTCCAATTGACTGGGCAAAAATTTGATTCAAGGCTTGAAACTTGGTATGGGCAATCTTATAATTCCAACATGAAGTATTAAAGTCACATGGGGAATTGGAAGTCCAAAAATCCTTGTGCAAACTCAAACCCCAATTCCAGGTCAATAGTGCAAGGAGATGTCTTGAACAGAGCAAACCCTAATCCTGTCGGGAGTCCAAAGAATCTTCTGAGGGGAAATCTTGATGAAATGAGAGGGGAAATTTTGGGGTACAACAGCTTCCCCTGTTCAATCTTCTTGAACCTGAAGAGTTAGATTGGCGAGTTTGCCGTTTGTTACTCGAAGTTAAAAGATGATTGGACACTAGAGTGCCCGTAAATTTGCACTCGTCAAAATGTAGTTGAGGAAATGGGCTTAAAGATGCAATTTGGAGAGGTGACAGAATCTTATCGGAGATGGGATTAAATATGCCATCCAAGAATGTTTGTTGAAAATCAGGAGAATGAACATGAGAATGGTATCCGTATTTGGAATGTATGTGAGTTGTATATTGAGATTGGATCTGTATGAGCGATGGAATGGCGTCTGGGTCTGAAGCGTATCCGAGATGTAACTGTATTTGAATCTGAATGAATGATAGAATGACTTCGGTGTCTAGAGTGTATCTGTATTGTACCTGAAATCTGAAATCTGAATAAGCGACATAATGACATCCGTGTCTGGAGCATCTCTGGGCTGGGGAAAAAGTCAGAATAAGTGATAAAATGGCAACCGTGTCTGGAGCGTATCTGGACTATATATGAAGTTGAGATCCGTATGAGTAGCAGAATGACTTCCGTGTCTGGAGTGTATCTGAACTGTAACTGAGATCTGAATAAGTGACATAATGACTTCCGTGTCTGGAGTGCATCTGAACTTGAAATTGATAGTTGAATCTGAATGAGAGATAGAATGGCTTCCGTGTCTGGAGCGTATCTAATCTGTATTTGATTGTTGAAGTCTGAATGAGTGACAAAATGGCACCCGTGTCTGGAGCGTATCCGAACTGTATCTGACTTTGAATTCTGAATGAGTTATAGAATGACCTCCGCGTCTGGGGTGTATCCATATTGTATCTGAATAAGAGATCTGAATGAGTAACAGAATGACTTTCGTGTCTGGAGTGTATCCGTACTGTATCTGAAATATTTGAATATTTGTTAAAGATAGCTTTTAATCTTATCCTGAAAAGGGTAAAATGTTAGCTGAAACACAAAGTTATGTTGCATGAAATGTATGATGCAATAAAATGTGTTTTATGACATATGAATGTAATTTATGCGCATGTAAGCTGATTGGATGTATTGCTGAGGAAAATAAATCCTTGATAGCTGGAGATAATAAAATTCTTGACTGTTGTCGGGGAAAATAAATCCTTGACCGCTGTTGGAGATTTAAAAATTTGATTGCTGAGGATGAGAAATCCTTGGACCACTGTTGGGGATAGAAAATCCTTGGAAACTCGCGGGGATTATCAAAACTTTGACAACTTCTGTGGGGATGTGAGAATCCTTCATGACTTTCCTGGGGATATAGGGATCCTTCAAGTCTTTGGAGTTGGAGTATTGACAAAAATTCTGCTTGGGGAAATAATGCCATGTACTGCCTGAGAAATCTGCTTGGAGAATCCATAGAACTTTGATGACTATGGCTGGGATTACACAATGGGAATCCTTACTCGGCTGGGGAATAAGGAAACTCTGATGATTTCTACCGGGGATTAAACAAAGGAAAACCTTGATCTGCTGGAGAAAAAGGAAGACTCTGATGGCTTCTGTGGGGAACTAAGAATGAGAAACTTCGATCTCCTGGGGAAATTGAACCCTTGGGGGCTTCACTGGAGAAGTGAGGATGAGAATCTTCGATCTGCAGGGGATTTAAAAATTCTGACAAATTTATGCTGGGAAGTAATGAAAACCCTGGTAACTTTACTGGGGAATCAAGAATGAGAATCTTCAATCTGCTAGGGGAATTTGAATCCTTCGGGACTTCAAGCTGGGGAGTTAAGAAAGAGAATCTTCATTATGTTAGGGAGTAAAAACTCTGTTGGGAATAGCTATACTGTTGGGGAGTAGCTATCCTGCTGGAGAGTAAGTTCAGGACTCTGGGGGAAAAGCTTATTTCTGTTTGGAAAAGTTCAAGAGTTTGGGTTATATGCCAATCTACTGGGGAATTATCCTAGTTTGGGGATAATACAAAAGTTAACTATTATCTGGTTGACTCTCAGACTTTAAGACAACTTTCTGGGGAATCTGTAGGAAAATGAATGGTTTTCGCTGTAGATTGATAGTTAGAAATTTGACTCCGTTGGGGAAGAAGGTTTCATCTCCGTTGAGGGTCTGTAGTTCAAAGTTTTTTCTCCGCTGAGGATTGGGAGTTTAAAGGTTTAACTCTGATGGTGGATTAAGGGTTTGAAATATAACTCCGCCAGGGATTGGGAGTTTGAAGTTTCGACTCTGGTGGGAGTCTTGAAATTTAATTTCGCTGGGGATATGGACGATGTAATGTAGGGGATTTCTCTTGGAATAACCTCAAGACGTTTTCCTACATTTTCAACCTGTCAGTAATTGTTCTTTCATATTTCGTTTATTTGTAAACAATGATTATATTCAAATGCATATGCTCATTTAATAAACGATTGGACATTTTCATATAAAACACAAGTGTAAAAAGGAAAAAGACAAATAGTTTTCTGCACTTTGAAGTATCTTTATATTAACTTGTGTAAGTATTTTGTACAAAGGAGACAGACATCCTAGTAAGAGAATGTTGTCGTAAAAATGAGAAAAAGTTATACAAAGAAAGATGGCTATGTGTAAAAATTGAAGAAGTGAAAAACATAAGAAGGGGGGTTGAATTGTAAAACTTGAAATCAAATGCAGACAACACGTTATTTTTATCCTGGTTCGTTTGATCTCCAACTACTCCAGTCCACCCGTCAAGGTGATTTCGCCTCTCTCCAACGAGATCTTAATCCACTATATTCAACTGAATATTACAACTGCTTTAACAACTGCTAAAGCCTTCTTGAGTCTAAACCACAAACCGGTTTCTCAAGGAAATTCTTTCTTACAGATAAATGAACAATATGTGTGTTTGAATGTTTTCTACAAAACTGTTTATCACAACTATGATACTACACAAATTAAGCTTATGAGAATCTAGGATGCTGTAACTAAAGAATGAGAAATTTGAGAGATATAGCAAACTGAATGAGTGAGGATGATAATGATTTGCTTTAGGTGTGTAAAGAGTTGTAGAGCATTAGCCAATCCGTTCCTCACTGACTTGTTTATATAGCATTGGAAATGATTCGTTGTAGTCAATTATTCTGTTTCAATGCCAATTACATTCTTTCCATATTGAGAAGATCTTTGTCTTGGAATAAAGCCGTTGATAATAAAGTATCTTGAATGCACAG